>CM038669.1:673696085-674896085 GCA_021605145.1 Aegilops bicornis | reverse complement strand
CTGGCATTGCATGGAGAAGTCCTAACTCCTATGTCTACAGTCTTGAGTTCGGGTGCATGCCTTTGTTGCTTTGAACAATATTTGTTAGCCAAACTTTGTAAGGGTGAGTGTACTAGTTAGTTGTAAGAATCCACCTAGCCATTTCATCTATTTGTTGTCATGTAGCACTAGTTATTGTGGCCAATCATTAGGGCCTGATGTGGCTAATATGAGTAAGTAAGAGTACATTATCTGTGTTATTTCCACCTCTTCATTTCCATTTGTTTTATGCAAGTAAATATTTCTCGTCGATAGTTTGTTATCCATCGATGCTTCGTTTTAATGCATTTTGAAGATTTGATATGATTATGTGTGGATCATCTATTTTTAGCATAAAAAGGTCTTCTAAAAATATCTCTAGTCTATATAAGGATTTGACAATAAATTGTTTATCCGGAGTCAGCATCCACTCCACCTGATCTTTACCTCTTCCCATATTAACCTCCTCACATCTTCTTCCCAGACTTCTCCACAATTCCATGGTTTCCCCATATAGTGTTCTTCTAAATTCAAATCATTTCCACTCTTTCTCCAAGGCTTCAGCCACATTGATATTGTGTTCAAAACTAAGCATATATAGCCTTGGATATGCCTCTTTCAGAGGTTTATCATCTACCCATATGTCTTTTCAGAACCTTGTGTTTTTGCCATCCTCCAAAATTTTCCGACAAAATATGTCGAATATCTCTTTGACCTTAATAATATTAGTCCAAAATTGGGAATCTCCATTTTTATGTTGTGTCCTGGATAAGCATCCATCAGTTACATATTTGTCCCAGAGGACTGGCTGCCAAAGTCCTTCCTCCATTTCCAAATTCCAAAACCATTTGGCAAGTAAATCTTTATTTATAATGTTAATTTAAAATACCTGAACCCTCCAAGTCTTTTGGTTTGCAGCAGGTCTTCCAGTTTACCAATTGGTATTTCTTCTTATCTTCATCTTCTTGCCAAACCAATCTAGCTCTATAAAAGTCTACTTTCTTAAGTACCCCAGCAGGAATGGGGTAAAACGACATCATAAAAAGAGGCATACTGGAGAAGCAGGCCTGCACCAAAGTTATTCTCCTAGCAATAAATCCTAGGAGTCTACCTTGCCAGCACTCACATCTTTTTTCAATTTTTCTAACTACTCAGGCAAGTGTCTGTTTCTAATTCTAGTGTCTAACACTAGCATCCCTAGATACTTCACAGGGGGGGATCCCATGCCACAAGTGAAAATTTCTTGATATGTCTATCTTTTATTATTTTCCTCTCCAAAAAGGAACAGTTCACTTTTATGAAAATTAATAGTAAGCCCAGACATTTGCTCAAAAGCACAAATAATGAACTTCAATTTTTCTGCATCATCAAGATCATTCTGAAGTAAGAAAATAGTGTCATCAACATATTATAGCATGTTTATCCCCATGTTACGCTGAGTACCAAGCACCCCCATAACAATCCCCTCATTCTTTGCTTTATCCACGATCAGAGCTAAATCATAATCAACAAGGTCAAACAGCAAGGGGGACATAGAGTCCCCTTGTCTAAGGCCTTTAAAGGTTTTGAAATAAGTCCCAATTTGATCATCAACCCTAACTCCTACATGTCCCCCTCTCATAGTTAGCATAATCCAGTCACACCACTTATCAGAAAATCCTTTCAACGTTCAGTATTTTGATAACAAAAGGCCACTTAGTTTTGTCGTATGCTTTCTCAAAGTACACTTTGATGATCAGAGCATTTTGTTTTTTGTAATGTATTGTATTTAGAGCTCCATGAAGTACCACATCCCCTTCCATATTGAATCTCCCTTTGACAAAAGCAGTTTGAGTAGAAGAAATAACATGAGAGACCACTTTACTCGATCTATTCATAAAAACCTTAGTAATAATCTTAAAACACACATTTAAGAGGCATATGGGTCTAAATTTCTGAATTTGTTTAGTATCCGAGGTTTTTGGGACTAGGGTAATAATCCCATAATTGAGCCTAGTGATGTCAAGTTTGCCAGAAGCGAAATCATCAAGCATGCCCTTGAGATCCCATTTTATCAGATCCCAAAATTCCAGATAGAATTCAGCAGGAAATCCATCGGGACCAAGGCTCTTGTTTTTCTCCATACCAAAAACCACCACATGAATTTCATTCATAGAGAAAGGTGCAGTCAACTCCATAACTTCTAGAGCAGATTTTTTTGGCATATCTAGGTCTCCCAGCATAATGTTCCACTAATCTGGCTATCCAAATAGTTTCTTATAGAAGTTAGTAATATATTCCTTTAATTCAATCTCTCCCTCAATCACCCCTCTTCTTGTTCTAAAGATATTATTTTTATTTTATTCTTCTTCTCCCATTCACTTTGGCATGGTAGTATCTAGTATTTCCATATCCATCTTTAATCTCTTTATTTTATATCTTTGAAGCCATTTAAGTTCTTCTTACTGCATAATCCTAGATACTTGAGCACTTAGCTCTTTTTTTCATCTCTATCTGCAGTTGTTAATCCCATATTTTCAGCATTTTGTTCCAAAACATCAAGTCTATCAATAATTTCTTTCTTCATCTTTCTATACCAAGAATCCACATTTTTATTCCAACCTTTAGTTTTTTCCTCAAGTTTGTAAATCCTTGTTGCCATCTATCCAGATTATCTACTTTATACTCCTTATTCCATACTTTAACCAAATCCTTAAATCCCTCTCTAAGCACTCAAGAATTTTCAGATATGAAAATTGGTTCAGTATTTGAGTGGGTTCTTGTGTGAAAATATAAGTGTAGAATGATCAAAGTCCTCTCTAGCAAATGCCTAGAGTATGGATAAGGTGTATTTTTTCTACCAATCTAGACAACATAGAACCCTATCCAATTTCTTATAAGTTGGATGAGGAGGATTATTAGCCCAAGTGTATTGTTTCCCATTTAGAGACGTCTCCCTAAGCCCAACATGTTCTATAGTAACATTAAACACTAAACTCCAATGATCTGGATTATTAGGTTTGCTTTTTCTCTAATGGTATTAAAATCACCCCCACCAAACAAGGCAATCTATTATCATGATAGACTCTAGCCAGCTCAGCTAAAAAACTAGCTTTTCTTTCAATTTGAGCATCACCATTGATAGTGATTAAATTCCATTCAAACTTGCATGTCTATCAAAAACATGTACCCTGGCAAAATATTCACCCTGTTCAAGATGAAAAGTGTCAAAAATATATTTATTCCAACCCACCAGAATACCTCCACATTTCCCACTAGGTGGATTTCATGTGCATTCAAAATTTGCCCCCCCCCCACACACACACAAAGTGAGTTCAATTTTGGAATACCTAGTTTTTATAGTTTCCATTAGCCCCACAAAGTCAAGCTTATATTCTACAATCATATCCTTAACATATATATCTTTTATGATCCTGCCCCAATCCTCTAACATTCCAAAAAAAACTTTCATTTTTACAATATAAATGGTTTATTATTATCCAAATCTATATATCCACAGACACACAGTTTCACAAAAAATAAGAGGCAAATATTTAACCTCTCTAATTTTGTGTCTTCTTCCTCCTTTTTTCAAGGATGATAGCAACAGAGTGTTTCACACAACTAATTGTTAGTGTTCCATCTTGAAAAAAATTCCCCCAGCAAATATTTTTTGCAATTGATCAATAATTCTCTTCTACCTCGCCGTCTGAATGTTCTTTACCAGAACAGAGTTCAGCCATATTAGCATCTCCAATATCAATCTAAACTGGAGTGCTGGGCTCACCTTTCCGTTTTCTCTCTGGTTAGTAATATTTTGCCAATAAAACTCTTTTCTAGCAGCCTCCATTTTTGGACAATCCCAGGTTTTTGTCTACCATATCAATAGTGCATCCTAAACCAATTCCTACTAAAGATGTCATATGCATTAAAGAAGAGATAGAAGGAGGGGAGTCAGGTTCATTACCATAATTATCCCTTGCTTCAGCTCTGTTCTTGGCCAAGCCCTCCACCTTCATACTAAAGCTTCTTCTCAATTCCTCTTATTTTTGAATCTCCCACCTCCAGTTTCAGGTCCATGTTTGCCGACCATCTTCTGTCCAAAGTTTTCCATGGATTCTTGGCTAGCATTATAATCAGTGTTCATCCCATGTTTATCAGATTCAGTTGCTTTTTTCTTATCTTGCCCATACCCCTCAATTTCCTCATCATCCATATTAGCAAGCTCCAATTCCGTTTGCTCTCTTTTCTCAGCCTCTAGTATCAGACTCTCAGTTGTTTTGTCATTTCTTGTTGTTGAGCAAAGTCAGCTTCCAGCTTCTTTTTATATTTTTCTAAATCAATCATTTTCTTCTCCTCAATTGCCCACAAAGCAGCTTTCCTTGTCTTTTCCTCTTCCAAAGATTGAACTCTTCTCAGTAACACATCTATATCATTTTTTAGCTGATTTGTTTTCTTCTACTAGGTTATGAAGAATGGGGCCAAAAGAATTTTCAATGGAGGTTTTCATTGCATCATTTCTTGTTAACCTCTTCAAGCTGGGCCAAAGACAAGCTACCCAATGTCAAATGCACTCCGGTGTTTTCCCCTACCTTCCTTTTTTCCAAGTATCTTCTTTTTCAGACATGTCCATCAAATCATCTTCAGGAGCCTCACTTCTTTTAAACTCTTTATACCAACCTATTTCCACCACACTGTCCAATTCAAAAGTCACTCTGAAAATCAGCACGTCATTTGAAGTGATTTCAAACGAAGGTGGGATTTTCTCCACATCTCTTGCTCTAATTTTTTTCTTTAATTTTTCCTGTGCGATGGTATCCATATCAATTTCCAACACTGACCCAATAGCCCCTACCACTTCACACATCCCAAAAAAGTGCCTAAAACTATTAGGAACACTACAAAACTTTACCCAAGCAGTGTGTAATTCACCAATGGACTGATGATCCAGTGTCCACCCTGAACTTTCATCATTACTCCAGTTCCTAACAGGTTGAAAGTTTTGAATTTAGCCAACTCCACTAGCCTTGCTTTGTTTGGAAACCTCATTAGATAACATATTTGGCCGTAGCTTCACTAGTGCAAAACCGGCCTTTAGTGCCGGTTCGTAACGGCCTTTAGTGCCGGTTCCACAACAGGCACTAAAGAGTGGGGACTAAAGGCCCCCCCCCTTTAGTACCGGTTCGTCACGAACCGGCGCTAAAGTGCCACCACGTGGCATGAGCCAGGCCCGGGTGCGCGTAGGGCTTTAGTACCGGTTGATAACACCAACCGATGCTAAATGTTTGGGTGTTTCTTTTAATTTTCCATTACATTTTTTTTGTTTGCTGGTATTTCACGATACTACAAATTGTACACGTTATGCATATATATAAATAGATTTTCTCGTACGTATAGAACCTCATATATATATATATATATATATATATATATATATATATATATATATATATATATATATATAGAATGTCTCACAACCAACACCATTATTCACACATACACATGTATATACATATACAATTTCTCCTACATATGTTGGTGCCTCCGGAGCACGATAACAAGTGGTTCGTGGGGCGGTAGCGGGTAATAGTATCCTCCTTTGGGATTTATGACCTGGTCGAGCAAAAATCCGGCTATTTCCTCTTGAAGTGCTAGTATGCGGTCCAATGGTAGGAGCTTATCCCGCACCTCTCTGAACTGTTAAGAAGGAGATCAATATGCATGTGTGTTAGTTGTGTGACTAGATATCGATAATGGTGTGAATAATATTCTGACAAACGTACCCAGTCATGTCTATCAGATCTGCTCCTTTCAGACGTCATCATGCGAATGTTCTCGCAAACGTAGAATGCACACAGATTATTCCCCGGTGCCTGCTTCAGGGCCTTTACGAGAATGGAATTGAATCAGATAATGATTAATCAAGCATGATAATTAATTAATGATATTGAAACAAGAATTTAAGAGATGGTAGCTAGCTAGTACTACTTAATTACTTACCTTTGGTCGATGCCAAAACAACTTTTGTTTCCATTCGCCTGGAGTCACCGCGATGAACTTTGCCCATGCCCTGCCCGCTACCGCAAAGAAAATTAATAAAGGGGTTATTAAATAGTTCATATCAAGAAATGACGAACTAATAATAGGCCGAGATATATATAGTTAGTAATGATTGAAATTACCTGTTGACTATCCCTTCACGATGGTGAAGTCACTTTCTTCTTTAGTTAGTGAGTCCAGTAATTCAACTTTTCCTTCCTCAACTTTAATGTCTATCAAGACCCAGTGCCAACTGCATGCGCACACGTTTGCATGTCTTAAATAAGCGGGCATGTGCATAAAATTAATCAACTACCGTAAACCGTATACACTTAATTATTAACATCTAGCTAGCTAGTAAGCAAAAACAGAATTTGTAGTACAAGACAGTGTGACTCACGGGAAGTTGTAAGGAAGTAGTATATCTTAATTGCTATTGAGGCGCTTCAAGAACTCTACCATGCTTTTCTCTACACCTGCTTGATAAAATGGAAAGTTCCATATGTCCTCATTAATGGTATTTGGGTCAATGAACCCAATGCCATAGCGTCAAGATTTTTTCATTTCATACATCTTCATCCTGCATATAATACCACAGAAAAGAATATAGTGAGGATAATTACATGTAATGATTGATCAAAATTATCACTACATAATTAGCTTGAGACTTAAATTACAGAAAGAAATCACTTACAGACAATAGCAACTGATGATAGACTTGTCGAGTGCGTCTTGATTGTATAACTAAAAAAGATCTGTATACTCAATAGACAGAGCTTTCTCATGGTAATAATGATCCTTCTTGACATTCACCATGAGGGACACTCGATTGGAAATCTTGGTCATGTTCATGTACCATTGATGCAATTCATACATTCTTGTTGGGAGGTCCTTGACCTTGTCTGGATGGACCAAAGGTTGGCCCCAGGCATATTTCCATTTTATTTTCGATTCTTTAAGCGGAGACATAGGCTCGATCTCGAGGAGTTGTCCAACAGAGATCTTGAGCATTTCAGCCTGCATGATATGCTCCTCCGTTATTACCACATCGCCCTGCTGGGGAACGCTAACGGTTTGCCCACAATAATATTTGGCGCGCGTACTCCTCTCATGTGTTGTTGGCACAACAAGCGGGGGGATCGCTTGCGCCGCCTGTTTTCCCAGCTGGGGAACGGTTTTTCCGTATTTTTTGCCATCTGCTTGTTGGCTCGAGCTCGAGCTCGCTTCCTTCTGTAGCCGTGCTCGATGTAGCTTCCTGATTTGACGCTCATAGTCTGAGTCAACAGGCTTGGGAGCTGGTGCTCTAGCCATATGAATGAAGTGGTCAATCGTTTTCTCAGGCACTTTCTCCTTTGGCGGCGGTGCCGATTTCAGTCCAAAATGGGCGTCCACTTGGGCCTGCACTATGGCTGCGTTTTGCTCCTCGGTCATGTCGTAAGGCCTCTGAGGAAGAGGAGCGAGGCTTGGACCATATTTATATCGCTTGTCTCTGCCTGTACTTCCTGAACTACCTCGACTCATACCGCTACGCACCAAAGCTGCGGCATGTCTCTTCTGCAATTGCTGAGACGGCGGAGACGGCTGACGTGGAGTTGGACCAGGAGAAGTGGCATGACGATGTGCCGGACTTGAAGCAGGAGGTGTGGCCTGACACGGTGCCGGACTTGAAACCGGCTGAGGAGGTGGCGGACTTCGAGGAGGAGTCGTCTCACGCGTTCGTGGACTTGGAGGAGCGGGAGTCTGCTGACTCGGTGGCGGACTTCGAGGAGTCGGCAGACGACGCGGTGTCGGTGGACTTCGAAAGATGATGCAATCGTTTCTCCATAGGATGATACGATCTATGGCCTCTCCCAGTGTGCGCTCGTCTTCACCTCCAGGAATGTCAAGCGTTAGCCCCGAATATTGAAGGAAATATGCCCTAGAGGCAATAATAAAGTTATTATTTATTTCCTTATATCATGATAAAGGTTTATTATTCATGCTAGAATTGTATTAACCGGAAACATAATACATGTGTGAATATATAGACAAACATTATGTCACTAGTATGCCTCTACTTGACTAGCTTGTTAATCAAAGATGGTTATGTTTCCTAACCATAAACAAGGAGTTGTTATTTGATTGACAAGGTCACATCATTGGTTGAATGATCTGGTTGACATGACCCATTCCATTAGCTTAACACTTGATCGTTTAGTATGTTAATGCTTTCTTCATGACCCATACATGTTCCTGTAACTATGAGATTATGCAACTCCCGTTTACCGGAGGAACACTTTGGGTGCTACCAAACGTCACAACGTAATTGGGTGATTATAAAGGAGTACTACAGGTGTCTCCAAAGGTACTTGTTGGGTTGGCGTATTTCGAGATTAGGTTTTGTCACTCCGATTGCTCTGGAGAGGTATCTCTAGGCCTTCTCGGTAATACACATTACTTAAGCCTTGCAAGCATTACAACTAATGAGTTAGTTGTGAGATGATGTATTACGGAACGAGTAAAGAGACTTACCGGTAACGAGATTGAACTAGGTATTGGATACCGACGATCGAATCTCGGGTAAGTAACATACCGATGACAAAGGGAACAACGTATGTCGTTATGCGGTTTGACCGATAAAGATCTTCGTAGAATATGTAGGAACCAATATGGGCATCCAGGTTCCGCTATTGGTTATTGACCGAGAATGGTTCTAGGTCATGTCTACATAGTTCTCGAACCCGTAGGGTCCGCACGCTTAACGCTTTCGATGACAGTTCATTATGAGTTTATAAGTATTGATGCACGAAGTTTGTTCGAGTCCCGGATGTGATCACGGACATGACGAGGAGTCTCGAAATGGTCGAGACATAAAGATTGATATATTGGAAGCCTACATTTGGACATCGGAAAGGTTCCGAGTGAAATCGAATTTACCGAGTACCGGAGATTACGGAACCCCCGGAACTACATGGGCCCATAGTGGGCCTTGGAGGAAAGGAGAAGGGCAGCCCTAGGTGGTCATGCGCCCCCCTTCCCTAGTCCTATTAGGACTAGGAAAGGTGGGCCGCCCCCTCTCTCTCTTTCCCCTCAGGAATCCTAATCCAACTAGGATTGGAGGGAGTCCTACTCCCGGAGGAGTAGGACTCCCTTGCGCGCCTCCTCCTTGGGTCGGCCACCTCCCCTTGGCTCCTTTATATACGGGGCAGGGGCACCCCATAACACACAAGTTGATCTACGGATCTTTCCTTAGCCGTGTGCGGTGCCCCTTCCACCATATTCCACTTCGGTCATATCGTCATGAGCTTAGGCGAAGCCCTGCGCCGGAGAAGTCATATCGTCGCGGAGCTTAGGCGAAGCCCTGCGTCGGTGGAGCATCAACATCGCCACCACGCCGTCGTCTTGACGGAACTCATCCCGACACTTTGCCGGATCGGAGTCCGGGATCGCCATCGAGCTGAACGATGTGCAGAACTCGGAGGTGCCGTACGTTCGGTGCTTGGATCGGTCGGATCGTGAAGACGTCGACTACATCAACCGCGTTGTTATAACGCTTCCGCTTTCGGTCTCACGAGTGCGTGGATGGACACTCTTCCTCTCGTTGCTATGCCATCACCATGGTCTTGCGTGATCGTAGGAAATTTTTTGAAATTACTACGTTCCCCCAACGATGGCATCCGAGCCTGGTTTTATGCGTTGATGTCATATGCACGAGTAGAACACAAGTGAGTTGTGGACGATACAAGTCATACTGCCTACCAGCATGTCATACTTTGGTTCAGCGGTATTGTGAGATGAAGCGGCCCGGACCGACATTACGCGTACGCTTACGCGAGACTGGTTTCACCGCTCCGAGCACTCGTTGCTTAAAGGTGACCGGCGGGTGTCTGTCTCTCTCACTTTAGTTGAACCGAGTGTGGTACGCCCGGTCCTTGAGAAGGTTAAAACGGAGTCTATTTGACAAACTATCGTTGTGGGTTTGATGCGTAGGTAAGAACGGTTCTTGCTCAGCCCGTAGCAGCCACGTAAAACTTGCAACAACAAAGTAGAGGACGTCTAACTTGTTTTTGCAGGGCATGTTGTGATGTGATGTGGTCAAAACGTGATGCTATATTTTATTGTATGAGATGATCATGTTTTGTAACCGAGTTATCGGCAATGGCAGGAGCCATATGGTTGTCGCTTATTGTATGAAATGCAACGCCATGTAATTGCTTTACTTTATCACTAAGGAGTAGCGATAGTCGTAGAAGCAATAGTTGGCGAGACGACAACGATGCTACGATGGAGATCAAGGTGTCGCGCCGGTGGCGATGGTGATCATGACGGTGCTTGGCGATGGAGATCACAAGCACAAGATGATGATGACCATATCATATCACTTATATTGATTGCATGTGATGTTTATCCTTTATGCATCTTATCTTGCTTTGATTGACGGTAGCATTATAAGATGATCTCTCACTAAAAATTATCAAGAAGTGTTCTCCTGAGTATGCACCGCTATGAAAGTTCTTCGTCTTTGAGACACCACGTGATGATCGGGTGTGATAGGCTCTACGGTCAAATACAACGGGTGCAAAATAGTTGCGCACGCGGAATACTCAGGTTAAACTTGACGAGCCTAGCATATAACAGATATGGCCTCGGAACACGGAGACCGAAAGGTCGAGCGTGAATCATATAGTAGATATGATCAACATAATGATGTTCACCATTGAAACTACTCCATCTCACGTGATGATCGGACATGGTTTAGTTGATATGGATCACGTGATCACTTAGATAACTAGAGAGATGTCTGTCTAAGTGGGAGTTTTTTAATATGATTAATTGAACTTAAATTTATCATGAACTTAGTACCTGATAGTATTTTGCTTGTCTATGTTTACTGTAGATAGATGGCTCATGTTGTTGTTCCGTTGAATTTTAATGCGTTCCTTGAGAAAGCAAAGTTGAAAGATGATGGTAGCAATTACACGGACTGGGTCCGTAACCTGAGGATTATCCTCATTGCTGCACGAAAAAATTACGTCCTGGAAGCACCGGGTAGCGACACTGCTGCAGATCTTTGAGCGAGAAGTTGTGAACGCTCGGCAAAGCAGAGCTGATGACTACTCTATAGTTCAGTGTGCCATGCTTTACGGCTTAGAACCGGGTCTTCAACGACGTTTTGAACGTCATGGAGCATATGAGATGTTCCAGGAGTTGAAGTTAATATTTCAAGCAAATGCCCGGATTGAGAGATATGAAGTCTCCAATAAGTTCTATAGCTGCAAGATGGAGGAGAATAGTTACGTCGGTGAGCACATACTCAAAATGTCTGGGTATAACAATCACTTAATTCAGCTGGGAGTTAATCTTCCGGATGATAGTGTCATTGACAGAATTCTCCAATCATCGCCACCAAGCTACAAGAGCTTCGTGATGAACTATAATATGCAAGGGATGACTAAGACAATTCACGAGCTCTTCGCGATGCTAAAAGCTGCGGAGGTAGAAATCAAGAAAGAACATCAAGTGTTGATGATCAACAAGACCACTAGTTTCAAGAAAAAGGGCAAAGGGAAGAAGAAGGGAAACTTCAAAAAGAACAGCAAGAAAGTTGCTGATCAAGAGAAGAAACCCAAGTCTGGACCTAAGCCTGAAACTGAGTGTTTTTACTGCAAGCAGACCGGACACTGGAAGCGGAACTGCCCCAAGTATTTGGCGGATAAAAAGGATGGCAAGGTGAACAAAGGTATATGTGATATACATGTTATTGATGTGTACCTTACTAATACTCGCAGTAGTACAGGTATTTGATACTGGTTACATTTGCTAATATTTGCAACTTCGAAGCAGGAACTACGGATTAGCGAAGATTGGCTAAGGGGCGAGGTGACGATCTTGGCGTTGGAAATGGTTCCAAAGTCGATGTGATCGCGATCGGCACGCTACCTCTACATCTACCTTCGGGATTAGTTTTAGACCTAAATAATTGTTATTTGGTGCCAGCGTTGAGCATGAACATTATATCTGGATCTTGTTTAATGCGAGACGGTTATTCATTTAAATCAGAGAATAATGGTTGTTCTATTTATATGAGTAAATATCTTTTATGGTCATGCACCCTTGAAGAATGGTCTATTCTTGTTGAATCTCGACAGTAGTGATACACATATTCATAATGTTGAAGCCAAAAGATGCAGAGTTGATAATGATAGTGCAACTTATTTGTGGCACTGCCGTTTAGGTCATATCGGTGTAAAACGCATGAAGAAACTCCATCTTGATGGGCTTGGAATCACTTGATTATGAATCACTTGGTACTTGCGAACCGTGCCTCATGGGCAAGATGACCAAAACGCCGTTCTCCGGAACTATGGAGCGAGCAACTGATTTGTTGGAAATCATACATACCGATGTTTGTGGTCCAATGAATGTTGAGGCACTTGGCGGTATCGTTATTTTCTCACCTTCACAGATGATTTGAGCAGATATGGGTATATCTACTTAATGGAACACAAATCTGAAACATTTGAAAAGTTCAAAGAATTTCAGAGTGAAGTGGAAAATCATCGTAACAAGAAAATAAAATTTCTACGATCTGATCGTGGAGGAGAATATTTGAGTTACGAGTTTGGTTTACATTTGAAACAATGTGGAATAGTTTCAAGCAACTCACGCCACCCGGGACACCACAGAGAAATGGTGTGTCCGAACGTCAGAATCGTACTTTACTAGATATGGTGCGATCTATGATGTCTATTTCCGATTTACCGCTATCGCTTTTGGGGTTATGCTTTAGAGACAGCCGCATTCACGTTAAATAGGACACCGTCAAAATCCGTTGAGACGACGCCTTATGAACTGTGGTTTGGCAAGAAACCAAAGTTGTCGCTTTCTTAAAGTTTGGGGCTGCGATGCTTATGTAAAGAAACTTCAACCAGATAAGCTCGAACCCAAATCGGAAAAATGTGTCTTCATAGGATACCCAAAGGAGACTGTTGGGTACACCTTCTATCACAGATCTGAAGGCAAGATTTTCGTTGCTAAATTCGGATCCTTTCTAGAGAAGGAGTTTCTCTCGAAAGAAGTGAGTGGGAGGAAAGTAGAACTTGATGAGATAATCAGATTCGCTCCCTTATTGGAAAGTAGTTCATCACAAGAAATGGTTCCCGTGACAACTACACCAATTAGTGAAGAAACCAATGATGATGATCATGAAACTTCAGATCAAGTTACTCTTGAACCTCGTAGGTCAACCAGAGTAAAATACGCACTGAGTGGTACGGTAATCCTATTCGGAAGTCATGTTACTTGACCATGGCGAACCTACAAACTATGAAGAAGCGATGGTGAGCCCAGATTCGCAAAATGGCTGGAAGCCATGAAATCTGAGATAGGATCCATGTATGAGAACAAAGTATGGACTTTGGTTGACTTGCCCGATGATCGGCAAGCCATTGAAAATAAATGGATCTTTAAGAAGAAGACAGACGCTGATGGTAATATAACTGTCTACAAAGCTCGACTTGTTGCGAAAGGTTTTCGACAAGTTCAAGGGGTTGACTACGATGAGACTTTCTCACCTGTAGCGATGCTTAAGTCTGTCCGAATCATGTTAGCAATTGCCGCATTTTATGATTATGAAATTTGGCAAATGGATGTAAAAACTGCATTCTTGAATGGATTTCTAGAAGAAGAGTTGTATATGATGCAACCAGAAGGTTTTGTCGATCCAAAGGATGCTAACAAAGTGTGCAAGCTCCAACGATCAATCTATGGTCTGGTGCAAGCCTCTCGGAGTTGGAATAAACGCTTTGATAGTGTGATCAAAGCATATGGGTTTGTCTGCACTTTTGGAGAAGCCTGTATTTACAAGAAAGTGAGTGGGAGCTCAGTAGCATTTACGATATTATATGTGGACGACATATTATTGATTGGAAATGATATAGAATTTCTGGATAGCATAAAAGGATACTTGAATAAAAGTTTTTCAATGAAAGACCTCGGTGAAGCTGCTTACATATTGGGCATCAAGATCTATAGAGATAGATCAAGACGCTTAATTGGACTTTCACAAAGCACATACCTTGATAAAGTTTTGAAAAAGTTCAAAATGGATCAGCAAAGAAAGGGTTTTTACTGTGTTGCAAGGTGTAAGATTGAGTCGAGACTCAATGCCCGACCACGCAGAAGATAGAGAGAAAATGAAAGATGTTCCCTATGCTTCAGCCATAGGCTCTATCATGTATGCAATGCTGTGTACCAGACCTGACGTATGCTTAGCAATAAGCTTGGCAGGAAGGTACCAAAGTAATCCAGGAGTGGATCACTGGACAACGGTCAAGAACATCCTGAAACACCTGAAAAGGACTAAGGATATGTTTCTCATATATGGAGGTGAAAAAGAACTAGTCGTAAATGGTTACGTCGATGCAAGCTTTGACACTGATCCGGACGATTCTAAATCGCAAACCGGATACGTGTTTTTATTAAACGCTGGAGCTGTCAGTTGGTGCAGTTCTAAACAAAGCGTCGTGGCGGGATCTACATGTGAAGCGGAGTACATAGCTGCTTGAAGCAGCGAATGAAGGAGTCTGGATGAAAGAGTTCATTTCCGATCTAGGTGTCATACCTAGTGCATCGGGACCTATGAAGATCTTTTGTGACAATACTGGTGCAATTGCCTTGGCAAAGGAATCCAGATTTCACAAGAGGACCAAGCATATCAAGAGACGCTTCAATTCCATTCGGGACCAAGTCCAAGTGGGAGACATAGAGATTTGCAAAATACATACGGATCTGAATATTGCAGACCCGTTGACTAAGCCTCTTCCACGAGCAAAACATGATCAGCACCAAGACTCCATGGGTGTTAGGATCATTACTTTGTAATCTAGATTATTGACTCTAGTGCAAGTGGGAGACTGAAGGAAATATGCCCTAGAGGCAATAATAAAGTTATTATTTATTTCCTTATATCATGATAAAGGTTTATTATTCATGCTAGAATTGTATTAACCGGAAACATAATACATGTGTGAATATATAGACAAACAGTATGTCACTAGTATGCCTCTACTTGACTAGCTTGTTAATCAAAGATGGTTATGTTTCCTAACCATAAACAAGGAGTTGTTATTTGATTGACAAGGTCACATCATTGGTTGAATGATCTGGTTGACATGACCCATTCCATTAGCTTAACACTTGATCGTTTAGTATGTTAATGCTTTCTTCATGACCCATACATGTTCCTCGTAACTATGAGATTATGCAACTCCGTTTACGGAGGAACACTTTGGGTGCTACCAAACGTCACAACGTAATCGGGTGATTATAAAGGAGTACTACAGGTGTCTCCAAAGGTACTTGTTGGGTTGGCGTATTTCGAGATTAGGTTTTGTCACTCCGATTGTCGGAGAGGTATCTCTAGGCCTTCTCGGTAATACACATTACTTAAGCCTTGCAAGCATTACAACTAATGAGTTAGTTGTGAGATGATGTATTACGGAACGAGTAAAGAGACTTACCGTAACGAGATTGAACTAGGTATTGGATACCGACGATCGAATCTCGGGTAAGTAACATACCGATGACAAAGGGAACAACGATGTCGTTATGCGGTTTGACCGATAAAGATCTTCGTAGAATATGTAGGAACCAATATGGGCATCCAGGTTCCGCTATTGGTTATTGACCGAGAATGGTTCTAGGTCATGTCTACATAGTTCTCGAACCCGTAGGGTCCGCACGCTTAACGCTTCGATGACAGTTCATTATGAGTTTATAAGTATTGATGCACGAAGTTTGTTCGAGTCCCGGATGTGATCACGGACATGACGAGGAGTCTCGAAATGGTCGAGACATAAAGATTGATATATTGGAAGCCTACATTTGGACATCGGAAAGGTTCCGAGTGAAATCGAATTCTGGAGTACCGGGAGATTACCGGAACCCCGGGAACTACATGGGCCCATAGTGGGCCTTGGAGGAAAGGAGAAGGGCAGTTTAGGTGGCCGCCCCTTCCCTAGTCCTATTAGGACTAGGAAAGGTGGGCCGGCCCCCTCTCTCTTTCCCCTCAGGAATCCTAATCCAACTAGGATTGGAGGAGTCCTACTCCCGAGGGAGTAGGACTCCTGGTGCGCCTCCTCCCTTGGGCCGCCACCTCCCCTTGGCTCCTTTATATCTGAGGCAGGGGCACCCCATAACACACAAGTTGATCTACGGATCTTTCCTTAGCCGTGTGCGGTGCCCCTTCCACCATATTCCACTTCGGTCATATCGTCATGGAGCTTAGGCGAAGCCTGCGCCGGAGAAGTCATATCGTCGCGGAGCTTAGGCGAAGCCCTGCGTCGGTGGAGCATCAACATCGTCACCATGCCGTCGTCTTGTGGAACTCATCCCGACACTTTGCTGGATCGAGTCCGGGGATCGTCATCGAGCTGAGCGTGTGCAGAACTCGGAGGTGCCGTGACGTTCGGTGCTTGGATCGGTCGGATCGTGAAGACGCACGACTACATCAACCGCGTTGTTATAACGCTTCCGCTTCGGTCTCACGAGTGCGTGGACGGACACTCTTCCCTCTCGTTGCTATGCCATCACCATGGTCTTGCGTGATCGTAGGAATTTTTTTTGAAATTACTACGTTCCCCAACAAATATGGGTCCACCACTTCATCAACCATGACACGAGCATAGCCCTCTATAATCGGGATGCAATGGTAGGTTGCTTTGGGGGTCATTGGAAAAGCAACGCCGTCCACCACCTTCATGGATATGTTCTTCATTTTGGAGTGTAGCTTACAGTTAGTGTTCTCTATGATGTCATCCACAGGGTATGTATCCAGCGATGTGTCGCCCAGGGAAGAACCAACGCTGCTTCTCGGCATGGATGGGACGGTGCTATCCAATGTTGGATGATCATCCGCTTGCTGCTGCCGCTGCTGAGTCGATCTGCTGCTGCTGCTGCTGGAATTTGAGTGCCAGGTCCGCGTGCCTTGCTTCTAGGCCTTGAAGGCGTTCTGCGTCCTGCTTCCTCTGCTCCTCCTCCAGCTTCCTCTTCTTCTCCTCCTCCATCTTCTTTCTTGCACGGGACCTGTAGTCATCATTCCAGTCCGAAAAGCCCTCATACCAGGGAATAACGCCCATGCCTCGTGTTCTTCCCGGGTGTTCAGGATTTCCCAGGGCGCGCGTAAGCTCGTCGTTCTCTCTGTTGGGCGTGAACACCCCCGCTCGAGCTTCTTCTATTGTGTCAAGTATCTTTTGTTCGGCTCCTTTTAGACTTGCCTTCTTCGAAACCAGGCCTGTCTTCGGGTCCAACGCCCCCCCATGCGCATAGAACCAAGTTCTGCACTGGGGCCATCTCCTAGTAATCGGAGTGACCCCTGCACCCTCCATCTCTTGCTCAGACTTATCCCACTTAGGCAATCCCACCGCGTAGCCACCTGGACCCAGGCTATGGAACTGCGTCTTTCTTGCGGCATTTGCCTTGTTTTTCATCGAACGTTCCTTAGATAATTCTGAATCCTTGAAGGTCACGAAATCGTCCCAGTGTTCTCTTTGCTTCTCCAGTGTTCCCTTGAAATATGGAGTCTTCCTTTCATTAGCGAGGTAGTTGGCCCATACAGTTTTCTTGTGGGTGTTGAATGCAATTGCCATCTTCTTAAGAGCAGCGGCCTTGACTTTCTCCACATCTCGCTTTAGTGAAATGATCCGTAAGGTGAAATGTTCCATCAGAGATTTCACCAGGTCTTTTTTGGCTCTGTCATCGACCCAAGTAACACCTGGAAGTTTAGTCTTTGGCTCTTTCCATTCTTGAATGGAGATCGACAGTTTGTCCTTCACAAGAACTCCGCACTGACGAGTCCACTTGTCCGCAACGTTCTTAGGCGTGAGGGGTTCGCCACTAAGTTTGGTGGATTCGATGTGGTACTTTACACCATCCTTCAACAATCTGCCCGGGCCTCGCTTTGTCGTGCTGTCTGTAGAAGCAGATTTGCTCGATCCGGAGGGCTGAAAGAAGAAAGGTCGATTCATTAATATATCTTCAATAAAAAAACATGTGATGATCACCAGGATGCATGCTTATATAAATATATACCTCGCCGGAAGTCTTTGTTATTTGAAGATCAGCATTATGCGTGTCATCACTAACATTGTCTGTGTCATCATAATCATAGTTCATGACTTCATCAGCTCGGTCGAGATCGAATATCTTTTCATCACCCTCTCCGGTATTGTTCAGATATTGGGAGTCGTCATCTTCATTCAGATCATCTAGCCTATGAGGGATGCGTATGATGTCGAACAATTTCTCTTCTCTCTCTCTGCCGGTATTGTCCGCCATAGCTTTTACTTTACTAATTAATACAGAAGAAATATAAAACAATTTAGTATTCAAATTACAATGCATGGATGCAATTAATCAATAAGGACAAACTGAATCTCGAATACATCGTCTCAAATATATAATCTCGAATACATCATCGTCTTAATATATATAATCTTGAATACATCGTCTCGAATATTATATATCGAATACATCACTGGCTAGGTACCTAATAAAGATCGAGTACTACAGAAGAATCTAGGGCGCCACTCGCGGTTCCTGGGGCGCGGGAGGTGCACACCCAAAGAGAAGGAACCATCACAGGATCATATCTCCGATCATCTGCCCAAAGAACCCGCCAAGTAGTGGAGAACCTGACATCGTCCATAGCAGCCATGTAGCGATGGACGTGCTCATCTTCCTCCTTGACACGGCGACGCACCACCTCCGGCGGGGCCGGCTGCCTCTGCACCGGATGTGGCCCACGCGAACACCACCAAAGAAGATCAGGGTCGACGACGGGACCCGAGGTCGGGTTCCTCACCAAGCGGGCGCGCCCTCGAGTAGCACCTCCCGATTACCCGGCCAGCCGGGAGCCCAGTCCCGGACATGGGTCCTCTGAAGCAGGACGTCGTCGCGAACGGGTCGACGGCGAGGATGCGGGCCGGGCATATCGTCGAGAACAAATACTATATGCCCACAAAAAGTAAATTTTTTTAAATGATTGGATAGTGATAACTAAAATTCTATATATATGCAAATTCTAACAATTTGACATTAATCTAATTCATCTAACTAAAACTAATTCTAAAATTTCCTGATTATATAACTAACATTTTTCTATAACAATTCTAATATTTATATAACTAAAAAACAGAAAAATTGCTAACATTTCTATAAATATTTCTATAACTAAAAACAGAAAATATTTATAACATTTCTATATAACTAACATTTCTAATATTTATATAACTAAAAACAGAATAATTTCCTAACATTTCTATAACTAAAAAACAGAAAAATTTATAACAAACAAACTAATAATGTGTGTGTGTGTGTGTGTGTGTGTGTGTGTGTGGTGTGTGTGTGTGTGGACATGGCGGCCGTGGCGAGCTTACCGGCGAGGCGACGACGGGCGGCGACGACGGGCGATGGGACGGGCGGCGACGACGGGCGACGGGACGGGAGGCGACGACGGCAGGGCGGGCGGGGCGGCGACGTCGAAGGGACGGGCGCGGCGACGCCGGGTGGGACGGGCGCGACGGGACGGGACGACGGGCGACGCCGACGGGCGGCGAAGGGCGGGGACGGCCGGGTCGGCGATTTAGGGCGGTGGGGCGGCGACGTCGATGGGGACGGCGTCGATCGGGGCAGGGCGGCGCGACAGAGGGAGGAAACAGAGGGAAGAAACAAAGGGAAACTGAATTTTTTTAAGTGTTGTATATATAGGATGGACCTTTAGTACGGTTGGAGCCACCAACGGTACTAAAGGTCTGTTTTAACTGCACCAAGCGGTGGAGCGCACCCCTTTAGTAGGGTGGTGGCTCCAACCGGTACTAAAGGGGGTCTTTAGTGCGGTTGGAGCCACGACCCGGTACTAAAGGGGTGCGCTGCCTGTGCGTTGCGCAAGTTTAGTCCCACCTCGCTAGCCGAGGGGCTACCGCACTGGTTTATAAGCCCCAGTGCGGTAGCTCTGTCGAGCTCCTCTCCTAAGCAGGCCTACTGGGCCTACCTTGCCCTCTTCTGCCCTGTGGGCTTACGGGGCCTTTGCGGGCCTACATCCTGGCCCAACTAAAGGTTGTGTTCCTAGTCGTATGCAGGCCGCTTTGGCCCAGTAGGCGGGCTTTTTTATTTTGTTAATTTTTTCGCTTTATTTATTTTTGTTTTATTTATTTTTGAGTTGTTTTTGCTGTATTTAGAGTTTGTTTGTGAATATTTTTCTTTAGGTACAAAAAATTACAAACTTTCTGTTAGTGCCGGTAGTTTTTAAATTTGAATAGTTTAAATTTTGAATTATTTGAAATTTGTGTGAATCACTAGTTTGTGAATAACTTAACTTTGAAAAAAGATTTTTCAGTGATTCTTTTTCTTATGTTTAATATTAGTGTGTTTTATCATTATGTTCAATTTGGTAATGCTTAGGTTATTTAAAAAATGAAATGCCTTTGTAACAGTTGAGTTTTCGTCGGAAACCCTGATACTTCGAAAGAGATTGTCCATTTTGTACACGAAGTGCATCCAGTTTTTGCCGTAACCCTCTCTACTTTTTTGCACATGCTATTTGGATGAAATTATGATACCATGCCAACTTTCCACCTTTTTTGAGTTCATTTGAAATGCTTTTCAATTTCAGGGTCATTTAGCTGGAAAAAATCAGTAAATGCATGAAAAGAATTTGTTTGCACATAAAATTTCTTCGCGTTTCAAATGCCAAAACACATAACTACCCTAACTATTACAGAGATTCCCTCCTGGGTGTGAAACACAGAAGAAAGTGATGATAGTGAAGCCGGTCACATCCCAGATCTTTGGGTGTGAAACTTTTTCTTCGCGCGTGTCCCTTTGCGCCGTAGCCATGGAAAATCTTCATCATTTAACTGGATGCTCAGGTCAATATTCACTGTGAATGGAGCAATTTCATCAAACTTTTCATAATCTTGACATGTCTGTCTTGTCATCCACTCCCACGATGTTTCTTTTCTGAAAAGAACTATGTGGCGCTTTGGCTCGTCAGATGATCCATTCGCTTCCTTATCTTTTCTTTTTCTCGGCCCGGTAGACATGTCTTTCACATAAAAACCTGCGCCACATCATTGGCTAGGACGAATGGTTCGTCTGCATAAGCAAGATTGTTGAGATCCACTGTTGTCATTCCGCATCGCTGGTCTTCCATTACCCGCCTCGTGTCATATTGACCCATTTGCACGAAACAAAGGGACCTTCAGATCACTGATCCATAGTTAAGTTCCCATATGTCCTCTATGTAACCATAATATGTTTCCTTTCCCGTGTTGGTTGTTGCATCAAAGCGGACACCACTGTTTTGGTTGGTGCTCTTCTTATCTTGGGCGATCGTGTAAAATGTATTCCCATTTATCTGGTACCCTTTATAATTCATTATATTCGAAGATGGTAACTGGGACAGCGAGTACAGGTCATTTTGAATATCGCCATCATTCAGGGCACGTTTCTGCAACCAACCGGCGAAATTCCTCATCTGTTCGCGTGTAATCCAGTCGTCAGACTTCTTCGGGTGTTTGGACTGTAGAAAATTCTTGTGTTCCTCCATATACGGAGCTACCAAGGCGGAATTCTGTAGAACTATGTAGTGTGCTTCAGTGAGAGAATGCCCGTCCATACATATTATTTGATGCCCTCCTAGCGTGCCTTTTCCTTCAAGTCTGCCCTAATGCCGCGATACAGGAACACCAAACGGCTTAAGATCAGGAATAAAGTCAAAACAAAACTCAATGACCTCCTCATTTTCATGGCCCTTCGAGATGCTTCCTTCTGGCCTAGCACGGTTATGAACATATTTCTTCAAGACTCCCATGAACCTTTCAAAGGGGAACATATTATGTAGAAATACAGGACCCAAAACGTTAATCTCTTCGAATAGGTGAACTAGGACGTGCGTCATGATGTTAAAGAAGGATGGTGGGAACACCAACTCGAAACTGACAAGACATTGCACCAAATCATTCTGTAACCTTGGTATGATTTCTGGATCGATTACCTTCCGAGAGATTGCATTGAGGAATGCACATAGCTTCACAATGGCTAATCGAACGTTTTCTGGTAGAAGCCCCCACAATGCAACCGGAAGCAGTAGCGTCATAATCAAGTGTCAGACAAGAGACTTTAGGTTCTGGAACATAATCTCTGCCATATTTATTATACCCATTATAAACGACGAGAAGCCGACGGTACCTTCATGCGAGCAAGCATTCAAGAAGATTTCCTTCTCTTCTTTGGTAAGAGCGTAGCTGGCCCGACCACGATGTATGCCGTCTTTTCCGTTACACGTTCTTGGTCCTCCCGTGCCTCTGGTGTATCTTTTTCTTCCCATACACGGCCAAAAAGCCAAGCAGGGTCACGCAAAGATTCTTCGTTACGTGCATCACGTTGATTGCGGAGCGGACCTCTAGGTCTTTCCAGTATGGCAGGTCCCAAAATATAGATTTCTTCTTCCAAATGGGTGCGCGTCCGTCAGCGTCCTTCGGAACAGGTTGTCCACCAGGACCCTTTCCAAAGATTACCTTCAAATCCTTGACCATATCATGTACATCAGCACCCGATGCGATGGCGAGGCTTCGTCCGTGATCCGCCTCACCTTTGAAATGCTTGCCTTTCTTTCTCACGGGATGCCTGCCGGAAGAAATCGGCGATGTCCTGTGTACACATTCTTCTTACAACTATTCAAATATATACCGTCGGTATCATCCAAACAGTGCGTGCATCCGCGGTATCCATTGTTTGTGTGTCCTGAAAGGTTACTGGGAGCAGGCCAATCATTGATGGTCACGAACAGCAACGCCTTTAGGTCAAATTCTTCCCCCATGTGCTCATCCCACGCACGTACACCTGTTCCATTCCACAGTTGTAAGAGTTCTTCAACTAATGGCCTTAGGTACACATCAATGTCGTTGACGGGTTGCTTAGGGCCTTGGATGAGCACCGGCATCATAATGAACTTCCGCTTCATGCACAACCAAGGAGGAAGGTTATACAAACATAGAGTCACAGGCCACGTGCTATGGTTGCTGCTCTGCTTCCCAAAAGGATTAATGCCATCTGCGCTTAGACCAAACCATACGTTCCTTGGGTCACCTGCAAACTCCTCCCAGTACATTCTCTCGATTTTTCTCCACTGCGAACCGTCAGCGGGTACTCTCAACTTTCCGTCTTTCTTACGGTCTTCTGCGTGCCACCGCATCGCCTTCGCATGCTCTTTGTTTTGGAACAAACGTTTCAACCGTGGTATTATAGGAGCATACCACATCACCTTGGCAGGAATCTTCTTCCGGGGGCGCTCACCCTCGACATCACCAGGGTCATCGCGACTGATCTTATAACGCAATGCACCGCATACCGGGCAAGCGTTCAAATCCTCGTACTCACCGCGGTAGAGGATGCAGTCATTAGGGCATGCATGTATCTTTTGCACCTCTAACCCTAGAGGGTAGACAGCCTTCTTTGCTTCATACGTACTCTCGGGCAATTCGTTGTCCTTTGGAAGCATATTCTTTATCATTACCAACAACTTTCCAAATCCCTTGTCAGATACACCATTCTCTGCCTTCCATTGCAGCAATTCAAGTGTGGTGCCCAACTTTTTTTGTCAGCTTCGCAATTCGGGTACAACAATTTCTTGTGATCCTCTAACATGCGCTGCAACTTCGTCCTCTCCAGATCACTTGCGCAGTTTCTCTTTGCATCGGCAATGGCCCGACCTAGATCATCGGCGGGCTCATCTCGATGCCTCTTCTTCGACTTCTTCTTCCCGCATTGCCGGCTCAACCGTCCCCCATTGTTGTATCATCGTATTCAGGGAACCCATGGCCAGGATAGCCGTTGCCGTCCTCTTCTTCTTCATTGTCTTCCATCATAACCCCTATTTCTCCGTGCTTGGTCCAAACATTATAGTGGGGCATGAAACCAGACTCAAATAGGTGGACGTGAATGGTTCTTGACGAGAGTAATCGTGACCATTCTTACAGCTAGCACATGGACAAGGCATAAAACCATCCGCCCGCTTGTTTGCCTCGGGCAAGCGTAAAAGTATGCACGCCATTAATGAACTCGGAGAGCATCTGTCATCATACATCCATTGTCGGCTCATCTTCATCACACAACACCGAATAGACCAAATTAATACAAGTTCATACATAAAGTTCATATACAACACTTAATTAAATGCAACATACAAATAACTCTCTAGCTAAAGAATTTAAATGCAACAACAAATGCGATGAAGATCGCAACTAAGGTAACAATTGATCCAACGGCATAATGATACCAAGCCACACTATCAATGGCATATTTTCTAATCATTCTAATCTTCAACCTCATTTTCTCCATCTTGATATTGTGATCATCGCATTTACATCGGCAACATGCAACTCCAATTCCATCTTCTCCCCTCAATTCTTTTCAATTTTTCTTTCAAATACTGCTTTCTCTTTCAACTAAATTTAACCTCTCGACAATAGGGTCGGTTGGAATTTGCGGTTCACATACCTCCTAGATAAAAATATCTATGTCAACTTGATGGGCATAATTTGTCATAAACACGAAATGCAACAACTAGTTTTAAAAGAGAATATACCACATCCGAATCATAACAAGGACGAGGGCCGACGGGGACGGATATCAAAACCATGGCACTATGTATAACAAACAACATACGGGTAAGATAATTATACCAGATGATGTTCCTTTGTTGCTTTGATTTTCCCCACCACCATTTCCAATACCTACAAGATTCTTTCACTTGTTGCCTACACCAGCTCTATCACTTATACCCAGTTCTCCAGTAGCCATGGTCTTGGGTATTTGTGAAAGCAACGCGCCCAAGAGCTGTTGTTGTTGGGATGTGTCCAAATTAAGATCCATGCTACTACTGGACCCAGATCCACCCCCTTCGTCTCAGGTTCTTGCTTGTTATCACCAGAAGAACCACCTATCTCAATTTCCCCCACCATACCTCTCTAGAACTGATTTCCACCTGATGTCTGAGACCTTCTTGGCATATTTCCATCACCACCCACAGTTGCGTTGATCTATCCTATACCCCTACCCGAATCGTTATTCTATGGGTGGGGGATTGGATTTCTTATGAAACCCTCATCATCTTTGTTAACAAAATTCTTCGGTTGGTACTGGAAATTTCCTCTTCCACCATCCCTACTGAATCTCCCTCCACCTCAAAAGTTGCCATAGTTCCCCGACATGGCAGAGTCAGGTGGCGGCTGTCAGGGTAACCCTAGAGAGGTTGTCTGTTTCTGAAAGCTCGCCCTCTCCAGCGTATATATAGCAGGAGTTGATAAATTATGGGCCGCTACTAGGCTAGCTTCCAAAGTTGGAGGCCCATAGCATCTAAAGCCCAGTTCTACTTCCTCCTCAATATGATCTAAAAACCTACCTACTGATCCCACAAATCCATTTTCGCTAGCCTCTTTAATGCCCCCCCCCCCCCCAATTTCTCCAATTCCCCTCCACCTTTGTTCAGGGCAACAACCCTGGTGGAGATTAAGGTAATTTTCCCAAAATCAACTTCATTATCATCAAAATATAGTTCAGAATGGGGGGGGGGGGGGGGGGGGAGTATCCAGTCTGCATATGATTTTTAATATCTATCTCCCTTTTGATATCCTCCTTACCAATCAACAATCTCTGCTTCTGTTTATTAATCAGATAACTCAAGAAGTTTCGATTTCCCCCATCACATCTAGCCTCAAAATCATGAGACCATGTGTTAATTTGTTTACATCTCTTCATTTTTCTCTTAATTTTCCCCTTAACAGTAGAATCTCTCTTACTAGAATCAGACATCACCGAATCACTTAAGTATTAGTAAGGCATCAGGTTTGTACATGAGTTAGCCGACGAGTCATCCCTCTCTGACTCGTCGAAGTCCTCTCCGGCCAGCAGTCAAAAGTGGCTACCAGCCGGAGAGCACACTACTGAGTGCGAGAGAGGGGACGAAGGCGGGCCGAATAGCGTGGGAAGCGAGGAGAGCGACGAGGTAGCTCCATCACGTCCTTCTTCTTCGCCTTGTGTGCCCTCGGAAGCTCGTCGTTGATGATCTCTATCGGCATCACCTGCGTCCCAGGTGTCGACAACCCCATCACAACCTCCACCTCAGTCAGTGGCAGTATGTTGAAGATGTGGGAACAAAATGCCGCCCACTTGAATTGCGCCACCGGGTCCTCCGATTTTGCCTCCAGCATGGCCTAGAGGACGACCTTCATCGCTAGCTGCGACCTTGACTTGGGGAAGCGGCGCTCCATCTCCTCGACGGTCGGGATGGCTCAGATGGTCTCGGTCTCGTCGTTCAGCGCCTGGGCCAACGGCGGCCAAGAGTCGATCTCGCGCAACCTCGCCAACATCTCCTCATCGCCGCCCACCATCTTCGCCTCCCACCTCGACATCGTCCTCGTCGTGGAAGGTGAATTCGTCGCACTGTTGTCTCTCTTGCTCAGATCTAGTTTCACTCGATGTGTAGTGGGGAGCGCGGGAGGCAGGGGCGTCACACTTGGACAGATAAGGGGAGCCGACTCGTGTCGCCCGCCATTACTCACCTCGGCTCGCGCCCCGCGTTCAACGTGTACCACCCGTACACTGCCGCTCGGTGTACCAACTCATGCCAAATGACACGGAAATTGGATCAACGCGTCGCTCTCCCTATAGAAGCGCATCTTCTAGCCAAATGCAACCAAAAGACCGATCAGATGGAAAAGACTAGGTAATACATTTATACGTCAACGCTCTCCCTCACGTGTGGCTCCCTCAGGACTCAACGTGAATCGAAAGTGGGCTGCAATTTAATTGTGTCAGCAGTCAAGACTCAAAACCTCTTGACTCCGGTACCATGTAGAAGTGCATGCTCTAGCCAATGCAACCAAAATATCGATCTACTGAAAAAGACTAGGCAATACATTTATACGTCAACACTTCCGCGTCCAACGTGAGTCCACCTTGTAGCCCTCCCTATCGAGGAGAACGATCCTCTCTCCTCGCCAGATAAGCTCGCCGGGGCGGAATTCCAGTAAACTCGCGTGCCAGAGGTCTGAGACGAAATCGCACCGGAGACGTGTATCGTACTCCATCTCCGCCGCTTTGGCCTTCTAGGATCGTCTCTTCTCAATGTATAGCAGCTTGTTATCCATCGATGCTACCTCCGTTTTTATGCATTTTGTAAGATTTGGTATGATTATTTGTGGATCATCGTCTCTTTTATATCACAACATATACAGGAAAAGGTAGGATAAAGAAATACTAGTTTCTTTCATGTTACCCGCATGGCCTTCCATTGATGGTGTCAAGAAATGTGTAGCAAAACAAACCTGGAAGACATAGTCCATTCATCTTCTTTTTTGCTCAGGGGAAAGATGAACTTTTGAGGGGAAGCGAACAGCGTGATTCATTCATTGATATATGTTTGGAGTAAGACTGGGGGTGATAATATACATTCAAGTTCACCATTCATCACTAAAGTACTTGTGCTCCTCAGGCTCCGGTGTGTTCTTAATTCTGATTTCGATATAGCTCGCCATCCCCTTGCATGAATCCTATCTAGGCTGCTAAATTTCTGTTCTAGGTTGCTCAACTTTGATTTTCGATCCTGCTCTTTACTAGAAGCTGAGCACGATTTCGGGCTGCATCAGCTGCGTCAATTGAATTCGATCTGATTTCCAAGTGGGAAAAAGACAGCGGAGAACATTTACGGCGATTAATAGTGGGCTTTCGAGGCTTATATATGCAAGTGAACCAAAGGACCTCTCTTTCCCTATTTCTATTCATAAGATTTAGGATACATGTCATCTCATTTTCTTTGACTTTTCCATTTCTATATTTCTTCTATCTTAGAAACAAAAAAGGTTAAGAGTATCTACACCCAGACACCTCAAACTCCCCTCATACGCCCCGGGTGAACGGCCCGGTCTCTGATCGTTCAAAAAAACCGACCCAGCCGGACGCCTCAAACCCCCCTCAAACGCCTGGGCTGACCAACACCCGTCATATCCAGCCCAAATATGCGGCGGATATGGGGAGAACCAGACCTGAAAGGGCGCGTCCGTCATGTCGGACCCAGACCCCGCTGGTCCATCCGACCCCGCATATATTTGTCCCCATCCTCTCCCGGACCAAACTCTGGCCACTTCACTCCACTCCCCTCCACTCTCCTCCGTCACTCAATCTCCCATCTGGCGATCTTCCGCCTTCTCCGACATGGCGGGCAGCGGACCCGAGTGCTACACATCTAGATTTGTCGACCCCAAGCTCATCCCATGCAGCCCCGAGGAGGAGATGATCATCCGGCTTGCGCTCCGCCGCTCCCGGAAGGTGGCCGTCCGATGGCAACGCTCGGACTCCTTGCGTCGGGAATCCATTGCGTCCATCCAAATAGGGCATGGATTCGCCGCGAGGTGTGTCGCCACTGCCTCACTGGAGGTGGTGCGGTCCGTCTGGCGTCCGAATGTTGTGGTGGATGCGCAACCCATCTGTTGGCGCGTTGAGAAGGAGGTGAACGCATGGGCGTCGTCCGACGAGAACATGGTGCGACGTTCCCGCAGTGTGAGGCAGCGGGCAAGGGAGACGACAGCATCCCTCGCGGCGGTGGACGTTGGAGAGGCGGAGTCACATTCTTCGGTTCCCCGTATGGTGCATTAGCCCGGGCGCCGCAACCACGTCGTGGTGGATGTCGCCGGTTCTTCCCAGAATGGATCCATCATCGATCCCATGTCCACCGGCATCGTCAGGGTTCTAGGCTCCGGCAAGGAAGAGTAGGGCATGTGACAGTGGTCCCTTGAGTCCCATGAACCTGGTCGTGTTTCATGTCCTACTCTACCTCGCTGGTGACCAAACCAACAATCTACGGGGCATAGCTCGCCGCCCGTACATGGGCACGACAGAGCCGGATGAGCTTCGCTTAAGATTAGGGTTACGTCGCATGTAGTAATACTATGGATTTGAGGTTCCTAATTTTTAAGGGAAAGAAGTGCTGCCGATTATTTGAGTATGAATCATTGTTAGCCTTCGGAATTACTTGACATTGAAATGTACTCCCTCCATTCCAGAATAAGTGTATTGAGCTTAGTACAAATTTGTACTAGAGTTAGTATAAAGTTGAGACACTTATTTTGAGACAGAAGGAGTATATACCTAGAATTTCAGCCTCCATTAACTCCCGACGAAGGTAGTAATGCTATATTGTGAAATTACTTTCAAGACTAACAGGTGCCAACAAGTAGTAATTCAAAACATATCTAGTACCAGCACATACAAAACCGCTATGCACATTCTGCTGATGCAAAGCTCTTTTTTCTTATCATCGGCTTGTAAATTAACGAACCAGCCAAGAAAATTATTCGACAATTCAGTGGAGAGGGCCAACAAATCATCAGAATCAATTGGCCGCCTTTAGAACCACAACTAATAAAGAAAAAAAATCGGAGAGCCCATTATCAGCGGGGTCACACGCACTGGGAGCAGTGTCCACTCCACTCCACTCCACTCGCAGTCACGCGAGCTCCCAAACCAGCTGCCGCCCCATTCCCCGTCACGATTTCACGAACCCTAGCCCCGGCGAGCAGAGGCAGCCGGCGTCGCGGCTGTCGAGTCCACTGCCTCGAGGCACAGATCCGCGAGCCGGAGAGGAGGCCATGCCGCCAGGAGGAGAAGGAGGGGGCGAGCATGGCTGCACGGTGCAGAGCCACCCGCCGGCGACCGTCCGCCGCGACGAGGACGCTCTGCCCCATTCTACGCCGCCGCTCCCCGCCATTGTCCCGGCGGCTTCCGAGGTTTGCTCCACGCTTCTGCATTGTTCTTTCTCTTTTAGAACAAGATCCCCAACTGGCCCCGTCTTCGATCCAAGAAAGGGGATCTGAACCTGAATGAGACGTCGTTTCTGTCATTTGCAGGATGTGAAGAAGAAGCAGCAGGTGCAAGAGCAGCAGATCGTGCCGAGCCTCCCCGAGGGCGCCCTCGTCGAGATCCTTTCCCGAGTGCCCTACAGGTCCCTCTGCCGCTTCAAGTGCGTGTCCAAGCCGTGGCTCGCCCTCTGCTCCGCCCCTGACATCCGCAAGAGGTCGCCGCAGACCCTCTCCGGCTTATTCTACAAGAACGCCGGTGTCCTCCATTTCCGCAATTTGAATGGGAGAGGTCCGCCTCTTGTCGATCTCTCACTCCCTTTCTTGCGCCAAAGGTACCGCCACATTTCTGTCCAACACGTCCGCGGCGGCCTTCTCCTCTGCATCTGCTCGAATAATCTGCGAGACGAGTCCTATTATGTTGTCTGCAATCCTGCTACCGAGGAGTGGACTGTGCTGCCTCCTGCCGGATTTCCAGGTCGCGATCCGATCCCTTTCCTAGGTTTCGGCCCTGCTATTCCATCCCGCTTTGTGGTGTTTGCCCCCAAGAACCAGATGGTTGGTACTATGAACGATTACAGAAAAGTGGCAATCTACTCGACAGAAACTGGACGGTGGACTCATGTGCAAAGTAAGTGGACAAAAGATCCTCCCGTGATTCATGGTATATACACACAGGTCTTCCTCAATGGCACTATCCATCTGCCTACCCTTATTAAGAGAATAGCCACACTCGACGTGGAGGGGAAAGTTTGGAGGCAGATTCAAATGCCAAACACCTGTGATGTTGGGCACTCTCAACGACGCATCTGTGATGTTGGGCAGTCTCAAGGACGCTTGTATGCCTGGTGGATAGATAATTCTCGTGATTGCCAACTCTATATTTGGGTCCTCGAGGATTATGATACTGGAAAGTGGACCCTAAAGCACACTGTTAACGTTTTGGAGCTGTTTGGAAGGAATTGCCGTCAAGATGGAGATTCTTATGTGATGTTTACAATTCATCCGGATTGCAACATGATTTTTCTTACTGACGGGAAAAACTTGACATTGTCGTATGACATGGATAATCAGAAAGTGCATGTTATCTGCACTGAAGGCATGAATGGTCTGCCTTATATTCCCTGTTTTGCGGAATTGCCCTCAGCTGGCCACTGAGATTCAGTGCTACATCACGTGCCTAGCATGGGACAACACCTTTTGCGAAAATTAGTGGTTCTATGGACCTACTCTCCTGATTTCGTGGCATTGTGTGGAGAAGTCCCAACTCCTATGTCAACAGTCGTGTGTTCAGGTGCATGCCGTTGTTGCTTTGAACGATGTTTTTTAGCCAAGACTTTGTAAGGGTAATGGTAGTGCTTAGTTGTAAGAATCCACCTACCTATTTAATCTATTTGCTGTCATGTAGCACTAATTATTCTGGCCACTCGTTAGCCCCTGATGTGGATAATATAAGATATTGAGACTACATTATCTGTGTTATCGCCACCTCTTTATTTCCGTTTGTTTTATGCAAGTAAATATCTCCAGTCTACAGTTTGCATTTTAAAGATTTGGTGTGATTATCTGTGGATCATCTCTTCTCAACATATAGCAGTTTGTTATCCATCGACGCTATCTCTGTTTTTATGCATTTGTAAGATTTGGTATGTTTATTTGTGGATCGTCTCTTTTATATCGCAGCATATAGGGGTAGAGGCATGGTAAAGAAATATTAGTTTCTTGCATGTTACCCGCATGGCCTTCCATTGATGGTGTTGAGAAATGTGCAGCTAAACAAACCTGGAAGATACAGTCAATTCATCTTCTTTTTTGCTCGGGGAAAGAGGATCTTTTGAGGGGGCAGCAAACAACGTGATTCACTCATTGATACTTGTATGTTTGTAGTAAGACCGAGGTGATAACATACATACAATTTCACCATTCATCACTAAAGTACTTGTGCACTCTTAATTCTTGTTTTGATATAGCTCACCATTCCCTTGGATGAATCCTAAATAGACTGTTAAATTTCTGTTCTAACTTGTTCATTTGATTTGGGTCCTGCTCTTTAGTTGAGGTTGAGCATGGCAACTTTCTTTCTTTGTAATAGTAATAAGGATAATGGTGGTTTTCCTGTCACTGCTTTGTTGGTTGGACGTGTAGTTTTTGCTAAATATAGTAGATAATACTGGTTCTCAATACATGTGTTATTAATTTTGGTTCCGATATAGCTCGCCATTCCCTTACAGGAATCCTAACTTTTTTTTTAGAAAAGGAGGATAACCCCCGGCCTCTGCATCTGGGAGATGCATACGGCCACTTTATTGATTATTCTCGAGGACCTTACAAAGTGTTACAACAATAAGCCTGAATCCACCATCTAGGCAACATATGCCGCTACTCCTATCCATCTAACATATAAAACCTCCTAGAGTGGTAGTCACAACGAAGGCCTCGAGCGCACGGTACCACACGAGGGAGACCACCGCACCGTGCCCGCGCGTGGGGTTGCAGCGCACCACGCGAGCAGAAAAAACACGGCACCGTGCGAACCCTAGCCCCAATCCACAGCCCCGCGCCCCTCGCTCCTCCCTCCCTCGTCCGCCCCGAGCCACACGCACACCCAATCCCCTCCCCTCCAACCCTAGCCGCCCCGCTCCCCTCCCTCTCCACGGCGCCGCCGGCGCCGCCTCCTCCCCTTCTGCCCTGCTCTCCACCGTGCCGCCTCTTCCTCCTCTTTCACCGCCCTCTCCAACAAGCGGCAGAGAACGGAGGCGCTCGATCCGATCTGCTGAAGAGAAAAGATGAGAGAGGGAGAGAGACAAGGAAGGAGAGGAGGGAGAAAGATAGAGGAAAGAGGAGAGCGAGGTGTGACGGCGGATGAGAGAGGGTGACCGGAAGGAGCGTGACGACCTGCAGACAAAGGGCGGTGGCGGCGCCGCTCGATTTGATCTCAAGGGATAGAGAAGATGAGAGGAGAGAGAGAAGGAAGAACATGAGAGGAGGGAGAAAGAGAGAGGAAAGAGGAGAGGGGTCGACGGCCGTGGAGAGGACCACCGGAAGGAGTGCCGCCGGCTCGTTGCCTTCCACCGCCCGGCGTCGGCCTGCACCGGGCGAGGTCGGGCGGGACCTTGCTTCTGTGGCGGCTTGACCACAGTCTACAGGTGACCACGTCCCTTCTCTCCCTTCTCCCGTATGTATCTCTCTATGTCGTTTCTTCTCCTTTCTCACACGAAGAAACACACAGAATAGTAAACAATGGAGGATTTGGGGGCTGCTCAGTTTTGGAGTAGCAAACCATGGAGGATATAGGGCTGCACGTGCTTGGAGCAGCAAGCCATGGCAAAGAAGGTGAATAAGCAACACATACATGTACTGCTCAAAAGATGCATGTTTGGAAATTTTGTTTTTTGTTCTTAAGATTTCTTTCAATTGATCTGTACCTAGCAATCCCGTGTGCTTGCAATCACATATAGTTTTGGCCATGTTGCTGCGAGGAAGCTTCCTTCAATTGAATCGATCCTCTCATTAGCTCATGGAGGGCATTGGCAGGAACAGAGTGGTCAACTGAATCTGATTGTTCATATATTCTATGGCTATATCAGTGCTTATCTCAGTTACATGATTTCTTTTGCAGTACTGCTAGGGGTGGCTGTTTGTTTACTGAAGGCTTACAAAGAATTATCTGATTACATGTTTGATGCTCTCTAAAAAATTGCTACAAAGATTCATAAGAAACTTCTCGTGATAGATTTACCATTTGGGATATTTCCAAATGTTTACTTTTAATTCATTAGCATATGCATATCCTCTGTTTTTTTAATTCATTGTTGCCTCCTGTTTATTGTTTATGTTTGCCTTCTGGTGCTTCTGGTGTATGGGCAAAACAAGTCTGAGTACAAAGTGGTGAATTGCATTTCACATGCCAATATAAACAAAGAATAAAAAAGAAAACATGGTATTCTCTAACACAAGAGCATGATACCTTGGGTCCATTGGTGCAGACCAAGAGCAAAAAACTACCTATGCTGCAATAGTTTCAGTGGAAGTGCAGTCAGGTGTTTATTTTTCTTACAGTTTTACCTAATTGGCTGGTTATCCACTTTATCTTTTGTACCTGCACATATAATCGATTCGCTGGCCCATACTTGCATGTTCTATAATTATCTTGGAGTGCTAGCAAGTAATTAGAACATATTCTTGGTCCATACTTGCATTAGAATATGCCACATAGAAGAAGGTGGCATATCTTGGGATAAGAATGGCCACATGAGCATTCTGTCATGATATTGTAATTAGTGATCGATACTTGCGGCAGTACTGCAATGATGATATGTTGCATGTTTGCACATGATGTCCGTAAATTCTTGATCTTCGTCGTGTCTCCTGCTCTTTATTCTGCTCTCGAGACGTCGACCTGCAGGTGTAGGTGCTTGTGTCTCAACTCTCAACCATCTTTCTCCTGTATCCTCAGTTCCTCACATTTTTTTTCTGATTCGTGTATTACCATATTATTGCTAGGCTAGAGTTTGTCCGTGTGTTGTTTATGCTCGGGTTTAATCTCCACAAAAGATGGCCCACACTACTTTACAAGGAACTGCTGTTGTCCAGTTCAGAGGTATGTTTTCTAGCTGAAGCATTGTTTGAATATCTATGGCCCAGGCTCCAAGTGAGGTTAATTCTTTCATTTTGTTTGTGCTGATGTGAGTGATTTAGTTTTCATAGAAACAAAATTCCGATTGATGTACTGACAAACGTGTATGTCATACTATTTTTAGGCAAACCATTGTTTTACAACGGATATGCGGAGGTGTTTTTATGGATGTGCATTTCCCCTGAATCTGGACAGCTATTCAACCTGTTGCGGACATTTTTGGTGGAATTCAATGCTTCAGCAGGTATTCTTGACCTCTATATTCCCTATCATGTGTATTTAACAAGTATTCAGTGATTCTCGATTTTCCTTTTTAATCTATGAATGTAACCCTTAATGTGATAGTAAATGTATTATACATTTTTTTGTCGAGCAAATATTGATTCATGCCATGCATGTTATGGGCGGGTTTTAAAAAAGCCATCCTGATTGTAGTGTGACAGCTTTAATCAAAGTTGTTTTAGTTACCCAGCCTTCTATTTTGATTGCTTTTGTATGATTCTTGAAAACAGAGTGTGGGTTGTGTTTATCAATAATATGCTTCAGATGTCAGTTCTGTTGCCAAATGATCTAAACTTGATTTACCCACTTCTAGAACAGAAAAGAATATGGCATTGTTTTCTTTCTCCTCAGCTTGCTGCATTTTTTGCTACCGCAGAGTTTGCGAATTTTCTGATGAATTTCTGTGTTGTATTTAGAAGGTAGGTCTCAGGAAGCACAGGCATCTGGATGGTCAGATTCACACGCTTCTCACCTACTCATTTGTTCCATGAACAAACCCTCGACTTAGGGCATCTAAAATTGCAGCTTTCTTGTGTGATGATTAGTCTATATCATCCTTATTTGTTTATAAAGCCATGAAATTTATTTATCTATTTATCTGTTACAATCAATTGGCTCACTTACTAATCTTCTCATGGTGCTTTATCCAATCATGTGTGCACGGCGCGCACGTGTGTGTGTGTGTGTGTGTGTGTGTGTGTGTGTGTGTGTGTGTGTGTGTGTAGGATGTTAATCGGTACCTTGGTTTTGAGTTTCAAAGTTGAAGCGATTATTATGCCCAATCCCAAATGAACATTATTGTTTCTTTGAACTTGATCTTCTCAAATGGACACGTCAGGTCATCTCTCCTTACTAAAGGGGTTAGTTGCATAAGCATATATGATTCTGTGAGCAAATTATCTTCACTGATCTATTTTAGAGAGATGTCTGATTAGCTGCACAAGCATACATGGTTCCGTAGGTAATTTGTTTACCCTGATCATCTTGCTATCAAGTTCTGTTGGTATGGTCTGAAACAGATTCACAAGTATTTATGATGATCGTTTGCATGGTGGGTCGTGCTAGCAATGTGCTTTGCATATACATGATTCAAATATTTGTTAGGTGTTTTAGTTTACACATTTCTCCTGAAAATCTGTATATGCGTATGCAGTCATTTTTTAATTGGCTATGATTCTTTTTAGTATTTTAGTTTACACATTTCTCTTGAGAATCTTCATATCGAACTGTAATAGTATGTATAATATAGGTTTGTTTTTTCCATTCCTTCTTGCCCAGATCTTCTGTTTCTATACCATAATGTTCTCGTGTCATCCCGTTAGTTCTTATAGGGCCTGCAGATCAGCTCCGTTTATATATATATGCTTTTACTCCTGAAGACAGTTTAATGATGTTCATTCTTTCAGTTTACGAAAATCTCTGCCTTATAGGGCCAGTTCATATTGACATGGAGGAGGCACAGAGGTTTATTGGGCTGGCCTTGAGGGGGAGACCAAAGCAAACTTCAACATGTTCAAGGTGCATATACTCTGCTACTTGTGTTCGTCTCCCTACCTAACGTGGAGCATTATACATTTTGCTCAATATAGTTAGTTACTTAGTTTACTGGAAGTTGTGATAGTCAGAGCACATACATGCTTGATTTTACTTCAGTTAGTAGCTGTATCCAGTAGGAACTTATATTTGTGAAAACTAGACCTGGAGAAAGTATGCAGCCCTGTTTTGTGCAGATAACTACTTTTGGTTACATACTGTTGGCAAATTTAGTAGGCTTATACAATAAGCTTCTTCATTGATTTTGTTATTCCTAAACCTGTAGTTACGGAGATCCATGAGTTTCATAGAACATATAAACGCTGGTGGGCAACCCGCCTTTACGGGGGCCTTCCTGCGCATACGATCGCTGGCCGTTCGATCAGCTTCTTCGATCGTTTTTCACCCTTGATTTTTACTATTCACTTCTATCTTTTGTTACAACTTTGACTGCTTTACCGGGTGGCTGCCATTGGGCCCATAAAATCATTGGTCCACGCGGCAGCGGAGTGCTCGTCAACTCGGTCTGTGACAAGCAGCAGCAGCAGCATCATGGTCTACCCCCTCCCACCCTCTCTCGATTTCCTCTCTTCGCTTCCCTGACCACGTCTTATCTCTGTTGGGTCAAGGTTGGGTTGGAGCTACAGCGGCCAGCCACCAGGACGACGCTGACAGCCAAAGAAAGCTCCTTCCCCACCGCTGACAGCCAAAACCGCTCTTGTGCTCATCAAGGTCCCTTTCACCTCTCTAACCTCTGTGTTAAGTCCGTCTGGTTCTAGGCCGATTAAGTTTTTTGTTTTTGTTTTTGTTTTTGCTTCCACTCTGTTTGATTTAAGCGTGGTGGTCAGATCCTCTTCAGATGTCCAGTTGAGACACCTACCCATTTCTTCTCTTTTTTTCTCTTGAGAGGAGAGGAGAGGATGCTAACTAGCGAAGTACTATACTACTACATTTCAAACCATAATAAGGTCCTTCGGTAAAAACAAAACAAGATTTGCAGCGTCGCAGTAGCAAAATTCCAAGCATCCACTAGCCACACAAAAAGTATGTGTCCAGTGATAATATAACGAGAGAGGAATTCAAGGATTAGTTTATTATTAACCTATGTAGTGTATGCACTGGTAGTTGATGGAGTTTCAAGCAACAAGCATGGAGCACCTTCTTCTTTCTATCATGTCACTTACCTGATAATTTGGTAATTCTCTCTGTAATGTCATTCATATACCTGATAAAGCCAATTTCTTTGGGGCTCTCTGTCATTCATATGTTCGGTGATGCAATATGAATTATTATGTAGAGGTTACTCCAGTCCTCACTATTCTTCTATTTGTCTCTGTTTAGTGTTTTACTTTTTTTATCAGCGGTATAATAGATAACCATATCTACATTTGTCTCTGTTTTCTGTCAGGTTAGTTAATGTATAGGACTGCGCTTTTGTGTGTCCTTTTCTTCAAGCTGTCATTCAAGAGAAGAGAGGAGCGAGGCCTCGATCCAGACTCAAGAGGAGGAGACGAGGAGCAACACCTATTTTTATTGTCCGTCAAGCCTCATTATACTTTGCGGTTCCAGCCACCTGATCACTAACCTGAATGAGTAAGTAGACCATTATATATGATGGTCTTGCTTCCTTTTGTGATCATGTATCTATGTTAGATCCGATGAGAAAAGGCGGCTTTCAAGCAGAGGATGCGGCAGTGTTGGCCACGTTTGGTTTTCATAAGCTAATAATGTATCCCTTCCTGTCTACTTCCTTTGTGTACCACATTGTAACTAAGCATCTATGTACCAGCAGTAAAGACTTGGGTGTCTAAATATTCTCACAATAGTTGTCTCCCTCTCGCCCATTGCGCCATTGGCGCAACGAGTCATCTAGTATGATGAAGGGGTGCTAGCTGGGCCACTACCCAGACCACTCACCTAATCCTAACATCAAAAGCCGGAATCCCCAGCCTAGCCACATACCGGGTCTGGGGCATAAACCGGTCTGACGCACTCACAGGTGTCGTCTCCACCATCTTCCACTGGTCCATCTCCAAGCAGATTGAGGTGCCAACCTTGGCAGGCTCCTCCGCCATCAACGCCACCATAACGCTAGAACAACTCCAAGCAAACAAGAAAACAAGGAAAGCCCAAAAGATACAAGGGGCACTCTGAACTTACAACACATCGGAGAGCTAGTTACAAGAGGTACTAAGAAAGAGCACTACTAGCATAAACCGATGACCGCAACCCTCAGGCGCCAAAGACACAGGAGGAATGCCGCTGGCACAAACACCAAGCCGGCCACACCATCACGCGCCAAGAACGTCTGAAGGCTGCAGGAAAGCCGCCGAGCAACAACAGAGAGGCGGACATCGGGACAGCGAGAGGCACCGCACTGCCGCCGCCAAAACCCCACCTTCAAGAACCCCACGCCCAAACCACACTCCCTGCATAACGCCTCCAAGGAGGGAACGACACACACGGCGCCGCCGCTGCCCAATCCTGCCGGATTTTGGGTTTTCACCCGGGAGAGGGAACGGAGGTGGGGAGAAGGAGACCACGACATCGCCTCCAAGAAAGAAACGTCGCGCAAGGCCGGCGTCGATGCCGGGCGAACCAGCCCGGCCGGGGTTTCCCCGGTCCCGATCGCAACACCAGCCCCAAACTCCACCGGATCCAGCGACCAGCCTGGAAACCAAGCGCAGAGGGGAGGGAGCGAATTGGGGCGGCAAACCTCCAGATCTGGCGAGGAAGAGGAGGCCTCCACGTTGTAGCCACCGCCGCCGACGCCCCACCGCCTTCGTGAAGACGCCGCCGAGCCCTCCGCGAGTGTCGTTCAGGGCAAGAACGGCGACGCCACGCCGGCAGGGGCCGCCGCCCCTGGGATCCAAATCCTCCGCTGCAGGAACGACGAAGTCCTCGCCGCCACCGTCACTGGCGGCCGCGCGGGCTTGCTCGGCGACCACCTCAGGTGGCGACGAGGAGGGAGAGGAGGGATGGGGGAGGCGGCGCTCGGGAACCCTAGCCGCCGCCCGAGTCGCCCGGTCAGGCGACGCGGGGGCCACTCGTTGCCGGCGGGAGTCTGCAGGTTGTCCGGCAGCGCCGTAAATCTCGCCGGAGACCTCGTGGATTTGGCGCTGCCTCGTTGCAAGTTCACAGGAATCCTAACTAGATTGTCAAATTTGTGTTCCAGGTTGCCCAACTTTGATTTTCGGTCCTGCTCTTTACTAGAAGTTGTCAAATTTGTGTTCCAGGTTGCCCAACTTTGATTTTCGGTCCTGCTCTTTACTAGAAGTTGAGGACGACCCTTTTATTATATACTCAAAAGGATAATGGTAGTTTTCTTGTCACTGCATTGTTTGTTGAAGGTTTAGTTTTTGCTGAATGTACTCCCTCTGTCCCAAAATATAAGATCATTTAGAGATGGGATCCCATTACAACCTTCACCTTAAATCTTAGGAAAAGTTGTTGGATAGCCTTATTTATCAGCGGGGCATGCTGAGAACTGCATGAGATGTTATGTTGTGTTGGACGCGACACTGTACTGCTGTCTCTGAAAATTGGTCATCACATTTCGATCTGATGACTTTTTTTCAAGAAAGTGTTAAGATGATAACCATGCTGTAGCAGTGTGGTTGTATGGTGGTCGGAGATCGACGTATCTGTCGTCGCGGGTGCAGTCTTTTGTAGGCGTTTTTGCTGATCCATCTGATTGCTCAGGCGTCGCGGCTAATTTAACTGACGTCAGATCCACAAGGTGAGCCTTCTTGTGTCGTTCCAAACGCATCGATTCAGCAAACTACTTGTGCTGAACTTTGACTTAGGATTCACAAACGCATCGATTCACAAACACATGTATGTAGGCAAATCTAAGAATTTTGGGACGGAAGGAGTATTTGATACAGTTGCACTCCAAGTGCAAGAAATACCCAGAGAAATTCAGACATCTATTGCGTAGTATGACGCGTTGTCGACGTCGGCCGCTTAATTGAAAATTGACATGTGTTTGTGATATGTTTGCAGATTAGGTTAATTTCACGACAACTAAAGAAAAGAGCAAAGCCAGCTTAATTGAAAATTGACATAAAAATTCAAAAAAAATTGAAAATTGACATGTGTTTGTGATATGTTTGCAGATTAGGTTAATTTCACTACTAGTAAAGAAAAGAGTAAAGCCATCTGAATTTTGATCCAACGACGCACCACGGCTTGATTCAACGGGTGGTGCGCGACCAATTTAGTGCTAGATCGGTCAGCCAAATTGGAGTAGCCGCCTATTTTTAGCCCCTTAAACACCCCCTCAACCCTTAACTCCTCAATTTTGAGGAGTTAGATAAAAACGGTTCCTAGCCGAACTTCTAAAACCTACATCCCTAAAAAAAAGATCTTCGCCAATTTTCTAAATTTTGATTTACATACTCCACTTCAACAACATATTTGTAAACATATTAAATCCAAACTTAATAATTAAGGTTCACACAATTCATAAAGATTACGGATTCAAAGTTTACAAGTTTAATTATTCAAATTCAAACTTACGATAGGGTCCAAATGAAGTAGATAAAGGGCATGATAGAATCACAACAATCAACTGCTATGAAGTGCCCACAACTGCTCAACAAGATCGTTTTAGAGCTGGGTATGAACTTCACGGTTGATGCAACATGTGCCATTATCGCTGCGTAGTCGGTTGACTACACAGGATTTTCATACCCAGTTGACCCAGGTCTGCATACGACAGGCCCATCTATCCTGTTATTCTCTGCTTACATAACAATTGGTTGGGCCACTACTGGACCATAATAGAAGTCCAAAATCCCTTACGTGTGTTGATCCCCAAATTACGTGAGAGATAAATACACTAGCGATCATTAAAATTGAGTCCAAAGCACAATACGGTCATTGGACTTCAAAATACACTCGTTACGGTCATTATATACGTAAAACGGTGAATATACGGTCACTGGCTCTCTGTATAGCATTCGTATTGCACTCTGACTAGTCAAACGACCTACCTGGCACTGGGTTTGGGCCCATCTGTCAGTAGGTGAAATAAATAAATAAAAGAAACAAAACGTAAACTGCAGTGTTGGGGATTCGAACCGGCGGGCCAGCGCACAAAAGGCCCGCGTGCTAGCCAGTTGACAATTCTGCTCCGTTCGCCTCGAATGGAGGCGTTCTCCTTTATATCAGACACAAATCCAATAAGCAGTCTGTGCTTTCTGTCCCACCTGTCAATCAGCCGCAGAAATAAGAAAAGCTAATAAAATAATTATGCGCGGGTTGGTGGTTCGAAACCAGGACCTCGCGCACGAACCTAAAGGCACGCTAGCAAATCGAGCCTGTAGGAGCTTAGTTTTTTTTTCCAACGGCACACATGCACCCACGTACACACACATGTGCGATATTATTTTTTTGAGCAATCGCGTCTGCGATATAAATAAATCCACAGACAAAAAATATTCATGCAAACGCAAAAAATAACTAAAAATATTCGGTTTTATGTTCATATATTTGAAAAATATTTATGTAGTATAAAAGTGTTTCTTTAATTGAAAAAAGTACATACAATTTTAAAAATTGTGCATGCAATTTTTAGAAATACGCACGTGATGTAAAGTAGTGTTGCTTTTATATGATTTTCCGTATAAGGTAGTGTTTTTGAATAAATATTTAATGCATCTTTAATATAAAGTACACTAAGTTTTATAAAAATATATGCAATCACTTTTTAAAAATGCATGAACTTTTCTAGTAAACGATGCAAAACTTGTTTAAAGTTGCATGAAAGAATATATCACCTTTTTGGGAACAGTTACATAAATTTGATACAATTAAAGTAATTTTGAAAATATATATGTGCGCACAGTGTGTGTGCGCGCGCGCGTGCTTCATTTTCAATGAACAGGCCTGTGCACTGCGTGGACGTCTCAATATAAAATGCGTAGCGCTTAGCTGCTGCATATGTGCTTCGTTGGCTGGCTCTACTGGCTACAGCGCGCAAGCCTCAAGCGCGAGGCGTGTCCGACTCCCCTTACTGCAGCGTGTACGTTTCTGCTTTTTATTTCTCCCCGCTACTGACAGATGGGCCTTTATTTCTTCTCCCCTACTGACAGATGGGCCCAAGTCAATTGAATGTCATGTAGATCATTTGACCGGTCAACAGATTGCTATACAGTGCTCTACAGTGAGGCAGTGACCGTATAATCATCACTTTGCGTATATAATGACTGTAACGAGCGTATTTTTAAGTCCAGTGACCGTATTATCATCAAATCTCCCGCGTTCTTGTAGAAGAAGCCGGAGAGGGTCTGTGGCGACCTCTTGAGGATGTCCCGGGCGGAGCAGAGGGCGAGTCACGGCTTGGACACACACTTGAAGCGGCAGAGGGACCTATAGGGCACCCGCGAAAGGATCTCGACGAAGCTGCTGCTCCAGCTTCTGCTTCTTCTCCTGTCAATGATATAAATGGTTCGTTCGGGAGATTTGATGATAATCCACCCAGGCCACTTAAACCCCACATGTCAGAGACAGCGGCGGGGGGTATGTGATCAAGGATTTGCGAACAAGGGGGGTTAATTCCACAATTTGTTTGGGAGAGGTCTGCCTCTGGTCGACCCCTCTCTCCCTTTCTTGCGGCAGAGGTACGAAAACGTTCATGTCGAACAATTGTGCGAAGGTCTTCTCCTTTGCAGCTGCTGGAATTCGTGTTCCGCGTGTGAAAATGATTATGTTGTGTGCAATCCCGCGACCCAAGAGTGGACTGTGCTGCCTCATGTTGTATTTCCGGCTCAAGAGTGCAGCCACCCGTGGAAGAAGGGCATACCAATGACTTACTCAGGTTTGGAAGCCGCTGTGCCATCCCGCTTTATGGTGTTTGCAACCCCTTACAATGCTGACCACCTTCCTGGACAAATGGCGATCTACTCATCAGAAACTGGACAGTGGACTTACGTGCAGAGTAAGTGGTCCTCCGTAACTCATTTGGATTGTAGTAGACGCGCGCATGTCTTCTTGAATGGCACCATGCATTTGGCCACCCTTTGTAATTCAATAATACCCACAGTCGACGTGGAGGGGAAAGTTTGGAAGGAGATTCAAATGCCAGTTGACTGGACGAGCTCTAATATTGTTTTGACTGGGCAATCTCAAGGACGTTTGTATGCGTGGCAGGTGGATTATTGTGATGATACTGAACTCGATATTTGGGTTCTTGAGGACTATGGTACTGGAAAGTGGACCCTAAAGCATACTGTTAACGTTTCAGAGCTGTTCGGAAGGCATTGTCGCAAAGATGGTGATTTTTATGAGAAAAGAAATTCTCCCATGCATGGGAGGTCCCGTGCATGGGCCAGCCGTTGGATTTAGATTGAGATCGGCATGCATGCACACCTCTTCTAGCTGTATCTCACGCATCTAGTCGTGTCATATCAGTCAATGACATGGTCAATGCACCCAATATCTGACATGAAACCCACCACACACCCATGCCTTTTCATGTGATTTCGTAGTTTAAAATCATTTTATCTTATGAACTAAAATCCTGATTTAACTTTCGTTTGCGTATTTATATTCCTGGTCATGAGAACGTTTAAGCAAGATCACTCTTGAATATATTTTGATAATTTTTAAATTTTAATTTTTGAAACATGATAAAACCTTAGAAAATATGGTGAAACTCAATGAAACAAGGTATGAAACTCTATGATATAGTCTGTGAAACTAGTTTCATGTAAATTTTGTAGTTTGATGGGTATTATATTCTATAGTTTCACCAAGTTTCAAAATTATTATTTAAAAAATTATGGAAATATATCCTTTAATTGATCTTGTTTAAAAGATCTTCTTACCAGGACCCCAAATATGTTAACATACCAGAAATCAAGATCTTCATTCAAAAGATACATGGTTTTATAATTTCAGACTCAACTTAAAATGCATGGGTTAATATGAGGAGAGAAAGAACCTATGTAGGGTCGTAGGGTGAAGTGAGTCATAAGTAGTAGTACAGTGAGACACTATGCATGCACGGGAGATCCCGTGCATGGTAGAAAAACCATTCTCTGTTTTTTATCAGATGTTTGCAATTCATCCAGATTGTAATGTCATTTTCCTTACCAACCAGAAGAAGATGACAATGTCGTATGATATGGATAATCAGAAAGTACATGTTATCTGCAATGAGTTCATGATTGGGCTACCTTATATTCCTTGTTTTGCGGAATTGCCATCAGCTGGTCACTGAGAGTTAGTGCAGCATCCGGAACTCAACACGGCACAATACCTTTGTAAAAATTAGTCGTTGCTACATGCCTTGGCATTGCTTAGATATGCTCCAACTCCTATATCTACCAGTTTCGTATTCTTCTCTGCTGTTGTTCTGGTGCATGCCTTTTGTTGCTTGAACAATGTTTGTTAGCCAAGGCTTTGTAAGGGTAAGGGCCTTGCATAGTTGTATGAATGCACCTAACCATTTAATCTATTTGCTGTCATTTAGTACTAATTATTGTGGCCCCTTTTAGCTTTCGATGTGTGGTAATATAAGATATTGGAGTGCATTATGTTTGGAATCGTTTGTATTTTCATCTTCTATTCTCATTTATTTATGCAAATAAATATGTTTAGTGTGCAGCTTTCCATCGATGGTAGCTCTGTTATTATGAGTTTCTAAGAATTGAATCCGTTTCAAAAAAAGAAAGAAAGAATTGAAACGATTATCTGTGGATTATCTTTTCTATATTGTATCATAGTACATCAACAATAACAAAGCCTTTAGTCCGAAACAAGTTCGGATAGACTAGAGGTGAAACGCATAAGATCTCGCAACCAACTCATGGTTCTGGGACATGGATAGCAAGCTTCCTATATTGTATCATATAAGGTAAAGAAATATTAGTTTCTTTTATGAGCCCGCATGGCCTTCTATTGATGGTGTCAAGAATTATGCAGTTACACAAATTTAGAAAACATGTAGTTCCTTTATCTGTTTTTTTTTACTCGGGGGAAGGGGCATTTTAGGGGAAGAGAACAACATGATTCGCTCATTAATAAGTATGTTTGTAGTAAGAATAGGGCAAATATACTTACAAGTTCGCCATTCATCACTCAAGTGCATATGCTTCCCAGTGTGTTTTCAATTCTGGTTTTGGTTTAGTTCAACATTCACCTACCTGAATCCTGACTAGAGTGTTAACTCTTTTTTCTAGGTTGCTTAACTTCAATTCTGTGTCCTGCTCATTACTAGAAACCGAGCACGGTAACTTTTTTTATAACAATAATCACCACAGCAGATAGGTTCCCTAGAAATATTTGTTGCGCGAATCCTGTGAATGTTTTGTAGGTAGAAAAGTGTGGACCGAATTTAAAGATAAGGGTGGTTTTCCACGTCACCGCTTTATTGGTCGAAGGTTAAACTTTAGCTGAATTTGTGAAGTCACAAGCATGTTAGGCACATAAAAACAAACCTAGAAAACATAGTTCTTTCATCTTCTTCTTTTGCTCAAGTGGAGAGGACTTCTTCAGGAGAAGAGAGCAACATGATTATTAACTCATGGATATGTTAATAATGTATGTACAAGTTCCTCCATTCACCACCATTCCGTCACATGAATCCTGACTAGGCTGTTAAATCTATATTCTAGGATCTTTACTAGAAGCTGAGCATGGCACCTTCCTTTTTTGTAAGAATCGCCACAGCAGATACTCCCTCCGTCCGGGTTTATTAGGCCTAAAGACAACTTCTCTTAGACCAAGACACATAGTAATTTGCTCACATTAATTCTTCCATTCCACTCCTAATGCACTCTTTCACATGCATGCAGCCAATGAAAAAACACGCATGAAATGTATTAATTGTCTAGCTATGGCACCAACAACAATGACTTTCAATGCAACCAATAAAATGGTTGCATGCATGCATCTTTCCAAAGCGAGGCCTTATAAAAAGGGACATGCTTGTGAGGCTAGTCATAGTGGGAGTAACTTAGCAAGTAACATAGCGCACTTCAAGAATTTTTTGCTTATGTGGCATGTAGTTAATGAGAAGTGCTAACATAATATGTTACTGTTGAAGGAAATATGCCCTAGAGGCAATAATAAAGTTATTATTTATTTCCTTATATCATGATAAATGTTTATTATTCATGCTAGAATTGTATTAACCGGAAACATAATACATGTGTGAATACATAGACAAACAGTGTCACTAGTATGCCTCTACTTGACTAGCTCGTTAATCAAAGATGGTTATGTTTCCTAACCATAGACATGAGTTGTCATTTGATTAATGGGATCACATCATTAGGAGAATGATCTGATTGACATGACCCATTCCGTTAGCCTAGCACTTGATCGTTTAGTATGTTGCTATTGCTTTCTTCATGACTTATACATGTTCCTATAACTATGAGATTATGCAACTCCCGTTTACCGGAGGAACACTTTGGTACTACCAAAGCGTCACAACGTAATCGGGTGATTATAAAGGAGTACTACAGTGTCTCCAAAGGTACTTGTTGGGTTGGCGTATTTCGAGATTAGGTTTTGTCACTCCGATTGTCGGAGAGGTATCTCTGGGCCTTCTCGGTAATACACATCACATAAGCCTTGCAAGCATTGCAACTAATGAGTTAGTTGTGAGATGATGTATTACGGAAGCGAGTAAAGAGACTTGCGGTAACGAGATTGAACTAGGTATTGGATACCGACGATCGAATCTCGGGCAAGTAACATACCGATGACAAAAGGAACAACGATGTTGTTATGCGGTCTGACCGATAAAGATCTTCGTAGAATATGTAGGAACCAATATGGGCATCCAGGTCCCGCTATTGGTTATTGACGGAGATGTGTCTCGGTCATGTCTACATTGTTCTCGAACCGTAGGGTCCGCACGCTTAAGGTTTCGATGGCGGTTATATTATGAGTTTGTGTATTTTGATGTACGAAGGTTGTTCGAGTCCCGGATATGATCACGGACATGACGAGGAGTCTCGAAATGGTCGAGACATAAAGATTGATATATTGGACGGATATATTTGGACACCGGAAAGGTTAGGAAAAGTTTGGAGCTCCGGGAGGTTACCGGAACCCCCGGGAGGTATATGGGCCTTATTGGGCCCATGTAGGAAGAAGGGAGAAGGAGCAAGGGAAGGGGGCACGCCCCCCCAAGCCCAATCCGAATTGGGGAGGGGGGCCGGCCCCCCCTTTCCTTTCTCCTTCCCTCTTCCTATTCCTACTACTAGTACTACTTCCTAACTACTAGTACTCTTTCCTTCCCTCCAAATAAGATAAGGAAAAGAGGGAAACCTACTTGGAGTAGGTTTCCCCCTCCTGGTGCGCCTCCCCCTTGGGCGGCCACCTCCTCCCTCCCTCCTTTATATACGGGGAGGGGGCACCCTAGGACACACAAGTTGATCCTTGAGATCGTTCCTTAGCCGTGCGGTGCCCCCTCCACCATATTCCACCTCGGTCATATTGTAGCGGTGCTTAGGCGAAGCCTGCTGACGGTGAAACATCAAGATCGTCCTGCACGCCGTCGTCTTGTGGAACTCCCTCCCCGGAGCTTTCTTTGGATCGAAGCCCGTGGAGCGTCATCGAGCTGAGCGTGTGCCAAGAACTCGGAGGCGCCGGAGTAACGGCGCTTGTGATCGGCTGGATCGTGAGGAGAACGTCGACTACTTCCTCTACGTCATCATCGACTCGGAGGTGCCGAATGCTTGGTATTTGGGATCGGCAGGATCGCGAGGAGAAAGTACGACTACTTCCTCTACGTTGTGATCGCTTCCGCTACGGTCTCTGAGTGCGTAGACAATACTCTCCCCTCTCGTTGCTATGCCATCACCATGGTCCTGTGTGTGCGTAGGAATTTTTTTGAAATTACTGCATTCCCCAACAACTGTAACATAGCGCTTTCCAAGACAAGATGAGTCTAAAAGCTAATTAATGAAATTCTCTATGACACTACAACTATGTTACTTTGCACTATGAATATAGTAACTTAGACTAGTGTCATATGCATGACACTAGTCTAAGTTACTCCCCACTATGACCAGCCTGATGCTAAGGCTAGTCATAGTGGGAGTAACTTAGAGGGTGCTTGGATACGTTTTAGTCCCATGACTAAAAGTAGTGGGACTAAAACTTGCTAGCCTCATCCATGCTTGGATCCAAATACTAAAAAGACTAAAATCAAATTAATGAGCATTTATTATCCTCCAAACCCTCCAATCCAGAACTCGCTTGTGTTAAAGAAGAGGAGTTAAATAAGGAGAGAGATGACTAATCCACATTTTATTAGGGGTACCCCTGACTAAAAACTTTTAGTCTCAAGACTAGTTTTAGCCCCTTTTTAGTCAGGGGTGCTTGGAACTTTAGTCTTTTAAAAAAACTATTTTTAGTCAGACTAAAATAAGTCTCTTGGATCCAAGCACCCTCTTAGGTAGTAACATAGCGCATTTCAAGAAATTTTTGCTTATGTGGCATGTAGTTAATGAGGAGAGAGGTGTTTAGAGTAACATAATATGTTACTGTAACATAGCGCTTCCCGAAAAAGGATGAGTCTACAAGCTAATAAATAAAGCCATCTCTGACACTAGTACTATGTTTCTTTGCACTATGAAGGTAGTAACTTAGACTAGTGTCATATGCATGACACTAGTATAAGTTACTCCCCACTATGACCAGCCTAAGAGGCTTAATAAACCCAGACGGAGGGAGTAAGTCACATAGCAGATGTTCTCATACCAGGCGTTGGCACAAAACCAGATTCTTTTTAACTCTTGGTAGGTAGAAATATTTGTAGCTAAAGATAAGGGTGGTTTCCCTCCCTCGTTGCTTTGCTGGTTGAAGGTTCAGTTTTATTTGAATCTATGAAACACTGAAATTACAGCTCGCCAGGCACCTGTTGTGGCATTAGAGATGGGATTCACTAGGTGTGTGGCGTTGAACATTTGGCCTGCTGTATATGTGATGCGTCCAAACAGTTGTGTTTGTTATATATATGGTGTGATATCAATTAAAACCGTGATAGTGTTGCTCCCTACCATTCGAAAAAAAGGGAGAAGGAAATCCATAAGTGTCTCAGAAATTCAGAGTGCAAAGACTGAATGAGATGTTGCGTTGCACTGTAACTGCTGGTATTTCAGAAAACAAAAGTGTCAAGGAAGCTGCTTAGATTGATTATCATGTTTCACAAAGGATAATATTTTAACAGCGATGCCTGATCATCATGTAGAATCCCGTCTTCTGTAGCCACATCGATCGATGAAACTTACTCGCAGTAGACTTTGATGACCTAGCCTAGCCATGCCACCCACATACGGTATGTGATAGTGATACATCCAGAAAAATTCAGATAACTACTGCGTAGTATGATGTCAGTGTCGTCGATGACTGTCAGCACTTAATGCTTGGCCCAATGGAATCATCGATGAGGCGAGGAGTTAGAGGCAGGCTGGGCTTCATTCTTGGAGCGGCCATGAATTCTTGATTGAGCCGGTGTGTATTTGCATGGCTTCCGGCGCCATACCAACCCTTTTTTTCTTGCTACCTGAGGCACCATTTGTATTTTTCACTCCATCAATGTTAGTATGGAGAGTATCTTGCAAATTGCTTCAGAATATATTAGTACCAACACATACAAAAACCGCTATGTACATTCTGCTGATGCAAAGCTCTTTTGCGCTGTAAAAAAGTCAGGGGAGTTTATTTTTCTCGGGCAACAAGGAGAGAGGGTTGAGGAACTATCATGATCCATTGGGCCATTTTTAGATTCCCACCAACCAGCTGCTGATAGTACTAATCCATCCAAGGGCCCGTCATCACGAAGTACACGCTCTCACCGGCAGCACTGCCACTCCACCCGTACTCAGTTCCCAAATCAGCCGCCGCCCCGTTCCCCGTCCCGATCCCTAGCCTCGGCGAGCAGCGGCAGCCGGAGTCGGGCAGGAGCGGCACGGCACACGTGGGGCTCAACGCAGGGGTGGGACCGCGCCCGGCTCTCCCGAAGTGGCAGGCGAGACACATGGCTGGCTTTTTGGTGTGCTCAACGAGCACATCTTGCCCCACCTCAAGAGGTGTCGCGCCGCCGCTGATGAACTCGTTACCTCTGAGCGCGCGGTGGTGAACGATGAAGAAGGTGCGCAGGGCCGCCAAGAAGGAACACAAGCTCGCGGGGCGATGTGCAAGTCTGTTGTCAAGCACTACCTCAACTATGACGAGTGAGCACGACAACGAACATGCCGGCAAACTAGTGTTAGATATTTAGGGTTCGTATATGATCTATCGTTTCTGTTTGTATAAACTAGGGTTAATGATGATGAACTTTGTTTGTGATGATTGCCAATGAACAATTTCTAGCGTGGACTTGTTTTTCAAATTTCCCAATACCAATTTGTTGTATTTGTTCCGCTTGACGAGTTTGCAACCCAAAAAACAAGTTTCGGGGTACCTGAAACTGGTTTTCCGGTTTGGGAATATCTGCTAGAGATGGTCTAATCATGCAAAGCTCTTCCTACACTTTGTCAATCAAAAAATAATCACGGGAGATTTCTTTTTCTTTGACAACAAGGACCAACCAAAGAGGGATGAGAAGCTATCAGGACGCATTGGGCCGTTTGTAAAAGTCCACCTGATGATAGTACCGATCATTGTCCCGGCGAGCCGCCGCGGCCTGCATCGCGACGTTCGAGTCGACTCCCTCCAGCATCCATCCTCGAGCCCGTGAGGAGGCGATGACGCCAGGAGGAGGAGTAGGAGGCGAGCATGGCTGCACGGTGCACACGCCGCCGGAGACCGTCAGCCGCGACGAGCACACGCCGCCGCTCCCCATACCTTCCCAGGTTTACTCCACGCCTCTTCAATCTTCCTTTTATTTAACGGGCCTTCACGAGTGCCCATCTTCGATCCAAGAAAGGAATGGGGAATCTGAACGAGCCGTTTCTATAATTTACACAGGAGAAGGAGAAGAAGCAGAAGCTGGAGCAAGAGCAGCAGATCGTGCCAAGCCTTCCCGAGGGCGCCCTTGTCGAGATCCTTTCCCGAGTGCCCTACAGGTCCCTCTGCTCGCTCTCTGCTCCGCCCCTGACATCCGCAAGAGGTCGCCACAGACCCTCTCTGGCTTCTTCTACTACGAAGGTGGACGCCTCTGTTTCCGCAATTTGTCTGGGAGAGGTTTGCCTCTCGTCGACCCAACACTCCGTTTCTTGTGCCAGAGCTACGACCATGTTGTTCTCCTACAAGTCTGCGGCGGCTTTCTCCTCTGCACCAGCGGGAATTCCGTGGGAAGCGAAGAGAGTTATGTTGTGTGCAATCCTGCAACGGAGGAGTGGACGGTGCAGCCTGATTTAGGCTATTCATGTCACTGTCCAATACCTTTCATAGGTTTCGACGCGGCTGTTCCATCCCGCTTTGTGGTGTTTGCGCCGCAGCCCAATATCTTTGGTCCGGACGGTTCCAGAGAAGTGGCAATCTACTCGTCAGAAACTGGACGGTGGACCTTTGTGGAAAATAAGTGGGCAACAACACCTATCATGGTTCATGGTATGTACACACAGGTCTTCCTGAATGGCACTATCTATGTTCCTACCATTGATAACTTAATAGCCACAGTCGACGTGGAGGGGAAAGTTTGGAGGGAGATTCAAATGCCAGATGACTTACCAAACATCTGTGATATTGGGCAGTCTCAAGGACGCTTGTATGCGTGGCAGATATATAATTCTCATGTTTGCCAACTCTATATTTGGGTTCTTGAGGATTATGTTACCGGAAGGTGGACACTAAAGCACACTGTTAACGTTTTGGAGCTGTTTGGAAGACATTCTCGCGAAGATTGCGAATCTTATCGGATGTTTGCATTTCATCCAGACTGCAATGTGATTTTCCTTACCGACCAGAAGAAGATGACAGTGTCGTACAACATAGATAATCAGAAACTGAATGTTATCTGCACTGAAGGCATGAATGGTGTGCCTTATATTCCCTGTTTTGCGGAATTGCCGTCAGCTGGTCACTGAGATTCAGTGCTGCATCACGGTCACGTGCTCAACACGGGACAACTCCTTTTTGCGAAGAATAGTAGTTGTGTGGCCCTACTCCTAATTTCGTGGCATTGCGTAGTATATCTATAGTCTTGGTGCTCAGCTGCATGCCTTTGTTGCTTTGAACAATGTTTGTTAGCCAAGAGCCCAAGACTTTGTAAGGGTAAGGGTACTGTTTAGTTCTAAGAATCCACCTAGCCATTTAATCTATTTGCTGTCATGTGGTACTAATTACTAAATGTATTATGTAGCTCTTGATGTCTGGTAATATAAGAGAATGAAGTGCATTATCTATGCTTGAAATCGTCTGTATTTTCACCAATTTACTCCCATTTTTTTTGGCAAATAAATATCTTCAGTGTACAGCTTGTTATCCATCTATGCTAGCTCTCTTTTTATACGTTTCTAAGATTTGGGATAACTATTTGTGGTTTATCTCTTCTATTCTGTAGCATATACAAGTAGGGTACAGAAATATTAGTTTCTTTTTTGAGCCTGCATGCGCCTGCTATTGATGGTGTCAAGAATTATGCAGTTACACAAACTTAGGAAACATAGTTCTTTTATCTTGTGTTTTCTTTTTTTTTTGGCTTGAGGGAAGGGGCTTTTTAGGAAAGAGAATAACATGATTCACTCATTGATATGTACGTTTGTAGTAAGACTCGGGCAAATATACGTACAAGTTCACCATTCATCACTCAAGTGCCTATGCTTCTCAGTGTGTTTTTAATTCTGGTTTTGATATAGTTCAACATTCACCTACCTGAATCCTGACTAGTGTTAACTTTCTTTCTAGGTTGCTTAACTTCAATATTTAGTCCTGCTCATTACTAGATAAGTTACCCAGAAATATTTTCACGCGAATTCTGTGAACGTTCTGTAGGTAGAAAAGTGTCGCCTGAATCAAAAGAAGAAGATGAAAGAACTATATTTCCACCTCACTGTTTTATCGGTCCAAGGTTAAATTTTAGCTGAATCTGTGAAGTCACAGCATGTCAGGCACATAGAAACAAACCTAGAAAATATAGTTCTTTCATCTTCTTCTTTTGCTCAAGGGGAGATGACTTTTTTCAGGGGAAGAGAGCACCAAGATTATTAACTCATGGATATGTTTGTAGTAGGTAATAGTGCATGTACAAGTTCCACCATTCATCAGTAAAGTATTTTTGTGCTCCCCCAGTGTGTTTTTAATTCTGGTTTGGATATAGTTCACCACTCTGTCGCATGAATCCTGACTAGACTGTTAAATTTGTATTCCAGGTTACTCAAATTTCATTTTCAGTACTGCTCTTTACTAGAAGCTGAGCATGAAAACTTTCTTTTTTATAAGAATCGCCACAGCATGGAAATCACATAGCAGATGTTCTTTCCCATACCAGGTATTCGCACAAAACCAGATTCTGCAAGCTGTTGATTCCCCCTCACTGCTTTGTTTGGTTGAAGGTTCAATTTTAGTTGAATCTATGAATACTGAAATTACAGCTCGACAAATTGCGGAGGTAGTTTGTCAGATACTCTTTTGATAAAGAGCGCTTTTATTAACTCAAAACGTAGCATCTAGCAGATACAATCACATCGAGTGACACCGGCCTCTGCAAAACTAGTTCGTCAGATACTAGTAGAAGGATTCCAATCTCACTTTGGCTGGTACCATCCAGTAACGGTTTTCAGTATGTTCCACCACGCCTGTTTGATTCACGACCACCGGGTGTGCGACATGATTGCGATAAGTAACCAAGGAGTAAGGCTTGGAAAGGGGGAGTGGGTAACTCGAGCAAACATTAGAACGCCATCTGAATTTGATCAAGTGTTTGAGTTGCAGCTGAAAGTCAAAGCGGGTTGCATCAGCTGCATATTAATTGAATGCAGTTTGTTCCCCTAACAAAAAAATTGAATACGATTTGATTTCCAAGGGGGAAACACAAGTGTTGTTGACTCATGTAGCAAGGATCCATGTTAGTCTTAGTATCTTGCTAATTGCTTAGAAGACTGACATAATTCAGAATACATTCTTTTTTAGGGGAGAATTCAGAATACATATGTAGTACCAGCACATACAACATCGCTATACTTTTTTTTTTTTGAGTAACACACCGCCATATACATTCTGCTGATGCAAAGCTCAGGCGAATTTTTCTTTCCTTTACAAAAAGAAGAGAGGGCTGAGAAGCTATAAGGATTCATTGGGCCGTTTTTAGAGCCCACACTAATCTTAGAGCCCGTCATAAGGGAATACACATTACACAGTCTCACAGTCACTCCCACTCGGGGTCCTTCCTCCTCCTCAGATCCCCTTCCTCCTCCTCCTCCTCCTCGATCCCCAAATCTCGCCGGTACCCTAGGCTAGATCGAGGCCCAGCCGCCGCCCCATTCCCCGCTCCGAGCCCTAGCCGCCCCGTCGAGCGGCGGCGGCCGGCGTCGCGACCGTCGAACCGACTGCCTTGAGGCACGGATCCGCGGGCCGGGCTGGAGGCGATGCCGCCAGGAGGAGAAGGAGAAGGAGAAGGAGAAGGCGTGCATGGCATCACGGTGCAGAGCCACCCACCGGCGACCGTCCGCCGCGACGAGGACGCCCCGCCCCATTCTACGCCGCCGCTCCCCGACGTTCCTCCGGTAGCTTCCAAGGTTTGCTCCACGCCTCTTCGATCTCCTTTTTTTTTCTAACAAGGCCTTCCACCAATTTTGGATCCAAGAAAAGGAATCAGGAACCTGAACCAGCCGTTGCTATCATTTGCACAGGACAAGAAGCAGAATCTGGAGCAGGAGCAGCAGCCCGTGCCGAACCTTCCCGAGGGCTCCCTCGTCGAGATCCTTTCGCGGGTGCCCTACAGGTCGCTCTGCCGCTTCAAGTGCGTGTCCAAGCCGTGGCTCGCCCTCTGCTCCGCCCCCGACATCCGCAAGAGGTCGCCGCAGACCCTCTCCGGCTTCTTCTACTACGAAGGCCAACGCCTTTGTTTCCGCAATTTGTCTGGGAGAGGTCCGCCTCTGGTCGACCCTTCCCTGCCTTTCTTGCGCCGCAGCTACAAAAACGTTGATGTCGAACAATTCTGCGATAGTCTTCTCCTCTGCAACTGCTGGAATTCGTGTTTACCAAGCAAACGTGATTATGTTGTGTGCAATCCTGCCACTCGAGAGTGGATTGTGCTGCCTCCTCTAGTATTTTTTGGTCAGGATCAAGAGGTCAGCCACAACTCCCCACCAAGTGTTTACTTGGGCTTCGAAGCCGCTGTTCCATCCCGCTTTGTGGTGTTTGCAACACCTTACAATCGTGGTGGTCTTTCTGGAGAAATGGCGATCTACTCGTCAGAAACTGGACGGTGGACTTATGTGCAGACTAAGTGGGCATCCGAATCTCTCCTGGATCTTAATAGACGCATACGTGTCTTCTTGAATGGCACTATGCATTTGACTACCCGTTATAACTATAGTACAATGCTCACTGTTGACGCGGAGGGCAAAGTTTGGAGGGAGATTCCAATGCCATCGCCAAAGAAATCTGTTATTTTTTGCACTGGGCAGTCTCAAGGACGCTTGTATGCGTGGCAGATGGCTTATCGTTATGGTTGCGAACTCTATATTTGGGTCCTCGAGGATTATGGTACTGGAAAGTGGGCCCTGAAGCATACTGTCAATGTTTTGGAACTGTTTGGAAGGCATTGTCGCAAAGATGGTCAATATTATGAGATGTTTGCATTTCATCCAGATTGCAATGTGATTTTCCTTACCGACGAGAAGGAGATGACAGTGTCATACGACATGGATAGTCAGAAAGTGAGTGTTATCTGCACTAAAGGCATGAAGGGTATGCCTTATACTCCCTGTTTTGCAGAACTGCAATCAGCTAGTCATTGAATATGAGTGCAGCATCACGTGCTCAGCATGGGACAACACCTGTTGTGAAAATTAGTGGTTGCTATGGACCTACTCCTAATTTCATGGCAACAGTGTGGTATTCCTATTTGTTGGTATTCAGGTGCATGTCTTTGTTGCTTTGAACAATGTTTATTAGCCAAGAATTTGTAAGGTTAATGAGTCATTGTATGAATGAACCTAGTCATTTAATCTATTAGCTGTCATGTAGTACTAATTATCGTGGCCACTCATTAGCTGTTGATGTGGGGTAATATAAGACGCTGAGAGTACATTATTGATGTTTGGCATTGCTTGCACTTTCATTTCTTTACTAACACTTATTTATGCAAGTGAATATCTTCAATCTATAGCTTGTTATCCATAGGTGGTAGCTCTGTTTCTATGCCTTTGAAAGGGTTGAGGATATTATCTGTGGATTATCTTTTCTATACTGCAGCATATACAGGTAGGGTGAAGAAATATTAGTTTATGTAACCCACATGGACCTCCATTGGTGGTGTTCGGAAACTTGGGCAGCTAAAATTTTGTGGGAAGCACTTACTGATACTACTATGTTTGTTGTAAGACTGGGGTAATACGGGTACAACTTCACCATCCATTGTTTTTTACTTATGCTTCCCCACTGCGTTTTTAATATGGTTCATCATTCTCCTACATGAATCCTGACTAGAATGTTAAAGTTCTAGGTTGCTTAATGTTGCTGTAGAGTCCTGCTCTCTACTAGAGAGCTGAGCATGACAATGTTCTTTTTATAATAATGACCACATCGGAATGAACATGGTGCATTGACTGTCCGAAATGAGGACCAAGAACCAGATTCTGTAAACTCTTTGTAATAAGTAGAATCAATTGTATAGCCTCGCTTTTGATTAGCTGCCATAGGATGGGATTACAGGATGCCTGGCACCTGTCCTGGTAGATGCTATTTCCCATGCCAAGTGCTCCAAGTGTACAGTAGAACATATGTAAACTCTCAGGCGAATGACTGTCAGAAAGTAGGACCCACATAACCGAATTCTGTGAACTCTCAATAACTAGAAATATTTGCTGCGTCAGTGTAAAGATAAGGGTGGTTTCCCTATCACGGCTGTGTTGGTTGCAGGTTCAGTTCTCGCTGAACTGACCTGTGAAATTGCAGCATGACAGGCACCTGTTCTGGCATTAGGATGCGATTCAGAAAACGGATTTTCAGAACATGCGGGCGACGGAGCACTTAAAATATTTGAAACCCCAAAAACAGGTGCTTAAAATATTTGAAAAAAATTGTATTTTTTTACATGAATACGCATGCATGTGGTCTAAGTACGTGTGAAATTTCATTCAAAAAAATGTTGTATTGTATGCTGCACAAAAAAGACAAAATTCGACCCAAAATCGAAAAAAACTGGCCCCAAATTTGCATTTATTTTGTCTTTTTTGTATCTCTGACATGCAAGCACGTATTTTTGTGAAATTTTGGCAAGTTAGGCTCCGCTTGGTATGGCTGTAAGATTTTACACCCGTATTATTTTACAGGTGTATTTCTCAGGCCACAGCGTGATTTTCACCTGGAACAAAAAGCAGACGGAGGTGTGTATATTTTACAAGTGTATGTCCCTGTGAAACGATGATCCAATCAGGCCCTTATACTGCACAGCTATACGTGCATGTACACAAAATTTTGGAATTCTTCAAGCCGTACAAATTCGGTTTTTTTTTTTTTGAACTGTGCTCAGATGTCAATTTTCGGCAATTCAGTTACTACCAATCTTTCCCACCAATTTTCTCACTGGGTGCTCATATGTGATACGGAGTACTCCCTCTGTAAACAAAAATAAGAGCGTTTAGATAACTAAAATAGTGATCTAAACACTCTTATATTAGTTTATGAAGGGGGTGCATCCTAATTTACAATTGGTTTGTGGTCGGGCCATGCTGAGAACCGCCGGTTGACCTCACACATCACTTGAAATCTTTGTTGGGCAGAATATGTGCTTACTTTTGTCAGGGAAGCTGGCAGCTGGTGTCCTTGTGTTAATACCGAACATGACGGTGATTAATTTGGTACTAGCTTACATGTTGTGATTTGCAGTTAACACGAAGCCAGTGTTGCTGTCTGCCGTGTAATGAACTAATGATGCATCTTATGATCTTTTCGTGGGATTCTGAAAAGCATAAGCGTCCTGGAAAAAGACTGAATGAGATGCTGCGTTGTAGCTAGCGTTCCTGTCTACGGTGTAGTGAGACATGACAATGTAACCGCTGGTCCTTTCAGATCAGTCCTGGAAACCTGTTAGAACGGTCATCACATCTCGCTAGGATAATCATCTCTTGAAAAAAAGCGTTTGAACGATATTTCAAGCGGCAAAAACTCTGGGACGGCACGGTTTACAGGGGACGGCGCGGGCTGCATCGGCCGTTCAGTTTCCAAGGGCGAAAAACAGGGGAGATCAATTCCATTTTGAAGGAGGTTTGCTCTTGGCAGGAAGAGGAGTGATGTCAATGGATCTAGCATGGGTACTTTTAATCTTGTTAATGTTAATTGCTTCGAAAACTAGCTAATACTGGGTGCCAACAAGCAGGGGCGGAGCCAGGATTTGAACATAGGGGGGGCAAAGAGGACAATGCACATGTAATGCAGCATCAAAGTATTATCAATTCTTGAATATAATTTGACGAAATGCAGCCCGAGTTGCTTTCATTGCGATATCAAACAAACAATGATAATATTTGTTCTGCAATTACATTGAAATAGCTACATTTGTTTACTAACCTAGATGTATATGTACGCACAACAGGCCCATCAAAAAATGAAATCTCGATTCACGGCGATCTTCAAAAAAGAATAGAAAGAGAAAAAGAGATTCTTACCCACTGGCGTGTAGGTGGCCGAGTGGTTAGTACTTATCTGCGCGATTGTTGATGTCGCGAGTTCGATCCCCATTCGCTGCACCCTTTTTTCCCTTTTATAGCAGGGAAGAAAGGAATGTGGGCCGGCCCATCTAGACGCGTTGCGAAAAACAGAAGAAACCGGCGCCTGCAGCGATAAATAGATAGGGGGGGTCTGGCCCACGCTCACCCCCCCCCTTTGGCTCCGCCACTGCCAACAAGTATCCCAGAATGTCCTCAGTCTATACCTTGCTGCTGCAAACTGTTTTACACGCAGGTGTGAGGGCTGGCGAGGTATCACCACGAGCAGTCCCGCACCCGCCCCCGCTCCGTTCTTCTAATCCGAGCCTTAGTTAACCCCGGCGAGCTGCGACGGTGTGTTAGAATATCTGCAAGTAGTAATTATGTGTGTACAATTGTGATATGATCGGTAGAATATGCCTGATTACTTACCATGTATAGCTAGCTCATGAATCAGCGCATATCAACCGAATTAATCTGCAATCTTCTGAAATCCTGCCGATTGGCGCAGTCAATATATATGTGCGGCTCGAGACCAAAGGGTTATACACTTCACCAAAATGCATTGTCTGGAAGAGCATGGTTCGAGGCACTGATCCGCGAGCTAGGGAGAAGGCGATGCCACCAGGAGATGGACAAGAGCATGGTTGCATGATGGAGGGCCATCCGCTGGTGACCGCTTGCCACCATGACGACGCTCCGCTCCATTCGATGGAGCTACTCCACATCATTGTCCCGGTAGCTTTTGAGGTTACTCCACGCATCTTCAATCTTTTTTTCTTCTTTTTTTGAACACGACCTTCTTCCAAACATCGACTACCCCCATCTTCCAAGGAACCTTTAAAAAGTCGTTTCTACCATTTATAGGAGAAGAAGCAGGACCAGTAGCCCACGCCAAGCCTCCTTGAGGACGCCCTGGTCGAGATCCTTTCGCAAGTGCCGTACAGGTCGCTATGCCGATTCAAGTGCGTGTCCAAGCCCTGGCTCACCCTTTGCTCCTCCCAGGATATCCGCACGAGATCGCCACAGACTTTGTCTAGGTTCTTCTACATAATAATCAATGGCGTCAATATGAGTCCATTTTCGTAATTTGAATGGTAGAATGAAAGCTGGCAGAATCCAGTCTACTAAGGAAAGGGCATTGAAACAACTTTCTGACTGGATTTATATATATGCTTCAAGCGGGGTGAAAGAAGATCTTATCAAGTTAGTAGTTCAGGCTCTTCCGGTGTACGCCATGGGTATTTTCAAATTTCCTGCTTCTCTTTGTGAGGATTTATCGCAGATTATAAGGATTTTTTGGTGGGGCGATGAGGAGGATAGGAGGGTGAGGGTAGAATGGGCTTCCACGACCTGAGGTTATTTAATCAAGGTCTTCTCGCAAAACAAGCTTGGCCTTTACTGGTTAAACCGGACTCGTTATGTGCTAAGGTAATGAAGGCAAAATACTATTCTCATGGGCATCTTCTTGGTCACGGGTTTTCCTCAATCAACCTCAGTGACATGGCAAGGTATTATGCATTGTCTGGAACTCCTTGAAAACGGTGTCATTTGGAGAGTGGTTGATGGAGGTAATATCAATATTTGAAGGGACAATTTGCTTCCAAGGATTTCTGGCCTCAAATTTTTTGGCAAGAAGAAAAGATCAAGACTAAAATGGGTTTCAGATTTATTCAAGAGCGAGTCTAGGGATTGGGATGAAAATAGCATTAGACATATTTTTTATCCGTATGACGCGGAAGAGATCTTGAAGTTGCGGATTCAATTATCAGGGGATGGTGATTTCATTGCTGGCATTTTGAAAAGAATGGACTATTCTCAGTGAAGAGTGCGTACAATCTAGCGTTAAAGCTTAAGGATCAGAAAGAGAATGTTGGGCAATCTAGTACTACTATTAACAGAGAAATGAGGTTGTGGCATATCATCTCGAAGGCCACATCCCACAAAATATTAGATTTTTTGGATGGCGTGAAACATCTGGTAGCCTGGCGGTTCAGGTTAATAGAGTTTTACATCATCAAGCTACCATGCGTACTTGCTCTATATGCAGGGTTGAGGATGAGAGCAATTTCCACGTCTTGTTTGAGGAAAGTTTGGAATTTGCCAGGGGAAGAGGTTTTCAATTATTCAGGTCCAGACTGGTTACTTATTTTATTAGACAAATTAAGTTATTCACAAAGGGGGGGCATCTCGTTTATTTCCTGGCGAGCCTGGCTTTTGAGGAACGATTTGATTTTTGGGAAAGGAAAAGAAACCGTTACAAGATCTGCTATGTTTCTGGAAAGCTACTGGTCTTCCTTTTGGTCATGTCAGCCTCCAAATGAGGTAGTCCCCAATTACAAAGGAAATGAGGTGGTGGCTGGTTTTGGTGCAAGTACTACTATTGTGAGATCCAAAGAGGTGTGGCAACCGCATCCTTCTAGCCACATCAAGATCAATGTTGATGCGAGTTTTGTGGAGAGACTCAGTGCTGCGAGCATTGGGAGTGGCCAGGAGCTGTACGGGTGATATCATTGTCTTATCTTGGGACTTCATTGGGTTATGCTCTGGTGTGGATGAAGCGGAGCTTGGAGCATGCATTGCTGGGCTTTATATTGGTATTTCTGTTAACATGCCTATTATTTTCGAAACTGATTGTGCATTTGTGACTTCTTTCCTTGCAAATGAAAGTTGTGACAGATCCCCGCTCGTTGACCTCAAGAAGGAAGCGCTTGGCATCATCAGGCTTCTGGTAAACTTCAAGTTGTCAAAAATAAATAAGGGCCAATTCAGTAGCACATGAGATTGCTAAATTTAGTTTTGATAATAGATCAGATGGTTTTCTTTTTAATAATTTCTTGTCCTGCGTGGCGTCTGTTGTTATGAACGATTGTTATGAACGATTGTAATGACGTTTTAATTAATTAATACATGGAGAGGTGTTCTAAAGAAAAGGACCAGCTAGGCTATAAGCCACTACAGAACTGAAAAAACCTGGATTTTACGACTAATTATTACATCACTACCAGAAACTGAAATTTTACTGTGGGCCAAATATTTTTCCTGTCGGGCCCGCAGCCCACTCACAGTAAAATTTCTATCCCTGTCAGTCCGAAGCCCACAGAGAAATTAAGAACGTGGCGCGCGCGGCCCACCGCCAAAAAACTACCGCGGTGCGAATTTTTCGCCACTTACCGCTGCTTTTCGCGCCTTATCAGGCCGCTCGGCTCTCTGGATAAGGCAAATCCTCAACCACAAATTTCCCGAACCCACCTTGTGCCCCCAGATCTCATCGCCTCCGACCTCCCAGCGCCGCCCAACCACCGGTCCATGACGCCCCGAGCTCACCTGAGCGCCCCCCCTCCCACCCACCCACAGCGGAGCTCCGCCTCGCCCCCATCCGACCGCCGCCTCTACCATAGCCTCCGTCTCTCACTCCTCCGTCCTTTCAGATCTGACATGTGCTCCTTCACATCATCGCCGTCCTGCGCCGTCTACCGCCTGCTCCGACCCTCTGCACAGCCTCCTCTACACCAGCCCGTTGGTGGCTTGTTGGCCATCGCTCTCTCCATCTCCGGCACCGTTCCCCGCCAGCTCTCCATGACGGTGCCATCTCCTCCAAACTGTAAATCGGCGCATACAGGTTTCTCTTGCTAATTAACTAGTACTCCAATTTAGTTGGGTGCTAATATTTCCAATTGTTTCTCTTTCATACTATTTCATATAGGATTTGGCTTGGTCAATTTGTTCTCAAGGACTATGTAGTAAGTACCATCTTGACAAAGGCATCAGCAGGAACATAATTTATTTTCACCGTGCATTAGCAAGTTCTGTGCGTACACTGCTTTTGTCTTATCTTCGGACAACAGGTGCATAGGGAATTCAATTTATTTTCCTCTCTAGTCGTGAAGCGTACATCTTCACCGGCGACGCAGCCTCCCTTTGATTGCTACCCGCCCTCATGGAGTACTAAATCAAGATGAGCCGAGAGAAGGTAAAAATCTAATTTTTCAGTGTTGTAGTAGCAGTGCTAAGTACTTGACTGAAAAATAAACTTGTGGATTGAGCAGCATCTTTCACCAAGAGAATCACAAGATCACACTTGTAAACTACTGAATTAGGAGATAAAGACTGAAATTTATGTTGATATTTGTACATGAAACAGCTCCTAATCCTGTGATAATCACTACTAGCTAGTACAGACCATTGCTACCAGCGTCATGAGAGGAATGGCATACTAAAGCGCCTTATAGAGAGTACTAGATTGTGGTACTGCACAATTTTCGTTCTAGTTGAAAATTGTAAATCATCAAAGGAGTGGCTGCCTTTGTATCACATCAGTATTAAGGCAGCTCATAGCACCATTTGAACTTTTCTATATGTTTGGTCATACTCATTTACTTACTATAATGGTAAACATCAAAGGAGTGGCTACCATTGTGTCAGCACGCACCAGTGTTACATGCTCGGACTGTGAGAAATTTTATTTCTTATTATACTTTCATATGTGAATTTATACTTGTTAGCATCCATATTATTTGTAAGTGCCAGCCTCACTAGTCGCACACTATGTAATGCAACTTTGGCAAACTTATATGAAACTTTGAAGTATAGTTGGCTTGGTAAAAGGGAAATGCTAAAATACAACTTCCAGACATTGTTGATGTATGCCCCTGAACCTAAAAATTGTATATTGATGACAACAATTTGAGGCCTGATTTTCCTAGTTTTTAGTTCATCTAGATCAGGAGCAAAACTGAACATTCAGGAACTATAAGAGATCTAAGCTTTGCTATGGCTCTTTATCAAGATATGGTTTTTACCTGTGTTCAGCAATAGCTACTATGTTGGTTCAATCTGAATTTTATTTTCCATTATATTTCCTTCTTCCGATCTTTAATTCTCTTATTATCCAGTAAAATAACAGTTTGTTCTCTAACTTGTCTATCCAGTACAAAAACAGGAGTTGCATTCAAAGTACAGGGAACATCATTAGTGCAACAAAGAGGTTGCAGCAAGAAGTCGAGGTTATCACTTGGAAAGAAGAAATTATATAATATTCTTCCAAATGAAGAAGAGGTACTATTCTCTACTGTAGAAAAATCAAATAATTCGATGATGCTTTGGTTTCTTAGTATTATCGATTGTAGTGTGTGGCAATGATGAAGAGCTTAGCAATTATTCTGCAAATCTCAAATGTGTATACTTAATCCCTTCCATATTTTGATGGTGTATGTCTTCAAACTAGAAATTAAATGTTGGCCAACACCTATTTGAGATCTGTTTTTTCTTGTTTGTAGTTCATCTAGATTTGGAGCAAAATACAAGATTCGTGATCTAAAGAGATGTAAGAGCCCTTACTCTAGTACAGGTATGGTCTCTTACTTTTGTTTTCATCATCTTCTCCAGTATTATCATGAATACTTTGTTGTCAAGTTGTCTCCTGTATATTACCATCATATGTCATGTGTCCTCAAGATCATGATATCTGGGTTGAGCAAGTAGCTGCTATGTCGGTTTAGTTTGAACGTAGCCACTCTTTATATTTTGTTGGGATCTTTTCCAGTACCACAATAAATTGTTCTCTCGTTTTGTTTGTCCAACCTTTTGGTTTCATTCTCTTTCATTATGTTGGGATTTAGAAAGCATGGAGGCGGTTGCATGGCAGGCACAAGGAACATCATGAAGACAAAGACAGAGAGCTTTCAACAATAACATGAGGTTATCTATCAAGGCAAGAAACTGTACCATATTATTTTGAAATCAAATAACTGATTGATACTGTAATTTGAGCTTGACTTGCAAGAAACCTCTAATGCAGCAAACCAGAAAAATAGGGACTAGCCCGTGTGGCATTTATATTAAGAAGGAAACACCCTAGGCACACAAGAAACCTCTAATAACTTATGTACTCAAGCTGTTGTAGATAGTCCTGTCATATTAACCTAGAAGCGCATGCTCAAGTTTTTAGTATAATTGATTTTTTTTTCAGTTGTGTTTGTATCAAATTTTATATAGGGTTCTAGAACAAATCACTCAATTATTTTGACAAATTCGTTAAGTTCAGTTGAAAAAAAAAACTTAGGTATTATACCCATGCTAATGTGAGAAACTGAAATAACAAATAGGTTATTGTAGCAAAACTTAAGAACATTTTGAAAAAAATAGGTAGTATTCCTGAAACTGAGATAACAAATAGGTTATTGTAGCAAAATTGAAGAACATCTTGAAGAAATAGGTATTATTCCTGTTACTTGTTATCTTACTGTAGCAAATCGTTGACACTTGCACATTTTACAAGTTCAATCATGTCCAGTGCAGGGTATCCTTGGAGAACATCTTGCAACCAAAGTTGTAGCAGAACCTTGTAGAAAATGAGGTCTCGAATTTTGAATATTTGGTTGATGCACCAGTGTCTTTGGTCTCTGTTTTTGTTGACCATTGATCCATGTATAGAACTTCTATGCAATTTGATCAGAAGTTATGTGAATTCGCAACTCTGTGATTAATGTAAACTATTGATGTGTCTATGCTTTGAATATTTTGAGTGGAACAACCATGTGGAAAACCATTAGGAGTACTATTTTTTTTGTTTATTGTTTTCTTATTTTTCCTGACGGTAATGCCTGACAGGAGTAGACCACTGCACTGATTTGCTAAACCTGATGCCCACTTATCCCTGTCGGGCCAAACCCGTCAGGAAAGAAAGAAAACCGACAGGAATTAAGGTCCTGTCGGCCAACCGACAGGCATATATTAATTTCCCTGTCAAGCTATGCCTGACGGCTAATCCTGACGGCCGGCCGACAGGAAAACATTTCCCTGTCGGTTTTCCCTATTTTCCTGTCGGTTTTGGGCTCACAGAAATATTTCAGTTTCTGGTAGTGCATGCTAGAGATAGTTTTTCATGGCTAACTAGGGGGGAGGGAAATGAAAAACCAAAAAGGTCTCTAGGAGACTTTTTTTCTCCCTCCCTGCTTCAAGCTCCGCGCACCACGTCAACATATGTCCCTCGGAGTCGTTTCATCACCTGCGCTTCAGGGGAGCAGGGCAGCTCCAGAGGTGTGACTGGACTGAGTGTGCTCTGTTTGGCAGTCGACTTCCTGAGGCTTCTCGGAGAGGAAACTGGGTTTGTTTCAGAACGCCTGTCCTGCATGGCTTCCAAAGTTCAACTTGGACCGTAGCACCTAGTTGAAAACACCTTCAATGTTCTGGCCAGCAACAGTAACCCAGTGTGATCTGCAGAGAAGCCTTGAGGATGTAAGAGACTTTCCCACAGAAATCCTCTACTTTCACCAGGACATCCTCCTTGTGGAGAATCACCCATCTCCTCGTTGGCCCAAGAATCTGCCTCTACACATGTTTAATATCCATCCAAAACACATTATAAAAACTAGAGAATTCCTACTTTTCCAATTGCCCCAAAGTGCACAGGAGCAACCAGAGTTAAGAGACAAGGTGGGTTTTCCTATCACGGCTTTGGTACTGGAAGGTTCAGTTCTAGCAGAATCGATCTGTAAAATTACACCATGACAAACACCTGTTCTGGCATTAGAATGGGGTTAGGTTACTACCTTTAGGCTTTAGCTCGCTAGCTTTCCCAACAATCTTCACTTGGTGCTCATATATGTTGCATGAAATTTTAGCTCAGTGTGTAATGTAGTGATCTAAACGCTCTTATATTTCTTTATGAAGGGAGTATGTGATACATCCAACAGTTGTTAGATGGCGTTCCTTGTTTACAATGTATTTATCGCTGGGCCATGCTGAGAGCTGCAGGTTGATCTCACACCTCACTTCAAATCGGTTTTGGCGGACTCTGTGGAAGCTGCTGCTACCTCAATGGTTTATGTTAATCCGGAACCGGGGGAGTGATTAATGCCGTAGGTCATATGTTGTACTACTGTGCAATTAAACACAGCGCTAGTGTTGCTGTCTGCCGTGTAATAATGTATCTTAGTAGTACGAGCCTGTCGTGGAATTTGGACATCCATAAGACTCACAAGGAGAGGACTGAATGAGATGACATGACATCGTAGCTGCTGGTATCTCAGAAAAGTCTCATGCATTGGTCACCACATCTCGCCAAGGATAAAAATCTCACGATAAAGGTGGTAAAGTGATATTTCAAATAGCGACCATTGCGTGGATGTTTACGTGTATACATTGCTCGGTGGTAGGCGATCACGAGACCAATCTTCAGTAGGCGTTTTCGCTGCTGTTATGGTGATCTAGCTACAAGATGATCATATGCATGTTGGCCGCAGGGTGAACCGTCTGGTCCCACTCCAAATTAACACATCGGTTGATTAAACTTGCTCGCAATAAATTTCGACTTAGCCATGGCACCGGCACCCACAAATACTCTAAAGAAATATCCAGAAAAATCTACTGGTTGATTACGTGCTGACGTGAAGTGGCAAGGAAAAATATGTGTGGTAACAGTATGATGACCAACCTGTACGCGTGTGTGCCGTTGCTAGATAGCTATCCTTACGTACGTACGTGTCAGCAGTTAAGCTTGGTCGATGTCGGAGGCAGCACGCGTCGTAGACTGCAAGGAACGTTTACAATCGGAGTTGCTAAGCTAGGTCGTGCTTCGCAGCCAGGCTTAATTAAGGCTGACGTGGACGTGTGATATGATATGATCGTATGGGATGATGTGGTTTAACTTTCGTGCGACTAATACGAAGAGTAAAGCTTGGGAAAGGAGAGAGTTGGTGCACTGAAGGAGACCGCTCCTGAACTTGCATCCTGAAAAATTCGATCAAGTTTGACTCTATGTATGTTCCACGCAATAGAAAAGAAAAAATTAACTGTTTTTTTTGCGGGAAACAAAATAACTGTTTGTTGTTTGGTACTACAAACAAGGGAAGGTTGCGTACGTACTCCCTCCGTTCATAAATATAATTTTTTAATATGGACTACGTATGGACTGAAATGAGCGAACAAACCTACTAAAATATGTTTATATACATCTGATTCAGAAAAAGGTAAGAACATCTTATATTTGTGAACGGATGGAGTAGTTTCATCAGCTGAGAATTTGGTTTGGATTTGATTTGAAAGGGAAAAGTGGGACAATTCCATACTTGAAGAAGCTGATTTTCGTACGGAGAGAAGTGTTCTTCATTTAGCTTTTTTTTTTTGAGGGTTCGTTCTTCATTTAGCTAGGACACTATGATCTGTTTACAATATCTTCATAAACCAAGGGAGTATAATTCAGAATATAAGTAGCAGCACTGCATAAAGTTAAGAGAAGGAACATATGAAATTGACTTTACACGCTCCGGTCCGGTTACCAATACAAACTGATGATGATAATAAACTACTTACATTACCGGACGGAGGGAGTAGCAAGCAAACAAGCAAAGTACAAACTCAAACAGCATGCATGCATGCAGATCAAATGCTCTACGGATCCAGTACGTCGATCGTTATTAGAAGGGATGGTAGCTCCGCCGGAACGCGGTGGCGTTGGCGAAGAGCCCGACGAGGTCCTGCCTGTACGGGAGGAACGACCTCCGGCGCCCGTCAATGCCACCGCCCTTGTGCGCGTAGGAGCTCCAGACGTGCGCGTGGCCGCCGACGCCACCGGCACCATCCGTGCCGCAGCTCCTGACCCCCTTGCGTTTGGAGCGGGAGGGGCTCGAGTCCAAGAACACGAACTTCTCCTTGCCGTCGCTGTGGCTCCGGCCGAGGAGCCGCTGGCTCCACCGGAGGACCGACCCCGTGGAGCTGCTCTTCCGGCAGCGCGCCGGGGATGACGCTGCCACCGCAGCCGGCGACCCGGGGCACCAAGAACAGTCGCACGTCTTTGCCCGCTTGTCCCTGCCGTCCGGCTGGTGCTGGTCCGCTCCTGCTCGTAACGCGTCCACGAGCAGAAGCCGCCCGAGCGGCACGCGCGCGGTGGCCGTCGTCGTCTCCGTCTCCAGAGCCCGCTGGCGTGCTGGTGACCGCGGCTGGCCAAAGACCGGGTACAGCAGACCGGCGCCTGCCCGTCGGCCGCCGGCGCCTGCCAGAGGCGCGGCCACGGCGAAGGTGAAGTCGCCGGCGCCTTCCATGCTGCTCGCTACAGCTACTACTGCTACTGCTACTGTAACATAGGGTTCTCTTCTCACGCGCCCAACCTAACTACTACGTACTGCCATGTCCTAGTACGGGCTGTGCTCAGCTTCTCCTCTCAACTAGGAACCGCCCGTGGGCACATATACTTTTATACGAACCCCGGCTTCCACTCTTGCTCGGCCTTCGACTTCAAAGTTGATCGAGACAACGAACGCTGAAAAAGATGTTTCTTTAAACAATCACCACGTACGTGGAGAGGGTCCCGCGTGAATGCATTGCTACTCAAAGAGCCAAACTAGGAGTAGTTGGCTCCCGTCAAGATGTGGCGGTGGCCTTCGCCTATTATCTTAAAGAGTAAAATCTTGAATTCTGCTATGATGTTCTTTATTGTTACAACACGGGGTGAGCGTGAGTCTGGCCTTGGAAGATCTTGGCTTTTCTGGAATCCCAAATCTCCCAAAGGATGGCCAAATGTTGTTGTCGAGACCAAAGGGGGCAGGCGAGTCCTAAACCAACTCGAGAGAAAATGGGGTCGAGAGGCTGGTGTCAGGCTGCAGGTGGGAGCGGGAATAAATGGGGGCGATTCCGGCACATAACGGTTCGGGAGATCCAACGGCCTAGAATTGTTCATCAAGTAGCTAGCGTCGCCAGCCGTTATTTTGTTTTGCCGTTACTGTTACTTTTTGTGTACGTCTGTCGACAGCTAGACAGCTACCTACATAACAGCCGGGTTGTGGCTGATGAGGGCATCGAATCTTCCAGAATTCCCCTTTGAGGATAAACCCTAAACTCATACGGCATAGCCTATAGCAATATAAGCCCAGATCGGGGTCTCTTTCCTCGCAATTCTCTGAAATTCTTCCATACACCTCGTTCCTCTGAACCTGTAGATCATCTAGGACCTGACAGGGCGGATGCGTCAATCCCGGCGCCCAAGGTGCCTGATGCGTCGTGGGCAGCAGGTGATGCATCAATTCAAGATAGTCCCTCAGATTCAAGGAAAAATATTGTCGTCGTCGGCAGGGAAAAATATGCTTTTTTTTCATCTTCTTCTCTGAAAGCCCGTTTTTAGGTATGTAGGTAGGTGCGATTGGTTAGATTTGGGGATTGGATTTCAGAAGATGGGGACCTGGATTGCTACTGCTAATTGGCTGTTCATCATCTATTGTTTATTTAAGAAAATAGGACCTGGATGGGTACCATTTACACAACTACACTGAACCCTAAACATTGGGCCATCTTGCTGTTACATACAGCGTATTTTAGTGATTTGTAGTGATCTGCCACTTAGTTTCTTTCTTATTCTGTTGTACCTTTTACTAATGTCTGAACTTAACTCATCATATTTAACTCGGTTGTGAAAATTTTCAGATCTTGAGGAGCACAAGGGTGAGCTCTTGCGTGCCATAAAAATTGAGAAGGCTAATGACCCGGATCTTGAGGAGCACAAGAGTGCTAGTGAGCTGACAAAAAAGCCTTGAAAGAAGCTGACAAAGATTATAAATTTGCTCCTTCAGCAGGTGAATGGGAGATGGCCGAAGTTATTTGCCATCTTTTGGGCGCTTTTTCACAGCCACAAAGAAAATCTCGGGTAGGACATATCCCACCTCTCACCTATACTTCTATGAGGTCTGGAATGTGAAGCAAATAATGGAGAGAGAAGTCGTAAGTGAAAATCCTACCATTGTTGCCATGGTGAAAGAGATGGAGAAGAAATGGATCAAATATTTTGGGGAGTCATTCTTAAGAAGTTGTCTGCGGGTGATATTTGATCCAAGGTACAAATATGAATATGTTGACTTCCGACTGACCGCAACTTTTGGTGGTGGCGCAGAGAAATATCTTACCCAAGTGAATAGTGCGATGAAGATCCTATTTGCTGAATATGCATCTGAATTTGGAAACACTTCTGATGAAGATGATGAGGTTGTAGAGGAGGATGGTGAGGGCACTCTTGATGACTGGGATAAGCATTTGAGATTGAAAAGATCCCACAACTCAAATGAGCTACAGTGATATCTTGAAGAAGATCTATTTCCTCGCCGACAGAAATTGGATATCTTAAAGTGGTGGGAGATGCACTCCCCAAAGTATCCGGTGCTTGCAGCTATAGCACGGGACATGTTGGCAGTGTCCGCGTCTACGGTGCCTGCAGTGGCTGCATTCAGCAATGCAGGAAGGATCATCACTAATCAAAGAAGTAGTTTGACCCCGAGTACTGTTGAGACGCTGATGTGCCTCGAGGATTGGTATCAAGCAACTGGTAATATGTTTTTTATTATTTTTCCGTACTTTATGTAATACCTTCCATGTTGAATGTTTCATTTCGAATGCCTTCAATATTGCAGATCGCCAAAAGGCGGAACCAACAGTTGGAGACCATGGTGGTGATCAAGACGATGCTGGAACCACCTAAGGTAATTCTGCTAGACTGCTAGTTGTACTTTGCACTTTTGGTACATTATGCTCTTGGTACTTCGGACAATTCATTGTAAGATATATATAGGTGGCGATTAACCTGTACAGGCATCCGAATTTCTTGATTCTTGCTGTCAAAGTTGGGGTCACCTTGATAGTTGCTACCTCTGTAAGCATTAGTCAGTCTCTGTCCATGTAGATTTATTTTCAGTTTTGCTGGAGATTATCTTTTGCAAGATTTCGTCCTGTGTTCAGAAATTTATTCTTGGAATCCTGTCTTTTTTGCCGTCAAATGCTTGTGATCTCTTGAGCTTGCTGTACTACTTGTTATAGTAACCCACATTTCGTGCTTCCGTTGATGCCATCCATTGTAGTTTCTTGCTGTACTTCTGTATTTGCTCTGTTAATTCAGAATTCAGATAGGCTTCAGTTATGAATCCAGAATTTAGATAGGTTTTTTGGCAGGCAGAAGGTGGAGCCTGAGGACAAGGAGGAGACCCGGGGGGCGAAGCCAGAAGCGGCACCGGCGGCAGCTGAGACTCAGTGAAGGCTTGTCCTTAGCTCGTGATCGTCTTCCATGAACCAACCTGAAGCTTCATTCACTGAGAGTTGCGAGGTCTTATCAGCCTAGAGTTTTTCTTTTTGCTTTGTCCTTGTGAGTTCACTGAGAATTTTGATGGGACTACCACTGAGAGTTGTGAGCTTCATTCACTGAGAGTTGCTATAAGTTGAAAATAAGCTTGTATCTGTGGCGGCCGCTTCCACAAAGTTCTATTAATATGTTGATGCACTATTACCTTATTCAAATTCCAATCAAGATTTGCTTGTCCAGTTTATATGTTAAGTGGGATCCCACTTATTCCCACCTAATATGTGCTAGTTTTGATGGGACTACCAGTTCTTTTCCACCAAGCCATGTTGGGACTAGGTGGATCAAGGTGGGATTCCCAGGAACCGTCCCACTTGCAGCGTGAGGCTGGTGAGAGCCCAGACATTATGAGCGCGGCCAGTCTGCCGTGTTCCCATCTAGGGCACATGCTATTGTGAGCGATGGTGTTGTGGAAGAGGTTGGCCTTGGAATTGAGATTGTGCACAAATAGAAGCCGGTCGAAGATATCGGGACTTTTGAGAACAAAGTTAGGTTCGGCGTTGTGGTGGGTGTGGTCTTCACGCATGAGGATGTCATTCATTGGTGTTGTGAGTGGAGAAGTTCTTCCCGTGGAAGAGGAAGCGTTGTCATTGTCTTGACCTGCGCTGAAATCCCGCAACAGAAATAAAACAACATCCAACTATATCTCGGCAGCCGCAGTTAAACAATTTTGGAGGCTAGCTAGCTAGCCAAAATTGTCTGACATGTGAGAGAAATGATAGAGTCGATGGTGTGTGATAATGGGCTAGGGGTTGGCTAGAGGGCCAACTATTTCTCTAGAAGAAGGCGGATCTACCATTGCTTGTGAGGACAAATGATATTTGTTTGAGGATGGGTAGTTGTTGCAATACATGGTAAACCGTGTGAGGTGGCCCGATCTTCACGAATTGGAGGTGGATGTGAGGACGAACATGGAGAGCACGAGGAGCTACGCGGAAAACACAAGAGAAACACATAAATAGGCTAAGATTCACCACTAAGTACTCATCTTATAACACAAAAGTCAATACAAGAGGGACATCTTAGATCCAAATAACAAACAAAGGAAAGAAGGAAGTATTGTAATTTTGAGAGGAATCTTCTCAAATGGAGGTCTTAATTACTCCAATAGAGTGTTCTCCACAAGTGGAAGCCTTGAAACCACCTGGGGAGATCCCCAAGGAGGTACATGAGCAAACCTTTCCTAGTTTTGTCTATAATACATCGCTAACCGTACATCTAGGAAGGGGATACGACTTACATAGTCTAAGACCAATGAGTAGGTGGGGGAAAGGATGAGTAGGTGGGGGAAAGGCACATAGGCTTAGCCCACTCAGCATGTCAAATAGTTTGGTTTTTGTTCTTCCGGCATTTGGTGGGAGTCGCCAAGATAGTTTGGGGAATTCGTCCAGGGCCTCTCGATTTCAGCCCGAATAGTCATAACTGGTTCCCGAGCAGTCCGGGAGTGGTGAATCGGCAGAGGCGCACACATGTCCGGACTTTTTGGCTGATTCATCTGGGGCTTCTCGGCCTCGTCCTGGATAATCCAGCTGCCTGGCCCAAACAGTCGAGTTGTAGTGCAGGAGCACTTCTTCTCCTTATTTGAGTTTTCTCTCCTCACGCTTCTCCATGGTCCTTGCCTCTGTAACTAAGCACGCACAGGTTCCATATTGAGGTAGTAGGCATGTCTCATTCAAATTCATAGGGAGCTCAAAGAGGGGTGAAGTCACCTTGATTTGTATGTCGCGTGTACAAGCCCTTGTCATGGGTCCAATTGGACTTGATGGTGAGTTAGTGTTGATGTCTTTGGGATACTCTGAATCATGTTGGTTTATATTGTTCCAGAGGAAAGAGGGTTGAGAGGTGGGAGTGGCAATATTGGAGGACTGTTGAGTGTGAAACATTGCATCCAAGGGAGGTTTAACATTTTAGGAGCATTGAACGCAAAATTCATAAGGAGGCAATTACATTGAGTAAGCAAGTCTTGGATGCCTAGACCATTGAAACTTGTTGGTTTTGAAATATTTTTCAAACAATTAAACGTAGTGCCCCCATTCATGTTTGCTCACCGGCCTAGAAGGAATCACGCCTAGGCCTTTGTTAATTTTTTTTAGTAAGAGACGAGGGGCATACATGATCTGGACAAAAAGGGCATCAAGGACGGATGGAAGTAGAGTAAAACAACTCGAGTTAGGATAATTGCGTGCCAGCAAGTGAGATAATTTTATTCAATGATGGGTTGAAACTTGAAAGGCGGAAGGGCGAGTATGTCTGGAGGTAGGCGGAGACAGAGCAAGCAAGTTATGTGGTGATGGCAGTTGCAACGTCAGTTGTAATGTCCATAGGGACGGACATAATTTTAGAAAGATGATGGACAAAGGCAAACTGGTCGAGAATGATTTTTTTGGTGTTTAGCAACTTCGAGAAAAGAAGGCGATGATTTTGGTTACGTTTTTTAGAGGAGATAGATGGTGTTGCGACCTATGGAGGATGCAAGAGGAGAGCAAGGGTCCACATGTTGTTGGGCCTAGTTAGGATAGCTAGTTGGGAGCATAGTGATAAATTCACTTGGTTTGTCGGTTTCTAAGATGTAATTAATCATCTCATTGCTACGGGAGATGAACAAATGTATAAAATATTGATTTCCCTTCAAAGGGTACAAAACAATCAACCAATTCTAGTAGCACCAAGGACCAAAAATCCACCTACTATCATGACAAACTTCCCTTTGATAATACATGAAAACAATTCTTAAATCAATAAATTTAAATGAACATATAGATTCAGTGTATGCTTTGTGCTGCAGCAAGCTCTTTTACACACTATACTTCAGAAACGGGCAAGGAAATTTTACCAATCATACATTGACACGGTAGCATGCATGCAGATAAAATACTGTACGGAAGTATAAGTCAACAGGTAATAGCTCCGCCGGAACGCAGTAGTGCTGGCCAAGAGCCCGACGAGGTTCTGCCTCTACGGGAGATACGACCTCCGGCGCCTGTGAATGCCACCATCCTTCTTCGCTATACCTGGCCAAATGTCGGGCCGGGTCAAACAGAGCCCGCCGCAAAAAACCTGGGCACAGGCCTGGCCCGGATGTCAGGCCTAAATATGAGGCCCAGGCCTGCCCATCAGTGCAAAAGCCTGCCGGGCCTCGGGCCCTTCCTTAAATCGCAGATATGCCGGGCCTGAGCCCGGCGCAGCCTCAGCATTGGGCTTAGGGCATCTCCAGCCGTTGGCCCCGCAGGGGGCGTCTAAAAGTGCCGCCTGGGGGTGAGCCGGCGCAAAAAATGACCCTGGGGCGAGTCGGTCCCCAGCCGTCGGCCCTCAGGCGCGTATTAAAAAAAAAGAAGGGCCGTTCGGCGAAGTTATGATAAAAAGTAGTTAAATTTCGGCTAAACATGATAAATTTCGGTGAAATTCGCGCATTTTCATTACATTAACCTAATCTAAAAAAGAAAGGGGATGAAGTCGCCGTCGTCGTCGGACTTCTCCTCCTTGACGCGGGCGCCCCTGCTGGACCCGGCGTCGCCATGGCGGACTGGCGGCGACGCGTCGTCGTCGTCGCTGTCGCATAGGACGACGACCCCGTCTTCATAGCGGCCGCGTCGGCGCTCCTTGAAGCGGCGCAGGGCGGCGCGCTGGCGCTCCTTCACCTTCTCCCGGCGCTCCTTCTCCATCTCAATGGAGTCCTGGCGCGCCCATTCTAGGGCCGCGTCGTCGTCGTCGAACTCCGCCTTCACCGGCGCCAGCCCCGGCTCCGTCTTTGGCTTGACAAAGCGCGGAGGAACCGGCGAGGAGGAAAGCGCGGCCGCCCTCGTTGATGATGCCGGCTGCGAAAAGTGCGCTGCCGAGCGGGCGACTTGCTGGGCTCGCCTGACGCCGAAAGCGGGTACGGAGTGCCGAGGAGTGCGATGAGGATCGGGAGGAGGAAGCGGGAGGAGGACCCGAACCTCCTTGGCGCCCATGGCCCGGCAGCGTCGATGCTGCGCCGGGGTACGCCAACGGCGGGTCGTTACCGCCCTCGAGGTACGTGAAACACGCCCTCGAGTGTGTGGCCGGGACGCCCACCGCAGGTGGCGCCCTCGGCTATTACGCGGCCGCCGACCACCGCGCGCCGTTGGTGGACGCCAATCGCTCTTCTTGGCGGCGCCGAAATCGCCGCCCGAGCCGCGTGGTTGTCGGCGGCGTCTTGGGGAGGAGAGTTGGGCGTCGGAGAGGGGCAGCGACGATCTCGACCTCCTCGGCGAAATGCCGGCCGCCCGCAGCGTCGAACAGCGGGGAATGGGCACTCCCGGCTGAGTCTCCACCCCGTTGGCCCGGCGCGCATGTCCGGCGGCGCCGGGATGTTCGCCTGGAACAGGAGCCATGACTCCTGTTCGCGTTCTGCCATGGTGACGGCGGGGCTGGGCGGGCTCGGGAGAGGTAGAGGGAGGGGCTGGACGGCGGCGAAGGGCGGGGCTGGTGTGGGCACAGGCGAGTGGAGGCGGCGGCTTTATAGCCGGGCAGCGCCCGTGTGTCTGGCGATGTGAGGAGGGCGTCGGCGCGCCGTCCGTGGCGCCGCCCGTGAGGAATCAATGGCCGCAAAGGCGGCCGTGGCGATCTTGCCATTGATTCCCAGCGGGAACCGAGGCCGTTGGGGAAGACGAGGCGCCGAGTCGCTGACGCGGCTGCCCGCGTCTTTCAGCCAAAACAGCTTCGCCCGGCGCCCAGGCGCCCAATAGCCGGGTTCGGGCTGGGTCCGCCGACGCTGTTTTCGGCCCAAGGTAATCGGGCTCTGAAGCCTTGTTGGGCCGTTTTTTCGGCGCCGGCGTAAAAAATCACCTGGGAAGGCCTTCCTAGGATGCGACTATAGATGCCCTTAGATCTCAGGCCCAGGTCTGGCCCATGGGCAAGGTCGGGCTTTTTCGGGTCGGCCGGGCCAGGTATCCCATAGCTTCAGGCGTGCGCGTGGCCGCCAACGCACCAGCATCCAAGAACACGAATTTCTCCTTACCGTCGGTGTGGCTCCGGCCGAAGAGCCGTTGGCTCCACCGGAGAATCGACCACGTGGAGCCACTCTTCCAGCAAGGTGTCGTGGATGCCGCAGCTGGCGTGCCAGGACACCACGCACGCCTTTGCCGGCGGTTCCCCACCATCCCGCTGTTGCGCTGCTGGTATCGAGTCGACGAGTAGAAGCCGCCGCAGCGGCACGCGTGCAGTGGCCATCGTTGTATTCTCCGGCTCCGGAGCACACCAGCGTGGCGGCGACAACGACCTGCCGAAGACGGGTTGCAGCCGGGCGCAGCCAGAGGCGCGTCCATGGCGAAGGTGAAGTCACCATCGTTTCCCTCCGTACGGTTGGTAGTTGCAAATTTGGTTGCTCGTACTTGAGCTCCTCCCGTACGCATCCCATGATTGAGCTCAGGGGCCCCTGTCCGTCCATTCGGCCCGGAATCGACCATGGGCGGCTTTAGGCCAACTCCATCGTGGGATCCCATCTTGTGCGCGTGCGTCTGTTTAAGATAAGATGAATGAATAGCGTGGCCCAACGCGAGGCCCCAAACGAACAAATGTTCGATTCCGTCCGTTTTTGACCCATTCCCGGCCCAAACTTGCATCTAGTTTGAGGTGAAACGGACATCGTGCAGACGGGCTCGCCGCACGCCCTTGTCCCTCCATGGCCCACGTGTCGGGGACACAAGTAGTCTCATTCGATTCCAACGCCTCAACTCAATCTCCCGCCCCGCCCCGCCGACGGTGTCGCCGCTATTCTCCGGCCGCCTCCTCACCGCACAGCCCCCGGCTGTCCGTACGTAGCAAACCACGTCTCGACATGGCTGCTACCACGCTCGCGCTTTCGCCGTAGTTTAGGCCGTCGATCGGAGAAGGTTTGGTCGTCGTCGTCGTAGCCGGTGGCAGAGTGAATACGACCGCAGTTGACGTACCACGGCGGCCATAACATCTTCCGACAAGTTCTCCAGAGAAGCCAGTAGCCGGCTGCCAGCCACCCCTGCATCGAGGTGATCATCGCGGCCTCTTTGCCACGACGACCGCAAGGTGTTCGACACTTTGCCCACAAAGGTATGGACAGTGGTGATGAGTTTTTCTTCCACCACTTCATTTGTTCATCGGATGATTCATTGTCGGATGATGAAAATCTTGTGGTGGCTGCACTGGTGGTTCACGACCACATTCAACGACAGCTTCCTCGGTATAGGGGGTCAGTCCCAGGCCGTGCTCCCAACCTGAACGGAACAGGGAGAGAGGTCACGCCCTGCTCTATGCCGATTACTTTGCGAACACCCTGCTCTTCAAGCCGGATAAATTTCGTCGCTGTTTTCGTATGGCAAGGCATGTGTTCAATCGTATCCGAGAGGGAGTGGTTGCTCATGACCCATACTTCGAGTGCAAGACGGATGCCCTTGGCAAGTGATGACCCGCAAGTATACAGGATAATTGTAGCCTCTTTCGATAAGTAAGAGTGTCGAACCCAACGAGGAGCTAAAGGTAGAACAAATACTCTCTCAAACCCTATCTGCCACTGATACGACTCTACACACGTTTAGTGTTCGCTTTACCTAGAACAAGTATGAAACTAGAAGTACTTTATAGGTGTGATAGGATAGGTTTGCAAGATAATAAAGAACGCGTAAATAAAAAGTAGGGGCTGTTTAGATAAATATGCAATAAAGTAAAATATAGCGAGTGTGAAAAGTGGTGGTAGGAGTTGTGAAATTGTCCCTAAGCAATTGACTACGTTACTAGACAGGTAATCACTATTGCAATTCTATTTGAGGGAGAGGCATAAGCTAACATACTTTCTCTTCTTGGATCATATGCACTTATGATTGGAACTCTAGCAAGCATCCGCAACTAGTAAAGATCATTAAGGTAAAACCCAATCATAGCATTAAAGTATCAAGTCCCTTTATCCCATACGCAAACAACCTACTTACTTGGGTCTGTGCTTCTGTTACTCATGCCACCCACCATAAAAAAATCATGAACATATTGCAAACCCTACAACGGGGATCCCTCATGCTTGCGCGACACGGAGAGCACCATAGGACATCACCAATAATAAAACATGCAACTCAAACCAATCATAGCAATTCATCAATCACCGATAGGCAACGAAAATCTACTCAGACATCATAGGATGTCAACACATCATTGGATAATAATATGAAGTATAAAGCACCATGTTCAAGTAGAGGGTACAGCGGGATGCGGGAGAGTGGACCGCTGAATATAGATGGGGGAAGGTGATGGAGATGTTGGTGAAGACGGCGGAGGTGTTGGTGTAGATCGCGGTGATGATGTCGGCCCCCGGCGGCGTTCCGGCACCACCGGAAGCAAGGGGGAGAGAGCCCCCCTTCTTCTTCTTCTTCCTTGACCTCCTCCCTAGATGGGAGAAGGGTTTCCCCTCTGGTTCTTGGCTCCCATGACGTGGGAGGGGCGAGAGCCCCTCCGAGATTGGATCTATCTCTCTGTCTCTCTCTGTTTCTGCGTTCTTTAGATCCTTCCCCTTCATCGTTTCTTTTATATCTGGAGATTCGTAACTCCGATTGGGGTGAATCTTTCGCCCAGATTTTTCTCATAAAATTAGTTTTCTTGCGGCAAAAGAAGGGCATCAACCGCCTTACGGGTAGCCCACGAGGGTGCCAAGCGCGCCCAGGGGGGAGGGGGCGCGCCCCCTGTTTCGTGTCCACCTCGGACACCGTTGCGCGTTGTTTCTTCCTCCGGAAATTCCCAAATATTCCAAAATAATTCTCCGTCCGTTTTTATCCCATTTGGACTCCGTTTGATATGGGGTTTCTGCGAAACGTACAACATGCAACAGACAGGAACAGACACTGGACACTGGATCAATATGTTAGTCCTAAAAATAATATAAAAAATTGTGAAAAGTATATGAAAGTTGAAGAATATTGGCATGGAACAATCAAAAATTATAGATACGACGGAGACGTATCAGCATCCCCAAGCTTAATTCCTGCTCGTCTTCGAGTAGGTAAATCATGAAAAAGATAATTTTTGATGTGGAATGCTACCTAGCATAATCTTGATCATATATCTAATCATGGCATGAATATTAAGACACGAGTTATTCAAAGCAATAGTCTATCATTTGACATAAAAACAATAATACTTCGAGCGTACTAATAAAGCAATCATGTCTTTTCAAAACATGGCCAAAGAAAGTTATCCCTACAAAATCATATAGTCTGGCTATGCTCTATCTTCATCACACAAAGTATTTACTCATGCACAACCCCGATGACAAACCAAGCAATTGTTTCATAGTTTAGTAATCTCAAACTTTTTCAACTTTCACGCAATACATGAGCGTGAGCCATGGACATAGCACTATAGGTGGAATAAAATATGATGGTGGTGGTTATGTGGAGAAGACAAAAAAGGAGAAAGTCTCGCATTAACTAGGCGTATCAACGGGCTATGGAGATGCTCATTAATAGATATCAATGTGAGTGAGTAGGGATTGCCATGCAACGGATGCACTAAGAGCTATAAGGGCCTGTTCGGCAGCTCCCCAACTCCAATAAATCCATAAATCCAGCTTCGTTTTTCAATCGCCAGCTTCCGGCGCGAGCGCTAGCGCTCAGAAATTCGTTCGGCCCCTCGCTCCAGCTTCTCGTACGTGTTAGCAGGTCAACGTGGCTGGGTGGGCTGGAGCCCAGCCGGCTCAACAGGTAAGGTGGCCTTAGGCTCAGGCAAACACACGAGAACAAGGGAAATAGAAGTAGCGAACCGGTACGTGACCCCCTTGATTCACTTTGTGGTGGCAGCTGTTCGTAAATAACGCCAAATCCAGATTCCCGATTTCTGAGATCGCCAAAACCGTCGCTCCAATTTTTTGTACGTGCGTGCCGCTCCGCTCCAGGAAGCTAGCTTCTTGGAGCTGGGCCGTTCGGGCTAGCTCCGCTCACAGATTAGCGTAAGCTGGGAGCCAGCAAGCTACCGAACAGGCCCTAAGTGTATGAAAGCTCAAACTGGAAATTAAGTGGGTGTGCATCCAACTTGCTTGCTCATGAAGACCTCAGGCGTTTGAGGAAGCCCATCATCGGAATATACAAGCCAAGTTCTATAATGAAAATTCCCACTAGTATATGAAAGTGAAAGCATAGGATACTCTTTCTATGGAGAACATGGTGCTACTCTGAAGCACAAGTGTGGTAAAAGGATAGTAACATTGCCCCTTCTCTCTTTTTCTCTCATTTTTTATTTTCCTTTTTTTTGGTGGGCTTCTTTGGCCTCTTTTTTTATTTGGGCTTCTTTGGCCTCTTTTATTTTTCATAAAGTCCGGAGTCTCATCCCGACTTGTGGGGGAATCATAGTCTCCATCATCCTTTCCTCACTGGGGCAATGCTCTAATAATGATGATCATCACACTTTTATTTACTTACAACTCAATATTACAACTCGATATCTAGAACGAAGATATGACTCTATATGAATGCCTCCGGTGGTGTACCGGGATGTGCAATGATCTAGCGTATCAATGATATCAAAAAATGGACAAGCCATGAAAACATCATGCTAGCTATCTTACGATCATGCAAAGCAATATGACAATGAATGCTCAAGTCATGTATATGATGATGATGGAAGTTGCATGGCAATATATCTCGGAATGGCTATGGAAATGCCATGATAGGTAGGTATGGTGGCTGTTTTGAGGAAGATATAAGGAGGCTTATGTGTGATAGAGCATATCGTATCACGGGGTTTGGATGCACCGGTGAAGTTGGCACCAACTCTCGAGATGAGAAAGGGCAATGCAGTGCAATCAAGAGGCTAGCAATGATGGAAGTGTGAGAGTGCGTATAATCCATGGACTCAACATTAGTCATAAAGAACTCATATACTTATTGCAAAAATCTACAAGCCATTGAAAACAAAGTACTACGCGCATGCTCCTAGGGGGATAGGTTGGTAGAAAAATACCATCGCTCGTCCCCGATGGCCACTCATAAGGAAGACAATCAATAAATAAAATTGTGCTCCAAATTCATCACAAAGCGGTTCACCATACGTGCATGCTACGGGAATCACAAACCTCAACACAAGTGTTTCTACTAATCCACAATCACCCACTAGCATGACTCTAATATCACCACCTTTGTATCGCAAAACTATTGCAAGGAATCAAACATATCATATTCAGCGATCTACAAGTTTATGTAGGATTTTATGACTAACCATCTGAATGACCAATTCCTGTCATCTCTCTAAATAGATATACGTGAAGCAACAAAAGATATGCCCATGCTCTAACAAATATAAATGAAGCAAAAGAGCATTCTACAAATGGCGGTTTTCTATGTGAAGAGAAACAGGCAATCCAAACTTCAAACGATATACGTGAAGCATATGAAGCATTCTATAAAGCCATACTCAAAAGATTTAAGTGAAGTGCAAAGAGCATTTTATAAATCAATCAAGGACTATCTCATACTAGCATGGTGCAGAAAAGAAAAGGGAAAACCAAATGCAAAAGACGCTCCAAGACTTGCACATATCGCATGAACGAAACGAGTCCGAAAACATACCGATACTTGTTGAAGAAAGAGGGGATGCCTTCCGGGGCATCCCCAAGCTTAGACGCTTGAGTATCCTTGAATATTTACTTGGGGTGCCTCGGTCATCCCCAAGCTTGAGCTCTTGCCTCTCTTCCTTTTCCTCATATCGAGACCTCCTCAATTAGACATTTCATCCACACAAAACTTCAACAGAAAACTCGGTAAGATCCGTTAGTATAATAAAGCAAATCACTACTCTAAGTACTGTATCAAACCAATTCATATTTTGTTTTTGCATTGTGTCTACTGTAATATAGCTTTTCCATGGCTTAATCCACTGATATAAATTGATAGATTCATCAAAACAAGCAAACTATGCATCAAAAACAGAATATGTCAAAAACAGAACAGTCTGTAGCAATCTGAACATTAACCATACTTATGGTACCCCAAACATTCTACCAAAATTAGGAAAAATAAACAATTTGTACAGCAAGACAGTGCAAAAGGAATCAGAACCAATTGGCTTTCCAGTTAAAAACGTAAAATCGAGCACTACAGCCAAAGTTTCTGTCCTGCACCGTACAAACCAACAAGCATTGTAAACATCCTAAATGCAAACTTTGGCACATTATTTTTATAATACAATGGAATTGTACAAAGGAATAATTATTTTTGATGAAAAGTTTCTGTAATTAAGATTCACAAAGTTTCCGTGATCATGAACAAAGTTCAAGGAGCTCTCCCACTTCAACAATGCTTGTCTCTCTCACTTTCACTTTCCTTTTTAAAAAGTTTTGGTTTCCCCTCTTTATTTTTTTTGTTTTTGAACTATATAAAAGCACTCAACAGAAATAAATGACTCTCTAGAACTTTTGGGTTGTCTCCCTGGCAGCGCTTTGTTTAAAGCCATTAAGCTAGGCATATAGTGCTCAAGTAATGAATCCACCCGGATCCCAAGGTATATCAAAGCCAATTTTAATTAACAATGATTTGTAATTTACTAGTGAGCACAAAGTAACATATATCATGCAACAACAAAGTCTAACTCTCTTCCTATGCAGCGGCATGTCATAAAAGAACAATTCATGCACACCAAGTAAAGGCCAATGCATAGTATAAGCAGTTTCTTACAATTATATCGTGTTGGAAACATAAAGAAGCGGAGATGCAGTTCCTCTCTCATAATAATTACAAGTAGGAGCAGCAAGCACATGCATATTGTATTCATCAAAATCATCATGTGCAACGGTAAAAGGCAACCCATCAATATAATCCTTAGTAAGCACAAATTTCTCCGATATAGTGTAGTTGGGAGAATTCAAAAAGATAATAGGATTATCATGTGTGGGTGCAATAGCAACAATTTCATGTTTAACATAAGGAACTATATCAAGTTCATCTTCATAAGCATAATTCATATTGGCATCTTGGCCACAAGCATAGCAAGCATCATCAAAAAGGGGTAATTCAAGAGAATCAACGTGATCATAACAATCATCATAGCAATCATCCTTCGGTAAGCACGAAGGGAAATTAAACAATGTATGAGTTGAAGAGTTACTCTCATTAGAAGGTGGGCACGGGTAGCTAATCCGCTCTTCCTCCTTTCATTCTTCGCTCTCCTCATCATTTTTTTCATTAAATGAGCTCACAGTTTCATCAGTTTCTTCTCCCATAGACTCCTGCAAAATATTAGTCTCTTCTTGGACAGCGGAGAATTCCTCAATATATGGTTTAACATAGGCATTAGAAGCATAATTATCATAACAATATTCAAGTATGGCAAAATTTTCAGATTTATAGAGAGTAGCATCATACTTTTCAATCAAAGAAGCAATTTCATAAGCACCCTTAAAAGCAACAAATTCTTCAATTTGTTGAACATCATAGTAATTATAAACATCCTTTACATACGAAGATACGATTCCATTATCACTAGACAGGCATTGATAGGGAAGGTGTTTTTTAGGGTTTTCAGAACAAAAAGTAAAATCATATAGTTCACATAAAGTCCAAGCATAGCATTGCAAACGATGAATTTGATCCAATAAAAGTTTCCCTTTTTCAGATGTACGGTGTCGCACATAACAAGCATGCTCATCTAAAGATTTTCCCTCAACTAAGCTAGTTGGGGTTTCAGCACGAGCACATAGGGATCAAAGATGATCCAAGTAAAAAGCTTCAGTAGTGTGATAGATTTTGAGTGGTTCTTCAACCATTGGTGCAGTAGGTACAACTAATTTTTTTGGTATTTTGCGTTTCTACCCATAACTAAAGATAGAAAAACAACTAAGAACAGCAAATAAAAATTACTTAGTGATAAAGCAAACAAGCACACACGAGAATATTCACCCCACGCTATGACTCTCCGGCAACGGCGCCAGAAAAAGGTCTTGATGACCCGCAAGTATACGGGAGCCTCTTTCGATAAGTAAGAGTGTCGAACCCAAAGAGGAGTTAAAGGTAGAACAAATACTCTCTCAAGCCCTATCTGTCACTGATACGACTCTACACACGCTTAGTGTTCGCTTTACCTAGAACAAGTATGAAACTAGAAGTACTTTTTAGGTGTGATAGGATAGGTTTGCAAGATAATCAAGAACGTGTAAATAAAAAGTAGGGGCTGTTTAGATAAACTAGATGATACCCCGCGCGTTGCTGCGGGAATTGCTTGCAAATGTTTTGATGAGATTTTGTTATATGAAAGCATATATATGTAAAAGAACATAGGCACGTGCCAAATATTTTAGAACATCACTTTGTACCTCAAGTCATCCGCATTTTGAACACCAAGAATTAAGAACTACTATATATGTATGCTCAAAATGAATTGGTGATAGCATCATAAAGTTTCAGCTTATTCGTCACACTGATGAACTTTAGGCCCTGTTTGATAGCAAAGTATTTTCTAAGTATTTTGAGAATACTACAGTTTTCTAGATTACCACAGTTTTATTTCAATGAGCTATTTGGTTGCCCCTAGAAACCGTGATTTTTAATACTACGGTATTTACCAAAACACGGTTTTTTCTCTGTATTATAAAAAGAACCCAAGACCTTTTTTTTTAAACTGAGTTGATGAAAAGAACGGAGTCGCACCTCGTTATCTTCTTCTCTGCTATTCTCAACTACTCGCCTCCCTCTACAAAAAAATATTCACGTCCGTCGCATGCCGCCGCCGCCCTTTCCTGTCGGCTCCGCTCGTGTTGGGATGGACAACTCGCCGCGCTGCTGCATGTAGGCTTCTCTCTTGCTGGTCGTTGTCCCATATGCTATGGGTGCAGCTCCGTCGCACCTCGATGGTGACGCGGAAGAAGGCCAAGCAGCCCGTCCTCGTGCAGCTCTGGCGCTTGGTTAGCCGTCGGCTACGCCATGCTGCCGAGCTTCCTTTTTGTCATGGTTGTTCAACGAAGTTCACTTAGCGTAAGCTTCTTTTCTTATGCATGTTGATGGTAACACGATGCTATATCGCCGTGTGCATGGCATGGCCTTTCTTTGGCATATCACTTTGCTGCATGCATATCCTAAGCAACTGTTATAAAAAAAAACATGAATGATGAGTGTACCTAACTAAGCAACTGTCAAAATTTTAGTGGAAGACGTACATATAGCTACAAAGTTGGAGACGCGTAATTCAGCTCAATTTCAGAAGTGCAGCCAAGTAAAAAGCATTTGGCACCGGCATGGTGCAAATATTACAAATGAGAAATGACAAAGAGAGCTATCAAATAGGAACGCTTTTATGTCATGGTCCATTGCATATGAAAAACGGAAGTAGCTTCAGAAACTTACCAAGTTTAAAACAGTAATACTGTGCTTTGCTAGTTTCGGCTGCTTGTATTTCGAAAAAAATTATCAGCACAACACATAAGTTCGCATCCAGTTCCGCCATCCTATATAAATCCAAAAGCAGAATGTGCTATAAAAATGACATATACATTCGTTTATAACATAGAAAATTAAAGAACTAAAGAAGTGCACTTGCAAAAAAGAAAAGGCATATTATCAGCAATGGACTAACCATGATCCCTTGTCTCTCTAGATATATTACCTAGAAAATGGTGTCAGATAATTTGAAATGGAGTGGGGTACACATTATCAACAATTCTGTCACCTATATATATATACAGCAGAATTGCACTGCAGCTGTACACAAAAATCAAACGTAATCTTTCTATTTATATTTGAGCTATGCGGTGTTGTCCCTTCAGGTTTAGAATCTCATGAAGTTGTGATTTTAATGGTGAGCTAAATATCTAAGTCCAGAAACACAATTAAAATATCCATATTTAGAAGATGAACTATTCATACCAAGAAAATGTATGACAAAAATTTTAAGAACCAAAGAGACATATCAGGTATTCCTCGTTGCCGCATTCTTCGTATCTCAATGCCCTACAGATTAGAGAATTAGCAAAATGAAAATAATGTCTCAACCTCCCTTTAATAAATTTTCAAGAAGAAATAGGTGTCTGGAAGATCGATGTCCTCACCTGACTTGATTCCAGCGAGCTTGTTCAAGGCTGGGACTGCCTGCAATACCACATAGGTGACGCACCCGTGCTAGCTACTGCTTCACCGCCACTTCATGTTCCACGTGTTTCTTGGCAATAAACCTGCAGAGGATGAATGCAGCGAGGCTTGATGCATATGTTTCTTGGCAATAAGGCTTGACGCATATGTATCAAATTCAGAGTAGACTCACTGGTGGAAAAAAGGCCTTTGGTCGCGGTTCGCAACTGCCATTAGTCGCGGTTGGGCAACCGCGACCAAATAAGCGCGACTAATGCCCCCCACCTTTAGTCGCGGCTGCTTAAGAACCGCGACTAACGGCCCGTCCACGTGGGCGCCAAAGTGGCCGTCGGCGGAGGACCTTTAGTCGCGGTTCTTCCGCCAACCGCGACTAAAGGCCGCCACAGGTTTAGGGTTTTAGCCCCCCCTACACCTGTTTTCTGTTTAATTTGTATTGTTTTATTTTTTATGCTTTATTTTAATTTTGAAGGAGTTTCATATATTCTACGGTACTACATACATGCATATGAATGTACAATTTCAAATAAATTTGAAATTAGAACCAAAAGAAATCAAGAGGAATATACAATATATATTCAATATCATCGGATGACCATATACAATTTTGAACAAGTTTCCATACATGATTTAATGCATATAAAGTTCTACGTCCTCGTAATAGTGTTCTCCTTTAGGATGGAGGACTTCCTGCTGAACCATCCAGCTAGTTCCTCTTGAAGTGGTCGGAAGCGAGCTTCTGGACTAAGCATCATCCGGAGGTTATTCCTATGAGCATTGGTATCACTCGGAACCCGCTCAGAGGTGTATCTCCGGATCATCTCACAGACATAGTATCCACATAGATTGTATCTACGAACCGTCTCCAAACCCTACGAGGCAAAGAAAATTAAACGAACAAGAGAGTTATTAGTTACTTGATATTAGGAAATGAACGAAATAGGCCGATCGATATAGAGCGCAAATGAATGAAAATAATTACTTCTGCAGCATTCTTCTCATGCCGCCCCAAAGCTTTGGATCCATATTCAGAGAGTCGTGGACGAGACATTACGAGGTGTTAACTTTAATTACTAGCAGAATCCAAAGGTGGAACCTGCAGACACGATACATGCACAAGACGTCATGCATAACTCATCGATTAGCGGCCACATACCATGCATGGAGTAAAAAAAGAGAATGCGCTCAAGACAGAAACACTCACCCAAAATGGTAAGGAAATAGAATATCACTTTTGAGTTCCTGCTTTGTAAGAAACTGCCACAGGTCTGCCTCCACGTCGGCGGGTGACGCTCCAACACATGTCCATTAACGATGTGTGGGTCAATGAACCCAACATCATGGATGTTCCTTACTCTGCATTCCTTAATCTTCATTATGCATGTATAATAGCGGACACAACAATATAGTTAGGACATATATATAGTGCAGGCAATATGAACGAGATGGGGTAGAAATTAATAAATCACTTACGTAACGTAGCAACCGATGATAGATTTGTCGAGCTCGCGCAGATTGAAAAGCTGGAACAATTCACTCAGTTCAATTTGTACATAGTAATGTTTGAAGTGATGCTCATGTCTAACTTCCGCATAAATATATTCTTTGGCGTTTTATTTTTTATGTAACCCTTGTACCATTTCAGCAGACCTTCATTTGTGGAGGTAGATCATTTTCTGCGCAGGCTCGACGAGAGGCCCATTCTTGACATATGTAATTACTACCTCCTTCACTTGGCGCCTCATCAAGGCCTAACAGTTCACGAAGAGTAATACCTAAGTTGGCCGCTTGTTCTCCGGCACTCGTTCTGATCAATCCCTGTGCTGCCGCAGCTTGTATGATCTCGGGGCATCCGGACAGAAGGCTTCCACTATAAGCGGGCAATCGATTGTTTACTTTGTTCCCCGAGCTGGGCAACTTGTTTCCCGCTTATTTTACTTCGGCCTTCTCCCGCTCTTTGTTCTCCTTGAACATGAGTGCCTGCTGCGAAGTTCACGTGCATAGTCGTTAGGCAGATTCTTCGGCTTGGGACGGTGTGCTCAAAATGACTTAGCCCACTTCTTTTGCTCATCGTAAAATACTTGGCTTGGGCTCGGGCTCTCTTTTCTTCTTGCAGTCCGCCTTCCATTTCTCCAAATCAGCAGCAGCGGCAGCGTCGACTTCCTCGGCACTACGTTCCCAAGGCCTTGTGGGGAGAGGCTTGATGATGGCTCCGGTACCTTTGTGGTCTTAGGTACATAAGGGTCCGGGTTAATAATCCAGGACTGCTATACGCTTCTTTGCCGGAGGTGGATTGGGGGCGGCGTCGATCACCCGCCGGACGAGGATCGGGGCGGCGGCTGATCACCCGCCGGACGTTGTGGACTGGGGGGCGGCGTCGGCTGACGTGACGGAGGTGTAGGTGAACCACCACCACCACCGCCGCCGCCACCGCCACCACCACCACCGTAGGGGGGTGGACTTGTTGTCCTTGGCGCCTCGCCTGGAAACTTGATAAACTTCTTTTGCCATAGAATGAAATGGCGCTTGACATCTCCAAGTCTTTTCTCCCCTTCATGTGTAGCAATGTCAATCTCCAGGTCCTCAAACCCTTGGACTATGTCCTCCACCGTGACACGAGCATAGCCATCTTGAATGGGGTTGTTGTGGTGGAGTGCTCCAGGTAAACATGGTAAAGCATTGCCGATGGCTACCTTCATGGACATGTTCCCGATAGGATAATACAGATGACATTCTTTCATCTCCTTTATATCGCCCACGGGGTAGCGAGGAGGCTCCGGTGCAGTAATTTCGACCACCCAGGCTCCGGTGCAGTAATTTCGACCACCAGAGGCTCCGGTGCAGTAATTTTCGATCGGTGCATCTGCACCAGCCGGTGGGGCCTCCGTGGAAGCCACGCTGCTTCTCCGCTGCTGGCTTCCGAGATCCACTGGATGATCTTCATGCTGCACCCGAGCTGCATCTCTTTCGGCTACTAGTACACTCATGGTTTTCTTCATCACATCCATTTCCGATGCCAACCGCGCCACAACATCTGATTCCCGATCCATCTTTCTCTTACGGCTTCAGAATCACGGGTCATCGTTCGGGGAACCCTATTTTCCACGGAATGTGCCCCATGCCTCGTACACGCCCTCCGTGTTCAGGATTCCCGAGGGCTTTTGTCGGTAGCGTCGTTCTCTCTGTTGAACTTGATCTTCCCTCGTTGAGCATCCTTCATTGCGTCAATAAGGGCTTGGGTGGGTTTAATTAATTTGCCCGGTAAACACACTCCCCTGTCTCCGGGTTCAGCGTTCCCCATGCCCGTACCACCAGCTTTTGGCCCTTGGGTCCCATCCTTCGCACTGGACGGATTCCTCGCGCCCTCAGCTCGTTCTCCATCTTCTCCAACCTAGGCACCCAAATGCGATACCCTCCTGGCCCCATAACATGATTGTACTCCTTCTTAGCCGCATTTTCCTTATTTTTTCGATATTTGAATGAACTGCTCCGATTTCTTTTTGCTTCACAAATTCTGGCCAATCATGTTTCAGTTTCTCATATTGTCCTTTGAAATCCGGAGTCTTGTTCTGCTTGACAAAGTCATGGGCTAGATTTTGCTTGAATTTCCGGAATGCGTCGGCCATCTTATGAAGAGCGAACTGTTTGACTAGCCTCCTCCTCTCCTTGTTTTCCTCAATCTTGTTACCCTCCTCATCGAATTTGTTGTATTCCGGAGGTAGAACGAAATGTTCCATAAGCTTCTTGAAGCAATCTTTTTTGTTCTCTTATCGACAAAAGTGAAACCATCAATTCGTGCCTTCTTTGGCTCATTCCACTCCTCGACGGTGATCGAGGCGTTGTCTCTAACAATGGCTCCGCATTGGGTGACAAACTTGGTGGCGTTCTTGCGGGGCTCCAGCCTGCCGGTTGCACCGTCGACAACCTCGATGGTGCATGTTTCTCCTTGTTTCATCGTCTTGGTTGCGCCACGCTTTGACGACGTACTCGATTGTTTCGACGATCCGCCGAGGGCTAAAATAAGAAAGAGAGTCGCGGCGTTAGTACACACATATTTATTCAAATCAGTTAGTTTGTATCACGGAGGCTCAATGTATATATATACCTCGGCGCCGGAGGTGGTTGCTACTTCCATTTGAAGATCGTCGTTTATCGACGCTTTGTTAAACATCATCTTGTCGACGGGCGCCCTTCATCTTCACCGTCAAGGTTCAGATAAGAAGAGATATCATCTTCTTCTTCTCCGGTCGGCACATATAGAATATCGCCGTTTATGATGCCGAACATATGTGCTTCACCGTCCGGATCATAGTTGTCCATAATCGGGTCAGCTCTATCGCCCGCCATTATGTCAGTCCTGAAAACATGTAGTAAAAACAAATTAATTAAGTGAAGAAGGGGGGCGGTGGCGGTGGCGGTGGCGAAAGGGCGGTGGCAAAAGGAGGGGCGAGGAAGGGGTGGGAGAGGGTGTCGCGGTAGAGCGCGAGATGGGGCGGCAGACGACAGCAAGGCCACGGAGAGGGAGGCGAGGACAACACACACGGAGAGGGAGGCGAGGACAACAGACAACCACGTCTTCACGAATGTCATTTTGTGAAGAAACTTTGCAAGAAATTAAACATTTGTCAATGTTTGGTAAAAAAATACAATTTGTTTTTGGTTTACTTGTCACTCGAGCTCACGTAAGCTCAAGCTCGTAATACCACTTTCGAGATTTTTCTTGTTTCTTTAAGGTCTTTTTTCACCTCTTATTAGTCGGGCCCGACATCTCGCCCCAAAGTTAATAAGGGCCAATAAGCAGCCACAAAATTAATAAATAAATAGGTGATGCAGACGGACAGGCTAACACATCTTTCCCTAATCCCTAATCCCTAATTCCCTAATTTATTAATATTTTATTTTTATTTTTAATTTTTTTTATTTTAATTTTTAATTTTAATAAAGCAAATAGTGTTTCTGGTAAATGCGTCGTCGGCTATTTTGCATGAAAGTCCCTTCGTTTCGAGAATTCAACCCACAGTCCTACTTTAAGTGTGTTCTGATGAGATAATGTTTTATTTTTATAGAAAACCCCGCCACCATCGCCACTTATCCATTGCCGCCATCACTGCCACTTATCCATTGCCGGCCTCCACCGGCTGGCACGCGCCGCCGCTTGCCGCCGGCGTACTGGAGAAGCCAAGGAAGGGGTGATGCGTCATGGGCGGGCGTCCGCCGCGTGAGCCCAAGAATGGGTCGAGGCGTTGGAGAGCGCAGCATGTGAAGTAGCCGGAGGTGGCCTTTGGCGGATGCACTACTGTGTTGCGCCGAGGGCGGGCGAGCGAGGCGGGCGCGCTGGTGTGGCGAGGGAGGCGGCCGGCGGCGTTGAGGGCGGGCGAGCGAGGCGGCAATGACGAGGCCGGGCCGGCGGCCAAGGCTGTAGGCGAGGGCGACGGGCGGCGGCCGAGGGCGAGGGCGACGGGCGGGCGGCCGAGGGCGCGCAGAGACGAACAAAGCGAGAATCGGAATCGGAGAAGACGAGAATCGAGCCTTGTATTTATAGCCCCCCTTTAGTCGCGGTTGGCGACGAGACCCATGATTAAAGGTACCCTTTAGTCGCTGGTCGCCTGCCCAACCGCGACTAAAGGGTTTTGGCGGTTTTTATGCTCCGCGCCTTCTTTAGTCGCGGTTGGCGACGAGACCATGACTAAAGGTACTTTTTAGTCGCGGGTCGCCTGCCCAACCGCGACTAAAGGGTTTTTATGAGTTTTGCGTTATGCCCCCACCTTTTTAGTCGCGGTTGGTCTGCCAACCGCGACTAAAGGCCGCCGCAGGTTTAGGGTTTTAGCCCCCCCCCCCCAAACCTGTTTTCTGTTTAATTTGTATTGTTTTCTTTTTAATTTGTATTGTTTTCTTTTTAATTTGTATTGTTTTCTGTTTAATTTGTATTGTTTTATTTCTTTTGTGCTTTATTTTAATTTTGAAGGAGTTTCACATATTCTACGGTACTACATACATGCATATGAATGTACAATTTCAAACAAATTTGAAATTAGAACCAAAAAGAATTCAAGAGTAATATACAATATATATTCAATATCATCGGATGACCATATACAATTTTGAACAAGTTTCCATACATAATTTAATGCATATAAAGTTCTACGTCCTTTGTATCTACGAACCGTCTCCAAACCCTACGAGGCAAATACAAATAATATGTCAAAAATAAAACTAATTCAATTCAATATGTTAAAAATACAAATAATATATCAAAAATTCAGAAAAATAGAACTAATTCATTTCAAAATTCTAAAAATACAAATAATATATCAAAAATTCAGAGAAGTTCTTCGGCCGCCTCTTGTCTTCCCACAAGTTCTTCCCGCCGATCTTCCCGCGATTCTTTCCGCCTATGTCTTCCCGCCATTTCTTCACGCCTCTATCTTGGCGTATCGATGCTCCTTTTATAGGCACGGCGCGCTTCGCTTTGTCTTGTTCCTCCGACAGGCTGGTCAGGCGCTACCCACGCTGGCCCCTTTTAACCTTTAGTCCCGGTTGCACCAACAAGCCGGGACTAAAGGTTAGATGACCAGCTCGATTCCTCTTCTTCCCGCCATTTCTTCCCTGTCTTCCCGCCTCTTTCTTCCCGCCACTTTCTTCCCGCCTCCTGTCTTCCCGCTCCCATTTTTCCCGCCATTTCTCACTACATATATGTAGCCCGGCTTGGCCAGCATTATCACATCTCTACAATCTCTCATCACTCTCTCATGGCTTCCACCGCACCCACTCTAACCTACCAGCAGGTGGAGGAGCTTTGCGCCTCGAACTACCCTTGTCCACTGGCTACCGCGTCCCCACCGGCTGGAGCCTAAGCGCCCGGCGGCGTGCAGTCCCTCCCGTCCCTCGTGGTACTTGGCCGGGCGGCCATCACGAACCACTACTACCTCGACCTCACGCCGGAGCAGCGGATGAATCCCGGCATCCCGATAACCAGCATACTTGGGACGCCTTCTTCATCAATCTGCGTGAGAGGGCGCTCGCCAGGTATGAGGAGGACGGTCAGCCTCCTCGGAACTTCCACGAGGCCGGCCGTCGGCTATGGTGGTATGGCCGGACTCTGCAGAGCGTCATGGACTACATCACGGCCGGCGATATCCCCCGCCTGCGCTACCCTCAGTTCGAGCCACGAGCGCCGCCCGACGACAGCGACGACAGCAGCAACGACAGCAGCGACGACGACGGCGGCAACTTAGAAGGCCATTTACTACCAAGACAACGACGACGGCGGCTATGAAGACTACAGTATGCATATTATACGCCTAGGCAGGAGTATGACTAAATCACTCCAAATTTCATGTATCATCGGTGGTATCTCGAATCATTCAAAATGGACACCAAACACATCACGGGTAATATAATTCACATGATCCATTCAACAAAGTTTGGTACAATAAATTATTACACATCATTTTCTTCCCTTGTGTCCTCGCTTGCTTACGATTGTGCCGTATCCATGGAGCATCCTCATCATTTAACTTAATGCTTGGGTCGGTGTTCACTTTGAAGGGCGGAATTTCAGCAAACATATTATAATCTTCCGACATGTCTGCCTTTTGTCCTCCACTCCCACGATGTTTCTTTTCCTGAAAGAACAATGTGGCGCTTTGGATCATCGCATGATGTCTTGATCGCTTTTCTTATCTTTCCGCTTTCCTCGGTTTGCTACTCATGTCCTTCACATAGAAAACCTGAGCGACATCTTTCGCTAGGACGAATGGTTCGTCAAGGTAACCAAGATTGTTGAAATCCACCATTGTCATTCCGTATTGCTGGTCCACCTTTACCCCACCTCCTGTTAGCTTGAACCATTTGCACCGGAACAAAGGGACCTTAAAGGAGGGTCCATAGTCAAGTTCCCATATCTCCTCTATGTAACCATAATATGTGACCTCTTGCCCATTCTCGGTTGCTGCATCAAAGCGGACACCACTGTTTTGGTTGGTGCTCTTTTTATCTTGGGCGATCGTGTAAAATGTATTCCCATTTATCTCGTACTTTGGAAAGTCGTTATAGTCGAAGATGGTGTCTTGGCCAACATGTACAGCTGATCTACAACATCATTGTCATTCATTAAATGTTTTCTCAACCAACTGCCGAAAGTCTCCATGTGGGCCTTCCTAATCCAGGATTCAGGCTTCCCGGGTTGTCGAACGTAAAATATTCTTGTGTTTCTCAAAGTACGGAGCCACCAAGCTGGAATTGGTCAAGACGGTGTGGTGTGCTTGATCGAGAATGGCCGTCCATACATATCGTTGATTTCATTCCGATCGTGCCTTTTCCACTTAGTCTCCCCTCGTGCCACGATCGAGGAAGACCAATCGGCTTAAGGTCAGGAACAAAGTCAACACAAAACTCAATTACCTCCTCATTTCCATAGCCCTTGGCGATGCTTCCTTCTGGCCTAGCACGGTTATGAACATATTTCTTTAATACTCCCATGAACCTCTCAAGGGGAACATATTGTGTAGAAATACAGGACCGAGAACGAAAATCTCTTCGACTAGGTGAACCAGGAGGTGCGTCATAATATTGAAGAAGGATGGCGGGAACACCAACTCAAATCGACAAGACATTGGATCACATCGCTCAGAACCGTGGTAGAACTTCTGGATTGATTACCTTACGAGAGATTGCATTGAGGAATGCACATAGCTTCACAATGGCTACTCGAACATTTTCCGGCAGGAGCCCCTCAAAGCAATCGGAAGCAATTGCGTCATAATCACGTGGCGATCGTGGAGACTTCAGGTTTTGGAACTTTTTCTCCGCCATGTTTATTATTCCCTTTATATTGGGCGAGAATCTAGACGGGACCTTCATACTGCTCGGGCATTCAAAAAGATGACCTTCTCTTCTTTGGTCGAGCGTAGCTGGCACGACCTTGAAACCATTCCGGATGCCGGTCATCGTGGTCTTTCAAACGTTGCTGGTCCTGCCGTGCTTCCTTTGTATCATTTGTCTTCCCATACACGCCCAAGAAGCTTAGGAGGTTCACGCAAATATTCTTCGTAACGTGCATCACGTCGATTGCAGAGCGGACATCTAGGACTTTCCAATATTCTAGCTCCCGAATATAGATTTCTTCTTCCACATGGCTGCGTGCCCGTCGGCTCCCTTCGAACTGATTGTCCGCCAGACCCTTTCCAAAGATGACTTTCAAATCCTTGACCATATCAAATACCTCAAAGACCGGTGCGTTCCGCGAGCTTCGCCGGTGATCTGCCTTGCCGTTGTAATGGTTGCCTTTCTTTATTAATTGATTAATTTTCGGATTAAATCGTCGATGCCCAAGGTACACGTTCTTCTTACAATTTGGCAAATGTACACTTTCAGTCTAATGTAAGCAGTGCGTGCATGCATTGTATCCCTTATTTGACAGTCCCGTAATGTTACTAAGTGCAGGCCAATCGTTGATGGTTATGAAAAGCAACGTCAGAGGTCAAATTCCTCTTGTTTGTGCTCATCCCACACACGGACACCACCCCACAGCTGTAAAAGTTCATCAACTAATGGCCTTAGGTACACATCGATGTCGTTGCCGGGTTGCCGGACCTTGGATGAGCACCGGCATCATAATGAACTTCCGCTTCATGCACAACCAAGGAGGAAGGTTGTAGATGCATAGAGTCACGGGCCAGGTGCTATGGCTGGAGCTCTGCCGCCAAAAGGATTCATGCCATCCGTACTTAGAGCAAATCTTATGTTCCTTGCGTCAGCTGCAAAATCTTTGAACCATCTGTCGATCTTTCTCCCTTGCGTTCCATCTGCGGTGTGTCTCAACTCCCCGTCCGACTTACGGTCCTCTTTGTGCCATCGCAACCACTTGGCATGCTCTTTGTTCCCGAACAGACGTTTCAACCGTGGTATTATAGGAGCATACCACATCACCTTGGCGGAACCCTCTTCACGGTTTCGGCCCTCAACATCGTCACCGGGGTCATCGCCTCGATCTTATAACGCAATGCAAAGGTGCATACCGGGCATTCATTCAAATTCTTGTATTCATCATGTAGAGGATGCGATCGTTGATGCATGCATGTATCTTCGTAACCTCTAAACCTAGAGGGCAGACAACCTTCTTTGCTTCAGACGTCTTGGCGGGCAACTCGTTCTCCTTTGGAAACATATTCTTCAACATTTTCAGCAAGTTTTCAAATGCCGAGTCAGCTACACCTGCCTCGCCTTCCATTTCAGCAAATCCAGCAGTGCATCCCAGCTTTTGAGACCATCATCGCATCCGGGTACAGCGCCTTTTCTGTGATCCTCTAACATGCGATCCAAATTCTCCCTCTCCTTTTCGGTTTCGCGGCGTCTCCGTGCATCGGCAATGGTCCGACCAAGATCATCAACGGGATCATCACGTGCCTCTTCTTCACCTTCCCTTCACCTTCAAAGATCCTCCATGAAAGTATCACCGAAATGAGCAAGATAGCTTTCATCGATGAAATCATCCCTTCTTCATCTTCTTCCATTATAACCCCTCTTTCTCCATGCTTGGTCCAACAATTATAGCTTGGCATGAAACCGTGCGAAGCAGATGCATGTGAACATCTCTTGAGGAAGAGTAACCCTTCCGATTCTTACAGATAACACATGGATAGATAACAAAACCCCCGCTTGTTCGCATTAGCCACTACGAGGAAATCTTTCAAACCCGTAGTGAACTCGCCGGAGAGTCGGTTACCGTACATCCATTGCCGATTCATCTGCATTATTATAATATAAAATATATAATTAACCATCATGCATTTGTTAAACTAACTAGCTACAAACAATATAAATTAAACAATGAACTACACACATGCATATTTTATCAATGACACATCAAAGGTTCATCAAGTTGCTAATCATGATCGAGGAGTGTGGCTCCAACACTTCATGTCATGTTTGTTTCATGCTCTTGGGGCATTTCATCAAACACCTTATGTGCATAAGAGGAACCAAAAGCAAACCTACACCCACTTGTGAAGAGAATGGCTCCAAATGGCTAAGTGTTGGCTGCTGGATGGGTATATATAGGGAGGGCTTTAGTTGCGGTTGGCACGGCAAACCGTGACTAAAGGTGCCGAAGGCCTTTAGTCGCGGTTGTCCCGGCAAACCGCGACTAAAGACCTCACGGCGCCACCTGGCCACCGAGCGCCTGGGCTCAAAGCCTTTGGTCGCGTTCACCTCCGTAATCATGACTAAAGGTCCCATTAGTCGCGGTTCCTACAGCTTCGCGACTTATGGGGCTGGACGGAAGCCTGTTTTTCCACCAGTGACTGCATGTAACTGTAAACAAAAGATATAGTAGAAGGGAGCCTCAAAATTAATACAATACTAATTTATCCTACAACGTCGGCCATTCCAGATCATGCATATATTCTATTCAATCTTATAGACTACAAAGAAGAATAGACCTGCAGAGGATGAATGGAGCGAGAAACTTGCCTCCTTTCTTGCCGTAGCTGACATGCCCAGTTACAGGAGCAACAGAGCAACTCGGCTTCTGAGAGCATTACTAGTAGAGCCCTCAAACCTTCAAACCCCTAAAAATAACTGTTTTTTTACAGTTTTCGTTGAAAAAAAGCCGTAGACTAGAACCCCTTAACCTTCAAATCCTTAAATTTTTTTAAAGGTCCAACCCTCAAACCCTCTCCCAATCCTTAAAAGTAAGGGTTGGGTAGCAAAACCTACCCCAACCCTCATTTGGCGGTTATCCTCGCGCAGGAGGGGAAAATCCTCCCAACTCCCACGCCCACGCCCGCGACCGCCGCTGCTAGTCGCCCCCGTCGCCGGCGGCCACCCCGTCGACCTCCCTCGCGCAACGACAATGTCGTTCATGGGGAATATTCCGTTATAAGGGTTGGGTTTGAGGGTTCTAATCTTTGCCCCTGTTTTTCAACCCGTAAAAGTGCACAAAAAAATCATTTTTGGACCCTTAAAACGCTAGCGAGGGTTTGAGAGTTTGAGGGTTCTACTAGTAATGCTCTGACGTGCGTGCAACCTGAAGCTCGGGCAGTAGGGCAGAGAAGCCGTCCAAAAGCGTGGGAGGCCATGCCCGCTGGCGACCAAATACAATTCGAGGCTGTGTAGGAATTCACCTAAGAATTGGGTCTGATTCCCTACATCACCATCTGTCTCGTTGACGTGAGCCTCAGCGCCTCGAGTGTCCTTTGCAGCAGTGACAGTAGATCATGAATACGGCCATGGACCTGCTCCTTCCCGAGGTCATCCCGCTGGATCCCGGATTTAACTGGGGCAACAACTGGGATGGCCACGTCCATCGCGTCCTCTCTATGCTGGATCTCGCACGAATTGGTGCGGCGATGAGGATGGCGAAGCCCGTAACGTTCGATTCCTCTGCCACGAGGATGACCCGGTGCCTAGGAACAGCATGAGGGAGCGGCTGCTGGATCCCGCACGGACTGGAGCTGCGATTCGATGGCCGCGTGCGATGCGTTCTCCGGTGCGTCCGATGCCGCCGCCGCAAAGAGCACCCCGGATCGAGCAACTGCATAAGGGAGCAGCTCTACTACCGGCGTGAGGAGGCCGGCGGCGAAAGCGCAAGAGGAGAAGCCAAAGCAGAATAGCATCGTGAGGCATGGGGAGAGAACTTGGCAGCCATACCCGAGAAGCTGGGCTTGCGTGGGAAACGCACGAGGTGTGATGGAGCGATGGACTTCCGTCGGGCTTCCTTTACCGGTTACGGAAGACAAAAGAGGCCTCTTCGGTTTCCAGAGAGTCGATTCACATGATTTTTTTTATTTTCTTTTGTAAATAATGCTGACATGCTGAGCTGCATGACCAAAATAATTAAGAGTAAGTGATGATGCGACAAGGCTGATGAGGTGGATAGGCTGCATGTCAAGAGAAATAGGTTAGTGGGGATGAACTATTTCGGTATTATAGATATGCAATAAAGTAAAATATAGCGAGTGTGAAAAGTGACGGTAGGAGTTGTGAAATTGTCCTTAAGCAATTGACTATGTTACTAGACCGGTAATCACTATTACAATTCTATTTGAGGGAGAGGCATAAGCTAACATACTTTCTCTTCTTGGATCATATGCACTTATGATTGGAACTCTAGCAAGCATCCGCAACTACTAAAGATCATTAAGGTAAAACCCGACCATAGCATTAAAGTATCAAGTCCTCTTTATCCCATACACAAACAACCTACTTACTCGGGTCTGTGCTTCTGTCACTCACACCACCCACCATAAGCAAATCATGAACATATTGTAACCCTACAGCGGGGATCCCTCACGCTTGCGCGACATGGAGAGCACCATAGGACAACACCAATAATAAAACGTGCAACTCAAACCAATCATAGCAATTCATCAATCACCGATAGGTCAACGAAAATCTACTCAGATATCATAGTATGGCAACACATCATTGGATAATAATATGAAGTATAAAGCACCATGTTCAAGTAAAGGGTACAGCGGGATGCGGGAAAGTGGACCGCTGAATATAGATGGGGGGAGGTGATAGAGATGTTGGTGAAGACGACGGAGGTGTTGGTGTAGATCGCGGTGATGATGATGGCCCCCGGAGACGTTCCGGCACCACCGGAAGCAAGGGGGGAGAGCCCCCCTTCTTCTTCTTCTTCCTTGACCTCCTCCCTAGATGGAAGAAGGGTTTCCCCTCTGGTCCTTGGCTCCCATGGCGTGGGAGGAGCGAGAGCCCCTCCGAGATTCGATCTATCTCTCTCTCTCTCTCTCTCTCTCTCTCTCTCTCTCTCTCTCTCTCTCTCTCTCTCTCTCTCTCTCTGTTTCTGCGTTCTTCAGATCCTTCCCCTTCATTGTTTCTTTTATATCCGGAGATCCGTAACTCCGATTGGGGTGAATCTTTCGCCCAGATTTTTCTCATAAAATTAGCTTTCTTGCGGCAAAAGAAGGGCATCAACCGCCTTACGGGTGGCCCACGAGGGTGCCAGGCGTGCCCAGGGGGGAGGGGACGCGCCCCCTGTCTCGTGGCCACCTCGAACACCGTTTCGCCTTGATTCTTCCTCCGAAAATTCCCAAATATTCCAAAATAATTCTCCGTCCGTTTTTATCCCATTTGGACTCTGTTTGATATGGGGTTTCTGCGAAATGTAAAACATGCAACAGACAGGAACTAGCACTGGGCACTGGATCAATATGTTAGTCCCAAAAATAATATAAAAATAAACCAAAAGTATATGAAAGTTGAAGAATATTGACATGGAACAATAAAAAATTATAGATGCGACGGAGACGTATCAGCAAGCTTGGATTCTCCTCTTATTAGAAATGCACTGCGGCCATCCGCATGCTTGCATATGGAATTCCAGACGATCTGATGGGTGAGTATGTGCGTATGAGTGAGACAACATGTCTGATGTCAATGTACAGGTTCTGCCAGGCTGTGATCGAGGTGTTTGGCCCTGAGTACTTGAGGCAGTCAACTGCCGCTGATACAGAGAAATTGTTGGCGACCAACGCAGCTAGAGGCTTTCCAGACATGCTTAGCAGCATAGATTGTATGCACTGAGAGTGAAAGAACTGTCCATTTGCTTGGCAGGGCCAGTACAAGGGGCATGTCAAAGCGTGCATTGTCATATTAGAAGCGGTGGCTTCACAGGATCTTTGGATATGGCATTCTTTCTTCGGCATGGTAGGTTCTCACAATGATATCAACGTGCTGCATCGTTCTCCATTCTTCGCAAGGCTTGCAGAAGGCCACTCCCCACCTGTCAACTTTGAGATCAACGTCTACCAGTACAACAAGGGATACTATCTAGCTGATGGTATATATCCTCAGTGATCAACTTTTGTGAAGACAATCTCGAACCCCCAAGGTGAGAAGAGAAAGAGATTTGTCCAAATGCAAGAGAGTGCTAGAAAGGATGTGGAACGTACTTTTGGTGTGCTTCAATCCCGATGGGGTATCGTTCGAAACCATGCACTGTCATGGGATGAAAGGAAGTTTTGGGAGGTGATGACTGCTTGTGTGATCACGCACAACATGATCATCGAGGATGAGCGTGATGACAGTATCTTCGACCAAGGATTTGATTATCAAGGTGAAAATATTGAGCCCCCGCACCAAGAACCGGCCACGTTTGAACAGTTTGCCCAGTTCCATCATGAGCTGCGTGATTGGCACACTCATTTGGATCTTCAAAATGACTTGGTTGAACAAGTGTGGGGTCACATTGGCAGCCAATAGATGTATTGGTTCATTTTATGTTCATTCAAGACAATTTCGATTTGGTTGTAAAACTATTTTATTAGAGACATTTTTGATTGGGTTGTAAAACTATTTTTATTTTCAAACAATTAAATATTTAGACGTGTAGACTTGTTTTGATATGAAAATATGGGCATTTTAGGCCCTGGCGGACAGGATGGGGCAAACGGATGCGGCCGCGCGCTGGCGCACGGGCACCGTATCTCAGAACAGACCCGGACACGACTCATTACCCTACCCAAACAGACAGAATCCAGTCAAAACGGACGTCCGTTTGGGGTCGCGCGGTGGAGTTGGATACGAGAAACCATCGCCCTCGCCTTCCACCCTGGCACGCCCATCTGACTTCAACCGTTGATCACGATAATCGGACGGCTAAACTGGATGCGTTCCACCCGTCGTTGCGTTTTGCTCAAGGCGATCGATCTCTCGTGTCTCTCTATCTTGTTTGTCTGTTAGTCTGTCTCACAACTTATGATAGATAGCTCCATATCAATGCACATATATAACACACACCCGGACCAGTGCACATATATCAAATTTTATAATATATGTCGTACATTTTCTTTATACATCTGTAACATTTTAAGGTGCACATTGAACATTTCTCAAATAAATGATGAAATGTTTTTCAAATACATATTAGTTTTTATATCAAATAAAGGTTAAACATTTTAAAATATGCATTGAACATTTGTTTTCAACTATGCAAACAAATTACAATTGCGTAAAGGTTGTTAAGAAGTGTCACAAACATATTCTTGCAATGCGTCAAATATTTTTAATGTCAAACACATTTTTCTGAATGGAACAAAACATTTTATAAACTACATGGACATTTTTATAAAATATGGGAAACATATTTTGGAAACACATAAACATTTTATTAAATGGAATGAAATATATTTAAAAGGATGCAAAAAATATATTTTCAAAAAAAGGTCATGAACATTTTTCCTAAATGTGTCAACATGTTTAAAATATCACATTTTTTAATGCTATCAACATTTTTAAAGAGTTATGTGAAAAACAATTATACACCGCGTGAACATTTAAAAAAAAATAGCTCATGTAATGTTTGAAATGTATATATACTTACTTCAAAATTAAAAAAACAAATAACTAACAAACAGTTATGATGTGTTTATGCGTGTTTGTCCAAATTTAGGGCACAGACAACATGATCCAAGGACATATCACAGGTGACACATATAGTTATGTGATTCCGTGATCTCCAGATGACATGTGTTGGTATCTACGAGAACCGAAGACAAGATAAGGATAACAAGAATCCACGACACGTAAAGCGGTGGCTAGTCTTACGACCTTAACTACTGAAACCATCATGCATGCTGCAATGTTGGTGCAAGACAATAGAGAAAAACAATCCCTCCATGGAGGACTACAACAATTCAAGGCTGGCCCGCCTGTCAAATGTATAATCCAAGAGGTAGAATCACATGAAAAGGTAACTAGTACTACAGATGCACGGGCACATTTGATATACACCATGAACCGAATTTCTCCATGCCTAGCCTATGCCTATCTAATTAAGGCAAACCGACATTTTATTTCCGGTGCTTTACTTTTATTTGTTTACTTTCTATGCTTGTTACTTTGTTTCAATCCATGTTACTTATTTTCCTACATCATACTAACCCTTGTAGATACCAAAACAATTAAATCACACAAGACCTGTGAAAAACTTGTGTGTGGTATAAATGCCCATGTTAACACTTTCCTCCGCTATTTGTTGGGAACGATACTATTTTGGGATACTTATAAAATGTGCTACATAACCATGTGTTTCTTGTAGGTTATCACGTGTGTTCCTCAAATCCCTAGTGTCTCCACCCGTCCTTCTCACCTATGCCACCGTTGAAGGACACCGTCGGGCGAAGCCCGTGTAGCTAACGGTGACGGCGGGGCCTCTCTTGGCATCGCTTCTCGCTCGTGGGCATGAGATGGTAGCCTCGCGGTTTTGTTACTTGGTCATGACGGCGGGCATGTGTTAGGTGGTGCAGGGTAGCGCAATCACTGCCTCGCCGCCACGCCGTCTTCTCTTGCCCCTTACTCTAATCAGTTGGTTGTGACACGCGGGAATTCACCCTTTGATCTGATCCCGGGCATGCAGACACCAAGCGGTGGGCTAGCTCCTCCCGTCTCTGTAGTGGTCTCGTCATGGGGTAGGCATCGTAAGGCTGCGATCTTTAGCAGTCCACTAAAGCTACAGATTGCAGTGGGCATTGATGGATCTTCGTGAGGGTTTCTCTCTCCAGACCAGGTGGCTGTTGTCGCCGGCTCGTACTGGCGAGATTGCGGGATGTAGCTCGAAGGCTCCATTGTGGGTTTTGGCGGTCTGACTCCACCAATTTGTCGTCAACGGTGAGACGCAATCTATGATCGGCGGCTTAACTCAGAAGGTATGGATGTTCACTCGCGACAGTTGGACTTCTAGCCTAGCGCATGCAGCTGTTGAGATCGTGAAAAGTGGTGGCGACAACACATGAATGACTTTGATTTGGTGATGCGTCATGAGTAGCCGACCTCGAGCTTTGGGTGAAAACTCTAGGTCTTACTCAAGTTGATTATACCTGGCAATGGCGATGTTATTTGTGGCATTGCCTTGTTGAGGGCATTGTTCGGATATGTTCAAACTTGTTCTTCATGGTGAAAACCTAAAATATGGCCTTTAATGGTTGGATCCGGTACGGCGGGGTTTGTGCGTCGTTTCCTAAAGGTGTTGTTGTTGAAGAATTTTCCTGTTGTCCATTGTCCTTGTGGTGTCAATGGAAGGTTGATGGGGCTATGGTCGTAGATGCAGTTTGTCAATCGTTCTTGTGATCATTTTGTTTTTTTCCTTGCTTAGGCATAACTTTGATCTTGTATGATTTTGCTTTTTGCCGGCACGTTTATTTGTGTGGGATTTAGTGTTACCCATGTGCATCTATGTAGAGGCTAGTTGTGCGTTCATCGTGTTTGTTTCTTATGATGCTTCATTTTTAGTCAATAAATTCAATTCTTTGTTGCAAAAAAATGCTATGACTCATGTGTAGGTGTGTGGAGTGGGGACGCTAAAGTAGACAATAATCACATACTGATAGTTATCATATTTTATATGAGAAAATTTACATATCATGAAAACTAAAAAGTAACTTGAAAAAAAAAACATAAATAACATGTAAGGGGATAGCATAGCGAAAGGTAGAAGAGCTATATATATTTCCAGCGAACAGTTGGTCACAGCTCCTATGGCGCTTCAGGCGCCAGTTTCCTAAGCTGGCGCCCACGCACCATCGCCCAGTGGGCTGGCCCATATAGGCGAGCGCTTGATCGATTGCTTATTCGCTCCATCGATCGCGCTGTTTCGCTCCATCGACCCCTTTTACTGGTTCCTATCCTTAAAAAAACAGTCAACCATTGATTAATATGAAAGAAATAAAATAATTGACAAAAAACGAAAAGTTTTGTGAATTAAAAAATTGTTCATGAATTTTAAATAAAATCGTAAAATTTGAAAAACAAATCATGCAAATTTAGAAGAAGTTCATCCTATTTGAAAAAAGTTCAACGGATTTGAAAATTTTCATCGATTTTGAAAAAAATTCATCGAATCTGAAAAAAGTTCATCGGATTTGAAAAAACTTAATCAATTTTGAAAAAAGTTCATCGAATCTGAAAAGTGCTCGTCGTATGTGAGAAAAGTTCACTGATTCTGAAAAAAGTTCACTGATTCTGAGAAAAGGCCAAAACAAAAAACAAAAAAAACAAACCAAAAAGTTATTTGAAAAAGGATAAAAGGAAAAAAAAACATTTGCATCAGCGCACGAGGTGGCGTACTGGTTTTACATGTTCCCTCGCAACCCACTCTCTCGAGTTCGAACCCTGGTGCCCGCACCTTGGTGGCGCCTGTTTGCAGAAACAATATTAACCGACGTTTGCAGCACCAAATAGGATTCACTGTACTGTTCCGCCTAGTGGCTGGCAGGCAATTTAAGCCGGATGTCTCCGGCTCGAATGCATCCAACGACCCAGTTTGTTTTTTATATTTAATCATACTGATATATGGAACTTATGTTTGGCTTTCCTACATAATTAATAAAATATGCGGGGGTTTCTGAATAAAAGGACATGCGCAAGTCATCCAGCGCCTCCACTCACAGACGTGTAGGCCAACGCCTCGCTGGCACGCCACACAGGTTGTACACTCGTATACATATGGAGGCATCGTATTTGCATGGTAGGACAAGTTATAGCATCAGTTTTAATATTTTGTAAACTTTTTAAACACCAAAGTGATCGTGCTAGACAAGTTAAGGCATCCACAATGTATTTAACTCTTTAAATTGTATAGCAATCAGCCGGTTTTCCCATAAATATTGGGATTTTATGGAGAACTCGGTATATAATTGGGACGAATTTCTCTGTCCAATGAACGATGGCGTTCCAAATGGACTGTCATTGCACCAGCTGCATTGGCCAGCTACCGTTCTAGCTAGCCACCTCTCAGAACTGCAAAGTTTAATTAGATGGCAGACGATAATTATCCGGTTTCCATTTGTGTGGCTCCGGCCACTTACGTACGTTTAGAGTCCAGGCTGAGCAAGATCGTGACCAGCTACGAGCTAGCCTAACCCAGCGAGCTGGCCAATTAGCTCCACTAATCCGTGGAGTAAAGTTTGGGGAAGGAACCATCGATGGCTAGCTAGAGTAGGTGAGCGGCGATAAGGTCGATCGACGCCGACAGCGACCGCGCGCTCGCCTGAACCTCCGGCCTGATTTCTGACGATCATATTCGTTCATGGACAGCTCGTACGCGGCGGCAACGGCAACTCATTGCGTTGCTTAACTAATACAGTACTACTCCTAATTAAGACTTTGGCGCATGCATAATTTAGACATAAATTATGGGAGATGATGTGTCGTCAACAATTTCTTGGGAATGTTTGCTTAACTGCAAATAATTTCTTGTCACCACAACTCAATTTGCAACTGAAGAAATTGCTGTACAAAGTGCAAACTACAATGTTGGATTTGATCTACTACCAGCTACTGTCACTCTATGTACGAAAAGAACCAAGAAATGCTACACGCCGTGTACTGATCGATTCAGAAATCTGAAAGAAAGAAAGAAAAATGCAGGGCAACCACCCGATCGGCGTGAAGATGGATCGACGCTGACGGCTGACGTTGGTTGGTTAGAAGGGGTGGTAGCTCCGGCGGAAGGCGCCGGCGTTGGCGAAGAGCCCGAGGAGGTCCTGCTTGTACGGGAGGAACGTCGACGCCCTGCGCCCGGGGCTCCCCTTGCCGCTGCCGCCGCCGCCTCTGCCGCGGTGGCTCGAGCCGTGGACTCCTCCGCGGCCGCGCGGCTCGCCGGTGCCCGTCCCTCCCCTGCTGCCGGGGGAGCCGGCGGCGTCCTGTTGTGGCTGCAGGAACACGAACTTCTCCTTGCCGTCGCTGTGGCTCCGGCCCACCTGCAGGCGCTGGCGCCACCGCAGGACCGACCCGGTCGACCCGCTCTTCTGGCACCGCGACGGCGACGGGGACGGAGACGGCGAGGTCCCGGGCGACCACAGGCAGTACGTCTCCGCCGGCACCCCGTCGAGCTCGTCGTCTTCTTCTTCTCCGTCGTCGTCGTCGTCCGCTCGTTTGCCCGGCGACGAGGAGGAGGACCCCCGCTCCTCCAGGAGCAGCTGCCTCAGCGGCACCCGCACGGTGGCCGTGCCGGCATCCTCCTCCTCCACCTCCTGCTCCGCCGGCGAACGCGGGCGGCCGAAGACCAGGTACACGGGCCCGATCGCGCACCCGTCGCCCACACGCGTCGCCGCCGCGAACGTGAACCCCTCCTCCTCCTCCTCCTCCTCCTCGTCTTCTGACGCTGAGGGATCTTCTCGAGGGTTCTCGACAGCCGGGCCGTCGCTGTGATCCGCCATGGCTCCGCTCCCCGGGTGCCGTGTGCGGGATGGGCGGGGATAAAAGGGCCGGGAGACGCGGGCGGTTGCAGCTGCGAGCTGCGCCTGGCACGCAAGGCGTGGGCCCGGGAAGCCCGCTGCGTGGCCGACGGGTGGGCCCGGACTCGCACTGCCGTTGCTGCCTCGTCAGTGATTCGAGAGAGCTGGTTGTTCGGTTGGTGGGCGGGCCCGGCCCACGCGCGACACGTGGCCGCTGATGGGAGCGAACGGAACGGGAGAATGCAAGCTGGACAGCAGCGGCGGCGGCGGATGCGACGAGAATCCCAGTGGAGTGGACTACAGCGTTGCTGGATCTGATCCGATCCATCCATGTGCAGCTTCTCTCGTCTTTGATCTTTCTGGAGAGCCCCTGTCACTCACTCCTGTAGTATTAATAATAAAAAATTACTCCCTCTGTTTTCAAATATAAGTCTTATTTTTAAAGATTTCAACAAGGGACTACATACGGAGCACTATCTACAATTTAAAATATGTCTATATACATCCATATGTTGTACTCCCTCCGTTCCATAATGTAGTGCCTATAGATTTTTACAGAAATCAAACATTACAAACTTTGACCATGTTTATAGAGAAAAGTAGGTATATCTAGAATACCAAATGCACATCGTTGGATACATCATGAGTTATATTTTCAGAATGTACATGTTTGATATTGTAGATGTATATAGTTTTCTCTATACACTTGGTCAAAGTTGGCAAAGTTTGACTTCCATAAAAATCTATAGGCGCTACATTGTGGAATGGAGGGAGCAGTCCATTTGAAACCTCTAAAAAGACTTGTATTTAGGAACGGAGGAAGTATAATTTTCGTAAAAGTACATACCCCCATTCAAACATCCGAAAAAAATGCATTTGCTATTTGTAAATTGTCTGAAAAATAAACGAGTGTAAGTCAATTTCTTGAAGAAGAAAAAGTAGGGGAAGCGCGGGGTCGCCGGCCTTGCCGAGCCGTGAGCGACCTGGGGCCGAGGACGACTCGGGGTGCGGGGTGGGGTGCCAGCACCTGAGAAGAAGGATTGTGAGGGCATATAAGAAAGGTTGGGGCGGCGGCAGCACGACGGAATGGGCAGGAAGGGGGCGGCCAGGAGCGTGTCGGAGCACCGCCGGACGCTGATGGCGGCAACATGCAGTTCGGCCAATGTTGGATCAGGCGGGTGGAAGGAGAGCCAGAGGAGGAAGAACATGCGAGAGCCTTTAAGTTTAAATCTAATGGGTCAAACCGTTGACATTACACCCAAAAAAGTTCAAACAACTTATCTACAGTGGGCCCCAATAAACGAATATAGTATGAATGATGTTCCTACAGGATTTATTTTGTGGAGATAATTCTGTTTTCTCTTATGCTTTTGCACGTGCATCATCAGCCTTGGTGCATTTACACTGTACATTGGTGTGACCTACCTACCACGGTGATCAGAGATTCGGATGAGATGACTTGTCCGGTTTGCCATGCGTCCAAGCAAGAAGGTGAGAGTGAAATGACACTATAAGAGTAGCGGTTCGTGTTTGATTTTGTAGGCGCTTGCCTATAAAGGTATGGCGTGTCACTGGCGCCATGTTTGTTTGTTGTTTCCCTGCTGTTGATGCTCCCGTTCTAAGTAAAGTATACTAGCTTACTTGAGATGTGGGTTGTGTGTTAACCAAGACAAAAGTACTAGTAGTAGTACTTCTGTTAGTGGATACATGTTGATCAACTGATGACCTCATTAATCGCAAGTAAAACGAACTTGTTGCTTCGTCCGTAAGATATTGCATGTGTATTGGTACTAATAATGCTGGTACAAGTGTACACTGTCAAGGAAAGAAATGACAGCTAAAAGAAAGCTTTTGGGGAATAACACGAAACAAATGCTCGAACAAGAGCAAACGGCTAATCTGCGTCGACAAAACAAAATGCTTCTGTCCATCCTGCTAGTTAATGGGCCACCAATCTTAGAAACTTTACGAATTTAAGTAGTTGATCTCGACAATTTCTATTTATCTCAACACGTATACATATATACCATCTAACCTAAATATGTCACATCATCAATCCCACTACGTTTATTTCTCGGCTGAAGGAGGATCCTCCTAGTCACTCTTATTGGACACGGCCTAACTTTCTATAGTTCATTTTTCATTTATGTTTCTTCATTCATTCGTTTTATTTTATTTTACTTTCGTTTGTATTTTTTAGAACACAAAATACAGATATTCAGAAACTTATTTGTCTTTAAAAAAGTTGAATACCGCAAATTTGAAAAAATGTTAATGCAGTGTAATTGTTTTGTTAATGTAGTTTTAGAAACATGTTGATAGCTTTCAATTAATAAATGTTTGTGTCATTTAAAAAAATTCAAGCATTTCAAAAAAGTTTGTGGCATTTTTAGAAAAAAATTATACAATGTAAAGAAATGTTCATGTAATTCTAAAAAAATCTTATATTTCCATAGAATTCACGTATTTCAAAATATGTTAATACAATAAAAACAAAGGTCCGGGTAGTTTAAAAATGTTCCATTAATTTTTTTTGAGGGTGCATTAAAAAGTATTTCAACATGTATTAAAATATGTTACTTTTTAAACGTATAAAAATTATTGGACGTATACAAAAAATATATAATGTGTATCAACAAGACATATATTTTCAAAAACGTTGATCACGTATTTAAAAATGCTAAATGTGTATAATGTTGCTGAGTTATACAAAAAATGTACAATGTGTATGAAAAAAATTAGACATGTGTTGATAAAAAATCAAAGAAAACTAAATAAAACATGTGAAAAGCGAATGAAAAGAGAAAAAAAAGATAAAGTGGAAAGCAACCAGAGCTATCACAAAAACGAGGAAACCCCGAAGAAAACTGATGCGAAACAGTGAAATAATGATTAGAAAAATGGACAAAAAAGCGCACGCGGCAACTGTAAAGGATGGGCCTAATAGCGATGTGTTTTAGGCGTGACGCATGAAGAATACGTACGGACAATACATAGCTGTCGCGAAGTGCGCCAATAGGATGTTCCTCTTCGCCTAGCTATCAACGCGATAGGGAGGAAAACATACACTCCACCGTGGTGGGCCATCCGCATAGCTGATTTTATGTATTTTATTTATTAATAGACTAAAAGTAGTGAAAAGAAAAGTGTTTCAAGTGAAAAAGTATTATAAAAAAATGGCCATCCAGCCTATAAATGTCATCCCATATTTTTTAAATTTCTCTGTGTATTTGATAAACATTCACCACATATTTGAAAAAAAGTTCACTGCATATACAAAAAAAAGTTCATTGTGTCTTTGTAAAAATGTTAATCGCTACTAACCAATATTCATCGTATATTGGAAAAATATTTATCACATATTACTTAAAATGTGTGTATATAAAACATTGAAAAGAAAAAACTGTACAAAAAGATACTAAAAACAAAGAAAACTGGAAGAAACCAACACAAAAAATGAAAAACTATTGAAAAAAAACCCGGAAGAAAAGGAAAAAAATGCAAACACAAAAGTAAACTTGGGCCCCGCACTGGGTCGGTGCATGAACGCAGTGTACACGCAACGATATTGTCCTGCGCCCAATGCACGGAGTAGGAAATAATCAAAACTCCTCGACGACATGATAAATTGGGCTCTTCCATTTGTCAAGGTTCATGCATCATAAGGCGGGTTATCACATTGTCTAGTGATCCAAAAGAAATTTGGGGTTTTTTTAGAAGAAAAGGAAATCCTGATTTTTTTTAGAAGAAAAGGAAATCCTGATTTTTAGAAGAAAAGGAAATCCTTTTGTTCACTAAAATCCAAGGATGCTAATACATAGCGAACGTCCGGTGAGAGAGATGCCTGGAGCGAACCATTGGTTCACGCTGGGAGGGTAAGATCGGGCGAACCAATATCGATCCCTCAGAAGTTCGCTGCAGGGAGTTTTTAGCGAGACCAAGCTGGCCCAGAAAATAGGGATCTCGTGAGAAAAAAGGGCTAGCCAATTAGTTGTTTTTTTGAAAAAGTAGAATCTCCATCAACAAAAAATAGTTAATTCATGATACGGAAAAACTAATACAGACAAAAATACATTTTCCATAGTGTATAAACTAATTTTGCCATGGTATGATATAGAAGAAAAGACATACGCTGGAAATTGCCCTGGTATTGCACAATAAAACATGATCTATGGTGACATGGCAAAATGCAAAAAAGAAACTCACAAAAATTAGAGCATCAAATTTATATGTATAGCTATGCGCAAAAAAAGGCCATGCTCTTGACACTAAAACTAGAACATATTTTTGAGAAGTTCAAGTGTACTATACATAACCCTTAAAGATGACATGATTCATCCTTCTATAAAAAGGTAAGCTACGACATGTCTAGAATTACTATATATACAAGAAAAATGGTTATATGACAATAAAATTTTCCATTATATAATTAATAAATTTTCCATGTTTAAAAAAATGCCATGCTACCAAAAATAAAATTAACACTGTCTAATTAATAAATTTGCCATGGTCTAAAAGCTAAAATTCCCATGCTACCTAATTGAAACTGACATAGTCTAATGAACAAAATTGTCATGTTGTAAATACTAAAATTGCCATGCTAGTGACCATAAAACTACCATGGTCTAATTGAAAAAATTGCCATGGTAACTATAATAAAACTGCACATGAAAAAAAATAGGAAAATAGTTTTCCAAAAAATATTTCAATTTTTGAACGTTTTTTAACGGGACAAGGTAGATTTACAAAACATGTTCTTGTTTTTTTAATGGAAAAGTTAGGGAATTTTCCTTTGAAAGGATCACAAATTTAGGAATTTGCCGTGGACACATGAGACAAGTGTAATCGTAAAAATGCCGTGTGACCATTTCATATTTCAGTTTGCCATGTTTCTGGAAACATAATGTTCTTAATTTGCCACATGACCGTTAAAAACTTATTATTCAAACTTACCATGTTATAGAGATAAAAATTTCCTACAAAGAATGCCATTGATCAATGTAACTAGGAGAAGGGGAGCAGGGGCGGCAATGGTGGAGGCCCGCTGGCGGCGGCGGCCAGTCAGGTGACGGTGGGTTGAGTGAATCAGCGAGCGAGGAAAGCCCCATAGGATAAGGGGAACGCATTCGCCCGGTTGGAGCGAACGCCTCCGAAAACTGATGTGGCCCTTGCTCCAAGATACATGTGCTCCATTCGAGGGCCAGCGTTCGCTCCAAATTGCTTAAAAAATAAAGTAAGATGTATAACAACATTTACCAAATCACAAAAGCAATTTGTATTCTTCCTTTTAAGAGCTACCATGAGCATTTCATTTTTCATTTTTTTCGCTAGGGACCATATCATTACTTTTTTCTACGGATAGAAAGTATGAGAACCATAACGGGCAGCAAAAAAGAAAAAAAAATGAAAATAAACCGAGAAGATGTAAGAAGTATAGATAGGCAAAATCCCAAAGGAAGATGTAAGAAGTATAGATAGGGAACATGATGTGGATTCCATGACAAACGAAGCCAACACGTGCTCGCAGTTCAGATTCGCACACTCTACTTTAGGAGTAGGCAAATGAAGATAACATGTCAATTCTAATCAGCTCTGAATTACTAATCGAGGTTCGAACGTGCGCGAGAAAAAATCGCGACGCGCATCCCTGTCCACGCCGGCGCGGTGCGTGCACCGGGCAGACCGTACACACTAAACTACCAGTACTGCTAACTACTCCGAGGTTGACCCGCCGCCGTACCTGCTGGCATGCAGGCGCTGGATCGGGCGGCGCGCGCGCGGCTCACGGGGTTTTGGCCGAGAAGGAGACGCGGCCGAAGCCCCAGCGCCCCGTCCGGTACATCTCCTCCAGCCACGCCAGCTCCGCCTCGTGATCATCGCCGACTCCCACGTCGCCGCCCGCCGCCGTTGCCTCCACGCCGCCGCCGCCGCCGGCCTCCTTCTGCGCGCCCTTCTCGCGGTCCTCGTCGCTCGGCGCCGGGGCGGCCGCGGCGGCCACGTCGCGCACCCGCTTGCCGCGCAGCAGCGCCCGCCGCCTCCGCCTGGCCCTGATCAGCAGCCTGCCGACGGCGAGCGGCGCCCTGACGAGCGCCAGGCCGAGCAGGCTGACGACCGCGCACGGGCAGCACGCCAGCGCCACGCAGTCCGCCACGGCCACCGCCGCGCACGACCGGCAGCTGCACCCCGCGCTCGCCGTCGTGGCCTCCCCGTCCCCCTCCTCGCCACCAGCGGCTTCAAACCTGCGTCGCGGCCGCGCCACCGCGCCGCCATGCCGCTGCCGCCCCGCCCCGCCAATCATCGACCGCAGAAAGACGGCCAGACGGGGCCAAGCAAAGGTGTTTGTGAATTGTGATTGTGACTGTGGTCAGTCGGCTAGTAGTAGTAGCTAGCCTGGGGAAGCGCGGCAACGGAGGAAATGGCCGTGTCGTGACACGAGAGCGCGCACTCTGTAGATTGTAGGTGGGGTTCGGGTAAACAGTTGGGACGGGCGATCCGCGTGCGCCCAGTAAAAGGAGTGCTCTCTTTTCTTTACCACCAAGCACCCAAAACTGTGAAAAATGGCAAGCAATTCACTCCCCACCTCTGTCAGCCTCACCGCTCCCCTGCAAGAGATCAAAGCGCGCAGCGAGTCCAAGAGATTCACTGCCCTCCCCTCCACTCTCGATCGTGGGCGTGCGGTAAAAACTTTGATGATGATACGTACGCACGCACAGGCGGGGGGGCATGCTTTGGCGCGGGTACAAGATACACCAAGGGGTGATAGCGTCCGATTTCGCGAGGACGGGTAGCTACAGTGCTCCAAAACTGCAACCTGCAACCCCTGCGCGCCTTTTATCCTCCCACGCTTCCGGGGGGCCCGTGGCCGGAATTAAGGGCCGTGCCGTTTTGGGGCAGAGCGGCCGTGCGTCGCCGGGCCTGCCGCCGTGCCGGCACGCCAGGATTCAGAGGAGGGGTCTGCATGCCAACTGTAGCTGCCAACACGGCCCCGATCGCCTGTCTGATCCTCTTGTACGTACTGTATTTCCTTCGCTTCCAGTTCCAGGACGTCGCATCGCCAAGGCCCAAGGCTGAGTGATTTGCTCTGTGTGGGGGCGCAGAGCATGGGGGCCTGCATGCGGCTTCAGAGTGAGGAACAGGTTCAGACTTCAGAGTAGTAGTACATTGATCAGAAGATGACAAGTGTGCAATGATGGACAGCATGGACATGCTGGGTGGTTCTGATTTCTGAACTCTTTTTGGTTTTAGCTTACCAACGATCAAAATTTACTAACCAAGTGGGAACGGATGTTAGGATAAAATTAAAAAAAAATGAAAGAAAGGACTGACAAAAAACATTTTGCAACTCAAAGTTTGCATCGAACCAAGAGAAACCCGTGATCCTGATAGGACAAAATCAGAGAGAAGACCATGATCTTGATAGGAAAAATGAAGAAACGAAAAACATCACTAGCTCTACCAATGTCATGCAGATCGAACCAAGAGAAAACAAATGTGATGCACAGTTTTTTTTTCGCGCACATCCATTGCAAGTTTTTTTTTCACGGGAAAAAAGCATTTCATTAATTAATCATGGTTTTACAAACATTTGAATAAAACTGCTAATCTCCTCTGGTGCTTTTGTTAACAAACAAGCAGTGCGTTGGTGCCCACAGCCGATCGCTGCGCAAGTTACACTCTTCTACCAAATACAAGGCAATCATGACCGGTAGTGGATACCCACAAACGCAGCGGTCCTAGGGCCATGGAGACGTGGTGGATCCTTGCAAGGGCCGACGGGAGGGCTGCGTTTTTAGTTATTTCTTTCAGTTTTGTTAGGGTTTCTGTCCTGCTCAGTAGGTGAGAGGGGGCGGCTCTCTGAAGATGGAATAAATTTCTCCCTGTCTAGCCCCATTTCGGTGGTGAGTCTAGCATTGTTGGTGAGCGTGTGGAGGCGTATCTCCGACGAATCTATCCTTGGTGAATTTGCTCAGATCACGTTGTTATTCGTCTACGTTCGTGTGTCTTCGGTTTGGATCGTTCTGATTTACGTTATTCTTCATCGGGCGGTTGTTGTTGTTCTGTTGCGCTGGTCCTAAGGAGCCTTAGCACGACGACTTCCCGTCTGTCTACTACCACAAGTTGTGCCCGACTCAGGCGAAGGAGGGGCGATGACAGTGGCGCGTCTTCGGTTCGCTTCAGTGCTTATACTAGTCGATAGGTGGTCTATGGATCTGGATATAATCTTTACGATTTATGGTGTTTGTTGTATTGCCACGATAGAGCCGCGTCGAGCTCGAGTGAGGAGGTGATCCGCCATTTTTTCTTTTGGTGGTTGTTGTGGTGATGCGAGGAGGCAGGTGATGAACATTGGTGTCAAGCTCGGAGACGTTCTGCTGTCTTTTCAATTTTGTCATGTTGGTATTTACATGACTTGTATTTTGATCTTTATGATATGAATGAGACATGTATTACCATGAAAAAAAATCAGAAGTTTTCCGAGAAAAGAATAAATACAAGGCTATCATTTTTTTAGTGCGTAATACAAGCAAACCATGGAGACACAAGATGCATTTTACGCAGGTTGAGATTAATAATGATATTTCAAAACCGGGCGCAAAATTGTGCATGCGATGCTAGATGATTGTTGAACCAAGGAACATGGAAGACATATTTGGCGATGAAAAGATTGAGTGAAAAATCATTCATTCATATTTTTGTATATTCTAGAATTGTCTGATTTATATATTGACAATTATAACATCTATTTACGTACAGGAAAAATAAACAACCATGCACTTTAGAAACCTAGCCAGCTTTAGTCTATAACTGCCCGGTTAAATTAATAGAAACATATCAGCTCCCTTATGTGTTCATGGATATGTTAGCACTTTAGAAACCTAGCCAGCCAGCTTTAGTCTATAACAGCTCCCTTAAATATATGTAAATTGCGTACAAGATATTAATACTTGCCCGTGATGAATATTCTTGTTTAGCACAAAAACAAGGCTCTCCTTCCAAACGCTTATGGCGCCCCTGACGAATGTTCCTCTACCTTTTCAGATCAACGACAACGAGATGTGTCCTCACAGGTAGGCAACGGCAAATCTGCCGCTTGAACAAATGTCCCGGGCTCAGTTGGACCTACCAACCAATAGCATCACCTTCAGACCTTCGGTTATGCACATGAGGCAACGCAAATCAGGTACAAGCACTGGTCATGCATGGATAGTCAAATCAAATTTGATAGAATACGTCCATCTATTTCCCCTCTAAAAGACGATGTTAAAGTAGATCTCACTCTTTATCGAAGAGAAGAAATAGGAGGAGGGCATGAGATATAGTGATTGAAGATACGCCATGCCATGGATCTGGTAGAGAAGCATTGGCATATATAAGAGCCACCAACAAATCCCCTCCTACTCTCCATTTTCATAAACATGGCCACGGGAGGGGGAGGGAAATGAGAGAGCACCATGGAAAATCGAGCTCTTGCGTAATTACTAGCAACATGCATAACTTCAAAATGAAAAACTCTAGCAGGGTGGTTCTATCATATGAGCAGAAACTAAAACTTTGTTCTAATTTTTAAAGGCTTCTCACAACTATCATCAAAAGAAAATGAGCACCGCATGCTTGCTCTCTGGGATCCGGGGAACATGGTGTACATGCCTTCTAGCGGGTGGACAAAAGCTGATAGCGCGCGTGCTGCTTAATAAGCGCTCAGTGGCTTGGGTTGTTAAGTTTGTAGCCCGCTACTTAAGCAACCAAGCTAATCACTAGTTTTAGCTTGTTAGCTTAATTAGCTTAACAGCTCTTTTACGGTGATTGACGAGTTACGATTCGTAATTTCGTGTAACTCCGCTGCTATTTTTTCTAACCGTCGGATCAAAGAAATCATTTAAAGGTTTTTTTATGTGTGAAAAGGGTAGAGTAGTAAATTAGCCGGTCAATCCAGTCGCTAGTCAATCCCTCGCACAGCCTTCATCATTGTCAGTTTATTATCCTCCTCAATCCCGACAGCCGCCGCCGCCGACCCGACCCTCGACCGTGGCGCGACGACGGCGTCCCTCTGTCGGCCGTGCCGCCGCTGCCTCAGACCGTCACACAGCCGCAGCCGCCTATACTTTTTCTCGCCCCTCCCCTAATCCAGTTCCCGTCCAAACCCGCCGCCGCAAACAAGGGATCCCACCGGACCACGCCGCCGCCGCAATCAAGTGATCCCGCCGGACCTCGCCGACGCCGCAATCAAGTGATCCCACGGACCTCGCCGCCGCCGCAATCAAGGGATCCCGCTGGATTGCCGCTGTGTTTCATCCGCCGCCAGGAGCCGCAGGAACTGCATGCCATCAGGCGCGGCGTGCCGAGCGGCCGAAGCCTCCTCAGCCCCACCGCCCCCTGCAGCGCATCCCTCCGTCGAGCATCCGGTCATGCCGAGCAACGCCGCGGACCAGTCCGTAGGCAGGTAGCCACCACTCCTGCCTTCCTCCACCCACTTCCCTGACCCCCTCCCATTACCTTCCCATCACACTAGATTGAGAAAACTGTTGTTAATTCCATGGTTAGAAGGCAAAAGCCTGTAATACCTTATCTTCAGTTGAATGTAACGTCAGCTGCACTCAAGGCGAAAATGATACTGTACTAACTAAACATTTTGCTGGCTTCTCTGATTATTTTGCGTCTTTGTCTAGCTGGTTGTTTTGCAAATGGGAGTATAATTTTCTTCCGGGATGGTGTTCCTTCCTTTAGCTGCAAATTTAAACCAATTGCTATGCAACCTAGGCTTTGAGCCAGCTCATATTTAGTCAGTCTCGTTAGTGCAACAATCATGAAGTAAAAAGCAAGTAGATATTGCTGTTCACAATTTATTCAGTGAAATTTTCATGTTAAGGCACCCAAAAAAAAACTTGCCCCCCCCCCCCCCCCCCCAATTTTTTTTTCCTGGATCTGCAGTTAGGCAATTACCACATGCTTTCCTGCAGTGAAGCATCTGCTGTTATGATATGCAGGCATGAGTACCAGAAGGTGGCTACCATTGTTTGTAGGATTAAGGAAATGATCTGGATGAGGGCCATGGGCTTAGTCAGAGTAGTTCAGGATGATGGGAGCTGAATCTGTATTTAGTTTGTTTTGTTTTGCACATCGGTAGGCAAAGCCTAGTGTTTGTTTGGCTTCGGTCATGTCCTTGGTTACAGATGGCGTGAATCTGCAAGTTAAAGATCAGACATTTACTAAAACTGAACCAAGGAAATTTGGATTTCATAGTTACGGTTGCAGGAAATGGTCATATTATGACTGAAATATATTTAAAATGTCTATTTAGTTCTGTTTTCAGATATAACCTTGTAAGTAGAAACATGTATAACTCAAACAACCATACATCTAGTTAATTTTGCACAGGCAGCAATGTTAAGTCTTACTATGAACCTAGCAATAAAAATGATGAAGCTCCTGTCAATTTTTGAATAGCTAGCTTGAGACAATATTCTCTTCTTCTCTAATAGAAATGACAGAGCTCCTGTCAATATTTTGAAAAAAAGTTGTTTTTCAGACTCATCTATCTTAGACAAAATGAAGACTTGAATGGTAGTGAGAGAGCTGCAATTATTTAACTTCATTTCTTGGCTTACATGCTTGTTCTTCCGTAATGCAGAGAATATGTAAATCTGTACTAAACAATTGAGTTTTGCTGTGTTGAGCATACCTGCTTGTTGTTCATTCCTTATCCCCTTGTATGCAGGATCTATCTGGCCGACCTCATTTGAGCTGCGGCTTAAGTATTCCTACTGCACGGGTTTGCACATATGATACATAGGTATTGTGAAATTTCGCAGTTGTTTTCAGTTTTCTGCAATGTTGATTTGAAAAGCTTTCGATGTTCTGTTTATGTATGCCAGACTTAAGAAAGAATTTCATAGTCACATTTGACATATTCAGATCAAGTTTATCCCTCGGATTGTGTTACATTCAACTCTTACTCTCTCCAGTGAATAATTTTTGACATATCTTAACAAGACTTTTTTGTCATCTTTTAGCTAGTGTGATGAGATTTTGGCACCTGTACATTCCTTGTACCAACTTAGGAAAATAATAATTTTTTTGTGACAGTTGGTTGAGCACATCTTCTAGACTCTTGTGAATACATCTGGGACAACGCTTCACATCAGTCAGGTATATACTGCCTGCTTTGAGTGAAATCCTCTCCCATAGCCCCTGCTCCAGATGAAGTGAGCTATATATATGTGTATGATGATCCTCCTTTCCTAAAAGTGAGATTGCCATATGTAGTTCAGAATTGACCTATCATGCTTAATTTACACAGCATCTAATCATGAGCTTACGAAGCTGCTGTTTTGGAGTTGTGTGCCGCAATATGAGTAGTTAATTTGTGAACCTGCTATGTAATGTTCAGGTTCCAGAAAGGAAATTTGTGCGCCGCTATCCTGAACCTCCTCTGCTTTCTCTGAAACAGGGTTGCCATGTGAAGAAAAAGGATATGTGGGAGCTTTTGAATGGACAAAGGCTTCAGCAAGGAAGAGAAGACAGCTGCATTTACTTACTTGCAATTCTAGTAACTATCTTTGTTATAACTTGTAGAGTGTACCCGCAAAAAAAACTTGTAGAGTGTGATGGATTAACTAGGATGCTATGTAATCAGAGTACGTACCCTATCATATGTATCATGACTGATTGCGACCAAGGTCTGCATTCTATGAAGAAGGCTCCCATTTATATGTTTTTTAGTGACATTGTGTTGTGCTTGCTCTACTACTTCTGTACATTATTTGTGGAATTGGTCTTGTTGTTCAACATTGCTGAAAATCTGTTTCAGTTAAGCGTGCCCTTATGTAGCACTATTTCAAATGGAGTTGGTCGAGTCCTCCTGCTCATTTTTTATGCCAACGAACATTGTTGTCGCCTGAAATGCTTGTACAGAAAGAGCATTGGAGACTACATGTTTGGGGCTATCCTAAGCTTGTTGATAGGTGATCATTTCAGTACTGGCTTGTCATGTAATCGACCCTGAACTCTGAAACTGATTCAACCAATGTGCTATCTGATTGGTTATACCCAGGTACATGTACAACTATATGATGGAAAATATGCATTTTGACAAATTGTACCCAAAATGTTAGCTAATACTCTTTTACTTGTCTCATGAAATGTGCCTATGCAAATTTGGATCCTATCAGCTCCCCAATGCTTAACTGGAAGGACTGATTCTATGGTTCTATTTTGGTAGAAACTTGATTGATTCATTCCTGTATAAACAGCTAAAGGAAAGGAAATCCAAAATGTAGTGACATTCTTAGTAAAACTGGTCATTTAATTGACGTTATGAACATAACACCGGTTTGGACTAGTGCGGCATATGCAATACAAAAATAGTAAAAGCCACAATTTAGTGTGCGGGCATCAAAGGAACATTTCATCTAAAAATTGAGCAACAACTCAAAGTTGAAAGCCTATTATTGTAAACATAGCCTCACGATTGTCACTTGAATGAAAAGTGATTGTTGGTTCGAAAATAATGTAAACACTACTTGGGACAATAATCCAGCTCTAAAGCTTGAACTTGTAGTGGGACAACCCACCTGGCCGTCCGCCATGTCAATGTAGTTTTGGGTTCGGACTACCCATACTAGTGGTAGTAGTAAAATTAGAGGACACATGGTGCTACCGATGCGTCCGCATGATCATACTCGTCGGGGCCCACTAGTACCGATCTTAGTCGTTCGGACCCACTATGATCATAAGAGGAGCCATACTACAAGTACAGGCATCACACGTCCCGTACCACTAATCAGGGTCTCGGTACTAGATGACCGGTAGTCGGGGTCGAGATGAGGAGCACTTGAAGTGCTATTGGTGGGACCGCCTAGCTGGGCACCATGTGAACATAGTTTTGGGTTTGGAATACACATAGTGCCGATAGCCAACTGTTGTCGTGATAATCCGTCTTGCTCGTTGGGGACGGCTCGTGGTGTTAGCATTTCCTGATGACCCATTGTACTAAAAGGGATCCGAGGATCAATAGTGGTACTGGTAGTATCAGACGACTCATGGTGGTAGTGATGTATCCGGATGACCCGTAGTACTAGACGTAAAGAGCCATGGTCGTAGTACTACCTGTAGCGGATGGCCCACAACGACCAGCCTTACTCGTTCGGGCTCAGCATCATGGGTACAGACAAGGAGTAATTGAAGTGCTATTGGCGGATCCATGCGGGTGGTAACCAATTTTTTCCTAAGCGTACCATTTTGTTCTTCACTGGTTTGGAAACGAAATGTCAATTCTGATCATATGAGTGTTACAAATATTTGAACACGTATTTTGTAGACTAACGAAAGGGTCATGGGCCCAAGAAGATAAAGTTGGAAGTTACCAGACAATTATTTTGGCCAAAGCTCAGCAGCGAGAAAGCAGACGTGCCAGAAAATTTGGTGTTTCATCAATCAATCTTTCCGATTTTAAAGGAGCAATCAATCTTATCACGCGCGTATCTATCGCCCCTTTCCAAATATTCTCATGCTCCGCTCCCACCTCCCCCATTATCTGCAACAACCTCCGATCACCTCCAATTCACACGCGACCTTCTCCTCCGAGGCCAGTCCCATCGAACGACACCGCCCTGTTCACCGGCTGTATCGGAGCCGTCGTCCTCACCCACGGGAACGGAGCTGCCGCCGATCGCCCATCTGCCCTGCAGAATACGACGTCACTGCTTGTTCTTCGTCCACACGTTGGATTTAAGGTGAGAATGCCGGTTTTATCATCAGTTAGAACTAAGGCAACGCATGGGATGATTTCAAAGCGAAAGAATGGGTTCCGCTTATTCTCTGCATGAACCCATCATGAGATCTTATGGGTTTTCTCTGAATTTTGCTCCGCCCACAGCATCGTGATCCGCCTCTCTGCTGCGCCACCGCGCCAACTCTCTCAGCCATGCCATCTTGCAACGACTTCGCGCCGGCATATAGAAATGAAAACCAAGAATATCGGTAAGTTTGTTTAAACAGGCTCGCATACATGATTATGTTGGAATGTTCATTTATTTGGTGTCCTGGGTACCTCCCACAGGTACATGAATTAGCACAGCTGGACAATAAAAATCGGAGCGCCCAGCAACAACCGTACGTCCACAGGGCCTAACTCGTCGTCGCCTGACCTGTGCCACCACCCACCTAGCCTGTGCGATATGACGGTACTGCTTCCTCTTCATCCACCCATTCACAAGACGGTGAGAACGCCTGATCTTAGTCAACAGTCACAAAGAAACCATCACAATCTGCATTCGAATGAATTCATCCAGTCTATCTTTGTGCATATTTTCCTGAATGGCTAGTTTGTCCAATAGTTATGCTGACACAGAATTACCACTACCATACGTAACCAATCAGATATATTAATCCCAGTTAGGTTAAAATCTTTGAAAACACATAGTTCTTTTACCCATTACACATATTTCAAGCTTTTTTGAAGGAACTCAGTGTGAAACATGCAAATATGAGGATATCGTGCTCACCTTCAAGGTTCATGGACACGATCGACAGATACATCCTGACCACCAAAAGGTCGTCTGCAGTAAAACTGGTCTTGGAGGGCTAACACAGATGAAGTCAAGATCTCTCCGGCGTATTATGTTGGTGCTGCTAGCCAGTGGAAAACCACTTGCTATACTAACATACCACAACAGAGGACGGGTATGTATATCCAGCTATATGATTCCTCACCTACACAACAATACTTAACTTCAACTTCACATCACAGTTATGCGTCGCTATCTAATTCAGGCACAAATACATATTTTCATATGTTCAAGCCTGCTACGTTCAGATTGTTACAAGCTTCCGAAAAAATCATACAAGAATCCTATAACGGTAAGTTCTACACAACTAGCATTTCATGTCATGTAGTTCCTACTTTTCATGATTGCATGTAACACACCACTATTTCCTCTACAGAAGGACGAGTACGAAGCAAGCATTCCAGAAGAACGAAAAGGTGCAAATGACGACGTCACGATCATCATCAACCCTGATGTTACAAACAAACCAGACACATCTGGTGCCCCAAAGCGTAAACGTGGACACCCGAGGAAGAATGCCCCTCCTAGTAATCCAGTCAAACAACAATTTGACACCAAGACTATCGCTAAATAAGTGAGGTTAATGGACGCAATCGCAGACTATCAAGCGTGGTGTCTAGCCCATTCTGCATACAACCATGAATGGGCTACACGCAGTTCCACATGATTGTTCTTCGTAGCATGTTCTTTGAATTAAAGACTACACTTATGTTCTGATGTTTTGCATATTATTTCTACTATTATGTTTTGCATTGCAAATGTGTGATACTTACTGTCCATCCAAATGTGTGACACTTAGTGTCCATCCAAACATCACACGCTTTGTGTTGCTATTGTGCCACTTGTCATAATAAGTGATGATACATATGTGCTGCATTAATGGTCTCTTGTCAGGGGCATAGTTTGGCCTGACTTTTCATAGGTTTTGAACCAGGTAATGAGCTGCATGTTTGACTTCTATAATTTGCACCAACTGGTCCAAACCTATCTGCATCAGAGAATCCTGATTTTTAAAACAGTACCAGAAGTAACTACTTACAAATGCATGCTCCCCATTCTATACGGCGCCAAACACTGCCTAACTATATAGTTCTGGTTCGGCGATGATTATGGCCGACACAGGGTAATGAGAGAAGCATCTTTTGTGAAAGAAAAGAATGTTTATAACAATTTAAGGAAGAAAAACCATAGCATGTAAATATCATGGCTGACATAGGGTAATGAGCAATGATGTAAATATCATGGCTACACGAGTTGAGTGTGAGATTATTACCTCCCAGCAAAAGGAACATAATCAATAATTCAACTAGTTTGATGGATTACTACTGTCGACTCCACAAGAAAAACTACAGGCTGCAGCAGCAGCCGTCAACGCACACACACAATCGTATTGTCAAATGCCAGCCTCTCCTGCAGAGAATAAGAAATAATAGCATCAGGAATACCATGTACCATTTTTTATAAAGACATGTCAACAAGAGTTGGTACATTGCAGCTTATGTTGCAATCGAGACTAATGCGATACATGGAGCTAACAAATTTCCAAGTAATAAATCTGTGCCCAACTCTGTTGGGTGACAATACTGGAACAGATGTCCCAGCTAGCTTTACTCTAAAGGAGTTCTGCTTACTAACTAAACAGCTAGGACAACAATAAGAACCAGCATAAGATCAGCAATGTACAAACAGATGCTAAACTTGCTCATTGGCAAAATAGGTTGTGCATGCTTCTTCTGTTCCATACTAAAGGTGACTGCCATATTTGTCAAGGATGATTATGGCTGAGGCATGGTAATGCACTTGTAGCCACGCTGCAAAGCAGGCAAGAAATTCATATAAACCAGGTATTCTTTCAAATTGAGCCAATTCTGGTTTCAAAGATATACTATACATAATTACTGTCCATTCTATACGGCCCCATACACTGGCTAAATAATCAGAACTATGTTTGAGGCGTGGGTCATGTACGCCTTGAGCTCCCGATTCACCTTCTCCTCGTCCCACATGAACCCCTGGATGTTCTGCACCCACTGAAGTAGCTCACCACTCCGCGGAGTTGGGCAGGATGTCCGTAGGATCAGCACGCCTTTCTTTGCCAGAATCTGCACCACGAACATGTACATTTCTCTACTTTCAGTCAATGTGTGAAATGTCCCGTCAACAAATGCAGCTTAGTTTTGTGGCAAAATGTTGGTGTTCTTGCCTCGTCGGCCTCGGGGTCTGTTGGGTGATTAGCAGCCTCGATGATGTACTTTGCTTTGATGGCATCAACATTGTCCCTAGGAGAAGAAGACAATCAAACGGACTTTTTATTAACAAAAATGTTTTCAGATACAGAAAAAAATAACAGCCAGGAGGATACTTTAACTGAGCTTCAGAGCAGTAATCTGATAGAAGATAGGATGAGGTGAGCTGGGACGAGGAAAAAGAAGATTACTTGTTTATCACTCCTCCCAGAGCTGCCGGGATGAGCACGTCGCAATCTTCCGTGAGCAGCGAGGTCGGGTCGACGGCGTCACCTCCGTGGGAGCCCTTGATCCCGCGGTTCTCTGCCGAGTGCTTCATCAAGTTGTCTATGTCAATGCCGTTGGAGTTCTTGACAGCAGCTATCTTTTTTCATACCTACGATCAGCAGCTATCACCTAGGAGAAGTGCATGTATAAGAAACTCAGCCTACTTGTGAGTTGTTTATTCCCTTGTGTAAATAGTGAGGTCACAAGTTCATCAGTTGTTTGGCCTGTTGCTGCAGTCAAGTAGCATGTATGAAGTGTAAAAGTTTGTCAGTAGCATGAGACTTGTAAACCAAAGTGTTGCACGAATCACGCAGGGAACTACTCAGATTACAAACCAACAACAACCTCAACAATTTCATTCACTGGAAGAAATCAAAGTCGCTTTCTTTCAGATTTTTGCAATCACCAACAACTTGATATTCACTTTTTTTGAATCTTACATTCACCAATACATATTAGTCCCATTTTGAAGCTTCAGCATAGAGAACAATTGAAATCAGCAAGAGGGTCATCTAAAGTGAACAAGCTACATGGTAGTTATCCAATAATGGATGAGCCGCTGTGGGGAAATGGCTATAGTCCAATGCATAATCAGAAGAACAGTGTCTGAATCTCCAATTGTAATTTTTTTCACAGCATGTAGGTTCTGAATCCATACTGAATCTAATCAAAAGCATTGAGAAGGGGGAGATATACCTCTGTACTCCAGCTCCTTTAGCTGAACTCCTCCACCTATCGCTGGGACGGCCGGTCCCGGAGTGGCCGTCGAACCCGTGCTATATGAGAACTAGAGATGCCCTCGGCGGTCAACTGCCTCTTGGACGGCTACGGCCACCGAACTGGTGCAGGTTGCTCTTCCTCTTCCTTTGGACGGCTACCACCGTCGTGCGCTCGATCTAGCTCTTGACGGAGAGGAGCCGCGACCACATTAGATGTTTGTCCTCCAGCCCCTGGGACCCTTCCGCCGCCGCCGCCGGGGTCATCGGCTCCGCCTCCTCGCCGACCCCTCAGCCGCCGCCGCCGGTGTCATCGGCGGCACCGCCCTATCCTACCAAGCTGCTTCGAACAGATAGGGCAACGAGGGGAGCGAACACAACATGTATTGGCTTGACTGATATTGGACGGATTTACCCTTTTAGATAATGAGTAGCCCCACCATAATTTTGTAATGGTCCCACTATTATTTGTAATTTCGTGTAATTTTAGTTCCGTAACTCCTTGTAACTCCTATTTCTCCACCGTTTGATCGCAGTGGATGAACGGTCCCTAAAATCGCCAATCACTGTAATCACTGTAAACAAACTAATGAGTTTCAAAACAAACCTGCTAAGCTCGTTAGTACATGACACTATAATTTTATATTATGTGACAATGTTTCATGGCAGTCTAACTTATTTCCTGTTGTCACTGGCTGCGAACCCTACCCGTAAAAGCAAGGAGAGAGAGAAACATCACTAGTGCAGAAATGCATATAGACAATCTACGTTAGTGGTCGCCACCAAAGTGCCACACCACCAATGCCTTCACTATTTTCTGGCACAGGTGATAGCGTTTGATTTCGCGAGGCCGTGGCCGGAGTTAAGGGCCGTGCCGTCTTGGGGCAAAGCGGCCGTGCGTCGCCGGGCCAGCCGCCGTGCCGGCACGGCAGGATTCAGGGTAGGAGTGAGTCTGCGTGCCAACTGTAGCTGCCAACACGGCCCCGATCCCCTGTCTGACCCTCTTGTACGTGTTCCCTTCCACGACATCACAATAGAGATTTGACGGTGTGTGGGTGGGGCTGTGGAGCATGGGGCGCTGCGTTGCCGCAGACGCAGATTGAGAGCGAGGAGCAGAATTCAAAGGCTCTGCCACAAGTAGTGCATTGATCAGAACATGACTAAGTGTGCAATGATGGACATGTTGGGTGGTTCCGAGCCTTTTCTTTTTGTTACCAACAATCTGAACTTTATTAAACACGTACGTGAAAATGCTGGGATAATATTAAAAGAAACATGACTCATAAAGAACAATGTCAAACTCAAAAGTTGCATCAAAACACGCTAACTAGCTCCGCCAATCTCATGTCGGTATTCTTCCATTCACCTTGTGAACCTCACCAAGTTGCTGAGGCCGTTGAGATCTTCAAAAACCCGGGAAGTCTTAAACAGCCACATGCGCCGCCCACCACAAGTGATGTGAATCTTAGATCGTTAGATGCATCGAGAGACACACACCTCTCACACATCTCACCACAAGATATGTGAATCTTAAATTCATGGACATGGTGGACATGTTGGGTGGTTCAGAAGTCTTTTTTGTTTTATTTTACCAACAACTCCAAATTCATTTATCAAGTGAGGATGTTAGGATATATTTAAAAAGTTCATGCAACTAAAAAATCAAAAAAATACAAAACAAAAAATGCTCCTGAGCTCCAAACAATTCATAATTTTTTGAAAGCTTTCATAGATTTCAAAATCAAAATCATGAAATTTGGAAAGAGTTCATGAAATCTAAAAATCTCATAAAATTTGAAGAACTTCATAGATTTGCAAAAATAAATCATGGAAAATGGAAAGTTACATTTTTTAAAAAAGTTCATGAAACTTGAAAATAATGTTAATATATAAGGAAAGAATGTGAATAGAAACAAAATAATTGATTTTGAATTTTTTCCATAGATTGGGAAAAACAAGTGCATAAAAATGAAAAAAATCAATTTTTTTTTAAAAAAAATGGTTCACAAAATTTGAAAAAGTTCATGATAATGTGGAAAAGGTTCATTAATTTGAAGAAATCATCGACATTTGAAAAAGTAGTTCACAAATTTGAAAAGGTTTGTGACTTCGCAAAACTTTTTTGAATTGATTTTTTTCACACTTGTAAAAAAAGAAAAGAAATAGAAAAGGAAAGAAAAACCGAACAAGAATAGTCCCGAAAAACATAAAATGAGAGAAAAGGAAAAACAACTGGCTGGGAAACTTCACAAGACTGGACCAGCTCTTCCCACTGCAACCTTAGATGGTCCCCCATTTCTGAACGTCTTCAGGCACACTAGTTAGCTAGATTCCTGGTTTTTATTGACCATCAAAGAGAAAACAGTTAAACATAAAAGGGTGTTTTAACCTTGTAAGAATTTCTAGCAGGCCAAGTTGTCATTCAATAAAATGGTCATGATTCTTTTTCTTCTCCATTCATTGGTAAATAATTTTTTTCTCACTTGTGAAAGGAGTTACTCAATTGAGTTAAGTGCATGGTCCATTTCTTTTACCGGCGAGCATTTGTTTATGAATTTGCTAGAAGATGTTATTCAACTAAATTAAGCGCATAGTATATTTTTATTGATGTCAGCAGCTTTTTATTTAAAAATATTTATTTGAAGGTTTGAACAAATTTTGAGTTTAAAAAATTAATAATTTGCAAGGGTGAAACATTTTATGTCTAGGGAATAAATAGTTGTGGGCGTAGACGCGTGCCCGGAATACACGTAACACAACACGTGTACGGCGAAGCGCTAGTCCATCTGCACCACTTAAGCAATATTTATTCTTAAATAGCTCAATATAAAATTGGGCTAATCTCACAGACACGGTCATATGTTTTCTAAATGGGCCAAAAGTAGGAAAATATATATGGGCCAGCTGCGCCAAGGATCTGCAGCTATTAAAGCACAAAACCTCGAGGTGCATTTGTGAACTCGTTCATTAATGAAATGCAGGTGTCGATACAGCCTCTAGGTGCGCAAGTGGCAGCCCAGCCGAGTCCCACATGCTGGATAGCTCCTCCAGAGAACTTGGTGAAAATCAATGTAGATGCGGCAATTGCGAGGAGCAGGAACGGTGGCACTGTCGCAGCAGTCTACAGAGACCACGATGGCCTTTTCTTGGGCGCCTCCACTGTCACTTTCACCGGAACTGCTGATCCTACGACGTTGGAAGCTCTTGCGGTTCGGGAAGGCAAGCATTGGCAGATGACTTATACGAATGCAACATCTTTGTTGCTTCTGACTGCAAGATGGTTATTGATGATATCCAGAAAAAGAGTGCGGCTAGCTATGGAGCTATAATCAGAGAGATAGTAGATCGGTCTAGTTCTTTTTTAGTTTGCTCTTTTGGTCATGAGTTTAGAAGCTCGAATATCGAGGCTCACAATTTAGCGAGGCATGCAATATCACTTGGGGTTGGCCGCCATGTGTGGTTAGGCAATCCGGGTGATCTCTCTTTCGTCCCTGTAAACATTGTGACGAGTTAAATAAAAGCTTCACGAGATTGTCTCAAAAAAATTAAAGCACAAAACCGTGAACAAAACCAATGAGCAACTAGTTGGCGAGTGCTCCTTCAAGAGCCTCCCAGCGATTACTTGGGGTGGGCTGAGAGCGCGCCATCTCATCCGATGCCATGTGGCCCTTCCGTATTTTTTTTATTCTTCCGCTCGCGTTTTCGACATTTTAAACGGTTTTCCCGGGTTTTTTTCACCTTTCGGTTTTCCATCGGTCTACCTTAGCTTTTGGACCCAAAAAATCAGATTTCTTTTATTTTGTGCGAAAAATACGTTTTTTTTCCTTTTGCGAGAGGCACGGTTTTGCTTTCATGAGAGGCACGACCATGCCTCTCAGATCTAAAAAAAATGTGTTTCCTGTTGTTGCTTTTTTCTGCCAGAGCACGGTCGTGACCCTCGAAAACGAAAAAACGCGTTTTCAGTTTTTCTCTTCCGCGAGAGGCATGGTTTTTCTTTCGTCAAAGGCACGGTGGTGCTTTCGCGAGAGGCACAACCGTGCATCATATTTTCCTTTTTTTCTTCCGTGAGAGGCACAATTTTGTTTCCGCGAGAGGCACGGTTGTGCTTTCGCGAGAGGCACAACCGTGCCTCTCGGAAATGAAAAAAACATGTTTTTTCCTTACGCGAGAGGCACGGCCGTGCCTCTTTCGGAAAGGGAGAAAGTGCTCCCGGTTTGGTTTTTCCGTCCTTTTTTTCATGGAAAAAAGTTCGTGAAAACCTATCAACATGAGATCTAATTTTGAAGATCTCGACGCGAGGAATCCAACGGCGAAAACGGTTCAAAATTTGGACGAACAGTTTAGGAGATAAAATGTGTTGAATAAATGAATGTACAAAAAAAGGAAAAACCCCAGGTTGCGACAAGTGGCTCGAATGCAGTGCGTCACTTGCACAACTTGCACAACCAGAGAAGTGATCGTTGAAAGGAGCACTCATTAATTGGTGATTTCGCCAAAACCAAAGTAGTAAAAAGTACACGTTTCGAAGGAGGAGAGACAACCGCCTAAGAGCAACTCTAGTAGACCCCGAATCTGCCCTCGATCCGCAAAATAACCGCCAAAATGCGGGTACGGGCCGGAAAGCCTGCCCGACCAGACCCCGCATCCCGCCCCGGCCTGCAAAATTTTTGAGGGGCGTGGCATATTCTCTGCCCCAACCCGGGAAAACGCGGCTTTCCCCCTCGCGGCAGCGGTGCCCTGCATCGGAGAGAAGCAGTTGGCGGGATGGACATTTCAGCCCGCGCGCTTTCCCCCTCCTTCCGCCGCCGCCCGCCCTTTGCTTCCGCCCGCCCCCCGCCGGTGATTCCGGCCATATCTGCGGGCGGAATCGTGCCTCGGGGCCGCCCCACACCCTCCCGCACCGAGCCGCTGCACCGCCCCTCTGGATCAGGCGAGAAGAGCCGCCCCCCGTCGTCGCCGCCGCCGGGGGTCGACCACCGTCGAGCGCACCCCCTTGTCGTCGCCCGGGATCGCCCGCCACCGGTTAGTCCTTTTTTGTGATTTTTGCGAGCTGCGTAGTAGATTGACACGCCGGTGTGCGTGTAGATGGAGTTGACCCCGTGCGAGAAGTTCTTGCTATCCGATTCGTCCAATTAGGATGACTCGGATGTTGAGAGCATGCTTGCGAACTTCCGGCAGCAAACATTAGTCATGGTGCTTGCCGTGAAGGAGCATGAAGACGAGCACCGGAAGAGGAGGCGAGGATCGACTGTCGGTCGTTTGTGCATTCCTCGGAATCGCCATCTTGGGAACGAGATGTTGATGCAAGACTATTTCACAGAGAATCCTACATCTCCGCACCTCTTCCGGATAAGGTACCGAATGCGCCGATCCCTCTTTGTGAAAATTGTTGAAGCTTGCGAGGCAAAATTGCCGGTATTTTACTCAAAGAAGAAATGTTGCAGGCTTAAAGGGATTTAGTGCATATCAAAAAATCTCCGCAGCTATGCGGGTGATTGCATATGATGTTCCGGCTGACTATGCCGATGAGTATCTTCGCATTGGTGAAGATAGCACAATTGAGTATGTGCGTAGATTTGCGAAAGTGATCATCCGTGTCTTCGGTCCTGAGTATCTTCGGGCACCCAATGAAGATGACACAAAGAAATTGATGGCATCAAATGAGAGGAGAGGTTGGCCTGGCATGCTAGGTAGCATTGATTGTATGCATTGGAATTGGAAAAATTTCCCCAAGGCTTGAGGAATGTATTGTGGCAAGTCTCGTGATGTAACAATTGTGCTAGAGGCCGTAGCATCCGAGGATTTATGGATTTGGCATTGCTTTTTTGGTATGCCGGGCACTCTCAATGATATCAATGTGTTGCAACGGTCTCATTTGTTTGCTAGGCTTGCTAGTGGCGATGCTCCTGCTTGCAACTACACTATCAATGGGCATGAATACACAAAGGGGTGCTATCTTGCAGATGGTATATACTCTCCTTGGTGCACATTTGTCAAGAGCATTAAAGAACCCAAAACAAAAAAATAATGTGAATTTGCAAGGGTGCAAGAGGCAGCCCGAAAAGACATTGAAAGAGCATTCGGTGCTTTGCAATCTAGGTTTGCCATTGTCCGTGGTCCTGCTCGTTTTTGGGATAAGAAAACCTTGAATAACATAATGACATGATGTGTTATCCTGCACAATATGATTCTTGAAGATGAGAGAGGGTTAAACTTAGAATTCTTTTACGATAATATGGGTAGCCGTGTCAAACCAGCAAGAGACCCAAACCGTATTAGAGCTTTTCTTCAGACATACAAGGAGATTGAAAATGCAGACACACACTTTCAACTTCAGGAAGATCTCATTGAGCACCATTGGCAAAGGGCTGGACAATGACTTATTTTTGTATTCATTTGTATTCATGACAAATTTTGTATTGCACTATTTAAGTTTGCTATGGTTATTTGAATAATTATTTGTAATGCGGATGATTATTGTATTATGTTTGATTGGAATAATTCAGTTTGTTTTCGATTGTTCATTTATGTTGTATTTGATATTTGCGGGTTGATGATATGAGGGATGCAGCAGCGCAAAGAGCAGACCCCGCAAAGCCGACCTGTAAAAAAGTATATTTCACGGATATACTTTTTTACGGATCCGTTTGGGGGGTCTGTATCTGTGCCAGCCCGAGCCGACCCGCAAAAGCTGTTCTGCATGAACTGCAAACGCGTTTTGCGGGCCGGCAGGATGCGGGGTCTGCTAGAGCTGCTCTAAGCCTCAACGTCACGAGGCATCAGAACACATAGTATTTGGCGATGAAAAGATTGGACAAAAATTCTTGGAACATGAAAGGCATATTTGGCAATGAAAATACTGGGCAAAAGCCCTTCATTCATATTTTGTATATTCCAGAATTACTTATTTAGTAAATTTTCAGTTATAACCTCTATTTACGTACGGGAAAAATATACAAACATGCACTCTAGAAACCTAGTCAGCTTTAGAGCTCTATAAGCCATGATATTTAAGGAAACTAACATATACATGCACACATACATATATTTGTAATTATGAAAGTCGTATAAGTTAATCTATGAATAAATGTGACAATGCTTTTTTTATTTATATCCAACACAAAATATATTGTTTAACCCAACATACTCAAAATGATTTTTCTTAAAAAATAATTACATGGTTAATATTTATCTACATTATTAGGTGGTTAATTTTTCTTAGTGTCATAGAATAATACACTTGCTAAGATTCTATCAAGAGAACATGTTATAATTATAAAGTATAAATGTTTTGTATAAATAGTTAATGATTTTAAAGAAATAATCAGTTCACATCAATGCCGGGTCAAATTGCTATGTAAGATATATTTTTGATTGAGAGGGGTTTCCCCCATATCACCCCCTCTCTCTTTCTCTCTCCCCGCAGCATGGAAAACAACACGTCAAGCAAGAAAAACGAGGAGGATGGTCAATTTGCTACATGGATGGTCAATTTTCCCTCCATCTCTCCCGGCAGCATGGAAATCAACCAATCAACAAAGAAAAAAGAGGGAGGGATGGTCAATTCACTAATGGATAATCAATTTTTTCTCCCACTACCCCCCTCTCTCTCCCGACAGCATGGAAATTAATAAGTCGAGCAAGAAAAAGGAGGTCATGTAGCTATGGATAGTCAATTTGCTACCTACGTGCCTTGATGGACAGTCAATTTTCCCACCTCATCTCTCTTTCTTCGAAATCAACCAGTCGTGGAAGAAAAGGGAGGAGGGGGAGAGGATTTTACCAGTGAGAGGGTCGCCCGAGTAGCTTGATTTCACTATTGACCTCGCGCTGGATGATATGTCTCCGTCGTATCTATAATTTTTTATTGTTCCATGCTAATATTCTTCAACTTTCATATACTTTTGGCAACTTTTTATACTATTTTTGGGACTAACATATTGATCCAGTGCCCAGTGCCAGTTCCTGTTTGTTGCATGTTTTATGTTTCGCAGAAACCCAATATCAAACGGAATCCAAACGGGATAAAAATAGACGGAGAATTATTTTGGAATATTTGGGATTTTCGGAGGAAGAATCAACGCGAAACGGTGCCCGAGGTGGCCAGGAGATAGGGGGCGCGCCTGGCACTCTCCTGGGCCACCCGTAAGGCGGTTGACGCTCTTCTTTTGCCGCAAGAAAGCTAATTTTATGAGAAAAATCTGGGCGAAAGATTCACCCCAATCGGAGTTACGGATCTCCGGATATAAAAGAAACGGTGAAGGGGCAGAATCTGGGAACGCAGAAACAGAGAGAGACAGAGAGATAGATCCAATCTCGGAGGGGCTCTCGCCCCTCCCACGCCATGGGAGCCAAGGACCAGAGGGGAAACCCTTCTCCCATCTAGGGAGGAGGTCAAGGAAGAAGAAGAAGAAGGGGGCACTCTCCCCCTTGCTTCCGGTGGCGCCGGAGCGCTGCCGGGGGCCGTCATCATCACCGCCATCTTCACCAACACCTCCACCATCTTCACCAACATCTCCATCAACTTCCCCCATCTATATTTAGCGGTCTACTCTCCCGCAACCCGTTGTATCCTCTACTTGAACATGGTGCTTTATGCTTCATATTATTATCCAATGATGTGTTGCCATCCTATGATGTCTGAGTATATTTTCGTTGTCCTATCGGTGATTGGTGAATTGCTATGATTGGTTTGAGTTGCATGTTTTATTATTGGTGCTGTCCTATGGTGCTCTTCGTGTCGCGCAAGCGTGAGGGATTCCCGCTGTAGGGTTTGCAATATGTTTATGATTTGCTTATGGTGGGTGACGTGAGTGACAGAAGCACAGACCCGAGTAAGTAGGTTGTTTGCGTATGGGATAAAGAGGACTTGATACTTTAATGCTATGGTTGGGTTTTATCTTAATGATCTTTAGTAGTTGCGGATGCTTGCTAGAGTTCCAATCATAAGTGCATATGATCCAAGAAGAGAAAGTATGTTAGCTTATGCCTCTCCCTCAAATAGAATTGCAATAGTGATTACCGGTCTAGTAACATAGTCAACTGCTTAGGGACAATTTCACAACTCCTACCATCACTTTTTCACACTCGCTATATTTACTTTATTGCTTCTTTATCTAAACAGCCCCTACTTTTTATTTACGTGTTCTTTATTATCTTGCAAACCTATCCTATCACACCTACAAAATACTTTTAGTTTCATACTTGTTCTAGGTAAAGCGAACGTAAAGCGTGCGTAGAGTCGTATCAGTGGCCGATAGGACTTGAGAGAGTATTTGTTCTACCTTTAGCTCCTCGTTGGATTCGACACTCTTACTTATCGAAAAAGGCTACAACTATCCCGTATACTTGCGAGTTATCACTGGAGAAGGGCCAGAAAGAACTCGCCGCTCACGTAGATCTCGGTCCGCTATGTCCCCTCCACGTCTGGTCGAACCAAGCGTCAAGAAGGGAATCGAACAGATCTAAGTGAGGAGTAAAGGAGAGAGGGGAGGGAGAGACGGGGCGCACCTGGTGATCAGACATGAGGGAAGCTACGACGACGGCGGCGGAGGCGTCCCCTTGGCCCCGCAGCGGCGGCGACATCGTCGCCTTGGACCGGTAGCTACGGCAACGTCGTTCTGAGACCCCCGAAGACGCTAGCCATTGGGACGAGGCCCCGGAAATTCTTATTCATCGACTTATAAATGGGTCCTTACAGCTATCGCTGCATGTTGTTCTGTGTTCTAGGTCAGTTTGCTATCCCGCTTCGTTGTCTAGTGTCGAGTTTACCCTACGTTAGTTCCACTCTATCTATTCTGTGCACTAGGCCTCGACTCTCGGCTCTACTGTTGTTGTAAGGCACTGCATATCATTGTCACCACCATCTTTTATGTTTCAAATGACAAGCCTATTTTGCATTTACCCTCATGTCATGTGCATGCGCATTTCCATCCATTCCTCCGTTAGTTTCTTTCATCAAATGATCGGTTTGCGCTGAGAATAGCAGTGGTCGGTTATGTGTTACAGTTCAAATGCAATTTGTCATTGATAATTTTTAATTGTCTTATAACATCTGTTTATGGACCTTGTACAATCAAGAGAGAATGGAGTTTTTTGAGGTCATTGATTAGGTTTGTCAAGGAATGTCAAACCCCTGGATTCTTCTAGGTAACTACAACATGTATCGGTATGCCATGAAAAATCGGATGGTTGCCTCAACTGGTCGGTTATGGAATACTTCAACACTTGGATCCAGGAGCATGGTTTGGATGATATTAGTATTGATAACCGAAAGCATACCTGGTTGAACAAAAGGAGAGCCCCAAATTGGTTCGGTCGAACAGAATTCCTTCAGCCTTTCTTCAAACAACTGCAACTGCTGTTCTGGCAACCACATCAGATCATGCACCAATTCTTGTCGAATTTAATCGGGAAACACCCAGGTGAAAATTATTCAGGTTCAATAACTACTGAACGGAGATGGATGGTTATCAGGGGATCCATCTCTTTATCCTGGTTGCAGATTTGCTTCAATGGCTATGCTGCAAGGAATATGAACAGGGTTCTCTCAAGCACCCACTAAATGTTGGAAGTTTCTTCCCAGCACTGCAATATCCAGATGATATGTTATTGCTCCTAGAAGGCATGGTGGGTCAAGCTCAGGTTATGAAACTATTTCTCTTGTTACCAACCCTTGATAAAGTCTGTTTCGTGGACTAGATATTTCCTAATTTTATGATCATGTTTAATGCGGTAATTTCTGCTAACTTTGCCCCCTTTTCATAAATGTAAGGGTCTCCCCGTGGGTGGGGGTGGTAAACTGAACTTGGACCCTCTATTTCACCACAATTTATCAAAAATAGATGTACAAGTGATAATGATTGCAAAACTAGAAATCCACTAAAAAGCAATAGTAAAGATACCTTCTCTTTGCCATCAATAATCGCAACCCTGAAAAAGGTGCCAGTTAGAACCCACTTCGAACAAAGAATAGGGGTAGACTAGCAGTAAGTTTTGTATCTTCTTGTCAGAATTTCCCTTTGCAAGCATTTGTGAATGCTTTCCGGTCAAGCACACCCATTCCTTTTATGTCTATAATTGTTGATCGGCCAGTTGTAAGTTCGAGTAAGCCCTGCAAAGCATTCAGTGCAACTGATCAAAAGTAAGATTAATTCTGAGAATTTTTTTAAAAAAGGATTAATCCTGAGAAGTAGCAGTAACAAGCACAGTTACATAATGATTGTAAGTATAAACTTAAATGGCACTAACACTGTATCCAAATCATGACATCTATAGAACAATGCCACTATCATGGTAAGCTATGTGGCAACTTTGGTATTGATAGCTCAATCGTATAGGCCGAAATGACAATGTAGTTTAGAAGATAACGTGGAACACATAGCACCGAATAATATTTAATGCCACATGTGCCAATCGTCATTTCAGACCATATAAATCCTAGCTGACAAACAATATACATGATGGTCTTCTTTTTCAGTATGTGCATATATGGTGTTAGTATGGAGTATTATGATGCTACCCCAATTCAGGTATCTAAGCACATGTTTTCAAATTAGCAAACGTTCACTATGGAATATCATGTATACACACCAGTTAAATTTGGGAAAAGACAAAATACAGGATTAATGACTAGGCGGTGCTCTCTCGCTGAATGCTGGAGATAACATTCTAAGCTCCCAATTGAAAGTAGCACAAGTCGTATCCACATGACACCCAATAAAACAAGCGCCCAATACTTCACATCCAACCAATCCCATTCTGCGCAGCTCCGAGGGATGAAATAAAATGCTAGTTAAATAAGAAAATAGAGATCGTCTTAGCGACTAGATTACCATGGGAGACAACTGCGGCTGGTAAATTCTGGTTAAATAAGAAAATAGAGATGGTCTTAGCGACTAGGTTACCATGGGCCGCAAAAGTGGAAGGTACCTACTTTATGCCACATCAATTCTGGTTAAATAAGAAAATAGAGATGGTCTTGGCTCCTTCAACCGATTTCCCCTCTGGCCAACCTGGCGCCCATTCTTCCATTCGGTAGGCACGTTGACCAGGACATCCATCATGGCCACACGAACTGATCATCTCAGTTTTCAAGAGGTTTAGGCTTCAATTCCATTAGCTGTGACATGAGAATCACATACTGTAATTCATAGTTATCATCCAAAAACCAACATTTCCATGAGTACCCGTAGTCATCTGGATGAACAATGGTACATCTAACTCAATTTCAACACCTAGGGCTCATGATGCTACTAGAACCAAGAGAATAGCCAATTAACACAACATCATGAACCAAATGAACACATCATACATGCATCTGTCCTAATTTGTACTCCCTTTGTTATCATCCCACCTGGCCGTGCGGGGTGATAATGTCCATGGGAGAAATCCACATGCGCTAATTTGTACTCTAGAAACGATCTGACTAACAGCATCTCCACCCTATAATTCATAGTTACCATCCAGAAAACAACATTTCCATGAGTATCCTCAGTCATTTGCATGAACAATTGCACTACTAAGTACTTACTTCGACACTTCAAGCCAAGCATGCTAGAAGAACCAAGATAAGAGCCAGTTAATACAGCATCATGAACCAAATCAACCGACATGAAGTATAGCTGTGACCATGGCTCGCATATAGCCTGAGGCATCTACATCTCACAAAGAGCTAAGCCCCTGAAGAATGTCATCTCTAACAAGCGTCACACAACAACTCAAAGTGATATGAGAAGCACATACTAAAAGATCCGGCGAGTCGTCCAAAAGGGAGTATTTAACAAAAAAAACTACCACATTTCGTCCAACCGTACCTACAAACTACCACTTTATAAATTTTTACCGAAAACTACCACTTTTCGACTGATCATTGACTAAAAACTACCATGTGTAAAAAGTGTCCGATTCGGCTAGTTTAAACCTGTTTATGACAGGTTGGGCTCACTCGCCATAACTAAAAACAGTCTACTTCGTTAACTTTGACCGCCAACCTGTGGGGTCCACATGTCAGTTTTATCTTCTCCATGACCATATTCCCTGTCACTCGGGTCCAGAGCGTGCTGCCGGCGTGGGTTCGCTCGCCGTCGTGGCACCCACCTCTCCGAGGGCTGAAACCATGTCTAGGAGCGCCACCTAGCTGCACCGCGTCCTACTGGCAAAGGAATGGCCCGGAAGCCACCGAATCGCCTCGCTGAGTTCGTGCTTCCCCGCCTCCGGTGGACCTCGACCTCGCCGGATTCGCCGCCTTAGAGAGCCTCTGGCCCCTCCCTCGACCTTCTCGAGTGAGTGCTCCTAAGGTGGTGCTCGTCGTCGTCCTCGAGTTGTTCATCCCCGAGCCATCTTGCCCGCGAGCACCCGATCCGGGAGCCGCCGCCAAGCCGGAAGCTCCCGTCCTTCCCCACCTGTCATGAGCCTACATGCTGCTGGTGATCCCTAGAGTTCCCTTCCTCTGGTCTGTCGGCCGCCGCAATCGAATCAGCAGCTAGCTCCTGTACCTGTACGTGCGCATCCGGCCTGGAAGAATCAATCCACCTGCTTCAGAGGTTAGCTTGGCTAGTTTGTACGTGGTGATTTTCTCGGCCAAGAGCATCGTTCAGGTGCTACCTTCAGTTCACGGGATCCCTACAGGTTAGCTTCAGTTCACTGGAGATGCAGCGGCGACCACGGTCGTGAGGCGGAGCAGGAGCCATCGGTCCTGGTGGGGAGACTGGGTCGAGGGTGGTGCGCCGTCGGGATCTAGGAGGTCGGGCCCCCGCTGGCCATCAAGTCCGGCGAGGAGCTCACGCGCGCGGTAGACGGGGACTTCCCCTGATCTCATCTAGATCCTCCATAGAGAAGATGGAACTGACATCTGGGTCCCGCATGTTGACGGTCAAAGTTAACGGAGTAGAATTTTTTTAGTTCTAATAACGAGTGGGCCAACTTGTCATAAAGAGGTTTAAACTGGCTGAATCGGACACTTCTCACACATGATAGTTTTTAATCAATGATTAATCGAAAAGTGGTAGTTTTTGACACAATTTTGTAGAGTGGTAGCTTGTAGGTGCGATTAAACGAAATGTGGTAGTTTTTGTTAAATACTCTCCAAAAGGCAACATTTCCATGGGTGGCAGTAGTCAATTTCCCATTTGCGTGAACAATGGGACTACTGACATCCAAGACATGAAAGGTTGGAGCTAATCGTGCTCGGGAATGGCCAGTTTAACACTGCGTCATGAACCAAATTAACCGGCCATCCCATGCCCCTGCCCTGGCACAGGGGCACAAGCCGCACAACGCACAAGACCGGCCAACAGCTAAGCATCTGATACACATTTTTTTTTTGAAAAGGGGTAATCCCCGGCCTCTGCATCAGATCGATGCATACGGCCTCTCTTATTAACCAAGTAAAGAAGTGCGAATGTAAGTCTTACAAACAAAGGAATAAAGGCAGCCTATAGCTCACATAGAGCCTCGAATCGAAAGGCAAAAATAGATAAGCCACAAACCGGCTGGCATAATATAAGGAAGGTAAACTAGATGCCTATCCTATTACATGATCGCCATCCAAACCGGTTGAAGATATCCCGCTACCGTCTCCCATCGGACAGATCCGGTGACCAAACGCCTCGGCCTCCGTCGGAGTGAGTAAGGACCAAGTACGGATCAGTGCCGTAGCTCGGAACAACACCTGCAAAAAATGAGGATTTGATGTTCTGTTAAAAACCAAATCATTCCTGCAAGTCCAAATGGCCCATAATAACGCACATACTCCTACACGAATATGTTCCGCCGTTTGGGCTCCATCCCAAGCAGCCACGCCCCAAATAACGTGTTTACCGATCGCGGTGGAGTAATATTAAAGGCAATTTGCACGGTGCGCCATAACCCTTGTGCCAGCGGCAATCAAAAATAAATGCTTGATAGTCTCATCCCGATCACAGAAGCTACACCTAGTAGATCCTGTCCAGTTATGCGCTTAACTAGATTGTCCTTTGTAAGAATAACTTGTTTATGCACAAACCACATAAACACCTTAATCTTCAAAGGAACCTTAACGTTCCAGCACTTCCTTGGACGAGGTATCACGGATGAATTAATAATATCAATATACATCGACTTGACCGTGAAGACCCCAGTTTTAGTGAGAGTCCAACACAACTGGTCGGGTTGAGGATTGAGCTGCACGTCCATCAGCCTACGGACCAAGTGAAGCCATGCTTCCCACCTAGGTCCAACAAGCACTCTCCTAAACTGCAGATTGAGGGGAGCAGACTGCATCACTGTGGCCACAAGAGCATCCCTACGCTGAACAAAGACGATAAAGTGTGGGATATTGTGAAGCCAAAGGCGTGTCACCCAGCCACGTATCCTCCCGTAATCGCGTGTTATCTCCATTACCAACAATATATTTCGCTCTGTTGAAGAAAGCGGCTTTAACCCTCATTAGCCCTTTCCGTAAGCGGCGAATCTGTAGGTCTCATAGTGACTTGGGATAAAGTCTTTGAGTACAGATATTTACTACGTAAAATCTGCGCCCAAGTTGCCTCTGCCTCGTAAGACAACTTAAACAGCCACTTACTCAGGAGGCATTTATTTTTGACTTCAAGATTTTCAATACCAAGTCCTCCTTGGTCCTTTGGTCTCAGATAATATCCCACTTGGCCAATCTGAACTTCCTCTTAGACTCATCACTCGCCGGAAGAAGCGAGAACGATAAAAATCTAGTCTTTTCCTAACCCCAACTGGTACTTCAAGAAAGATAGCGTAAACATAGGTAAACTCGTGAGCACCGAGTTAATCGTAATCAACCGCCTCCATAAGACATGAGTTTTCCTTTCCAACAGCTTAGTTTCTTCTCAAATCTATCCTCGATACACTTCCACTCAGCATTCGTTAACTTACGATGGTGAATTGGAATACCGAGATAAGTGAAAGGAAGAGACCCACTCTCACACCCGAACAATTGTGTATAAGCTACCTGTTCGTCTTTGGCTCTACCAAAACAGAACAACTCGCTTTTATGGAAATTAATTTTCAGCCTGCATAATTGTTCAAAAGGCATAGTACTAGCTTCATGTTCCTCGCTTTGGCCAAATCATGTTCCATAAAAATGATTGTATCATCAGCGTATTGCAGGATGGATAAACCACCATCAACCGATGAGGCACCACTCCTCCACCGACCGGCCTCTTTGGCCCTCCCAATCAGGATTGCTAACAAATCAACCACAATATTGAATGAATAGGCGACATAGGATCCCCTGTCTCAGACCCTTGTGCGTTCGGAAATAGTGGCCTATGTCATCATTGACTTTAATGCCAACACTCCTTTTTGCGTGAACGCCTCCACTGTTGTCTCCGCTCATCAAATCCCTTCATTCGTAAAGCTTGCTGGAGGAATGGCCATTTGACTTTATCATAGGCCTTCTCGAAATCGACTTTGAAAATAACCCCATCAAGTTTTTTTTCGAATGAATTTCATGAAGCGTTTCATGTAGGACCACAACCCCTCGAGGATGTTCCTATCCGGCATGAAAGCCGCTTATGCGAAGGTTGAACTACAGCAGGCGCTATCTCGAGTGAGCCCGACCGTGCCAACCTTGGTAAATATTTTGAACCGACGTTGAGTAGGCAGATAGGCCGGAATTGTTCAATTTTCACGGCATCTGCTTTTCTTAGGCAACAACGTTATCGTTCCAAAATTAAGTTGGAACAGCTGCAAGTGTCCCGAGAACAAATCATGGAACATCGGCATCAGGTCCCCTTTGATAATATGCCAACACTTCTTGTAAAACTCAGCCGGGAACCCATCCGGCCCCGGAGCCTTATTGCATTTCATCTTGGCAATAGCCTCGAAAACCTCCTTCTCCGAGAAAGGGGCAGTTAACACATTGTTCTCCATGTAAGAAAGTCGAGGGATATCGCTAACCCTAGACTCATCCAGGATACACAGCTCTCCTCCGGTGGTCCAAACAACCTTTTGTAATATTCAAGAATGTATGTTTTCAGGTTGTCCCGCCAACTATTGTACCCTCATCTTGCTCCAAATTGAAGATCCTCTTCTTCCTGTGCTTGCCATTAGCAATCATGTGGAAGAACTGGGTGTTCGTGATCCCCGGACAACTTTTCTCACCTTTGCCCGCAATGCCCACTTTAATTCTTCCTCACGGAGCAATTCCTTCAGCCTCATCTCAGCCTCATGCTTAATATGAAGCTCAAGGTAACAGAATCGTAGTTTCGCTTTTACATCTAATGTTTGTATAAGTGAAAGGAGTCGTTCCTTCTCGACCTTATACACTCCACCTAGATGTTTAGCCCACCCACGAAGGAAGCTACGGAGATGCCTAATCTTGTTCTCGCCACCGCTCAATGGCACTTCTTCCTCCTACATCTTTAGCCCATTCTCCGCAACAAGATCCAAAAATCCTTCTCGCTCAAACCACGCCATCTCAAAAGAGAAAACATTTTTGTTACCCGAGTAAGTAGCCCCACCAGAATCGAGCAACAAAGGCGTGTGATCAGAGATCCCGCGAGAGAGCGCCTGGACAGTTACCACGGGAAACTTCTGTTCCCAAGCAACACTAGCCAGAACCCGATCCAACTTCTCGTACGTTGGATTTGGCATCGCATTAGCCCATGTGAACTTCCTACCTGAAAGCTCAATTTCTCTCAAATCTAAGCTTTCAATAATGGTATTGAACATAAATGACCATCTCCCATCGAAATTGTCATTATTCTTTTCATCGCGCCTTCTAATAATGTTAAAATCCCCCCCAACCAGAATTGGTAGCTGCTCAGACCCACAGACTCTAACAAGGTCTGCCAGGAAATCTGGTTTGAGCTCGGCCTGCGCTGCCCCGTACACCGCTACCAAAGCCCAGTCAAAACCATCCTGCTTGGACCGCACCCTGAACTTAACAAAGAAAGTCCCCATGACCACACTTCTAACTTCCAGAGAGTCACATCTAACACCCAAGAAGATTCCCCGACCTGCCTCTCGGCGGCAGACAATGCCAGTCAAACTCAATCCTCCCGACAAGGTATTGAGAAATTGAGGTGAGAAATTTGCTCTACCCGCTTCCGACAGTGGCAATAAAGTCCAAGCAATGCTCAATAGATGCCTCCGCAAGGAACCTCTTTTAGCCAAGTCCTTAAGACCTCTGCTATTCCAAAAGATCCCTCTCATATATCATCATAAAATTTTCTAGTCAGACGAATCCTAGCACTCCTACGGATCATGGACATCGGGTAAGTTTTGCGCTTCCACTTACGCTTAGGGCTGGTCTTGCCCTCCCGGTCCAAAGTGCCCGTAACCGATGGATTATGAACTTCCATCCCGAAATTCTCATCCTCCTCCTCCAGCTCCTGGAGGGGCGGTGCTAGATCATCACAAAAATTATCAAGAACTCGAACACCCAAGGCATCAATCTCAGAGTCATTCATAGGTTTGACCGCAGCTAAATTACGAATTACTTCTAAAGCCCTCTCGGCTTCTAGATCTAGCAAATCGTTGATGTAATTAGTAACTTCACCCTCATCTCTACCAAGTGAAATTCCTAATTGTTGTGCCTTATCCATAATTTGATCATGCGAGAAATGCATAATAGTATTGGAAGTATTAACGGACATACCAGTAGTGAGTTGGACTTCACGGAGCTTGGCCGCCTCGCTGCACATCGCTGCTGCATGTCGTCCCACCTCCGGATGGCTCAAGCCGACAACTCATACGTCGACCTCACCGCCTCGATCCGGATCCTCCAAACATAATGACCTCCTCCCGCGAGAAATTATCCGGAGAGCGACCGCCTGTCGCTCCCCGAACAACCACCCGGTCGCCATTACCAGGTGAGAGCGCCGAGTCCAGCACTGGGGAGGCGGAGGCCACCTGCCCCCTCCCCCCACCCACCCCGGACCGCCTGTCCGGAGTGCACGCCTGATCCGATCAGGCGCCTCGGCACGGAGGTAGCAGGGAGCGTTGAGGCCACCTGCCCCACGCCCTCGCGGCGAACCCGCGAATCGGATATCAAGGGGCCCTCCAAAGAACCCAGATCCGTACTCCTGCATGAGATCGGACCCCACCGCACCACAACCTCGTCACCACACGCCGATGTAGTCAAGTCAATATCCAACCTCGCTCCCCCTTCCGGAGCCTCCTCACCCGCACTCTCAAAATCCAACGCCGGCAAAGAAAGCTCAAACTCCTCACTAGACTCCACCCGCTCACTCCACAGTCTCGGAGGAGCAGACACAGGACCAAAGGAACCAAATCGCAAAGTGGACGGCACAGACGCTCCAGGCGCCGTCCCTACTCCTATAGCCTTACTCGTCGCCTCCGGCCTCTTGGCCATCTCACTCACAGAATCATCGGCCATTTTATCCTTTCCAGCCGTATCATCATCACCTTCTCTCATGTCATCACCAGAGGCAGCTGGAGCCTCGGCGAAAAGGCTATCATCCTCAAACTGAATCTCAAGAGTGTATACCTGCCCTCGATAAGCCCACTTAACCATGTCGGGCACAAAGTCAATGTCTAGAATACTGACCAACAAGCGAGCAATCCCATGAGCTCGAGTAAAATCCATATCGACTCGCTCAGTCTTCCCCACCATAATACCGAGACTAGCAACCACCCCTGCGTCCCGCAGTAACTCAGACGGAGCCCCCAAAAAGTGCAACCAGGCCTGAATAAGGGGTGTACCCTGGGGCTCAACCAGCTTCCACTCCTGGAACTCAAGTATGGCTTCTGTACCTAGGACCTTACACATCCCAAAGCTCAGCAACCTCTGTAAGTCCTCCACAGTTGGGAACTGAACCCTGAAAATGTTGGTCTCCAGCCGGACAAGCTCCCAATGGAAGTCACCTGGTGCCAGCTCCCGGAGACGCTGAATAATCTGAGTCTCAGACACTTGCCCTTTAGTCACTTTCACTATCCCGGTTGTCGAAGTGTGTTCCTCCTGAGGAACCTCCCTCTCAGTCGGTGACTCAAAAAAAGTGAGTTCAGAACAAAAGACACCATAAGTCATGAGGCTCGGTCTGTGCTCCCGCACCATCGGACACATCCGACGGGGAGATTGTGTGCTCGCGCGATATGTATACCTTGGGACGGGCGGCGGTGGGCGTCGATTCCGGCGGCGCGGTTGCGGAGGTCCGTGTCGGCGTCGTACGCCGGCAGCCGGTCGCGGCGAGGACGGTCTCAAGACGCTGCTCCGGCGAGCCGGGAAGCGGCGGGCGGCGTAGGAGGTCCGTGCTGGCGGCGCGCGCTGGGCGCGGCGAGGTTCTCCGCCGTGCGGTGACGGTGGGGACGGAGACAGCGATGGCCGCGGCGCCTCCTTTTTCATTCCATTCCGTGAGGTTTGGGTTGGGTCCCCGGCTCCCCGCGCTGGAGCGGAGCTGGGTTCAAGGCTTTGACAGGACGAGAGGATCTCGGCCGCTGAATCGTCGTCAATATTCGTGCGGGTCCATGATCGCTCCCAGCAACGTTCTTGGAGTCAGCATAATCAGAGCCCCGGTTTGGTTAGCCGGTGAAAATGGCGGCCTAGTAATAGTATTAGCAATTTTTCTACTCCCTCGTCTCAAATTTTTTGTCTTAGATTTGTCTAAGATGCGGTTGCACCAAATCTAGACATATTGAAACAAGAATTTTGGAACGGAGGGAGTATAAGAATAAAAGTGGATAAAACTAGAACTTCAATCGTTTTGAAACGGAGAGAGTATTTCTCAGCAGCCGATTTAGACACAGTTGCTCTCTTTAAACAATGGATCAATCTGGAATTTGAAGTTTTTTTTTAATAGTGCAGCGAAGGAGGAGGAGAATTTATATGTATGCAATGTGCATGCGAAAATGCTCGTTTGGTGGCCGAGCTGACGCGTTAGGCTAGCTAGCGATCAGCGGCAGACGCGTGCAGACGCGTAGTATTCGCTTGTATTTCACCCAGTAGTCATTTAACAGCCACCGTATTATTCTTTGATCAACAGTGACATCCCATCTCAATCGATACGTCGTATCAGCGCAGGCACACGTACCTTCACGAATATGGGCGGGATTTATGTGTTTCTCTACTACGTGACGTGAGAGAGGCTAGAACATCAGCAAACTTTCTAGCCGTTTACCCACCGTTGGGATTTATGCGCAGAACTATTTGACACAACGAATTAAGTTATTTGTTACTGCCGGACGAACCTTAGGATTTACACCCAGAATTACTTGAATGTGAACCAACCAGGGTTTTAGTTACCGCTCGAAATTTCGAGATTTACCATGGTTATCGCATATTTCGTCCCCTCGGTAAATGGGCATTTCGAGCAAAAAAATTCAAAACTTTTGAATTTTTGAAATTCAAACCCTCAATGTACAGTAAAGTATGGCAGCACTTTGCAACACGTGTTGTAGACAACGTTCCACTAACTAGTAGCTCTTTCATGATAAGTATGAGTTCAAGTGCTATTTATATCTATTTTGAAAGAAATTAAATTTAAAATTCAATTATAAATTTCATTCAAAATTTGTTCGAAAATTCACGGTAACCATGGTAACCACGTTTACCAGTCCCCCTCGGTAAAAATGCATCATTCGGCAACCAAAACCTTGGAACCAACTAGTATTCTCAAAGTAGATATGCTATTTATTCAACTCTTTTTTCTTGCGAAAAAACTTACAATCTATTCATCTTCTATCATGGACAACGAAAACTATAAATAATTAAAATTACATTCAGATCCATAGACCACTTAGCGACGACTACCAGCACTGAAGCGAGCCGAAGGCGTGCCGCTATTATCGCTTCTCCTCGCCAAGTCGGACAAACCTTATTGCAAGAGATCGAGGAAGACGTCGTGCTACAGCCCCATAGGACCAGCGCACCAGAACAACAACCGCCGTCGATGAAGAGTAGCTTAGATCGGAAGCATCCAACCGGAAGACGCACGAACGTAAACGAACAACGACCAAATCCGAGCAGATCCACCAAAGATAGATCCACAACAGACGTATATCCACACGCCCACCGACGATGCTAGACGCACCACTGGAATATGGGCTAGGAGAGGAGAACCTTATTCCATCTTCAGGGAGCCGTCATCATCTCGCCTTCATGAGCAGGATACAAACCCTAAAAATACTTAAAGAAACGTCAAAAAACGGAGCCCTCCCACCGGTAAAGGCCGGGATCCACCACGCCCCTATGCCCCTAAGGCCACCGGAATTTATTCAACTATTTTTCTCGTTGTCCAAAAAGGAAAGTCCATATGTTGCAAAGATAATTTGTTCATGTGCTTAATAAAACCTACTTGTATTTTTTTTCCAAAATGTTCTTCGTGAAAACCAGATCATGTGATGTAACAAAAATGTTCGCTCATATTGTACTAATAAATGTTCAGGCATTACAGCAATATGTTCATTTTTATTAACTTTTCCCATTTTGTTTCTTTTTTGTTTACGGTTCTTTCAGCTCTTTTTGTACATATGTTAAAAATCTTCATGGTGTTTTTTAAAATGAATGGCATGCATTTTAAAAATGTTCGCCATGTACTTTTACAAAAATGTTCATTTTGTTGTTAAAATTGTTAGTTTTGTTGTTAAAAATGTTCATCGCATTTTAAAAAATTGTTCAACGTGTATTTTAAAAATGGTTAATCATGTATTTTTTAAGAATTAATTCAAAATTTTGAAAAAATAGTCCTGTATTTTAATATTATACATCACATACTTTTTACAACTGTTCAATGTGTATTTTCGAAATGTTCATTGTGTAGTTTCAAAACTGTTCATCGTATTCTTAATAATTGTTAACTGCGTATTGAGAAGAATGTACAGCGTGTATCAGGAATCTGTTTAACATTTTCTAAGTTCATGTTGAACAGGTGCATAAGTAACAAAGTCAACCAATTTTGAAAAATGCAAGAAAAACTTTATGTATACTCGAACACTTTTATTGTTTTTTTGTTTATGGGTGCTAACACTTTTATTGTTGCAATATGTGACCGTCTTTTCACTTATATATAAAAATAGTGAAATGTTTTTTCTTCAAAATCTATATGTTCCAAAGAAGTTTATTCATGCACATTGTTTCCCTCTTTGACTCATGCACACATACAGGTGTGGTGTGAATTGTGATACCAAAAATAGAAACAACCAGAACTAAAGAAAAACAGAAACAACATATGATGTGCTAGCTTTTGTTTACGAGCGTATGGTGTGCTAGTAGTAGTTAGGAGCTGACTAGTGCAAGGCTGGGCAACAAGTGGGTCAGCGAAGCAGATGTGCAGCATGGCTAATAACAAATGAGCGGGGTGTTCCGGTGCCAGCTCAAATGCGCGCACAAGGCACATTATGTTCATGCAAGCATCAGCCTAAAAGGAGCCCCACGTACAAATCGAGAACACTAGAGAATGGCACAGGTGTATTCCTCTTAAATAGCCCGGGTATATCACTTGAAAAGTCAGAAGGCACAGAACCCAATATGACAATGTTCGGTTGAGATAACGGCCACCATGCAGCTCGGCCTCCATATCGCTCCTCTCATGTGCATGACGCTTTTGTTATGGGAAATGCTATCTGACGAACGACAAATGCTCGCTGCAGATGTGATCTCAGCGAATGCACCCATGGCCGTTAGATCAAGATCAGACGGTTGCAGTTAAAAAAAAAACTACCTGCAAATTAAACAAACTGCGATGACAGTTTTGAAAAATGCCACCGTCAGCCAGATAAAATGCCACCCCTAGTGTTCGCAAATGCCATCCCTGGCGACCTTTCACCAACTGTTGCGGTCCTTCGTTATTGGAGGTCACCTGCATTTCTTTTAGGTTAGTCGTTTCTTTCCATTTTCATGTGCTTAATTTCTTCTTTTTTTAGTCAGTTGTGTATCTCTGGATGATTGGGTGTGTGTAAATATATGCACGGGTGCCATGCAATATTTGTGTACAATGTCAAAATTATTATATGTGTATTCTTGCATCTTGTAAATATGTGCAAATTTTTGTGCAACCCAATTTATTCTACCTTAGAAAACTTTGTTTTATTTATTTTATTAGTTTCAGTATATATCTAAAAAAGGTTGAAGGAAGAAGAAGTCTGATGGCATTTGGATATTGATCAGACGGTGGTGGAGAGCGATTTAACTGAACAGCAAAAGAAAATCCATTCGTTCATTCAATACGTTGGCCCATTTGTATGCACTTAATTGTTCTTCGAATTGTTCATGGCGTAGGTCGGCCCATTTTTGTATGCACTTAATTGTTCTTAGAATTGTTCATAGCTAGTATTTTCGACAATGGGCGGCGATTGAGACACACTACGTGATTAACCATCCAGGGTTTTTTTAAGGCACACAAAGAGCATCTTAGATCTATATCGAGAAAAACAAAAAGGTGGTGCAATGGATAGACAACTGGATGTTGAAGGATCAGTAAAAAATAAAATTACATTGAAAAGCATACTGGTCTTCTTCTTCCTCCAATTGTACACCGCCGGTTAGAAATTGTAAATTACATTGAACCAACAATAGAGACAATGACACCTGCAAACACCATCGTCATACCAAACTATGAAGACTGTGGTAGTCACTTGTTCCTTGAGATAAGATCTATAACTTGCCGAAGCAGCATTGGTTGGAGCATCAACCCACGCAGAACCGGCTTGCAATCCATTACCACCGGTTCAGATGGTTGGAGAAGGACCAAGCCGCAAAAATAACATGCCAGAAGATGTCGAAGTCACCACACCAATAGCCAGCCAATAGCTGCCCTTAAAAGGCACACGAACTAGGGAATCAATAGATCTTTTTTTAAGTGGGCACCAACGGATCCAGGGACACAAATTCTCACAGGCTCTTCGTCGGCGGCGGATTGAACACCATTGAGGTAGGGAGAGACCGGATAGATCTTATTTCAACATGACATCGGCCACCACCTCATCAATATCAAAAAACTAGACCAGTAAGGGGAGAAGCCCCTACTGATTTTTATTAAGAGAAGAAATGTGAGACAGCAGCTTACGAGCCGAGGCTCGAACCTGCGTCGGCCACGAGACACACCGCCTCGCTGGCCACTGGGCTAGGAGCCCATCCACTCATCAATATCGTGGAAGAAACAAAAACCTAAGAAAAATAAAACGAGATGGACGGGTCCTCACTCGTCTTGCGCCGAACGAGGAAGAGGAGGGGACCGTGACGGCTACTAGGGTTGAGAGGAAAAGTGATGCTCCCTTCGTTCTAAAATATATGACTTAACTTTGTACTAACTTGAAACGGAGGGGGTACTTCATAAAACGATCACCACCAGCCAGCAAGACTGGTTAGATATTTTAAAACCAACAATCAACAACAACAAAACGGTCGCCCTTAAAAAGAGACTTAACAAACGATCAACTCTTAATGGAAAACCAATGCGCACCACAGCTGGCGCCCCTCCTCCTGCAACAAGCGCGCATGCATGTGCGGCTGCGGGAGTTAATACGCACGTGCGAGCCGAGACCGAACCATAGAGGGCAAAGAGAAGAAGAAGCGGGCATTATCGGTTGCGAAGGAAAGCGGCGCACGTTAATCAGCGCGTGACACGTCGTCGCCATGGCCGCATCGGGAGCTCCCGGCGGGCGCCTTTCCGAGTTAGGCGTGCCGAAAGTGCCCCCCTCACGTCGCCGCCCAGCCCGGCCCCGACTATATATGCGAAACGCCGCCGTGTTACGCTGGCGACCGCGTTACGCCGCCGGCCCGGTACGCGCGCGCCGGAGGGGAGGGGAGGGGAGGGGAGGACCATGCAGTGCGCGGCGGACGGCGGCGGCGGGGAGCCGGCGGTGAGGAAGGGGCCCTGGACCATGGAGGAGGACCTCGTCCTCGCCAACTACGTCGCCACCAACGGCGAGGGCGCGTGGAACAGCCTCGCCCGCGCCGCCGGTACGTGCCATATCGATCATCAGTTTATCCCAGCCGTGCATGGCGGTGCACGTGGTACGTACGTATGTGTGAGAGCAAATTATGTCTTTTACGCAGGGCTGAACCGGACGGGGAAGAGCTGCCGGCTGCGGTGGCTGAACTACCTGCGCCCCGACGTGCGGCGCGGCAACATCACGCCGGAGGAGCACCTGCTGATCGTGGAGCTGCAGGCCAGGTGGGGCAACCGGTGGTCCAAGATCGCCAGGCACCTCCCCGGCCGGACGGACAACGAGATCAAGAACTTCTGGAGGACCAAGATACAGAAGAAGCGCAGCGCCGGCGCCACCGCCAGCCACAGCACCGGGTGCCAGCTGCCGAGCTCGACGGCGGTGACCGAGTCCCAGAGCAGCAGCAGCAACTCCGTGGGCCGGCCGGGCGCCATGCCGCACTACGACGTCGTCGCGGCGACGACGCAGCCAGGCGGCTGGGGTGATCACCAGCTTGGCTACGCCGTGCAAGGAGGAGGTGATGCCGCGTGTGCCGGTGGCATGGACGGCGGCGTGCCGCCGGAGTTTTTGCAGGCGGCGGCGGTGGCGGGCGACAACTTCTGGGGCCTCGAGGAGTTCTGGCCAACGGTGCCGCCGTCGCTCCACTGCGACTACTGATTGCGACGGATGCTCTTGTGCCGTGTGTCGCGTGTATAGATGGATATCCATATCGGTGTGTGAGTGAGTTGGATTCGTTTGCTAGAACAAAGCGCGCCGGCTTCGCTAAAATTTCAACTGAATTCTTACGGCGACTAATTTATATTGTGCGTGAGTAATTAACGTAGCCGTTTCACTGAAATTTCACTTGAGTTCGTCTCAAGCCGTAGATTAAGTGTTGAAGGTCGAAAACTCAATTCCTGCATGCACATTAGAGCCGTCAACCCTGCTTTGAGATTCACGCTCCTTATCTATGCATCTTTTTTTTTGCGAGTTCCTTATCTATATGTATGTATTTTTCCTGCACTGCTCTGTATTCGAACTAGTTTGTACGCTTCGTAATTAATATTTGTTTGGAACTACAATTTAGTAAATGAACAAGTTTCAGTTTTTGCAAAGTTGCAAATTTGAATGAAAATGTTTGAAAAGATTTTACAAATGTTTTATTTCAATTTTTTATGAAGTACTCCTACATGTTTTTATTCAGTTTGAAATGCATTCCACTTAATTTTAGTACTGATTTAGAAATTTTGAAATGCGCTTACCGAAACCTAGTCCTGTCACTTGTCAGTAATACTCCAATCTCTTCTTAAAAGTTTCAAATAATTTACAGATTTGGAGGAAAGAAAAGAAATCAAAAGATTCCAAGTTGTTCAAAAATATAAAAAAACATGTTTAATGCACAACAATAACTTAATTTTATTGAAATATAATGGAACCGATTAAAAATTTGTGAAGTCTTTGTGAGTTTTTGAAATATGACTAAAATAAGCGTGATTATTTATGAATATGTTATGTAACTTTTAAAAAGAAAGAAATAATCCACAAATTCGTATGAAATTTTACAATTTTCATAGAATTGAAATGGAACTTTCAAATTATTTTTTATTTCAGGAAAAAAAACATTTTTATTCATTGTTTGAAAGAAGTTCTCCAATATAGTTCATAAATATTCACTAAAAATTAATTACTCCCTTAATATTTATACCAATGTAATAAATTCCCATATAAGTAAAAACTATTGTGGAAAAAAACTGAAATCCATTTAAAAAACTTATGTCTTCCAATTTTTTGATTTTGTGGAAAAAAGTATATTGTTTTTTGTGGATGAATCTCGTACTTCGATTTCCAAGCTCACAGCCTTGCTAAGGGCATGTACAATGGTTGAAAAGGCAATGTTATCTTAAGCGTTGCATGTAATTTAGAGATAACAAAAAAACATGTCTACAATGGATTCTCTTAGTCTTATCTTCAATAACTAGCTATTCATAAGAACGTGGTGAGACATATTCTCTTAAATGAGAAGACAAATCTTTTTTTATATTTTTTTATCTCCTCCATCTCAACATTTATTCTACGTGGCGCTCCTTTTTTTTAGGGTTCTACGTGACACTCCTAAGATAATACTCCCTCCGTCCCGGACTTGAGCGCACGGAATTATTCTGCAATTCCTGCACCTGTAGTCGATGTAACCTGACTTGTGCAACACCGCAGGTAGTCAGTCACATAGTATATCGAACTCCAAGTGGCTTGCATTTTACATCGACCAGGCCATGTCTAAAACAGCCAGTACATATCGTAATGCATTCCCTCGAGAGAAAAATACATATCATATCAAATCAAAAATTCTGAAACTAAACATCAGAATTCAGAATTCAGGTACGCATCGCAGTGGAGATAAAAAAACAGAGCAAGAAACAGAGTGTATAATTGACGCAAGATCTTGCAACTGGCCGGATACAATTACACAAGAGAAAATGTCTTTTCGACAAGGAAAATTTGGGTAAAATTATGGAATTCCTAGTAGCAATGTAGGCAGCAGCAACGTCAAGGTCAGGCTCAGGCGACGGTGACCTTGGCGCCGACGGCCTCGAGCTGCTTCTTGGCGTCCTCGGCCTCGTCCTTGCCGACGGCCTCCTTGAGCTTCTTGGGGAGGCCCTCGATGAGGTCCTTGGCGTCCTTGAGCGCCAGGTTGGTCAGCGCGCGCACCACCTTGATGGTGGCGATGCGGGCGCTGCTCGGCACCTCCTCGATCACCACGTCGAACTCCGTCTGCTCCGCGGGCGCCTCGGCCTCGGCCGCCGGTCCGGCTGGGCGGCCACGGCGGCGGCGGGCGCGAACGCGGCCGCCGACACGCCCAGGCGCTCCTGCAGGTGGTCCACCAGCCCGCGCGCCTCCTCCAGGGTCAGCCCCGCGATGGCGTCCCCCAGCTCCAGCACCTTCGGGGAGGCCGCGGCGGTTGAGGTGCAAGCGACGGCGACGGAGGGGCGGCGACCGTGGCCGGGGACGAAGAATGGGTGTGGCCGGGGCAGGGAGGTGGCGGCGGGCTTGGCGTGGAGGAGGGTGAAGGCCGATAAGAGGGCGGTGGAAGCCATGGCCATGGCGCTGAGTGCTTCTCGGATGCTCTGCTCTGCTCTCCCTGGCTCGCTCGGAGTTGGCAACGGCAGAGGGGGAGAAAAGAGGCGCGCGAAGATAAGATAAGGAGATGTGTCACGTAGGAAACGAATGTGACGTGCGTTAGCCACGACAGCTGCACATTTCTGGCCGTTGGATCGGCAATGGACGGCGATCAGAATGCTTACAGTTTGTTCAAGAATCCATTCATGCAGAAAGAATCGATCCATGCAGAAAGAATCAATCTAGCACCCCAGCTAAGAGCATCCCAAAAAAGAATCTTGCAAGGGTAACTTGCGAGACTGCAATTGATCGACATCCTGCACATTGTTTGTTCCCTTGGAATGGAAGGAATTCGGTGAGTGGTAACCAACGTTGGATTGGATTGGATGGATCCTTAGCTTTGCCATGGACGCCGGCAAGGAACAACACAGCATAAATTGCAGAGTTCGCAAGCTCCAATCCTCCCCTTGCACACTAGACCAAACCCAGCCCTCAACCTCACTCCAAGCATATATATCAACCCAAGCCCCGAGAAATTACAAGTACGTGCGCTTTGCTGCTCATCGTCGCCGCCTTCATTCCACCGGTCACCACCGCGAAGCAAGCGAGCACCAGTAGCGAGCGATGGCGTCGGCTGGCGAGGGGACGGGCATCATCATCCACGCGCGGCCACTGCAGGACGCGGCGTCGGCCGGCGCAGGCGGCGGGGGCGGGTCGTACACGGCGGTGTTCGTGGTGCTGGGCGTCATCGCCGCGCTCATCGTCATCTCCTGCCTCGTCGGCCAGGTGTGCACCAAGAGGCACCTCCGCGCGCGCCCGCGCAGGGACCGCGTCGCCTACTACGACGACGACCTCGAGGGCGGCGGGTACGGCCACGGCCACGGCGTCGCCAAGATGGAGGCCGCCGCGCCGGCCACGGTGACCGCGGTGGTGCCGGCCGCGGCGTCCGTGGAGATGCGGCAGGTGGCTTGACGGCGCCAGAGAGCGCGGTGCGGGAAGGGGAACCGGCGTGGCATGGCATGTCATGATTTGGTTGCGACGCGTGCGTACGTACGTAGTCTCGTTCATGTGAACTCCCGTGTATATAGAACGTGTCTCCATAGCCACGACTGTAAATATGAAATTTGTTGTGATTGTGATTGTGTATAGATGTGAAGTACTCCCTTCGTCAGAAAATAATTGTCTCAAACGGATGAATCTAAATTACATATTCAAAATTCAAAAAATGTATGACTAAATCTTGAATTCTTTGCATTGAGGTAGCAGAACTGCAGAAATATATATTGCAGTGGGTTTATTTGATAGAGCTGAAAGAATAAAGAAAATGCACGCAGGAAGATTACTATCTTCCTCTTCCGCAAAAAAATTAAGATTACTATCTTCCTAACCTTAGGAGCTCCTAGGTGCTCCACCCACCCATACCGTTTTCATGTACTCGCATCGAGATTCTCAACGTATGTTGCCTAGAATCTTCAAAGTGCACGCGCACCTTTTCGACAAAACAAGCGGCCGTGTTGTGCCACACACATGCGTAGGATTTGTCTGCTAGTGCATGTAATTGACCATTAAATGTAGTCAGACTTATCATACTAATTGACAGCAAAACAGATTCACGTGTATTTATTCTGGGTCTTCAATTTTTAAAATTATATCTTTCAAGAACACAATGATTATCAAGAACTAATTGCACAAAACGAGTTGAAAATCTGATAGTATTTAAAGCCCCCCCCCCCCCATAACTACCCCATAAATATCCATATTCCAAAAATATAATGGAAACAAAAAACGGAAACAAAAAGGAAACAAGGAACCCATGAATCCAATCGGTAGGAAACGACAATCGTGCAAACAGGGAAGCGCCGTCCACGATAAAGAACGGCCGTCGTAAGCAGGCGACAAGCAAGGCGGGCGCGACAGGGACCGCCGTAATCACGAGACAAACAGAGGCGCGCGCGACGGGCGGCGACGACGACAATGAAAGAACAGTCGACGGTGACGGTTCGACCACACCAGAGAGAAACAAATCTTAAAACAGATCAAAAGTGTATTAAAAAACACTAAAAATACAAGGACTAAAATGAAAAAGGAAAAACCAGAAAGGAAGACCGAAAACCGAAAATCACAGAAGTGCACCTCAGCGCAACAAGTGTCACGCGCGGAGCGCCCCGAGAAAGTCTCACAAATGCCCTACGCGCGACACTTGTTGCGCGCGGAGCGCTCACGGACTAATCGTTGCGGGAAGCGCTCCTCAACAAATGATTTCGTTGTTAGGTTGGTTTGGATTGGAAGACGAATGAGATGGACGGACGAAACTAATTACATACTAAGATTAGGGAGGAAGAAGCGATCAATGCTTTATTATTAAAAATTAGGGAAAGAGGAAAGATATACTTTGTTTTGTTTCTCCTCGTGTTACACGGAGGCAGAGGTTGATCAGAGGAGAGGAGAGAAACAGAGTTCGCTTGACCCAGCGGGTTTATATACAGCTCGCTCCGGGTGATGCGTAGCGTCCCGCTGCGGTGTGCAACGTGGGGTGTGCGGCGTGGCCAATCCTATTTGCCGCCCGTGGGCGCGAAATAGTCATCACTTCACCGAGGAGCCGGTTGAGCCGGCCACACTCGAGTGATGTTTGATCGTTGTTGCTTCCTTGGCTGTTTTCTATGGGGATATTTTTTTTCTTCTAGGGATTTTACTTACGGTTCTATTTTCTCTGTTTTGTTTCCGGTTTTACTTTTTATTTTTGTTTTAATTTTTAATTTTTTCTCATTCTTTTATGTATTATATGAAAAACCTCAGCGCATATTACAACAAATTTCATCGTATATTAAGAAAACTTCATCGTGCATTATAAAATTTTCATAGCGTAAAAAAATATAAATTTATAGAAAAAATTTATTCAATGTTAATTTAATTTTTTCATCATATATTAAAATTTAACAATTAAAAACCTCAGCTACAAAGAACCTACCACGCCGTCGCCCTTCCAACGCCATGGCCGACATTCCCCGCTCCCCAGCCTTGCTCCTCACCAAAATCAGAGGAGCTGTCGTGCAGCGCTCCCCGGCTCCCCTTCTCTTAGAAATCACGTTCGACTTTTTTAAGAAAAAAGATGTTGCTATCAACCCCAAAATGTGTGTGAATTGTCTCTATAAATTATCATAACTAAAATTTTTCACTTATTTATATTAAATATTTTTACTTATGTATAACTAATTTTTCACATACAATATTAGTAATTATAATTTTATGTTACATCACCAAAATTAGCCACATAATGCAGCTAAATAATATGATATAATATATTTTGTATACAATTTTAACAAAATTCATGGGAAATACACCTACACTAAAATTTTAGAAAATATTAAATGCCAAAGTGACTTATTATTTATTGCAGATAATTCTTCTTGAAACATTCTTAAATTGATTTTTCCTACATGAAGGAAAAAATATAAGCAACACAACTTCAAGTCATTACATATTAATTTGTATCACCAAGATGAAATTTAAATATATGTATATGTTCCTATCTATATAATTAAATATCATGAGATAGAGCTCGAAAGCTAATACATGATTCTAGATTGCATGATTTTAGTTAAGCGTAAGTAAATCAAATGGATTGCTATCAATATACTAGAAAACTCTCAAAGTATGCATAATTGCCATGAGAGGTTGTTCTCAAATCTTTGTCATTGCTTGTTTATTCTTATGAATCAACAATCACCATGGTGTTGAATTTTCACCCCATAAAAAAGGTATTGAATTTTCATTTGTTCTTGATATAGTATCGTTGCATTCAGTGCATCCAGCTTTGCAAGCCATATACTTAGTAAAGGGCTACAGTCAAACGGTGGTGAGAGTGATTATGCACGCTCTTCTCTTTGGTCGATTCATGTCCATCGGTATGCAAAAGTTGTATATTCTGTCAAATAATGTGACAACATGAGACCACACATATTTGTCGAAAGATGGAGAATAAATTTAGTAAATGTATACGTGTACAAGGGAGGGAGTGCTTATTTTCAAGTCGTAATTTTAGCCTTATTTAGACTCCTTTTGATCACAGTTCAGTTACTCTTGTACTCACCTTACTTTTTGTTTTGCGAAATTTGTACTCACCTTACTCCATATATGACATGTCAACTAGACATTTGGGCTTCGTTCCCCTAACCTTGGCGGCTAGGGTTTTTCTCCTCCCTGGCGATCGCGATTGCCTTGGAGTTCCCCTCTACCTTGATCGATGTGCCAAGAGCTCCGCTCCCCTGACCGATCCCTCCCCTGTGAAGGCGATGCCGTCGGCCTCTGATGCGTACTCAGGAACAAGTGGCGGCGCGGCGGCCGCTAAACCGGATCTCGGCTATATCTTCAGCCAGTTGGACCTTAGCGACGAGGACTTCGATGACGTGGAGATCGACGTCGAGGACCCGGAGATTAACGAAAGCGTAAGATGGTTAGCCCTAGCTAGGGTTCATACAGATAAAACGTTCAGCCAGTCAACTTTCTACAAGGACATGCGCGCGGCTTGGAATCCGGTGCAAAGAGTTAGGTTTTGTCCGGTTGGACCAAATCTGTTCGTCGTGCAAGCTTCCTGCTTGGACGATTGGGAACGCATGATGCACCAAGGACCTTGGTTGTTGCGGAATTGGGCAGTGCTGCTCTGCCCATATGATGGTTTCAGTAAAACAGAGGAGGTCAGCAACGTGATCATGCTGATCTGGTTGCAAATCCATAAGCTACATGATGGCTACTGTAAGCAATCTATCGTGGAGAAGCTGCTTAAGGATCCTGGTGAGATTTTGGACATGAGGTTGAGTGGAAATATCCGTGGGGATTATGTAAGGGTGCGAGTTAAACATGACATACATCGCCCTCTGATGAAGTTTGTGAGCATTGTAAGGAGATCTACATGGTGTGGTATGAGAAACTTGCACGCTTCTGTAGGGTCTGTGGCCTAGTGGGACATGTGTTCAAAGAATGTGGTTCTGGGATTCATGATGAGAAGAAGATGAAATATGGCGATTGGTTGTATGCTGATGGACCTAATCAGGTCAGAGTTGAACCTCAAGCTCCAAAAGCTAGCAGGCCTGCTTCCCCGGGATTGAAGCATGATGAGACCCCGTTGGCCGGACGTCGCGGGAAGGAAGGGCAGGAGCACCTCGATCCTGATCTGCAGGACACTGCTATGTCCCCTGCAAAGGTTACTACGCCTGGTGTGGTTGTGAGCAAGGATACTAGGAAGGGATTGAATATGGATGAGGTGGATGGGGGCTCTGGCAACCCGAAGATGATCCTTGCGATCACTGATGGTTCAGGTGCAGACAAAGTTGGTGAAGACTCCCAGACTAGCAGTACTAGTAGCAAGAGAGCAAGGATGGACAAAGGCTTTGAAAAAACCGAGATATCGGCGACCTCCCTAGAGGACGATCGTCTGATGCAATGAATGTCATTGTTTGGAACTGCCGGGGGGGGGGGGGGGGGGACCCCCGGACAGTTCGTGAGGTGTTGGCCCTTTGCAAAGCCAACGACCCCAATCTAGTGTTCCTAAGTGAGACTAGACAGGATGTAGGGAGGATGGAGAAGTTGAAGTGGAGACTTGCTACGTCTTGAGCTTCCATTGGTTTTCCTTGAAGAGGAAAGGGTAATGCAGCAATAGTAGCGTAAGTATTTTCTTCAGTTTTTGAGAACCAAGGTATCAATCCAGTAGGAGGCTCCTCACAAGTCCCGCGCACCTACACAAACAAACAAGAACTCGCAACCAATGCAATAAAGGGGTTGTCAATCCCTTCACGGCCACTTGCGAAAGTGAGATCTGATAGAGATAATATGATAAGATAAATATATTTTTGGTATTTTATGATATAGATTGGAAAAGTAAAGATGCAAAAAAAGTAGATTGAAAGCTTATATGATAAGAGATAGACCCGGGGGCCATAGGTTTCACTACTGGCTTCTCTCAAGATAGCATAGTTATTACGGTGGGTGAACAAATTATTGTCGAGCAATTGATAGAAAAGCGAATAATTATGAGATTATCTAGGCATGATCATGTATATAGGCATCACGTCCGTGACAAGTAGACCGACTCCTGCCTGCATCTACTACTATTACTCCACACATCGACCGCTATCCAGCATGCATCTAGAGTATTAAGTTCATGAAGAACAGAGTAACGCATTAAGAAAGATGACATGATGTAGAGGGATAAACTCATGCAATATGATATAAAACCCATCTTTTTATCCTCGATGGCAACAATACAATACGTGCCTTGCTGCCCCTGCTGTCACTGGGAAAGGACACTGCAAGATTGAACCCAAAGCTAAGCACTTCTCAATTGCAAGAAAGATCAATCTAGTAGGCCAAACCAAACCGATAATTCAAAGAGACTTGCAAAGATAACTTAATCACACATAAAAGAATTCAGAGGAGATTCAAATATTTCTCATAGATAAACTTGATCATAAACCCAGAATTCATCGGATCTCGACAAACACACCGCAAAAATAGTTACATCAAATAGATCTCCAAGAAGAGGAAGGAGAACTTTGTATTGAGAATCAAAGAGAGAGAAGAAGCCATATAGCTAATAACTATGGACCCGAAGGTCTACGGTAAACTACTCACAACTCATCGGAGAGGCCTTGGAGTTGATCTAGAGGCCCTCCGTGGTGGATTCCCCCTCCGGCAGAACGCCGACGACGGCTCCAAGATGGGATCTCGCGGATACAGAAGGTTACGATGGTGGAAATAGTTTTTCGGTGGCTCCCCTGATGGTTTCGGGGTACATGGGTATATATAGGAGGAAGAAGTACGTCGGTGGACGCTCGAGGGGCCCACGAGGGTGGGGGGCACGCCCAGCCCTAGGGGCGCGCCGGGCACCCTCGTGGCCGCCTTGCTTGTTTCTTGACTTGCACTCTAAGTCCTCTTGATCATGTTTGTTCCAAAAAGATCGCTCCCGAATGTTTCATTCCGTTTGGACTCCGTTTGATATTCCTTTTCTTCGATATACTGAAATAGGTAAAAAAAACAGCAATTCGGACTGGGCCTCCGGTTAGTAGGTTAGTCCCAAAAATGATATAGAAGTGTAAAGTAAAGCCCATAAACATCCAAAACGGGTAATATAATAGCATGGTACAATAAAAAATTATAGATACGTTGGAGACGTATCAAGACTCGGTCTTAAGGGTTTCCATGGTGTGAGTAGAAATGGATTAAGTGGTGGTCTGGCCCTTTACTGGGATGAGTCCCTGGATGTGTCTATGCTGGATGCATGCGCTCGATACATTGATATACGGGTTGATAATATTGGGGATGGAAATTCATGGCGAGGAACTTTCGTTTATGGTGAACCTAGGGTTGAGAATCGACATTTGATGTGGGCTCATTTGGCTAGGCTGCGAGCTATATCTCAAGAGCCATGGTTAGTATGTGGAGATTTTAATGAGGCTTTGTGGCAACATGAGCATTTGTCAAGAATGCCGTGGGCAGAGGGGTAGATGCTAGCATTCCGAGGCTGCCTTTTGTTGTGTGAGCTCGAGGACTTGGGATTCACCGGTGTTCCTTACACATACAATAACGGCCAGGACGGGTACAAGAACATTCAGGTGAGGCTTGACCGGGTGTGTGCGGATTAACCATGGCGGGATTTATTCCCGGCAGCGAAATCTGTGCACTTGGCTTCACCGTGCTCGAATCACAGCCCTCTTCTTATTCAACTAGGAGGCGGCAGAATGTGCAGCACCACAAGGGGGCGCCGCGTTATGAAATTATGTGGGAGCGGCACCCGGCCTTGGCAGAGGTTGTGGCAAATTCTTGGCGGAGAAATAAACCAGCGGGAGATTTAGGCTCTGTGGCGGTGGAGTTAAAGGAGATGATGAAGGACCTGCATTCATGGAGCAAAGAAAACTTTGGTATTACAAAGGAGATCGAACAGCTCCGTGGCCAGCTGGAGGATCTCCAACTCGCCGGTGCCGACAGAGCTCAAGTTCGACATAAAATGAATCAACTTGATGAAATCCTTTACCGAGAGGAGATGATGTGGTTACAACGGTCGCACATCACGTGGCTTAAGGAAGGGGAGAGGAACATGAAGTATCTGCACCGTCGAGCTCTCTGGCGCTCTAAGGAATTACATCCAAAGACTGAAGAAAAGTGATGGGTCTTGGTGCAATGTTCCTTCAGAGATGGAAAGAATGGCCTCTTCATATTTCAAAGAGGTATATACAAAAGACTCAACGCTGGATCCTGAGGTTGTGCTCAGTTCTATTTTGCCAAAGGTCACGACGGAGATGAATGTTGCTCTTGAGAAACAATTCTCAGAAAAGGAGGTCTCCGATGCGCAGTTTCAGATTGTGCCTCTGAAGGCGCCAGGGGTGGATGGCCTCCCAGAACGGTTTTATCAGCGTAATTGGCATGTGTTGAAGGAGGAGATCACGTCTGCGGTGTTGCTGTTTTTTGAAACAGGAGTTATTCCCGACGGGGTGAATGAAACTGCGATTGTATTGATCCGTAAAGTTCCCCACCCTCAGGAACTGAAGGATTTTCGCCCCATAAGTTTATGCAACGTGGTCTACAAGGTGGTTTCCAAATGTATGGTGAACAGATTGCGACCACTGTTGGGGGATCTTATCTCAGAGAACCAAAGTGCGTTTGTGCCTGGAAGGCTCATTACAGACAATTCTATAATTGCCTTTGAGTGTATGAATCATATTCAACATCTTAAGGCTAACTCACCACCTCTCTATGCGTATAAACTGGACATGTCCAAGGCTTATGACCGTGTCGATTGGAGGTTTCTGGAGTTGGCACTGCTTAGGTGGGGCTTCTCCCAATTCTGGGTTACACGGATTATGGCATGTGTCTCTTCAGTGACTTATTCAGTGAAGTTCAGTGGGAGGGTTTTGGAGTCTTTTACTCCATCTAGAGGGTTGAGACAAGGTGATCCATTATCCCCCTTTCTTTTGCTCTTTGTTGCGGATGCGCTTTCAGCTTTGATTAATAAATCCATGATGGAGGATGGTCTGAAGGGGGTGAAGATTTGTAGGTCTGCCCTGGAGATATCTCACTTATTGTTTGCAGATGATTCTCTTCTGTTCTTTGAGGCATCAGAACAGCAGGCTAATCTGGTGAAGGGTATGTTGAGCACTTATGCTGCGGCCACGGGCCAACTTATTAATACAGCAAAGGGTTCCATTCTTTTCTCGGATCATTGCTTGCCCGCAACAGTTCTTGATGTAAAGAGAATCCTAGAGATTACCCAGGAGGTGTTTGAACCAAAATACTTGGGCTTGCCGGTGCCAGAAGGTAAAATGAATAAGGGTAAGTTTGAAACGGTCCAGGAAAGATTGAGGAAGAGATTGATCGATTGGAGTGAACAATATATGTCATCTGGGAACAAAGAGGTCCTTATAAAATTAGTTGCTCAGGCTATACCAGCTTATGTTATGAGTGTATTTAAGCTACCGACTTCGGTTTGTGATGAACTCACCTAATTAATGAGGCAATATTGGTGGGGTGTGGAGAAGGGGAAATGCAAGATGGCTTGGCTGAGCTGGGATAAAATGAGGTTGCCTAAGTCTATGGGGGGCATGGGCTTCAGAGACATGCGTGCTTTCAACCAGGCTCTGCTAGCTAAACAAGCATGCATGCTTATTGACACTCCGGACAGCTTATGTGTGAGATTGCTGAAGGCCAAGTATTACCCCTCCGGTCAGTTGTTGGATATTGTGTTTCCTAACTCTGGGTCGACAGTGTGGAAGGGTATATTAGACGGTTTGGAGTTACTCAAGAAGGGAGTCATTTGGCGTGTGGGTGACGGTGCTTCTATCAGGACATGTAGAGATCCCTGGATCCCGAGGGCAACACCTTTCAAACCCATTACTCCGAAAAGGACATCTCGTTGGAACCGGGTTTCTGATTTTCTGGATGCCAACGGCGCATGAAGGATGGACCGGCTCAGAAGTGCTTTTTGGCAAATGGACATTGATCATATTATTAAGATCCGGACCTCCCCACATCAACAGTCGGACTTCATCTCCTGGTTCTCGGAGAAGTCTGGACTGTTTTCTGTTAAAAGCGCCTATAAGTTTGGCAACATGTGATCATGTGAGGGCATTTGTTGGAGGGGCGACTTCTTCATCGCCGGATGCCAGCGGTCTGTGTGGAATTGTGTCTGGAAAGCGTCGGTACCGCAGAAAATGAAGATCTCGGCATGGAGAGCAATTGTGGGTGCCTTACCGACTGCCCAATGCAAGAAACATAGGCATTTATCGAAGCGCTCTACGTGTCCGATCTGTGGAAGGGAGGAAGAGGATGAATTCCATGCTTTGACTACATGTCAGCATGCACGTCTCCTATGGCTGAACATGCCATCACGTTGGCCCCTGCCTGTTGATGAGCTACTGTTGAACTTTGGGAAGGATTGGCTCCTGAACTTGTTGGCATCGTGTACGGACGACATCCGGGATATGGTGATCATGCTCATTTGGAGGATCTGGTAGCTTCAGATTGATGTCACACATGATAAAGAGGTACCACCGGTGGCTGTTACTGTGGACTTTCTCGACAGCTACTACAAACAATCAAACTTGTGGGAAGATTCACAACGGAGGAAATCATCAAAGGGAAAATGCCAGTCGGCATTGAACCAGTGGCTATACCCAAGCCTATCTTACCTACGGTGCCCTGGCCTCCGCCTCCGACGGGCTTCGATGCCTTGTCTGTTGATGGATCATTTGGAGCAGATGGAACGGCCTCTGCAGGTATGGTGCTTCGGGATAGTATGGGGGGTGTGATGTTCGCAGCATATCGTTATATCTTCAATTGCAATGATGCTTTGGAAACGGAGATACATGCTTTGATGCAGGGCATGGCACTTGCAATACAACATTCCCCACTACCAGTTGTGGTTCAATCGGATTCAGTACAAGCCCTCTCGACTCTTACAAGTGCCAGTCTTGTTCGTTCAGGTGTTGGGCATTTAGTCCAGGAGATCCAGGAGCTCATGTGTTCAAGGGAGTTTTTACCTCAGAAGATCCACCGTAGTCAGAATAGTGTTGCAGATCGTTTGGCCACCTATAGCCGCTCTGAGAGAACCATGGCTGTGTGGTTGCACTCGGTTCCACCATGTATTGAGGATCTTTGGCCTCATGATTGTAACACTGTGACATTGCAATAAAAACTCCCTTTACCCCTCAAAATAAACTAGACATTGTAGTAATGTTTTGCCAGGATCTGTCCCATGAGAGGCACTAGGGCAAAGTCAAACATTAAACCTAGAGATTATACTATATAGATATATTTTGACTTGCATATGTATGGTTGCAAAATCATACACTCGGATATAAGCTTACTACTTTGTGCATCTATTTTTATTTTAAATATTATGAAAACCCCGGATTAATAAGAACATGGAATTGCCATATAAAATAAAATTGAACCTAATACTATAGGGTGTTTTATTAGTAAAACACAATACATGGGCTAAGTTATACAATACAATTCTAAGTTTGTAATACTTTTACTAACACCATGGGCTGTCGGCATTTCCTATTTGGCGCTGCAAGCGCCTGTTAATGTGCATTCTGCAAACGGGTGCCTGCAGCCATGTTTACTGGGCTCGGCCCATTTGTAATTGCTTTTCTGTTTTCAGAGACGTGGGCATTGGGGATCGAACCCGCGAAGACTTCGCTGCGGGGGTAACACACTAACCACCATGCTTTTGCAATATTCTTCTTGTCTCTCATTTATTTAGCTTATAAGTTCGTTTTGTTCTTTTATCCTTTCCGGTTCATTCTTTTTTGTTTTGTTTAATGCGCGATTTTTTCTCAAATTTCGTGAACCTTTTTTCTAAATTGATGAACTTTTAAAATTAGATTGATTTTTTAAAAAATTGATGAACTTTTTTTACAAATTAGATGGCTTTTTTTCAAATACAATGAACTTTCTTCAAATTTGATGATTTTTTTTCAAAATCAATGAACTTTTTTCAAATCCGATTAACTGCTTTTCCAAATTCAATGGACTCTTTTTTCAAACTCGATGAACTTTTTTAAAATTGGATTAACTGCTTTTTTAAATTTGATGAACTCTTTTTTCAAACTCGATGAACTTTTTCAAAATCGGTGAACTTTTTTCAAATTTGATGAACTTTTTTTGAAATCAATGAAATTTTTTCAAATTTGATGAACTTTTTTTCTAGTTGATGAAACTCTTTTCACAATTTGATAAACTTTTTTCCCATTAATAAATTGATTGTTCCAAAAAAACGAATTGTTCAAAAATGCGTAATAAATAGCGCGGCTTTTATGGTTCTTAAAGATTCACGTTTTTGTATAAATCACTAGACTCCCCGGTGGTGTAGTGGCTAGCTGGATAATCTTGCATTTTACAGCGCGAGTTCGAGTCCACACGAAAGTTCAAGCAGACTGCTTGTATATGCATGCCGAAACATGGGCTTTTGTTACCCCGCTGTGAGTTCTCTTCTGCGAAACATGGGCCTGACTACTCGATCAGTCTAACCTATAACTTTGTTTTTCAGGCCACTAAAAAAAAAAAAACTCTTTTCATGCATGCCATTAGAAATACATGTGCTCCTATTGCGCGAACATCTCAATGAAAAACATATATCGAAGACATGCATTGTCCAAACATAACAGATTTGTGAACAGAATGAATGCTGAAAAAGTTTTGTCCGGATCTTACTTCATTAATAAATATCAAATTCCTGCATGGTCTTTATATGTGGGACTTCTTTTTATTAGGATTTTTGAAGGAAGTGTTGTGGCTCTCTCATTTGAGAACTTTCTTCATATCAATCATTAATTCTTAAGCAATGTCAGTCTTGGTTGCTGAAGTTTATTGGATAATATTTAGGCTCCCTTCGTTTGGGCTATAGATTTCTGAGAATCAATGAAGCTGTGGATTTCTGAAAATCGAATGAGTTATGATTGTGGGTTCTAAAAATCGAAACCAAGAAGCAGACTGTTTGTTTATTCTGATGTTGGACAGCTCCAGGAACAGAGGCGTTGTAAAATGCCAGTAGCGCTCTTGAATGTTCAGTATGATGTTTATATTATATGTTGGTTAAGCGCATATTAGCCGTGTTTGACTAAAATGGCATAAATGGACAGTCATTAACTGACTTTAACTTGAATGACTGGAAGTTCTGCCAGAGTCTCGCTTCGTCTGAATTTCTGAATTTTACTTCTGCCCCAAAAGCCAGTAATTCGGAGCGAACACACACACAAAGATAGGACAGAATATGCCTAGCCAAACGCGATTGATCACAAGCATACAGTACACAGCACAATGCTTATTGCTCACATCAGTTTTGTCAATACTACAAACATCATCATTACCATCACTCTCTCTTTATTATGCAGTATATGTGCGTACATGATGTGCTACCATCACTCTCTCTTTATTTCCTGTGCGTCTTACTAACTACTCTGCCTTGGCCGGCTTTGTCTTCTTGGCCTCGTAGTCCTTGGCCGCGGCCTTGATGGCATCCTCGGCGAGCATGCTGCACTGGAGCTTCACCGGCGGCAGCGACAGGTGCTTGGCGATCTCTCTGGAAACAATGCCGTTCAGCGTCAAAAGATTCAAACAGAGCCTGACATGCATATAGAACAACTAACGTACATCGGCACAGATGTGAAGATTAGCAATACAGTAGCTAGGTAACAGAATTGCAGTACTGAACGATTAATTAAACAGCTCACTTACGTGTTCTTGATCGCTATCACTTCGTCCATCTGCTTTCCCTTCACCCACTCGGTGGCTGCAGATGCAAAATGAGATTGATCAGACATCAGAATTCAGGACAAGGTTACCGAGCTTCGGCATATCTAATAATTGCAATAGCAAGCAAAAAGATTCCACAGGGGCTCATGCATACTATGCAGGGACTAAATATACGGAATGCTTCCTCCAAATTACTACTCCCTCCGTCCAGAAATACTTGTCATCAAAATGAATAAAAGAAGATGTATATAGCCGTATTTTAGTTATAGATACATCCCTTTTTATGTATATAGACGTATTTTAGTTATAGATACATCTTTTTTTTATCTATTTTGATGACAAGAATTTTCGGACGGAGAGAGTACTAGCTAGGATCAAACAATCGACATGATCATATATAGGGCAGCAAAAAATGCACGTAATTGCTCCTCCACATGTCTGATGTGGAGAATTTGGTTACCAAATTAAGATGGTTAATGCATTCGACGGAGGAGGATGCGATGGCGGAGCCACAGCCGAAGGTCTTGAAGCAGGTGTCGACGATCTTGCCGGAGCCCTGGTCCACGCGGATCTGCATCCTCATGACGTCCCCGCAGGCCGGCGCGCCGACGAGCCCGGTGCCGACATCGGCGTCGTCCTTGTCGAATGCCCCCACGTTGCGGGGGTTGCTGTAGTGGTCCACCACCCGCACGTGGTACCCCCTCCTCGCCGCCACCGCCCCCACCTGGCAGCATGGCGATCCGCCGATCACCGGAAATAGTTTGAATTGGTTATCACATACTCCCTTCGTCCAAGAAAACTTGCGCCTTAAATATGTATCTAGTATTAAGTTAGTTAATGTTACATATATTCATACCTCTCACGAAAGGAAAAAAACATGATTTTTTTCGTTTTCGAGAGGCACAATTATGCCTCTCACGAAAGCAAAACTATGCCTCTAGCGGGAGCAAAACCATACCTCTCACAGAATGAAAATAAAAGGAGAAAAGACATTTTTTTCCTTTCCGAGTGGCCTCGCAAAAGCTGTTGGGGAACGTAGTAATAATTCAAAATTTTACTAAGTCTCACCAAGATCAATCTAGGAGATAGTAGCAACGAGAGAAAGGGAGTGCATCTTCATATTCTTGAAGATCGCTAAACAGAAGCGTTACAAGAACACAGTTGATGGAGTCGTACTCGCGGCGATTCAAATCACGGAAGATCCGATCTAGCGCCGTACGGACGGCTCCTCCGCGTTCAACACACGTACAGCCCGGGGACGTCTCCTCCACTAGTGGAAAAATGGGCTAATCTGAGACACATTAGTGCCGGTTTGATTTTGAGCCGGTACTAATGTGTCCATTAGTGCCGGTTCCAACGGCTAGGCGGGCGGACATCATTAGTACCGGTTCGTGAGCAACAATTAGTACCGGTTCATGCCACGAACCGGTACTAATGATGCTGTGTCAGGCCGTGGGCCCCACGAACTCCTTTAGTACCGGTTCATGTCATGAACCGGTACTAGAGTTTCTTATTAAGCTGATTTTTAGTCCCACCTCGCTAGGAGAGAGGCAGTAGGAGCTGTTTATAAGCCGTGAGTGCAGAGACGATGGAGAGGCGCAATGCTCACCTGCAGCTTGCTTAGCTTCAAGCCTTTCGGAATAGAATAGATTGCACGGAGCTGTGTGCAGTGTAGTCTACCCTATTCCGAACGGCTTGAAGCTAACTAACGAGCATTGCGTCTTTTTTTATTTTTAATAACTCATTAGAACTCCGGACTTCTTGTGTTACGGCAAAAACTAACACTTCATTTTTTAAACTTATTACAACTTCAGACTTTTTTGCGTTTAGTACGCACCATTCTAAGCCACGTCATCAATTTTCAACCCTTTCTGACATCATTTGCTCCCCTAGCACAAACTGGACAATATCTTTCGAAGTATCAGGGCCGGTTTCGGACGAAAGAGTAGAGAGGGTCACGGCAAAAAAGAAAAAACTATATAAAAAAATTCTCAAAAATAAATAGAAGAAAACAAATAAAACAGAAAAGAAAAAACTATATATAAAGAAGAAGAAGAAGCAGAAGAAGAAGAAGAAGAAGAAGAGGAAGAAGAAGAAGAGGAGGAAGAAGAAGAAGAAGAAGAAGAAGAAGAAGAAGAAGAAGAAGAAGAAGATGATGATGATGATGAAGAAGAAGAAGAAGATGAAGATGAAGAGGAAGAGGAAGAAGAGGAAGAAGAAGAAGAAGAAGAAGAAGAGGAAGAAGAAGAAGAGGAAGAGGAAGAAGAAGAAGAGGAAGATGAAGAAGAAGAAGAAGAGGAAGAAGAGGAAGAAGAGGAAGATGAAGAAGAAGAAGAAGAGGAAGAAGAGGAAGATGAAGAAGAAGAAGAAGAGGAAGAAGAATAAGAAGAAGAAGAAACTAAATACAGCAAAAAAACTACTCAGAAATAAATAGAAGAAAACAAATAAAGCAGAAAAAAAACTATATAAAAAATTACTCAAAAATAAATAGAAGAAAATAAATAATGCAGAAAAGAAAAAAAATTATATAGAGGAAAAATACTCACAAAGAAACTAAATACAGCAAAAAAAACTACTCAGAAATAAATAGAAGAAAACAAATAAAGCAGAAAAGAAAAAACTATATAAAAAATTTCTCAAAAATAAATAGAAGAAAATAAATAATGCAGGAAAGAAAAAATATATAAAGCAAAAATATTCACAAAGAAACTAAATACAACAAAAAAACTACTCAAAAATAAATAGAAGAAAACAAATAAAGCAGAAAAGAAAAAACTATATAAAAAGATTACTCAAAAATAAATAGAAGAAAATAAATAATGCAGAAAAGAAAAAAAATATATAAAGCAAAAATAAAGCAGAAAAGAAAAAACTATATAAAAAAATTACTCGAAAATAAATAATGCAGAAAAAAATTATAAAAAAAAATGTTGGGGCACTGCCGAGTGGGCCTGCCAGACCTAGGGTGTGCAAATACATGCACAGAAGGGCCAGCAGGCTCACAGGGCAGCGCGCCCTAGTTAGGCCCAGAAGCCTGCTATATATAGGAGTTCGAAAGGGCAGCCCCGGCTGGGTTTATAAACCAGTGCGGCTGCCCTTCGCTCGGCGAGGTGGGACTAAAAGTAGCGCTGGCAGCGCATGGCCTTTAGTACCGGTTGGTGGCTCCAACCGATACTAATGGGTTGCCCTTTAGTACCGGTTGGAGCCACCAACCGGTACTAAAGGGTTGCCCTTTAGTACCGGTTGGAGCCATCAACCGGTACTAAAGGCCCTCGTTTCCCGCCGTCAAGTTAAGATTGGCCTTTAGTACCGATTGGTGGCTCCAACGGTACTAAAGGCCCCTCCTATATATACTACACTTGCGAAAATTCAGTTATCTCCTTCCACTTCTCGCGCGCGCGACAGCATCGATCTATCACGCCGACGCCGCCGCCGCGCCGCCATGCCGTCGCCCCCGCCGCCCGTCGTCGCCGCCGCCCGTCATCGCCGTCCCGCCGCCCTCGCCACCCGCCGCCCATCGTCGTCGTCCCGTCGTCGCCATACGCCGCCGCGTCGTCGTCGCCGCCCCGCCGCCCGTCGCCGGCCGTCCCCGCCGCACTCGCCGCCCGTCGTCGCCGCCCCCGCCGCCCGTACGCCCGCTCGATCGTACCACACACACACATACACACACATACACACACGCACATACACACACGCATACACACACACACATACACACACACATGTACACTACACACACATGAACGTATACACACATACACACAGACACACATATTTTTTTACTTATTTTCTGTTTCCTATTGTTTAGATGAATTAATTAATATAACTAGTTTATTTTTAGAATGTTAGAAATGTTAATGTTAGATGAATTAGAACTAGTTTATTTTTAGTAAATGCTTAGTTGAACTAGTTGAATTAATATAACTAGTTTATCTTTAGTAAGAAAATTTAGGTATATGAGATTATTTAAACTATTTGAATTAATAGAACTAGTTTATTTTTAGTAAATGCTTAGTTGAACTAGTTGAATTAATATAACTAGTTTATTTTTAGTAAGAAAATTTAGGTATATGAGATTAGTTGAACTAGTTGAATTAATAGAACTAGTTTATTTTTAGTAAATGCTTAGTTGAACTAGTTGAATTAATAGAACTAGTTTATTTTTAGTAAATTTAGGTATATGAGATTATTTGAACTAATTAAAATTTAGGTATATGCATGAGATTGTTTGAATTAATATAACTAGTTATTTTTAGTAAATGCTTAGTTGAATTAGTAAGTGTTTAATGTTTCGCCTATATGAACATAGGAAATGTCGTCTGACGACGGAAAAAATTTCATTATGTGCGAATACTGTGAAGACCAGCGTGGCCAGTGCGACAGAAATTTCCTTGTTGATGATAGGCGATTCAGCATCAAGCTGGATGAGACCTTCGAATTCGATACAGTAAGTCACAACGACAAGTGTCTGTTTTCGTAATTAAGCATGACTTATATATATATGCTTCATTTGCCCGACTTATAATTTTTAATTTTCACTATTCTACTAGCGCATCCCCTGCCATGCAAGAATTTTTGTCTTGGATAAGATAGGTTTCAATGATATGGAAACTTTGGAGGTAAAGACAGTTTACGTGAAAACTGAGCATGGTTATACTTTCAACGTCAAAGTATACAATGCACACACGTACACCTATTTTGAATGCAAAACTTGGCAAGCACTATGCAAGACTTATGCATTTGAGCCTGGTATGGTTATCACCTTTGATACTTGTCCGGAAGATGATATTGAAGGTAATAGAGACATATGGGTCGATGTGCAGACGCCTCCAATTCTACCATTATGTGAGTTCTTCTCAACTATATTTTTGTTTTTGATATTGCTTATTCAAAAATAATTGACAACTAATTTATATTGACAACTTATCTCCATTCAACCAAACATGTCCGGCGCTTGGTAGACAGGACCTACTACTGTCCCGGAGCTGAACTAAAATGCGAGGAGATAAGTCATTATGTTTCATGGCTTGAGGATCTTCATACTGTCAAGACAAATTTTCTTCCTGCACTTAGAAATGTTAGTACTCAAAATGTGCGACCAATAGTGATGGTATTGAACTACGGTCACATCTATTTAGGAATGATGGTAAGATTTTTACTATTTGTCCTCAGTGCATCTTTTGCATACATAATTTTTTTGCTAAACTTTCATTGCTAAGTATATTAATTAAGTATTATACGATGTTCTTCAACAGGGACTCGATGACAGTTGTGCCTCAGGGATCGAGACTAAAGGTAGCATGTCAATTGTTAGCTTACGGCCAAGATATCCTGCATTGCACATTAATGCATTCAGGATTTCTAGAAGCGATGAATGCTTAATAGTGAAAGATTGAAGAAAAATTGTTAACGATCGCAGAGAAGTACTAGGGGGCAGCAATGAGAAGCGCATCCCACGATTAGGAGACAGGTTCATCTGCATGCTCCAGTATGATGAATCAGGAGAGTTATACATGTTCTATGCTATTTTACCAGAGAGAGAGAGAGAGTAGCTAGCAGGAGTGATTTAGCATGCTGCTCTTAGTACTTGTCCTTTCATGTCCGTGTTCTTCGTTCTGAACTTAATCTCAAAGAGTGATTTTCTTTTGTGGTGTTATATATGAACGCTTATAATATCATGACAATCATGTTGAACTCGATGATATTTTTGCTTCTGGTACAAGTGAATGTTTCTTCTTTAAGCTGGATGGATCCTACCTAAGTGATCAACTATATATATGCCATATCCATATATATTATACTTGATCACCTAATTAGGTGATCAAGTATATAATATCGATATGGCATATATATATATATACTTTTGATCACTTAGCTATAGCTAGCTATATATATATATATATATATATATATATATATATATATATATATATATATATATATATATATATATATATATATATATATAGCTAGATCCTCCAGTTGAAACTAATCCGCGGTACTTTCACCTAATGATCTAAAAACTCATTACAATGTAAAACAATCACTAAATTAAATTGAAAACACAAAACTAAAGCAAAAATTAAAAAAAAATACCCAAACATTTAGTACCGGTTGGTGTTACCAACCGGTACTAAAGCCCTACGCGCACCCGGGCCTGGCTCGTGCCACGTGTTCGCACTTTAGCGCCGGTTCGTGACGAACCGGTACTAAAGGGGGGGGGGACCTTTAGTCCCCACTCTTTAGTGCCGGTTGGAGAACCGGCACTAAAGGCCGGTTCTGCACTAGTGCTCCTTCTTGATCCAGCAAGGGGAGAGGAGAAGTTGAGGGAGAGCTCCGGCAGCACGACGACGTGGTGGTGGTGGAGCTTGTGGTTCTCCGGCAGGGCTTCGCCAAGCACTACGGAGGAGGAGGAAGAGTTGGAGGAGGGAGGGGCTGCGCCAGGGAAGGGGTCACGGCTGCCCTCCGACCTCCTCACTATATATAGGGGGAAGGGAAGAGGGGGAGGCTCCCTAGGGTTTCCCCTAGGGGGCTGCGGCCAGGGCAGATTGGATCTCCCTAGGGAAACTGTTGGTGAACGTTGCAGAAAATAAAATTTTTTCCTACGGTTTCACCAAGATCCATCTATGAGTTCTACTAAGCAACGAGTTACTAGAGAGAGTTTGTATCTACATACCACTTGTAGATCGAGTACGGAAGCGTTCGAGGGAGTGGTGATGGTGAAGACGTTCCCAACGTGATTCCGATCACCGATGACCAAGTGCTGAACGGACAGCACCTCCGCGTTCAACACACGTACGAGACGATGGCGTCTCCTTCGTCTTGATCCAGCAAGGAGGAAGGAGAGGTTGAGGAAGATCACTCCAATGGCAGCACGAAGGCGTGATGCAGATGGAGGGACTGTACTCCGGCAGGGCTTCGCCACGCATATGCGGAGGAGGAGAGGTGTTGGGAGGGAGGGCTGCGCCTTTAATCGTGTGTGCAGCCCTCCCTCTACCCTCTATTTATAAGGGAAGGGAGGAGGGGCGGCCCCTCTAGATCCATCTAGAGGGGCGGCCAAGGGAGGGGCTTGCCCCCAAGCAGGGCGCCTTTAGGATTCCCCTCAACCCTAGGCGCATGGGCCAAGGGAGGGTGCGCCCAGCCCATGAGGGGCTGGCTGCTCCCACGCAGCCCAAGTGGCCCCCCAAAAGGGGTGGCTCTCCCGGTGGTCCTCGGAACCTTCCGATGGACCCTCCATAATACCGACATGACCGAAACTTTTCCGGTGTCCGTTTGACGACTTCCCATATATAAATCTTTACCTCCGGACCATTCCGGAACTCCTCGTGACGTCCGGGATCTCATCCGGACTCAACATCATTCGGTAATCACATACAAGTCTTCCTATTAACCCTAGCGCCACCGAACCTTAAGTGTGTAGACCCTACGGGTTCGGGAGACATGCGAACATGACCGAGACGCTCTCCGGTCAATAACCAACAGCGGGATCTGGATACCCATGTTGGTTCCCACGCTCCTCGATGTTGTCATCGGATGAACCACGATGTCGAGGGTTCAAGCAACCACATATGCTATTCCCTTTGTCGACGGTATGTTACTTGCCCGAGACTCGATCGTCGGTATCCCAATACCTCGTTTAGTCTCAGTTATCGGCAAGTCACTTTACTCGCACCGTAATGCATGATCCCGTGACCAGACACTTGGTCACTTTGAGCTCATTATGATGATGCACTACCGAGTGGGCGGTGATACCTCTCCGTCATACGGAGTGACAAATCCCTGTCTCGATCCGTGTCAACCCAACAGACACTTTCGGAGATACCTGTAATGCACCTTTATAGTCACCCAGTTACATTGTGACGTTTGGTACACCCAAGGCATTCCTACGGTATCCGGGAGTTACACGATCTCACGGTCTAAGGAAGAGATACTTGACATTGGAAAAGCTCTAGCAAAACGAACTACACGATCTTTGTGCTATGCTTAGGATTGGGTCTTGTCCATCACGTCATTCTCCTAATGACGTGATCCCGCTTGTCAATGACATCCGATGTCCATAGTCAAGAAACCATGACTATCCGTCGACCAACGAGCTAGTCAACTAGAGGCTCACTAGGGACGTATTGTGGTCTATGTATTCACACGTGTATTACGATTTCCGGATAATACATTTATAGCATGAATAAAGACAATTATCATGAACAAGGAAATATAATAATAATGCTTTTATTATTGCCTCTAGGGCATATTTCCAACAGTCTCCCACTTGCACTAGAGTCAATAATCTAGTTACATTGTGATGAATCGAACACCCATAGAGTTACGGTGTTGATCATGTTTTGCCCGCGAAGAGAGTTTAGTCAACGGATCTGCGACATTCAGATCCGTATGCACTTTAGAAATTTCTATGTCTCCATCCTGAACATTTTCACGGATGGAGTTGAAGCGACGCTTGATGTGCCTGGTCTTCTTGTGAAACCTGGGCTCCTTGGCTAGTGCAATAGCTCCAGTGTTGTCACAGAAGAGTTTGATCGGCCCCGACGCATTGGGTATGACTCCTAGGTCGGTGATGAACTCCTTCACCCAAATTGCTTCATGCGCTGCCTCCGAGGCTGCCATGTACTCCGCTTCACATGTAGATCCCGCCACGACGCTTTCGCTTGCAAACCGCACTACCATCGCTCCACCATTCAACATATACACGTATCCGGTTTGTGACTTAGAGTCATCCAGATCTGTGTCGAAGCTAGCATCGACGTAACCCTTCTGACGAGCTCTTCGTCACCTCCATAAACGAGAAACATGTCCTTTGTCCTTTTCGTGTACTTCAGGATATTCTTGACCGCTGTCCGGTGTTCCTTGCCGGGATTACTTTGGTACCTTCCTACCAAACTTACGGCAAGGTTTACATCAGGTCCGGTACATAGCATGGCATACATAATAGATCCTATGGCTGAGGCATAGGGATGACACTCATCTCTTCTTTATCTTTTGCCGTGGTCGGGCATTGAGCTGAGCTCAATCTCACACCTTGCAATACAGTGCAAGAACCCCTTCTTGGACTGATCCATTTTGAACTTCTTCAAAATCTTATCAAGGTATGTGCTTTGTGAAAGACCTATGAGGCGTCTCGATCTATCTCTATAGATCTTGATGCCTAATATATAAGCAGCTTCTCCAAGGTCCTTCATTGAAAAACACTTATTCAAGTAGGCCTTAATGCTGTCCAAGAATTCTATATCATTTCCCATCAAAAGTATGTCATCTACATATAATATGAGAAATGCTACAGAGCTCCCACTCACTTTCTTGTAAACGCAGGCTTCTCCATAAGTCTCAAGATAAACCCAAACGCTTTGATCATCTCATCAAAGCGAATGTTCCAACTCCGAGATGCTTGCACCAGCCCATAAATGGATCGCTGAGCTTGCATACTTTGTTAGCATTCTTAGGATCGACAAAACCTTCCGCTGCATCATATACAGCTCTTCCTTAAGATATCCGTTAAGGAACGCTGTTTTGACGTCCATCTGCCATATCTCATAATCATAGTATGCGGCAATTGCTAACATGATTCGGACGGACTTAAGCTTCGCTCACGGAGAGAATGTCTCATCGTAGTCAATCCCTTGAACTTGCCGATAACCTTTAGCGACAAGTCGAGCTTTATAGATGGTGACATTACCATCCGCGTCCGTCTTCTTCTTAAAAATCCATTTGTTTTCTATCGTCGCCGATCATCGGGCAAGTCACCAAAGTCCACACTTTGTTTTCATACATGGATTCTATCTCGGACTTCATGGCTTCTAGCCATTTGTTGGAATCTGGGCCCGCCATCGCTTCTTCATAGTTCGAAGGTTCATTGTTGTCTAACAACATGATTTCCGGTGACAGGGTTGCCGTACCACTGCAGTGCGAACGCGCCTAGTGGACCTCTGAAGTTCAAGAGCAACTTGATCCGAAGTACCTTGATCATCATCATGAATTTCCTCTTGAGTTGGTGTAGGCATCACAGAACATTTTCTTGTGCTACACTACTATCCTGTTCGAGAGGTAGTACTTCATCGAGCTCTACTTTCCTCCCACTTACTTCTTTCGAGAGAAACTCTTTTTCCGAAAGGTTCCGTTCTTGGCAACAAAAATCTTGCCCTCGGATCTTAAGTAGAAGGTATACCCAATGGTTTCTTTAGGGTATCCTATGAAGACACATTTTTCCGACTTGGGTTCGAGCTTTTCAGGTTGAAGTTTCTTGACATAAGCATCGCATCCCCAAACTTTTAGAAACGACAGCTTAGGTTTCTTCCCAAACCATAATTCATACGGTGTCGTCTCAACGGATTTAGACGGTGCCCTATTTAAAGTGAATGTAGCTGTCTCTAGAGCGTATCCCCAAAATGATAGCGGTAAATCGGTAAGAGACATCATAGACCGCACCATATCCAATAGAGTGCGATTATGACGTTCGGACACACCATTACGCTGAGGTGTTCTAGGCGGCGTTAGTTGTGAAACGATTCCACATTTTCTTAAGTGTGTACCAAATTCGTGACTTAAATATTCTCCTCCACGATCTGATCGTAAGAATTTTATCTTTCGGTCACGTTGATTCTCTACTTCATTCTGAAATTCCTTGAACTTTTCAAAGGTCTCAGACTTGTGTTTCATCAAGTAGACATACCCATATCTACTCAAGTCATCTGTGAGAGTTAGAACATAACGATACCCTCCGCGAGCCTCAACGCTCATTGGACCGCACACATCGGTATGTATGATTTCCAACAAGTTGGTTGCTCGCTCCATTGTTCCGGAGAACGGAGTCTTGGTCATCTTGCCCATGAGGCATGGTTCGCATGTGTCAAATGATTCATAATCTAAAGACTCCAAAAGTCCATCGGCATGGAGCTTTTTCATGCGCTTGACACCAATGTGACCAGGCGGCGATGCCACAAGTATGTGGGACTATCGTTATCAACTTTACATCTTTTGGTATTCACACTATAAACATGTGTAATACTACGCCGAGATTCATTAAGAATAAACCATTGACCATCGAGACATGACCATAATACATATCTCTCATATAAATAGAACAACCATTATTCTCGGATTTAAATGAGTAGCCATCTCGCATTAAACAAGATCCAGATACAATATTCATGCTCAAACTTGGCACCAAATAACAATTATTAAGGTTCATAACTAATCCCGTAGGTAAATGAAGAGGTAGCGTGCCGACGGCGATCACATCGACTCTGGAACCATTCCCGACGCGCATTGTCACCTCGTCCTTTGCGATTTCCGCTTATTCCGCAGCTCCTGCTGTGAGTTACAAATATGAGCAACGGCACGGTATCAAATACCCAAGAGTTACTACGAGTCTTGGCAAAGTACACATCAATTACATGTATATCAGATATACCTTTGGCGTTGCGGCCTTCTTGTCCGCTAAGTATTTGGGGCAGTTCCGCTTCGATGACCCTCCCTTGCAATAAAAGCACTTCGGTCTCGGGTTTGGGTCCATTCTTTGACTTCTTCCGGCAACTTGCTTACCGGGCGCGGCAACCTCCTTGCCGTCCTTCTTGAAGTTCTTCTTACCCTTGCCCTTCTTGAACTTAGTGGTCTTATTGACCATCAACACTTGATGTTCTTTCTTGATTTCAACCTCGGCTGACTTCAGCATAGAGAACACTTCAGGAATGGTCTTTACCATCCCTGCATGTTGTAGTTCATCACAAAGCTCGTGTAGCTTGGTGGGAGCGATCGAGGATTCTGTCAATGACCGCCTCATCGGGGAGGTTAATGTTCAACTGGGTCATACGGTTGTGCAACCTTGAACATCTTCAAGATGTGCTCACCGATGTAACTGTTTTCCTCCATTTTACAACTATAGAACTTGTCGGAGATGTCATATCTCTCGACGGGCGTGAGCTTGGAAAACAAGTTTCAGCTCCTCGAACATCTAATATGCTCCGTGATGCTCAATAATTTTTTGGAGCCCCGGTTCTATGCTGTAATGCATGCCGCACTAAACGAGGTGTAATCATCGGTATGAGTTTGCCAAGCATTCATAATGTCTTGGTTCTGCAGGACGGGAGGCGTCACCTAGCGGTCCTTCTAGGACATATTGTTTCCTGGCAGCTATGAGGATGATCCTCAGGTTCGGACCCAGTCCGTATAGTTGCTGCCGTCATCTTTCAGCTTGGTTTTCTCTAGGAACGCGTTGAAGTTCAAGTTGACATGAGCGTTGGCCATTTGATCTACAAGACATATCATTTAAAAGTTTTAGACTAAGTTCATGATAATTAAGTTCATCTAATCAAATTTAAATGAACTCCCACTTAGATTAGACATCCTCTAGTCATCTAAGTGTTACACGATCCGAGTCGACTAGGCCGTGTCCGATCATCACGTGAGACGGACCAGTCTCGTCGGTGAACATTCTCATGTTGATCGTATCTTCCATACGACTCGTGTTCGACCTTTCGGTCTCGTGTTCCGAGGCCATGTCTGTACATGCTAGGCTCGTCAAGTAAACCCTAAGTGTTTTCGCGTGTAAATCTGTCTTACACCCGTTGTATGTGAACGTAAGAATCCATCACACCCGATCATCACGTGGTGCTTAGAAACGCATTTAACTTTGGCAACGGTGCATGCTTAGGGAAACACCTCTTGAAATTGTTGTAAGGGATCATCTTATTTACTACCGTCGTTCTAAGTAAACAAGATGTATAAACATAATAAACATCACATGCAATTATATGGTAGTGACATGATATGGCCAATATCATAAAGCTCCATTGATCTCCATCTTCAGGGCTCCATGATCATCTTGTCACCGGCATGACACCATGATCTCCATCATCATGATCTCCATCATTGTGCCTCCATGAAGTTGTCACGCCAACGACTACTTCTACTTCTATGGCTAACGCGTTTAGCAATAAAGTAAAGTAAGTTACATGGCGTTCTTCAATGACACGCAGGTCATACAAAAATAAAGACAACTCCTATGGCTCCAGCCGGTTGTCATACTCATCGACATGCAAGTCGTGATTCCTATTACAAGAACATGATCTCATACATCACAATATGTCATTCATCATTCATCACAACTTGGCCATATCACATCACATGTCAATTGCTGCAAAAACAAGTTAGACGTCCTCTAATTGTTGTTGCATCTTTTACGTGGCTGCAATTGGGTTCTAACAAGAACGTTTTCTTATCTACGAATAACCACAACGTGATCTTGTCAACTTCTATTTACCCTTCATAAGGACCCTTTTCATCGAATCCGCTCCAACTAAAGTGGGAGAGACAGACACCCGCCAGCCACCTTATGCATCTAGTGCATGTTAGTCGGTGGAACCGGTCTCACGTAAGTGTACGTGTAAGGTTGGTCCGGGCCGCTTCATCCCACAATACCGCGGAAGCAAGATAAGACTAGTAGCGGCAAGTAAATTGACAAGATCCACGCCCACAACTAATTGTGTTCTACTCGTGCAAAGAGAACTACGCATAGACCTAGCTCATGATGCCACTGTTGGTGAACGTTGCAGAAAATAAAAAATTTTCCTACGGTTTCACCAAGATCCATCTATGAGTTCTACTAAGCAACGAGTTACTAGAGAGAGTTTGTATCTACATACCACTTGTAGATCGAGTACGGAAGCGTTCGAGGGAGTGGTGATGGTGAAGACGTTCCCAACGTGATTCCGATCACCGATGACCAAGTGCTGAACGGACAGCACCTCCGCATTCAACACACGCACGAGGCGATGGCGTCTCCGCCGTCTTGATCCAGCAAGGAGGAAGGAGAGGTTGAGGAAGATCACTCCAATGGCAGCACGACGGCGTGATGCAGATGGAGGGATCAGATTCTCAGTGGCTTCGCCAAGCATATGCGGAGGAGGAGAGGTGTTGGGAGGGAGGGGCTGCGCCTTTAATCGTGTGCAGCCCTCCCCTCTACCCCTCTATTTATAAGGGAAGGGAGGAGGGGGCCGGCCCCCTCTAGATCCATCTAGAGGGGGGGGCGGCGGCCAAGGGGAGGGGGGCTTGCCCCCCAAGCAAGGGGGGCGCCCCCCTTTAGGATTCCCCCCCCTCAACCCTAGGCGCATGGGCCAAGGGGAGGGGGTGCGCCCAGCCCATGAGGGGCTGGCTGCTCCCACGCAGCCCAAGTGGCCCCCCAAAAGGTGGCCCCTCGGTGGTCCTCCGGAACCTTTCCGGTGGACCCTCCATAATACCGACATGACCGAAACTTTTCCGGTGTCCGTTTGACGACGTCCCATATATAAATCTTTACCTCCGGACCATTCCGGAACTCCTCGTGACGTCCGGGATCTCATCCGGGACTCCGAACATCATTCGGTAATCACATACAAGTCTTCCTATTAACCCTAGCGTCACCGAACCTTAAGTGTAGAGACCCTACGGGTTCGGAGACATGCGAGACATGACCGAGATGCTCTCCGGTCAATAACCAACAGCGGGATCTGGATACCCATGTTGGTTCCCACGCTCCTCGATGTTGTCATCGGATGAACCACGATGTCGAGGGTTCAAGCAACCCTGTATGCTATTCCCTTTGTCAGACGGTATGTTACTTGCCCGAGACTCGATCGTCGGTATCCCAATACCTCGTTTAGTCTCGTTACCGGCAAGTCACTTTACTCGTACCGTAATGCATGATCCCGTGACCAGACACTTGGTCACTTTGAGCTCATTATGATGATGCACTACCGAGTGGGCCCGGTGATACCTCTCCGTCATACGGAGTGACAAATCCTGTCTCGATCCGTGTCAACCCAACAGACACTTTCGGAGATACCCGTAATGCACCTTTATAGTCACCCGATTACGTTGTGACGTTTGGTACACCCAAGGCATTCCTACGGTATCCGGGAGTTACGATCTCACGGTCTAAGGAAGAGATACTTGACATTGGAAAAGCTCTAGCAAAACGAACTACACGATTTTTGTGCTATGCTTAGGATTGGGTCTTGTCCATCACGTCATTCTCCTAATGACGTGATCCCGTTGTCAATGACATCGGATGTCCATAGTCAGGAAACCATGACTATCCGTCGACCAACGAGCTAGTCAACTAGAGGCTCACTAGGGACGTATTGTGGTCTATGTATTCACACGTGTATTACGATTTCCGGATAATACAGTTATAGCATGAATAAAGACAATTATCATGAACAAGGAAATATAATAATAATGCTTTTATTATTGCCTCTAGGGCATATTTCCAACAGAAACCCTAGGAAGACTCTCCCACTAAGCCAAGCAGTTGGAGGCGCCCCACCTCCCCAAGCAATGTGGGAAAGGGTCTGGGGGGCACATCCCCTTAGTGGGCTGGTTTACCCTTGGCCCATGAGGCCCTGCAACACTTGTCGGGGCCCCCGAAACACCTTTCGGTCATGCTGGCCATAGCCTGGTACCTCGGAACACTTCCGGGATCCGGGAGTTGCACAATCTCATGGTCTAAGGAAATGATACTTGACATTAGAAAAGCTCTTAGCAAACAAACTACACGATCTTGTGCTATGCTTAGGATTGGGTCTTGTCCATCACATCATTCTCCTAGTGATGTGATCGCGTTATCAACGACATCCAATGTCCATGGTCAAGAAACCACAACCATCTATTGATCAACGAGCTAGTCAACTAGAGGCTCACTAGGGACATGTTGTAGTCTATATATTCACACATGTATTACGGTTTACGGTTAATACAATTATAGCATGAACGATAGAAAATTATCATGAACAAGGAAATATAATAATAACCAATTTATTATTGCCTCTAGGGCATATTTCCAACAGTCTCCCACTTGCACTACAGTCAATAATCTAGTTCACATTGCTATCTGATTGTAATGAATCCAACACCCATGGGGTTTGATCATATCTTGCTTGTGAGAGAGGTTATTAGTCAACGGGTCTGAACCCTTCAGATCCGTGTGTACTTTACAAATCTCTACGTTATCTTGTAGATGAAGCTACCACGCGCTACTTGGAACTATTCTAAATAACTGTTTTACTAGATGAATCCGGTTTACTACTCAGAGTCATCCAGATTAGTGTCAAAGTTTGCATCGACGTAACCCTTTACGACGAACTCTTTTACCACCTCCATAATCGAGAAAAATTCCTTAGTCCACTAAGGATAATATTGACCGTTGTCCAGTGATCCATTCCTGAATCACTCTTGTACCCCTTGACTGACTCATGGCAAGACACACTTCAGGTGCGGTACACAGCTCAACATACTGTAGAGCCTACATCTTAAGCATACGGGACGACCTTTTGCCGTGGTCCGGTCATGAGTCTTACTCAACACTCACACCTTATAACACAGCCAAGAACTCCTTCTTTGCCGATCTATTTTGAACTCCTTCAAAATCTTGTCACGGTATGTATTCATTTGAAAGTACTATCAAGCGATTTTGATCTATCCTTATAGATCTTGATGCTCAATGTTCAAGTAGCTAAATCCAGGTTTTCCATTGAAAAAAACATTTCAAATAACCCTAAATGATTTCCAGAAATTCTACATCAATTCCGATCAACAATAAGTCAACAACATATACTCATCGAAATTCTATAGTGCTCCCACTCACTTCTTTGGAAATACAAGTTTCTCATAAACTTTGTATAAACCCAAAATCTTTGGTCATCTCATCAAAGCGTATATTCCAACTCCAAGATGCTTACACCAGTCCTTAGAAGGATTGCTGGAGCTTTGCATACTTGTTAGCATCTTTTAGGATTGACAAAACCTTCTGGTTGTATCCCATACAATCTTTCCTCAAGAAAATCATCGAGGAAACAATGTTTTGACATCCTATCTGCAAGATTTCATAAATAATGCAGTAACTGCTAATATAATTCCAACTGACTCTTAGCATCGCTACAAGTGAGAAAGTCTCATCGTAGTCAACTCCTTGAACTTGTCGGAAAACATCTTAGCGACAAGTCGAGCTTTCTCAATGGTGACACTTACCATCATTGCCCGTCTTACTTTTAAAATCCATCACCCAACAGCCTTACGACCATTAAGTAGTTCTTCCAAAGTCTACACTTTGTTTTTAGACATGGATCCTCTCTCGGTTTTTTATGGCCTCGAGCCATTTGTCGGAATCCGGGCCCCATTGCTTCTCCATAGCTCATAGGTTCATTGTTGTCTAGCAACATGACCTCCAAGATAGGATTATCGTACCACTCTGAAGCAATACGCGTCCTTATTGACCTACAAGGTTTGGTAGTGACTTGATCCGAAGTTTCATGATCACTATCATCAGCTTCCACTTCAACTGGTGTAGGCGCCACAGGAACAACTTCATGTGCCCTGCAACACACTGGTTGAAGTGATGGTTCAGTAACCTCATCAAGTCTCCACCATCCTCCCACTCATTTCTTTCGAGAGAAACTTTTCCTCGAGAAAGGACCCGTTTCTAGAAACAATCACTTTTGCTTCCGGATCTGAGATAGGAGGTATACCCATCTATTTTGGATGTCCTATGAAGATGCATTAATCCGCTTTGGGTTCGAGCTTATCAGGCTGAAACTTTTCACATAAGCGTCGTAGCCCCAAACTTTTAAGAAACCACAACTTAGGTTTCTCTAAACCATAGTTCATACGCTGTCATCTCAACGGAATTACGTGGTGCCCTATTTAAAGTGAATGCAATTGTCTCTAATGCCTAACCCATAAACGATAGTGGTAATTTGATAAGATACATCACGGTATGCACCACATCCAATAGGGTGCAGCTATGATGTCCGGACACACCATCACACTATGGTGTTCCAGGCGGTATTAGTTGTGAAACAATTTCCACAATGTCTTAATTGTGTACCAAACACGTAACTCAGACATTCATCTCTATGATCATATGATAGACATTTTATCCTCTTGTCACGACGATCTTCAACTTCACTCTAAAATTACTTGAACCTTTCAATAATTCAGACTTGTGTTTCATCAAGTAAATATACTTAGAATCTACTCAAAAATATCTGTGAAGTAAGAGCATAACGATATTCACTGCGTGCCTCAGCACTCATTGTATTGCATACATCGAATGTATTCCTTCCAACAAGTTGCTTTCTTGTTCCATCTTACTAAAATGAGGCTTTTCAGTCATCTTGCCCATGTGGTATGATTTGCATGTCTCAAGTGATTCAAAATCAAGTGAGTCCAAACGATCCATCTGCATGGAGTTTCTTCATGCGTACATACCAATAGACGTGGTTCGCATGTCTCAAACTTTTCAAAAAATGAGTGAGTCCAAAGATCCATCAACATGGAGCTTCTTCATGCGTCTTATACCAATATGACTCAAATGGCAGTGCCACAAGTAGGTGGTACTTATCATTACTATCTTATATCTTTTGGCATGAACATGTGTATCACTACGATCGAGATTCAATAAACCATTCATTTTAGGTGCAAGACCATTGAAGGTATTATTCAAATAAATAGAGTAACCATTATTCTCCTTAAATGAATAACCGTATTGCGATAAACATAATCCGATCATGTCTATGCTCAATGCAAACACCAAATAACAATTATTTAGGTTTAACACCAATCCCAATGGTAGAGGGAGCATGCGATGTTTGATAACATCAACCTTGGAAATACTTCCAACACATAGTGTCACCTCACCTTTAGCTAGTCTCTGTTTATTCTGTAGCCTTTCATTTCGAGTTACTAACACTTAGCAACCGAACCGGTATCTATTACTCTGGTGCTACTAGGAGTACTAGTAAAGTACACATCAATATAATGTATATCCAATATACTTCTGTCGACCTTGCCAGCCTTCTCATCTACCAAGTATCTAGGGTAGTTCTGCTTCAGTGACTGTTCCCCTCATTACAGAAGCACTTAGTCTCGGGTTTGGGTTCAACCTTGGGTTTCTTCACTAGAGCAGCAACTGATTTGCCATTTCATGAAGTATCCCTTCTTTCCTTGCCCTTCTTGAAACTAATGGTTTTACTAACCATCAACAATTGATGCTCCTACTTGATTTCTACTTCCACGGTGTCAAACATCGCGAATAGCTCAAGGATCGTCATATCTATCCCTGATATGTTATAGTTCATCATGAAGCTCTAGTAGCTTGGTGGCAGTGACTTTAGAGAACCACCACTATCTCATCTCGAAGATTAACTCCCACTCGATTCAAGTGATTGTAGTACTCAGACAATCTGAGCACATGCTCAACGATTGAGCTTTTCTCCCTTAGTTTGTAGGCTAAGAAACTTGTCAGAGGTCTCATACCTTTTGACGTGGGCACGAGCCTGAAATCCCAATTTCAGCCCTGATACGTCTCCGTCGTATCTACTTTTCCAAACACTTATGCCCTTGTTTTGGACCCTAATTTGCATGTTTTGAATGGAACTAACCCGAACTGACACTGTTTTCAGCAGAACTGCCATGGCGTTATTTTTGTGCAGAAATAAAAGTTCTCAGAATGACCTGCAAATCCACGGAGCAACTTTTCATTATTAATAAAAAATATTGGTGAAAGAAATAGCGTCAGGGGGCCCACAGCCTCATCACGAGATTGGGGGGCGCGCCCCCTGCCTCGTGGGCCCCCTGGACGTCCACCGACCTCAACTCCAACTCCATATATTTGCTTTCGCGGAGCAAAAAAAATAAAAGAAGAAGGGTTCATCGTGTTTTATGATACGGAGCTGCCGCCAAACCCTAAAACCTCTCGGGAGGGCTGATCTGGAGTCCGTTCGGGGCTCCGGAGAGGGGATCCGTCGCCGTCGTCATCATCAACCATCCTCCATCACCAATTTCATGATGCTCACCACCGTGCATGAGTAATTCCATCGTAGGCTTGCTGGATGGTGATGGGTTGGATGAGATTTACCATGTAATCGAGTTAGTTTTGTTAGGGTTTGATCCCGAGTATCCACTATGTTCTGAGATTGATGTTGCTATGACTTTGCTATGCTTAATGCTTGTCACTAGGGCCTGAGTGCCATGATTTCAGATTTGAACCTATTATGTTTTCATGAATATATGTGTGTTCTTGATCCTATCTTGCAAGTCTATAGTCACCTATTATGTGTTATGATCCGTTAACCAAAGTGACAATAATCGGGATACTTACCGTGATGACCGTAGTTTGAGGAGTTCATGTATTCACTAAGTGTTAATGCTTTGGTCCGGTTCTCTATTAAAAGGAGGCCTTAATATCCCTTAGTTTCCATTAGGACCCCGCTGCCACAGGAGGGTAGGACAAAAGATGTCATGCAAGTTCTTTTCCATAAGCACGTATGACTATATTCGGAATACATGCCTACATTACATTGATGAACTGGAGCTAGTTCTGTGTGACCCTATGTTATAACTATTACATGAGGAATCGCATCCGACATAATTATCCATCCAATGCCTACGAGATTTTCACATATTGTGTTTGCTTAGTTACTTTACCGTTGCTACTATTGCAATTACTACAAAACTGCTACTGTTACTTTTGCTATTGTTACCGTTGCTTCCATACTACTTGCTACTAAATACTTTGCTACAGATACTAAGTTATCCAGGTGTGGTTGAATTGACAACTCAACTGCTAATACTTGAGAATATTGTTTGGCTCCCCTTGTGTCGAATCAATAAATTTGGGTTGAATATTCTACCGTTGAAAACTGTTGCGATCCCCTATACTTGCGGATTATCAAGACTATTTTCTGGCGCCGTTGCCGGGGAGCATAGCTCTATTCTTTGAGTCACTTGGGATTTATATCTGCTGATCACTATGAAGAACTTGAAAGATCAAAGAACTGAAGTTTATCCCTCAACTACGAGGGGAGGTAAGGAACTGCCATCTAGCTCTGCACTTGATTCTCCTTCTGTTATGAGTAAACTTGCGACACCTAAACCTGCTTCTGCTATTAATTCTGATATGTCGCATGTTATTGATGATGCCACTTCTGCTATGCATGATACTTGTGATGAAACTACTTCTATGCTTGATACTACTGTGCCATTAGGTGAATTTCTTGATGAACAACTTGCTAGGGCTAGGGAGAATGAAATTATTGAAACTGATAATATTGATGATAGTGATGATGAAGGTTCTCCCCCTAGATATGAATTGCCTGTTGTTCCCGAGGGTTATGTTATGGATGAAGAAACTGCTAGAGATTTTATTGCTTGAAATGATAGATCATATCTTAAGAAATTATTAGCCAACCTGAAACAAAAGACTCTGAATGCTAGAATGAAACATGACCCTGCTTTTGCTACTTCACCTATCTTTGTTACCGATAAGGATTATGAATTCTTTGTTGATCCTGAGATAATTACTTTAGTTGAATCCGATCCTTTTTATGGCACTGAATCTAAAACTGTAGTGGCACATCTTACTAAGCTAAATGATATAACCACCCTGTTTACTAATGATGAGAAATCTTGCTACTATTATATCCTTAAAATATTTCCTTTCTCATTAAAGGGTGATGCTAAGACATGGTTTAATTCTCTTGATCCTGGTTGTGTGCGTAGTCCCCAAGATATGATTTACTACTTCTCTGCTAAATATTTCCCTGCTCATAAGAAACAAGCTGCCTTGAGGGAAATATATAATTTTGTGCAAATTGAAGAAGAGAGTCTCCCACAAGCTTGGGGGAGGCTTCTCCGGTTACTTAATGCCTTGCCTGATCATCCTCTTAAGAAAAATGAAATACTTGATATCTTCTATAATGGACTAACCGATGCTTCCAAGGACCATTTGGATAGTTGTGCTAGTTGTGTTTTCAGGGACAGGACAGTCGACCAAGCTGAATTGCTGTTAAATAATATTTTGACAAATGAAAATAGTTGGGCACCTCCTGAACCAACTCCTAAGCCAACTCCGAAGAAAAGAGGTGTTTTATTTCTTAGTCCTGAAGATATGCAAGAGGCAAAGAAATCTATGAAAGAGAAAGGCATTAAAGCTGAAGATGTTAAAAATTTACCTCATGTCGAAGAAATTCATGGCCTCAATATACCACCTAAAGAAATACAAGGTCTTGATAACCCGAATAGGTAGTGAAGGTAAACTCTCTTTATAGATATGATAAAGTTGAAATCCCGTCTACTAAGTTTGCTAGCCAATGCTTAGATGAATTTGATGACTTTATGGATAAACAAGCAAATTTCAATGATTATGTTAGTAGACAATTGAAAAATAATGCTTATATGATTGGACGCTTGAGTGATTATATGTATAGAGTTAAGGGTGAACTTAAACTCACTAGTAAACATGTTTCTATGGTCACTACCCAAGCAGAACAAGTACTTAAGGCTTAGAATGAATTGCTTGATGAACTAAATAATAAACATGACTTTGTTGTTAGAGTGGCTACTAGGACTGGTAAAATGACTTAGGAACCTTTGTATCCTGAAGGCCACCCTAAGAGAATTGAACAAGATTCTCAGAAAAATAATTTAGATGCTCCTAGTCCTTCTAAAAAGAAGAAAAAGAAAAATGATAGGACTTTGCATGCTTCTAGTGAACCTATCGTAGAAACACCTGAGAATCCTAATGATATTTCTGTCTCTGATGATGAAGCACAATCTGGAGATGAACATGAAACTAATGATAATGCTAATAATGATGTTCATGTAGATGCTCAACCTAGCAATAACAATGATATAGAAATTGAACCTGCTGTTGATCTTGATAACCCACAATCAAGAAATCAAGGTTATGATAAGAGAGACTTCGTTGCTAGGAAGCATGGTAGGGAAAGAGAACCATGGGTTCAGAAACCCATGCCTTTTCCTCCTAAACCATCCAAGAAAAAGGATGATGAGGACTTTGAGCGCTTTGCTGAAATGATTAGACCTATCTTCTTACGTATGCGCTTAACTGATATGCTTAGGACAAACCCTTATGCTAAATACATGAAAGATATCATTACAAATAAAAGAAAAATACCTGAAGCTGAAATCTTCACCATGCTCGCTAACTACACCTTTAAGGGTGGAATACCTAAGAAACTTGGTGATCCTGGAGTACCCACTATACCATGCTCCATTAAAAGAAATTATGTTAAAACTGCCTTATGTGATTTAGGAGCCGGGGTTAGTGTTATGCCTCTTTCCTTATACCGTAGACTTGAATTAAGTAAGTTGACACCTACTAAGATATCTTTGCAAATGGTTAATAAATCAACTGCTATACCTGTCGGTATTTGTGAGGACGTACCTGTTGATGTTGCGGATGTTACTATCTTAACAGACTTTTTCATTCTTGATATTCCTGAGGACGACAGTATGTCGATTATCCTCGGTAGACCCTTTTTAAATACTGCAGGTGCTGTTATTGATTGCAATAAAGGCAATGTCACCTTTCTAGTTAACGGTAATGAGCATATGGTACACTTTCTGAGGAAACAACCTCAAGTTCATAGCATAAATTCTATTGGGAAAATTCCATCAATTATATTTGGAGGTTTTGAATTTCCTCTTCCTACAACAAAGAAAAGTATGATATTCTTATTATTGGGGATGTTCATATGCCCGTTGAGGTAACCTAGTGCCACTTCGAAATTTCTCCAGTTTCATGTGATTCGGAATGAGTTTGTTAACAAGACTTGCTCAACCTTGTTAGTGGATTACTTTTGATGAGCATGAGATGGATGAAGTTAGAAGGCACAACCTTGTGTACCCTCTCTTTACTTTCTGTTACTTAGAATAAATAAAGTAGAAATAGTATATTTTGTCTGTTTTCTGAATTATCTATGCAATAAAAAATATCCCGAAAATAAAAGTTCCCCAAATGCCATGCCAATTTAATATGATTTTTTCTAGAATATTTAAGAATATTTGGCACTGAGAACACATCAGGGGGCAAGCACCTGGCCACGAGGGTCCAGGGCGCGCCCACCCCTACAGGGCGCGCCCCCTGCCTCGTGGGCCCATGGTGGCTCCCCTCCACTTATTCCTGCACCCACACACTCCTTCTTCCTCCCAAAAAATCACTATCTAGCTCAAGCACGAGTTCTAGCTTGTTTTGCTGCCATTTTCGATCTCCTTGCTCAAAGCTCCATTCACAAAACTGCTTTGGGGGATTGTTCTTTGGTATGTGACTCCTCCAATGATCCAATTAGTTTTTGTTCTAGTGCTTTATTCATTGCAAATTCTTGCTGCTTAGGTGACCCTGTTCTTGAGCTTGCATGTTAAATTTATGAGGCACCAAGTAATTCTAATGCATGATAGAGGCTCTAGGCACTTGTGGGAGTAGTTTCTATCAATTTCATTGAGTTTGTTTCACTTTTATTTTCAGTCACTAAAAATTTCAGATATTTTCAGAAAATGATGAAGAGATTCTTCTTGAGGGGCTCTTCTAGCCAAGGCTCTAAGGATAAACAAGATAAGGAGAATGAAAAGCCCAAGTATAATCTTCCTCGTGTAGCGGAAGTACGGCCGTGTGAATGGCCTTGTGATGATTTCTTGAGAGCAGTCGGGATATATGATGATTTCTATTCCTTGGTTGATAATGCGGGCCTCACTGACTTCCTCCACAACCAACTTGAACAGTATCTCTTACTCACCAATACTTTCATGCAAAATTTCTACTTTTATCGTAAGAAATCACCTCCCTCAGTAGAGTTTAAATTATATGATGTTGATAGGGAGATGCCACTATATGAATTTTGCATGGTTTGCAAGATACTCTTCGGGGGCAGCTTAGAGGAAACACATCATAAAGATGTGGAAGGATTTATTGACACTATCACTGTAGGGGAAACGAGGAAGGTTTCTGATGCAAGAATAACTAGCTTTCATTTTCCTGTTTTACGCTACTTTGCAATATTTGCTAGTCGATGCTTAATTGGTCGCGGAAACCGTGGAAATCTTAATATTCCTGATATTATCATTTTGTTCCATGCTTTATTTCGTGATAACTGTTTTAATACGGGTGCTATTATTGCTAGACGATTAAGCATGAACCATACTCAGGGCCCCATTTTTGGAGGTATCTATGCTTCACGCCTCGTTAAACATTTCAGAATACCCATTAGGCATTTTGAGGAAGAAGAAAAACTGCTACCCCTTACTTTTCTAGATTACAAGAGCATGGTAGCACACGAGTTTATTGTCACAAATGATGAGAATATGCTTAAATATAATTTGAGATATCATAAGAAACATAGTGAAACTATTATCCTACCTGCACCCTCTTTGTTTGATTTATCTTCAGGCATGTTTCTCGTCTTACCAGAGGCCGCTCGTGCTTACCGAGGCCAGACATCAGCCCCAGAGCCTGAGCCGGAACCACAACTTGACCCTTATCGACCATCCTTTTATTAGTGGAATCTGGAGGAGTTTGCCAGCCAATGGTACCCAGATGATGCACCTCAGTACACTGGAGGGAGTAGCTCTGACCCATGGCCATAGACCAACTTAGGCCAAAAGCCTAAGCTTGGGGGAGTACGTTTTCCTCACCGACTTTACATTCATGTTCACACACTCATTCTAGTGTCGGTGCTCATACTCTTTCATTGTACTATCCATGCTAGTTTATTTTATTTTCTCGCTTCCTTCTTATATGTTTGATAAACCTTAAGAAAAACCAAAAAAAATAGTTAGTTTAATTTCCATGCATGTAGTAGTAATAATTGAAACAAAAACTCAAAAAGATTTCTCGTTCTTCTTTTTGCTTGTTGGGAGCTTTCCTGTGTAAATAATTTTATTTCTCTTCTTTTCCTTTGGGGGTCGAGAGAAGAAGTCCATAATGAAAATGTCTAAGTGGTTCTCACACGCATAATTGATTTACTTTAACCAAGAGCCCATATTACTTTGTCTTCTCTCTTGAAATGAATGCTTGCAGATTCCAGCTTAGTCCAATGCACGTGCACTATTATTATTGTCCACACCGTTTAGTCGTGCAAGTGAAAGGCAATGATGATGATATATGATGAAATGATTGGGATAAGAGGAGCTGGTATGAACTCGACCTTTCTTGTTTTTGTAAATATGATTAGCTAATCGTTCCTGATTCAACCTATTATGAATAAACATGTTTGCAATGACAATTAGAGATTATAGTTACTTATGCCATGTTTAATTAGCTACGAGTTATAATGGTTTACCTTGCGTGCCGACATGCTATTAAAATGGTTGTGATGTGGTATGATAGGGTGGTATCCTCCTTTGAATGAATTGAGTGACTCGACTTGGCACATGTTCACACATGTAGTCGAAGCAAAATCAACATAGCCTTCACGATATTTATGTTCATGGTGGATTATATCCTACTCATGCTTGCACTCAGTGTCTATTAATTTTAGTGCATGTTCATGACTGTTGTCGCTCTCTCAGTTGGTCGCTTTCCAGTCTTTTTCTAGCCTTCACTTGTACTAAGCGGGAATACTGCTTGTGCATCCAAACTCCATAAACCCCAAAGTTATTCCATATGAGTCCACCATACCTTCCTATATGCGGTATCTACCTGCCGTTCCAAGTAAATTTGTATGTGCCAAACTCCAAACCTTCAAATGAAATTCTGTTTTGTATGCTCAAGCAGCTCATGTTTCAACTAGGGTTGTCTGTATCTTCCATGTTAGGCGGGTTATTCTCAAGAGGAGTGGACTCCGCTCCTCATTCACGAGAAAATGGCTGGTCACCGAGATGCCCAGTCCCATGCTCAAATCAAATCAAAATAATTAAACAAAACTCCCCCAGGATTGTTGTTAGTTGGAGGCACCCATTGTTTCGGGCAAGCCATGGATTGATGCTTGTTGGTGGACGGGGAGTATAAAACTTTACCATTCTGTTTGGGAACCGCCTATAATGTGTGTAGCATGGAAGATATAGAGATCTCATAGTTGTTATGTTGACAATGAAAGTATACCGCTCAAAATGCTATTATCTCTGTTTTAAAAATCAAGCTGTGGCACCTCTACAAATCCCTGCTTCCCTCTACGAAGGGCCTATCTATTTACTTTTATGTTGAGTCATCACCCTCTTATTAAAAAGCACCCGCTGGAGAGCACCGCTGTCATTTGCATGCATTACTATTAGTTTATATTGGGTATGACTATGACTGGATCTCTTTTACCATGAATTACAATGTTTAGTCAGTCCTTGATCTTTAAAGGTGCTCTGCATTTATGTTTCGCGGTCTCAGAAAGGGCTAGCGAGATACCATCTTGTTATATCATATTATGATTGTTTTGAGAAAGTGTTGTCATCTGAGTTTTATTATTATTGCTCACTAGTTCATTATGCCACTGATATGAGTAAACATGAGACCTAAGTGTTATTGTGAATATGGTTAGTTATAATCTTTGCTGAAAACTTGAATGCTAGCTTTACATATTTACAACAACAAGAGCAAATAGAGTTTGTAAAACTTTTTCTTTATCACTTTCAGTTTATCAACTGAATTGCTTGAGGACAAGCAAAGGTTTAAGCTTGGGGGAGTTGATACGTCTCCGTCGTATCTACTTTTCCAAACACTCTTGCCCTTGTTTGGACTCTAATTTGCACGATTTGAATGGAACTAACCCAGACTGATGCTGTTTTCAGCAGAAATGCCATGGTGTATTTTTGTGCAGAAATAAAAGTTCTCGGAATGACCTGCAAATCCACGGAGCAACTTTTCAGAATTAATAGAAAATACTGGCGAAAGAATTAGCGTTAGGGGGACCACACTCTGGTCACGAGGGTGGGGGGCGCACCCCCTCCCCTAGGGCGCACCCCCTGCGTCATGGGCCCCCTGGACGTGCACCGACCTCAACTCCAACTCCATATATTTGCTTTCACGGAGAAAAAAAAATAAAAGAACAAGGGTTCATCGCGTTTTATGATACGGAGCCGCCGCCAAGCCCTAAAACCTATCGGGAGGGCTGATCCGGAGTCCGTTCGGGGCTCCAGAGAGGGGAATCCATCGCCGTCATCATGATCAACCATCCTCCATCACCAATTTCATGATGCTCACCGCCGTGCGTGAGTAATTCCATCGTAGGCTTGCTGGACTGTGATGGGTTGGATGATATTTACCATGTAATCGAGTTAGTTTTGTTAGGGTTTGATCCCTAGTATCCATATGTTCTGAGGTTGATGTTGCTATGACTTTGCTATTCTTAATGCTTGTCACTAGGGTCCGAGTGCCATGATTTCAGATCTGAACCTATTATGTTTTCATGAATATATGTGAGTTCTTGATCCTATCTTGCAAGTCTATAGTCACCTATTATGTGTTATGATCCGTTAACCCCGAAGTGACAATAATCAGGATACTTACCGGTGATGACCGTAGTTTGAGGAGTTCATGTATTCACTAAGTGTTAATTCTTTGGTCCGGTTCTCTATTAAAAGGAGGCATTAATTCCCTTAGTTACCATTAGGACCCCGCTGCCACGGGAGGGTAGGACAAAAGATGTCATGGAAGTTCTTTTCCATAAGCACGCATGACTATATTCGGAATACATGCCTACATTACATTGATGAACTGGAGCTAGTTCTGTGTCACCCTATGTTATAACTATTACATGAGGAATCACATCCGACATAATTATCCATCACTGATCCAATGCCTACGAGCTTTTCACATATTGTGTTTGCTTAGTTACTTTACCGTTGCTACTATTACAATTACTACAAAACTGCTACTGTTACATTTGCTATTGTTATCGTTACTTCCATACTACTTGCTACTAAATACTTTGCTGGAGATACTAAGTTATCCAGGTGTGGTTGAACTGACAACTCAACTGCTAATACTTGAGAATATTCTTTGGCTCCCCTTGTGTTGAATCAATAAATTTGGGTTGAATACTCTACCCTCGAAAACTGTTGCGATCCCCTATACTTGCGGGTTATAAAGCCCTTGGAACATCTCATATGTTCCGCGATGTTTCAAAAACGTCTTCGGTGCCTCAATTCTAAACCGTTTAGTATTACACAATGAACTATCACGTAGTCATCAAAACGTGTATGTCAGATGTTCGCAACATCCACAGACGACGTTTGAGATTCAGCACACCGAGTGGTGCATTAAGGACACAAGCCTTCTGCAGAGCCATGAGGACAATCCTCAGTTTACGAACCCAGTCTGCATAATTGCTACTATCAACTTTCAACTAAATTTTCTCTAGGAACATATCTAAAATAGTAGAACTAAAGCGCAAGCTACGACATAATTTGCAAAGACCTTTTGACTATGTTCATGATAATTGATTTCATCTAATCAAATTATTTAATGAACTCCCACTCAGATAGACATCCCTCTAGTCATCTAAGTGATACATGATTCGAGTCAACTAGGCCGTGTCCGATCAGCACGTGAGACGGACTAGTCATCATCGGTGAACATCTCCATGTTGATCGCATCTACCATACGACTCATGTTTGACCTTTCGGTCTCTCGTGTTCCGAGGCCATGTATGTACATGCTAGGCTCGTCAAGTCAACCTAAGTGTTTTGCATGTGTAAATCTGGCTTACACCCGTTGTATGCGAACATTAGAATCTATCACACCCGATCATCACGTGGTGCTTCGAAATAACGAACTTTCACAACAATGCACAGTTAGGGGAACACTTTCTTGAAATTTTAGTGAGGGGTCATCTTATTTATGCTACCGCCGTTCTAAGCAAATAAGATGTGAACATGACAAACATCACATGCAAATCATAAAGTGACATGGTATGGCCAATATCATCTTGCGCCTTTGATCTCCATCTTCGAGGCGTGACATGATCACCTTTGTCACCGGCATGACACCATGATCTCCATCATCATGATCTCCATCATCGTGTCTTCATGAAGCTGTCTCGCCAACTATTACTTCTACACTACTAGGGAAAACCTTATACACAGAATCTTAGTAGCAGGGCGGCTCAAAAAGAGGCGCTACTGCTACTTAGCAGTAGCGATCTTCAGAAAAGCGCGTTGCTGATGAAAATTTAGCAGTAGCGCTTGATGGATAAACCGCGCTGCTACAAAAATGTACCGACAGAACCCAACAACCTCAGTTTACCAGCAGCGGTGGCGCGTCTGGCGCATCGCTAAAGCAATAGTAGTAGCGCGCTTTTTTGTCACGTCGCTGCTGCTAATTTTGAAATTGTCCTCACGGTTGGCCCGTTTAGCAGTAGCGCGTGTTTTTAAAGTGCGCTGCTGCTAAACCCTTAGCAGTAGCGCTCTTTTCCTCCCGTGCTACTGCTAAGGCGCAGCACCCCACCACTTTTTCCCCACCCATCCTCCCCTCCCCTCCCCCATCTCCTCTCCTCCCTTTCCCCTACCTCCCACGTCCTCCCTCTCTCACTCTTCTTCTTCCTCAAGACTTCTCCCCTATTACTCTCCCTCTTCTACCTACCTTTCTCTCTCTTCATTACTCCTAGCTAACTAGACCACCTCCATTAATGCATCTCCTTTATCTTTTTCCTTCCCTCCACTAGTTGAAGTTGTCTCCTCCCAAATTAGCTAGCTAGGTAGATGTAGCATTTATTCAAGTGACCTATTTGCCCCCTAACCAGATCTATCTTTGTCAAGAAGAGCTTTGTGCACTTTTGATCTCCCCACATCATCATCTCCACCATGTGCTCGATCTCGAGATAGAGGTGATTAAAATTTCATGCTTTTGCAAAATGGAAATATGTGTATGTGTGTGTGATATGATAATTGGGCAATATTATGGAAATTGTGTGTGTGGCATGAGTTGACGCCAGATTGTGCTTTTGAGTTGCCTATGTTTTGCCGAAATGTCGATTTATTTCCGATTCGGTGAATTCCGGGCAAACTCTAGATCTATATATGTCCTATTTTTAGGGAAGGTCATGCCGAATTTTTGTATGACTTTGATGCATGCACGTATTTTTATAATCAATTTGTTTTTTATTACTGTGCAGACGTTCATGATGGTCAGTGGAACGATGGTGGACAGGTGGTTGCTGTCGGCGGTGCAGGACATGAAAGAAAATAACCGGACAGAGGTTTTATGTCTGTGTCGAAAATGCAAAGTAATAGTTTGGCTCGACCCCTATGACGATGGTCGTGTCGAAGCGCACCTGCTAATGACTGGTTTCATGGATGGCTATACTCGGTGGATAATTGAAGATGAGGATGACGATGTTGAGGACGCCAACGGGGCAGGCAATGATGACACGGGGCAAGACGAAGAGATGATCGATAATGGCGGTGGGGAAGAGGCCGGACATGGCGGCGGAGAAGGGGCCGGACATGGCGGCGGAGAGAACGACGTGGACTCCACGCAACAGAGTTCATCGGTACTAAGTTCAATCGTGCGGGACCCTCATGTTCAAGCATTGATTCGCAAGGAGACGAGTACTAAGAGAGCTGCTTCTAGAGAGGAGGCTAAGCTGGAGCAACTGGTGGTAGACTCAAACACTCCATTGTATGATGTGCAATCCTGCGGTGACCCAGTTGAGTTTCACTCTCCAACTCCTGAAGACGAAGGCTAAAAACAAATGGACCGACACTAGCCTCAATGAGCATCTCAAGTACCTAAAGGATGTTCTTCCCGCGGGGAATCTATGTCCTACTAGTGTTGATGAGGCCAAGAAGATTGTGTGCCCTCTTGATCGGCCACATGTTAGATACCATGCATGCACCAACGATTGCATAATTTATTGGAAGGAGCACGCGGAAAAAACAAGCTGTCCGGTGTGCAATGCTTCTCGACAAGAAGGCCGAGAAGAAATGTCCCCAGAAAGTTGTATGATACTTACCGATCACTCCCTGTCTCCAGCGGTATTTTGTAGATCCGAAGGAAGCAAAGCTAATGCGCTGGCACGCGGAGAGGAAGAAGCCCGATGATGGAGATGATCCGAAGCTGAGACACGTCAAGGATGGAAGCCAGTGGAGAGCGTTGAACAGCTTCTATCGGTATTTCGAATGTGATGCAAGGAACATCGTGCTCGGCGCGTGTACCGATGGCACGAATCCATTTGGCAACCAGAACACCAACCATAGGACATGGCCCGTGTTTGTATGGATGTACAACCTCCCCCCTGGTTGTGCATGAAGTCGAAGTACATTCACATGAGCATGCTTATTCAAGGGCCGAAACAACCAGGAAATAATATTAATTTGTATCTGGGGCTACTTCAAGAGGAGTTAGGCACGTTATGGAAAACACCGGCCAAGACATGGGACGCCAGCAAAGGCGAGTATTTCTACATGAGAGTCGCACTAATCACGATGGTGCACGACTATCTCGGTTACAAATATGTCGCAGGCCAGGTGTGCCATGGATATTGAGGATGCACACGGTGCATGGATGATACAACGTCTCAGCAGCTAACGTCAAGGAAAGATGACGGGTCTGGGAAAATCGTGTACATGGGGCATCGAAGATGGCTTGAATAGGACGACCCGTGGAGAAACCGTGGAGATCTATTCAATGGTCACTCTGAGCATCGAGGACCTCCACGTAAGCGGAGCGGTGCCGAATTCGATGAGCTGTTGAAAAACTAGAAGGAGTGCCCCGCACCGGGAAAAACGATGAGAAAGGCACCAGAGCCGCTGCTGAAGGTATGGAAGACGAGTTCTGTGTTCTGGGACTTGGAGTACTGTCACAAACTCGATACACCTCATTGCCTTGATCAAATGCATATATGTAAGAATGTCCTTGAGAGCTTGCTCGCAACACTGATGAACATGCCGGATAATACCAAGGATGGGCTGAAGGCAAGAAAAGACTTGCAAGATTTGAAAACCAGGGAAGATCTGCACATGCCGCCCCGTAAAATGTCAGACGAGACAGAGACGGGGACATAGGCACGGGAGAAGAAGGGCAAGAAAATAAAGAAAGAGGATTATTGCCCCCCTTCTTGCTTCACCTTAAGTCAGGCTGAGATCGATCAATTTTTTAAGTGCCTTACCGGAGTCAAAGTTAGTTCCGGTTACTGTGGCAATATAATCAGATATCTAGACATGGACTAGAAAAGGTTCAGCGGGATGAAGTCCCATGACTGTCATGTGATGATGACACATATACTACCTGTTGCCCTTAGAGGTATAATGGACAAGCACGTCCGTGACACGCTTATTGGTCTCTGCAATTTTTCGACGTCATCTCTCGAAATTCGGTCAGTGTGAAGCAGCTCCGAAGGCTACAGGAAGAGATTGTTGTTATACTGAATGAGCTTGAGATGTACTTCCCGCCCGCGTTCTTTGACGTGCTGGTGCATCTGTGTGTCCATATTGTGGATGACATAATAGACCTGGGGCCGTCATTTCTGCACAACATGATGCCGTTTGAGAGGATGAATGGTATCATCAAAGTATTCATTCGTAACATGTCCCGTCCATATGGAAGCATCGTCCAGGGCTATCTGACACAAGAGTGCATCTCTTTCTGCGAGAATTTTCTATATGGCGCAGACCTGCAGCAGCCTGGTGTTAGTGTTGGTTTGCCCATTAACAAGCACGATGGGAGGCTCGAAGGAGAAGGTCACTCCAACGGTCGCAGGGAACTGCACGTGGCATACTCAGATCAATGCAGCGACTTTGACAGAGCAAACTTGGTAGTGCTACAACACCTAGACGAGGTAGATCCTTTCGTGGCACTGCACAAAGAAATTATCGCAAAGAAGTATCGTGACCGTGGGTATGCAGGACGGACGCCGAAGTTACTAGAGAGCACAACTCCACTTGCCTGCATTGGTTCAAAGAGCATATTATTGCTAATCCCCCGGTGGAGGGCTTTAAGGACGTATTGCTCATATACGCCTTAGCACATGGCCCCTCGCCCAACCTCGTAACCTATCAGGCATATGATATCAACGGATACACGTTCTACACGGAAGCCAAAGATATGGACGGTGATGATCAGAACTCAGGGGTGACGATGGAATGCATGACCGGCAGCGACAACGGCGCAACTGAAAGATTTTACGGGAGGGTCGAGGAGATCTGGGAGCTTGACTACGCTGGACTGCACAACATGACGATGTTTCGTGTCAGATGGGCTAAGAATGTTGAAAGAGAAAACCAGAATTTCACTACCATGACTATACCCGACGCAAAGAGCGCTACCGTGAACGCTATCGCAAAAAATGAGCCATGGGTACACGCTAAGCAAGTGACACAATGCTTCTTCATAACCGACCCGCGCAATCCCAGCCGTGTTGTCATGAGGAGAGGCAAAAGGAACATCATTGGAATGGATGGAGTCACCAACGAGGAAGACTACGATCAGTACGGCAACCCAATGAGGGAAGATGATGATGATGATGAAGTATATGTCAAAATAAGAATCAATACTACATTACCTAAGAAAAATCGTACTCCATGGAAAAGGCAAAGTCACAATGAGGGGCTCTGAAAGTGCAACTATCCCTGGGTGGTTTTGGTAATTCCTAACAACATATAGCTCATTGAGCTAATATTATTCCAAGATAAATATTTCAAGAAAGCTCAATGATTGGCATGGCATGGATGTGAAAAGTGGACCCCTCAAAATTCTAAGGACAAAAGGATTGGCTCAAGCTCAAAGCTCAAGACTCTACATTTTCTATTTTAGTGATCCAAGATCACATTGAGTCTATAGGGAAAGCCAATACTATCAAGGAGGGATGAGGTGTTGCTTAATGAGGTTCTTGCTCAAAATGCTTAGTGATATGCTCCAAAGCCCTCAACTACTTTCTCACATCCACCTATGACCTAAACCAAATGTCAAACTCGGCCCCACCGATTCTTTCTATCCGGCGCCACTGAGTTCAGATGTCATAGCCACTGCCACAAACCCTAGGCAAATCGTTCTCACTGATAGGGATCTCGTTCTCACCGAGATGGGATTGTACTCTCTCTGTTTCCCTTCATAACGTTTCGGTCTCACCGAGATGAGCGATCGGTTCCACCGAGATTACAATGAAAACTCTCTTTTTCCTTTCGTAACGTTTCGGTCCCACCGAGTTTACCTGACCAACTCTTTGGTTAGCTTATTACCAAAATCGGTCTTACCGAGTTTGTGTAATTGGTCTCATCGAGATTACGTTATTCCCTAACCCTAACCATATCGCTGCTGCGGATTTGCATGTCGGTCCCACTGAAAACCCTAACGGTCACTTGATTTGCTAAATCGGTCTGACCGAGTTTCTCAATTCGGTCCCACCGAGATTGGTAAGTTGTGTGTAATGGTTAGATTTTGTGTGGAGGCTATGTATACCCCTCCACCCCCTCTTCATTCGTGGAGAGAGCCATCAGAACATGCCTACACTTCCAACTTACATTTTCTGAGAGAGAACCGCCTACACTTGTGTTGAGGTCAAGATATTCCAATCCTACAATATGAATCTTGATCTCTAGCCTTCCTCAAGTTGCTTTCCACTCAAATCCTCTTTCCACCAAATTCATATCCCGTGAGAGAGAATTGAGTGTTGGGGAGACTATCATTTAAAGCACAAGAGCAAGGAGTGCATCATCAACACACCATTTGTTACTTCTTGGAGAGTGGTGTCTCCTAGATTGGCTAGGTGTCACTTGGGAGCCTTTGACAAGGTTGTGGAGTTGAACCAAGGAGTTTGTACGGGCAAGGAGATCGCCTACTTCGTGAAGATCTATCCCGAGTGAGGCAAGTCCTTCGTGGGCGACGACCATGGTGGCATAAACAAGGTTGCTTCTTCGTGGACCCTTAGTGCACTACTAGGAAAAGGCCTACTAATGGCGCACTACTGGTGCGCCACTAGTACCACGCCACTAGTATTTTTTACTAATGGCGCACCACATAGGAGTGCGCCATTAGTATCAATTTTTTTTCAATTGTTTTTCAATTTTTTTCGTTTTTTTCTTAATCTCGGGTCACTATGGCTTAATCTTGGGTCAATAGGCTTAATCTCAGGTCAAATCACACTTCATGGTCAAACTTCCCGAAAGGTCACCCATCCTCATACTACTCCAGCCCAAGCACGCTTAACTTCAGAGTTCTATCCAACCCCAACACCAGCTCACTTCACACGCACTTGTTGATATATCTAGCATATCAATCCTATTAAACCTTGTTGATGTTTAGGACTTTGTTCATGTTCATGAGTGTGATGAAATTTTGAAAAAATATTTCAAACTTCCGTTCATATTACGTATCATATTTTGAAAAAAAATTCCTGAAAAAATTCGAAACTAATTTTTTTCTGCTAGTAAGTTTGAATTTTTTTGAATTTTTTTGCCTCCAGATCTTAAAAGCCCCGTAATTTTTTTCTGTTAGGGTTTTTGAGGATTTTGAAAATGTTTAACGGGGTTCCCCTGGTTAAATTTGGATGTAACTTTTCGAGTAGATGATTTTTCATATAAAAAACTTTTTAATCCGAGTTTGCATGCAAAAGTTATGCCCATTTTACAAATTCCAGAGAGATTTTGCAAATAAAGTCGAAATTCATATTTGTAAATTTTCCCAACAACTAGACCACATATCGCATGAGAAACTTATTTTCTTTTATTTTTTTGACATTTCCATCATTTTCTTTTATTTGTTTTAAAACTGAAAAGGCGGTCCATTGGGGGGTGCATTCGGGAATGTTGGTCAAAGTTAGTAATGGCAAGATTGTGGGTGTGGTGCGCCATTACTAGTTAAACTAGTAATGGCGCACCACACCCGGTGCGGCATTACTAACTTTGAAAAAAATATAAAAAAAAATTGTTAGTAATGGCGCATCGTGGGCGTAGTGCGCCATTACTAGTTAAAACTAGTAATGGCGCACCACGTCCACGGTGCGTCATTACTAACTTTGTACTAACTTTGAAAAAAAATATATATATATATGTCAGTAGTGGCGCACTGAGTGTGTGGTGCGCCATTACTAGTTAAACTAGTAATGGCGCACTATCCCTGGTGCGCCATTACTAGTTTTGTAAAAAAAATTGTTACTAATGGCGCATCGTGTATCTGGTGCGCCATTAGTATTTGAAGTTTAATGGCGCACCTATATGTGGTGCGCCATTGCTATATACTAATGGCGCACCACACATGTGGTGCACCATTAGTGTCCATTTCATCTATAGTCGTTTTCCTAGTAGTGGTGGGTGGAGCCCTCTGTGGACTCGCGCAGCCGTTACCCTTCGTGGGTTGAAGTCTCCATCAACATAGATGTACGATAACACCACCTATCGGAACCACGGCTCAAAAATCTCCGTGTCTCCAATTGCGTTTCCCTCCTCAAACTCCTCCCCTTTACCTTCATATGCAATTGTGTTAAATCTCACTGCTATACTCTAGAATTGCATGTGTAGGTTGATTGCTTGACTTGTGCTAAGTTGCTAAAATCTGCCAAGAATTAAAATTGGGAAAAGGCAAAGTTTTTATTTGGTCAAGTAGTCTAATCACCCCCCCCCCTCTAGACATACTTTCGATCCTACAAGTGGTATCAGAGCTTTGGTCTCCATTTACTTTGATTTCCATAGCTTCTGGTAGTCATAGCCTTGGTTTCACAACCTAGGAAAGTATGGCGTCTAGTGAGGGAAATTATCAAAGTAGAGGTCCTTACTTTGATGGTACTAATTTTGCTAGTTGGAAGCATAAGATGAAAATGCATATTCTTGGACATAACCCTGCCGTATGGGCTATTGTGTGTATTGGCTTGCAAGTTGAATTCTTTGATGGGATAGAACCGAACCGTGAAGCTAGCGTGGAAGAGTTGAAGATGCTGCAATACAACGCTCAAGCTTGTGATATCCTCTTCAACAGATTGTGCCCCAAAGAATTCAATAAAATCAGCCGTCTTGAGAATGCAAAGGAAATTTGGGACACTTTGATTGACATGCACGAAGGTAACGACTCCGTCAAGGAATCCAAGTTGGATGTGCTTCAAAGTCGACTTGACAAGTTCAAGATGAAGGATGGTGAAGGCGTCGCTGAAATGTACTATAGGCTTGCTCTCATCACAAATGAGATTGCCGGCTTAGGAAGTGAAGAAATGACCGACAAATTTATCATCAAGAAGATCCTAAGAGCCTTGGATGGAAAATATGATATCGTGTGCACATTGATCCAAATGATGCCCAACTACAAGAATCTCAAGCCAACGGAGGTCATCGGAAGAATTGTTGCTCATGAGATGTCACTCAAGGATAAGGAAGAGCTCCACAACAAGTCAAGTGGTGCTTACAAAGCCTCATGTGAAGCTCCCACATCATCAAGTGAGAAACAAACCTTCAATGAAGAATTGAGCCTAATGGTGAAGAATTTCAACAAGTTCTACAAGAGTAGAAGCAAGGAAAGAAGTTCCAAGTCAAGGTCCTACAATGACAAAAGATCTTCGAGTTGAGAGCGTAATTGCTACAATTGTGGAAGACCCAGACACTATTCCAATGAGTGTACGGCTCCCTACAAAAGAAGAGAAGAATCTCCAAAGAGAAGAAGTAGAAGATAAGAATCACCACCAAGAGAGAGAAGGAGTAGAGATGATCGTCATGAACGAAGAACATCCCGGAGAAGCAAGGATTCGGAAAGGAAGGACAAATCATCAAAGAGCTACACAAAACGAAGACATCAAGCTCATCTTGGTGAATGGGTATCCGGCTCCGACTCCGACCATCACTCCGAGAGAAGCTATCACTCCAACTCAGAACATACTCAAGATGAAGGTGTTGCCGGTCTAGCACTTGTGTCAACCAACTCTTACGACATATTTGATTCACCAAATGAAGGACTTGGAAGATGCTTCATGGCTAAAGGCCCAAAGGTATTACACCCCGAGTATGTTTATTTCAATAGTAATGAAGATGACTTGCTAGGTGATGATGATTTACCTGTTGACAACTCTAGTGATGAATACTATGATGAAACATCAAATAATCATGCTAATCAAGATAAAACAAATGACAATGATAAGGAGAAGATTGAGCTTCTAACTAAAGAACTAAACACTCTTAAGTTAGCTCATGAAACTATCTTAGGAGATCATCGAGAACTTTGAAGGACTCATGAGAAATTACATTTTGAAAAGCTCAACCTTGAGCAAGAAAATGAGTTTTTAAAGGCTATCAATGATGATCTTCGCAAGAAAAGTTCTTCTTACATTGCCAAGCGTTTACTCTTATCTACTTACATGCCTCAAGTCAAGTCTAGTAACAAGTACAAGAAAGATTCTTCCTCTAGTAGTAACAACAATCATCATGCTAAATCCAATGTTGTTGCTTCTACTAGTTCTCTGGATTCCACTAACGATTCTCTTAGCCAAGTTACACTTGAGCAAGAAAACAACTTATTGAAGGGAATTATAGAGAAAGGTGTTTACAAAAGCCTTGCGGGAAGTAAGCAATTCGAGGAAATTGTACGCAAGCAAGGAAGGCACCGGAAGAACCAAGGTGTTGGTTTTGAACGAAAGTTCAATGCCAATGGAGTTGAGTGGGAAGAAGATCAATACCCTAAGACGAAGTTTGTTCCTCAACAAGAGAAGTATGATCCTACTTCTTTCAAAGGGACACAAGCTCAAGATGATCTTCCACCACAAGACCACAAGCAGAAAGGCAAGGACAAGCTTCAAGAGGAGATTGATGCATTTGAAGAAGCTCCTAAGGCCTTGGTCAAGTGGGTTCCCAAGACTACATCAAGTTCTACTTCATCAAGTACGACTACAACTCCTAGGATTCCCATCAAGATGGTGTGGATCCCGAATAAGAAGAACTAGAGAGTTCTTGAGGGTGACTCCGCCAACATACTTCACTCTTATCATTTTGGCAAGAACAAGTGCAATCTACTTCCACATCTTGCACTAGTTCATGGAGTCACAAACCCTCTTGTTGGTAAGACAAGGGACAAGGTAACCTAATGCTTTCATAGACATCATCTTGTGTGTGCATCACTCTATGTCTATGGATATCCTTGTTTGTTCCTTGTGGGACTAACCCGTGTAGGTATTGAAAGTGCAACTCACTCCAAATGATTGCTCCAAATGATCTACATCAACATAGAGCATCCTCATATTCAACACCTACATGAAGTCACCATCGACAAAACCCAAGGTTAGTTCATCCCTCTTAGGGGGTATCTCACATCTAGGGGGAGCTTTACTCTGAGAATTGATCTAAAGCAACTCTAATTGTGTGAACACAAAAATGCATTATGTAAAAGTGGCAACCCCACTTGAGCTTAAACGATGAGTATGACCTATGATCAAATGTTCTCATTTGACTCCTAAGTCAATATACTCATATATAGATGACCTAGTCATCGCCAATTGCTTGATAGATGCTAGAATTGGTTGTGCATGCTTTATCACATATTTTATCTGCCATTTTATTGTGTGAGCATGTCGTTTGCATATTTTACTCATTCGAGGACATCCACTTGCCGTTTTTCTTGTTTGGCTTCTTTTCTTTTGCCAAGTGGATGGACAAGAATGCCTAAGAACCTTCTCTAGCTATCTATGCTATTCTTGTCTCAAACTCTATTCATGCTATATCACAAAGTTTGATCAAGTCAGATCCGAACCACTCTGTGTGAGGAGCACTTAGAGTCCCCGATTCGTCATAGACTTAAACCTTCCAAAACCTCTTTGTGCGTTTCGGTCTGACCGATCCATCCATTTCGGTCATACCGAGATCACTAAGTTGATCTAGGTTTTCAATCTCGGTGAAACCGATTTGAACTTTTCGGTCACACCGAGTTGCAGTAACTGCTTGCAGTTATGCATATCGGTGCCACCGAGTTGTTCCACTCGGCCACACCGACAAGGTCAGGCTATATATATCCCCGGGCCAAAATTTGGAAACTTTTCCGAACATCTTTGTCCGCGCACAGCCTGCTCTGCCTCCTTGGGTCTCCGGATCGTCCTCCTCGTTGCCAGCTGCCTCCCGCTGCTGGTCTCCGCCGCCGTCAACGGGATTCGTCACCGCCGTTGCCGCCGTAGCAAGTCCATCGCCGCATTAGGGCATGGACTTGATCTTTGTGCTATTCTCACTCTGATTCCTAGCACATTGCATTGACATGTATCTTGCCACGATTGAGATCATCCTATCCAGCGAAATCACTCCGTAGATTAGTTTTGGATTGAAAATTTAGGGTTAGGTTTCCGCCGAACTCATCTCGGACCGACCGAGTTGTAGAAATCGGTCCCACTGATTTGGCTCAGGCCAGTGCACATGTGATTCTCGGTCTGATCGAGAATTGCAAATCGGTGTGACCGAGTTCCGGACTTTGTGAAACCCTAGCAGTCTCGGTGCCACCGAACTTTGAGTCGGTCTGACCGAGTTCACTAGTTTAGGTTCCAAAAGCTGCTTCGGTATCACCGAGTTTACAAATCGGTAGATCCGAAATGCTTTCTGTGGAAAACTAAAACTAAGTTTTTAACTCATTTTTTTTGCAAAAACCTTTATGCTTTGTGATGCTCATCCCCTCTACCTCATCTATATCTATTCACAGGGTCTGCTGTCAGTATTTGCAACATGTCAGATCAGAGTGATAGTCAGAACAGAGCCGAGGAGCAAGTTCACATGAGTGAGGGCAGTAGTCCCTCTAGCAGCTATGATGAGGGTAGCAGGAGCACACCCAAAAACTTGCCAAAGGCAGCCACCAGGGCCAGAAAGAAGAAGACCTCAGATTCTGAAGATGAGGACTATGTGGCAGTTGAGGATGAGGCCACATCTAGGAAGGTGCTGAATAAGGAATATGGCACAACTGCTGCCATTAAGCCTGGTATGAAGACCAAAGCACCTGCAAGAAGGACTCCTATGTCAAAGGCCAGAGCATCCACTCAAGAGACTTTGGGATCTGAACCCAAAAAACCAGTTGTGGCTGAGAAGAAAAGGAAAGAAAGAGCCAAGAAGACAATGGCCAGAGTAGTTGGAAAACCCTCTATGATGGATCAAGAGGAAGAGGTTCCTTAACCAGCACCTAAAGCTCAAAAGCTAATGGGAAATGCTATAAGATCAGGGGCTGCTCCATCTAAGCCCAAAGATGCTCCCAAAGCTGCTCCTAAGCCCAAAGCTGCACCCAAGAGGAACACTAGGAGTATTCCGGCTGCAAAAAAGAACAAGGCCCCAGTGCCTGAAGCTGCTGAAGAAGAAGATGAAGACTCACTAGTCTTGAGAAAGTTAAAGCCCAAGATTCCTGATCACAATGATGCTCATCCAGTAGCTGAAGACATGAAGCTCAGGAAGGATGCATGACTTAGACAGTGGATATTGACTGATGCCTATGCTATCAGGAGAAGAACTGCTGTGGACTACAGGTTCCACACTAAGAAACAACAAGATTTCTATGAGACAGTGCTTCTTGACAAGAATCCCATAGTCTGTGATATGAGATGGGTGGACTGGGAGTACATCAGGAAGAATGAAGATCATTATCCAGGAGTTTATGACAGTTTCAAGTGTTGTGGAGTAGTAGACTTTGTTGGGCAGAAGCTCACAAAGTGGAATGATGAGCTCATTATGCAGTTCTACTCCACAGCTCATTTCTACCTAGATGGGAGGATTGTCTGGATGTCTGAGGGTACAATGTACCAATCAACAGTTGAAGGATGGTCTAAATTGATCAATGCTCCAAAGGAGAATGAGGATGACTTGGATGTCTATGCCAAGAAGAAGAAAGATCACAATTCCATGGCTCATATGTACAGAGAGATCCCAGATGATGCACTTGAGACTCACAAGTTTGGATCAGTACATTACCTATTGTCGGGATTGCCAACTATCAACTGGATCCTAAGGCATACTGAGGGAATCCCGGACTAGGGGGTGTCCGGATAGCCGGACTATTGTCACGGCCGGACTCCAAGACTATGAAGATACAAGATTGAAGACTTGGTCCCGTGTCCGGATGGGACTTCCCTTGGCGTGGAAGGCAAGCTTGGCGATACAGATATGTAGATCTCCTACCATTGTAACCGACTCTGTGTAACCCTAACCTATCCGGTGTCTATATAAATCGGAGGGTTTTAGTCCGTAGGACGAACAACAATCATACCATAGGCTAGCTTCTAGGGTTTAGCCTCCTTGATCTCGTGGTAGATCTACTCTTGTACTACCCATATCATCAATATTAATCAAGCAGGAGTAGGGTATTACCTCCATCGAGAGGGCCCGAACACAGGTAAAAACATCGTGTCCCCGGTCTCCTGTTACCATCCGCCTAGACGCGATTCGGGACCCCCTACCCGAGATCCGCCGGTTTTGACACCGACATTGGTGCTTTCATTGAGAGTTCCTCTGTGTCGTCACCGATAGGCCCGATGGCTCCTTCGATCATCAACAACGACGCGGTCCAGGGTGAGACCTTTCTCCCCGGACAGATCTTCGTGTTCGGTGGCTTTGCACTGCGGGCCAATTTGCTTGGCCATCTGGAGCAGATCGAAAGCTACGCCCCTGGCCATCAGGTTAGATTTGGAAGTTTGAACTATACGGCCGATATCCGCGGAGACTTGATCTTCGACGGATTCGAGCCGCAGCCAAGCGTGCCGCACTGTCTCGATGGGCATGATCTAGCTCTGCGGCCGAACAGTGCCTCGAGGCCGCACTCGTAATCCGGCTCCGACCCTTAACTGGAGCCGGATTCCCGATCGAGGACGCAGTGGTTGGACACCGCCTCGGGGCCACAATCTCTACGGCGATCGAGCGAACTCCATCTGTCGCTGCGAAGACCTCGACTCCGGTGCGGACTCCTCTCCGGACTCAACCCTCCGCGCCCTAATCGAATCCGATTGGGCGCCGGTCATGGAGTTCACTGGCGGACATCTTTCAAAGACTTTTCGCCCTTTGGCGACATCCTGAATTCACTAAAGTCTCTCTCTTTATCCGGAGAGCCCTGGCCGAACTACGGACAGGAAGGTTGGGATGCGGACGACGAAGAAATTCAACGCCCACCCACCACCCACTTTGTAGCCACTGTTGATGATTTAACCGACATGCTAGACTTCGATTCCGAAGACATCGACGGTATGGACGATGATGCCAGAGACGACCAAGACCCAGCGCCCATAGGGCACTGGAAGGCCACCTCGTCATATGACATATATATGGTGGACATCCCAAAAGATGGGAACGGCGATGGAACAACGGAGGATGACCCCTCCAAGAAACAGCCGAAGCTCCGACGTCAGCGGCGCCGCTCTAAATCCCGCCACAATAAAAACGGTGATTCTGGCACGGGAGATTATAACACCCCGGACAGTTGAAGAGAACCCCTCCAGCAGGACTCGGCGCAGGAGGAGGGAGAAGTCCGCACAATGGCGGCAGAAAGAGAGGTCGAGGATGATAATTATGCGCCTCCTTTCAAGATGAGGCAAGCCTCGACGACGAATTTGTCGTGCCTAAGGATCCCGCCGAACAGGAGCGTTTCAAACGCAGGCTTATAGCCACGGCAAGCAGCCTCAAGAAAAAGCAGCAACAACTTAGAGCTGATCAAGACCTGCTAGCTGACAGATGGACTGAAGTCCTTGCAGCCGAAGAGTGTGAACTCAACGCCCCTCCAAAAGCTACCCCAAACGCAGGCCGTTGCCTCGACTAGAGGAGGAAGCACCCAAGTCACCAACAAGACGACATGGCAGACCGGCCACCCGTGGCATGACAGAGAAGCCTCTCGCCCTCCGCTCAAGCCACACCCCGACGCCGCTCAAAAAGTACCAAGGCACGGGAAAACGCGCCGGACTTGCGAGATATATTGGAGGTAAGGCAAAACATACAAGATCGATCTACGGATCGTGTGGGCGCCCAACAACGCGGGATGATTAACGTCGCGCCGGATACAACAAACCCGGCCGGGCCGAACACAGTAGACAAAGCTCATATGAGCTACGTCGTGATATAGCCCAATACAGAGGCGCCGCACACCCACTATGCTTCACAGATGAAGTAATGGATCATCAAATCTCGAGGGCTTCAAACCCGTAAACATCGAATCATACGATGGTACCACAGATCCTGCGGTGCGGATCGAGGACTATCTCCTCCATATCCACATGGCCCGCAGTGATGATCTACATGCCATCAAATACCTCCCACTCAAGCTTAAAGGACCAGCTCGACATTGGCTCAATAGCTTGCCAGCAGAGTCAATTGGTTGTTGGGAGGACCTGGAAGCCGCATTCCTTGATAACTTCTAGGGCACATATGTGCGACCACCAGACGCCGATGACCTTAGCCACATAATTCAGCAGCCAGAAGAATCGGCCAGACAATTCTGGACTCGGTTCCTAACAAAGAAAAATCAAATCGTTGACTGTCCGGATGCAGAGGCCCTTGCAGCCTTCAAACATAACATCCGTGACGAATGGCTTGCCCGGCACCTAGGACAGGAAAAGCCGAAATCTATGGCAGCCCTCACAACCTTCATGACTTGCTTTTGTGCGGAAGAGGACAACTAGCTAGCTCGAAGCAACAACTTGGCCAAACATCCTGATAGTCCGGATACCAAGGACAGCAATGGCAGGTCGCGTCGCAACAAGAACAAGCGCCGCATTAACGGCGATAATACTGAAGATACGGCCGTCAATGCCGGATTCAGAGGCTCTAAACCCGGTCAGCGGAAGAAGCCATTCAAAAGAAATACCCAGGGCCCGTCCAACTTGGACCGAATACTCGATCGCTTGTGCTAGATACATGGCACCCCCGAAAAACCAGCCAATCACACCAACAGGGACTGTTGGGTGTTCAAGCAAGCAGGCAAGTTAAGTGCCGAACTCAATGACAAGGGGCTGCATAGCGATGACGAGGAAGAACCCCGGCCACCGAACAATAGAGGACAGAAGGGTTTTCCCACGCAAGTGCGGACGGTGAACATGATATACGCAACCCATATACCCAAAAGGGAGCAGAAGCGTGCACTAAGGGACGTATATGCGATGGAGCCAGTCGCCTCGAAGTTCAACCCATGGTCTTCCTGCCCGATCACCTTCGATCGAAGGGACCATCCCACTAGCATCCGTCACGGCGGTTTCGCCGCATTGGTTCTTGACCCAATTATCGACGGATTTCACCTAACCGGAGTCCTGATGGACGGCGGCAGCAGCCTGAACCTGCTTTATCAGGATACAGTGCGCAAAATGGGCATAGACCCCTCAAGGATTAAACCTACAAAAACGACCTTTAAAGCCGTCATACCGGGTGTAGAGGCCAGTTCTACGGGCTCAGTTTACACTCGAAGTGGTTTTCGGATCTCCGGATAACTTCCGAAGTGAAGAGTTAATCTTCGACATCGTCCCAATCCGCAGCGGCTATCATGCACTGCTCGGATGAACCACATTTGCAAAGTTCAATGCGGTGCCGCACTACGCATACCTCAAGCTCAAGATGCCAGGTCCTCGAGGAGTAATCACGGTCAATGGAAACACCGAACGCTCTCTCCGAATGGAGGAGCACACGGCGGCCCTCGCGGCGGAGGTACAAAGCAGCCTCTCACATCAATTCTTGAGTCCGGCCACTAAGCGTCCGGACACTGTCAAGCACGCCCGGAGTAACCTACAACAAGACCGCCTGGCATGATTCAAGCACGCGTAGCAATCCGGCCCCAACCCCCGCCCTCGCGAAATTGCGAAGCTAGTATTACGCATACATAATTATGCTCTGGAGATACCATGGGCATATGGGGAGGGGCAAGACCACGGCACTCCAAGAATGCGGCTCGACCGCACCAGGGGCTCCCGATTGTGTCATTCTTTTTCATTTTTCCTTTTTTTCCTTTTTCTTACTTTCAGGACTCCGTCTTTCATCAGTCCTGTCCGGCACTAGAATCGCCGAACTCACGATGCAACAGCCAGGGAAGCAGAAAGCCACGTCAAGTGTTCAGGTGGTCTCTATTACGAGCATTATACCTGTTTTACATACCATCCCGCAGCTTACCCCTGGAGGGGGACATGTTAGATAGTCCTATCCCTTGCTTATCGCACTATTTGTATCGTTCTGCTTCGATTGCAGTACCTTTTTGAATAAACAATACATAGCTTTTGCTTATTATTGCTCTACTTCCTTTATATATACATATGTTCATTTCACGACATGTTGCAACCGTACACTTTGGTACGGCCAATACACCAGGGGCTTGAGTATCCCAAAATTATGGTGTGATAAGTCCGAACACTTTCACAAGTGCGGCACCCCGAACTTATAGCATTATATGAATTGGCTCTGAATCATGTCTTGGGTCAATAGTTGGGTTTGCCCGGCTCCGTGTTTTGGTACCTTACGTTCCGTTATATCGGCTAAGGTAGCACGGGAGAACCACTGCGATTGTGCCCCAGCTTGAGCTGGGTCGAGCACCTCTGGAGAAAGCTAAAACTGACCGTCATGATAGGGCGAGAGCCGGTCGCTGTTCGAGAGGTTTTTCGGGTCCCTAAAGACTTATGCCGCTTAGAGCGAGGAACCGGAATTGTCCGCCAAGGCGTGGATAGCGCCCGAACTCGGTCTTCCGAATACTAGGGGCTTCACGAAATTTAAAATTATAGAATTCTATGGCTAAGTGAGAGTGTTCAAGCATTATAAGTCCGGTTGCCTTGTTCGTTGTGTTGAGCGCCTCCCTAGATGGACCCAAGAATGGGAACAAGAGTGCTCAAGTTTATCCCGAACACCCCAGCACTTGGCATGGGGGCTGAAGCCAACGACTTGCCATCTCTCAAATTTGATAAACGGCCGCACAGAAGGTAATATTTTAAATTAATAAGCATTGCTTAGCGCATAGAAAAAGTTTTCAGCGTATAGGATAACAAATGTGAGTTTATTAAAAAATTACATCTTTGGAGCACTCATCCGCTATTCGGCGGGCACCCTTCAGGAGGCCCTCATAGTACATTTCGGGCATGCGATGCTCATGGCCCTTCGGTGGCCCGTCCGTCACAAGCCTCTCCGCATCCAGCTTGCCCCAGTGCACTTTAGCACGGGCAAGGGCCCGACGGACACCTTCAATGCAGATGGAGTGCTTGATGACTTCAAGCCGCGGACAGGCATCCACCAGCCGCTGCACCAAGACGAAGTAGCTCCCGGGCATGGCCTCCAATGGCAACAGCCGCGCTATAAGGCCCTTCATGGCCTGTTCGGCGACCTTGTGGAGCTCGACCAGCTGCTTCAGCTGGTCGCTCAGGGGCACCGAATGTTCGGCCTCGACATACCGAGACCGTAACACCTTTTCCGTCGAGCTCCCCTCCTTGGCGCGGTAGAATGCGGCAACATCAGACACACTACGGGGCAAATCTGCGAATGCTCCTGGAGAGCTCCGAATCCGGGTAAGTAATAGGTAGTTCACTTTCACATGCTTGCTTTGAATAAAGAATGCCTTACCCGCCGCTATCTTCTTTAAAGACTCAATTTCTTGGAGGGCTTTTTGGGCCTCGGCCTTAGCAGCTCTGGCACTCTCAAGAGCTGAGGCGAGCTTGGACTCTCGAGTCTTCGAGTCATGCTCCAAACTCTCGTGTTTTTCCACGAGAGCTTGGAGCTCTTGCCGTACCTTGGCCAGCTGCGCCTCCCCCTTCTCTCGCTCGGTGCATTCCTTGGCCGCTTTGTTTTCGACCCACGGACACGCTTCCTTCTGTGGTCGCCACCTCGTTCGTGGCCCTGTAGTACCCAAGTTATTCCTGTTATTTTTTGCAACCAAAACCTTTTCTATAAGGTATTTCTTTAATAAGGTATTACTTACCTTCCTTGTCCTCGAGCTGCTTCTTGGCTTGTCCGAGCTCGTTCTCGGACCACTCGAGGTTCTGCTTCACTGCATTGACCTTCGCAGTCAGTGCGGCAGAGGTCAGCAGAGCAACCTGCATTCCCATATTGACATACTTATGTTAGACTCCTGCGTATATCTTTTTAGATCCTTAGTCCGGCTTTTCTTTCCGAACACCGAACTAAGCATCAGGGGCTACTGTCTATGCGGTAATATTTTTATATATTCTAAACTTACCTCAAAGCCTGTTAGAAGGCTGGTACAGGCTTCGGTCAGTCCGCTCTTGGCGGACTGAACCGTCCGGATCACCGCACTCATAACAGTGCGGTGTTCCTCCTTGATGGAAGCGCTGTTAAGCGCCCAAGAAGCTATCCGGTGCCTCGGTTGGACGGAGGACACCTGCGTCTTACCCTTCTTGCGAAGGATCCGCTGGCCGGACTTGAATCACCGATGGTTCCGCATGGAGTCCGGACGAGGGTCGATCTTAGAGCCCTGGGGTCTTACCCCGAAGCGCTGGAGTCCGGGAGGTTTCCTTGTGGAACCTCCTGCGCTACCTCCTCTTGACCAAGCCCCCCTTGGGGGCCCACCGCGGCGTCGTCTGCAGTGTGAGGCGAGGAGGTGGTCGGAAGCGAAGTACTCTCCATTTCCGACGAGCCCAGGGACCCGCAACAATAAAAAGCTATGGGTATCCGGACACTTACGATCTCGTCAGGGGCTTGGCCCTTGTAGGTCAATCCTCCTCGTCGTCGTCGACGTTGGTGGAGAAGTCCGGAGGAAGGGTTCTTCCCTTCTTGGACCCTCCGGCCTCCCCAGTTGGCGGCCTTCCTTTTCTTCTCCTCCCCCGCTGGGGGAGGAGCTTCTTCTTCTTCCTCCTCGTCCTCAGGAGAAGATTCTGCATCGAATCTCGACAAAGACCAAGCGTCGGGAGCTCCTTCGAGTTCCCGTGGCCTCCTTCTTGGCCTTCTTCTCCGGCACCACATGCGGCGCCGGAGCCAGCATCCCCGTCAATTGGGCGTCCTCCGGGTCTTCCGGCAAAGGAGCCGGATAGTTAATCTGTTCGGACGTCTTCAGCCAGTCCTGTCAAAGATTAGGGAGTTTTAGATCCCACATAGAGTCAATCTATGAAAAAAGAGTCCCTTAAAGGGAAAAATAACTTACCTCGCCGGCTGGACGCCGCGAGCTGTATCCGTGATCCTTGTTAGAGAATGTTGGGGCTTCAGCACCCTTGAACAGCACCTTCCAGGCATCTTCGTACGTAGTGTCGAAGAGCCGTCTCAAGGTTCGGTGCTGTGCCGGATCGAACTCCCACAAGTTAAAGGCCCGTTGTTGGCATGGGAGAATCTGGCGGATGAGCATCACCTGGATTACGTCGACAAGCCTGAGATTCTTGTCCACCAGGTTTCGGACGCATGTTTGGAGTTCGGATAGATCTTCCGAATTCCCCCACGTCAGGCCCGTCTCCTTCCATGACGAGAGCCGTGTGGGGAAGCCAGATCTGAATTCGGGGGCCGCCACCCATTCGGGGTCGCGTGGCTTGGTGATGTAGAACCACCCCGATTGCCACCCCTTTATTGTCTCCACAAAGGCGCCATCGAGCCATAGGACCTTGGCCATCTTGCCAACCATGGCGCCTCCGCACTCCACTTGACGGCCGCCCACTACCTTCGCCGGACGTTGAAGATCTTCAGCCATAAGCGAAGTGGGGCTGGATGCGAGAGGAAGGCCTCGCACCTGACGATAAACACCGAGATGTTGAGGATGAAATTGGGGCCAGGTCGTGGAAGTCCAGGCCGTAGTAGAACATGAGCCCCCGGACAAATGGGTGAAGTGGAAAACCTAGTCCGCGGAGGAAGTGGGGGAGAAATACCACCCTCTCATGAGGCCCGGGGGTTGGAATGAGCTTCCCCGCATCGGGCAGCCTGTGCGCGATGTCGCCGGACAAGTATCCGTCCAACCGCAGTCTTGTGATGTGCCCCTCCGTGACGAAGGAGGCCATGCACCTGCCTCCCGCTCCTGACATGGTTGGAGAAGGTTGAGGTGGGATGTGCGGACTTGGCCTTTGGAGCTCGAGTCTTGGAAATTGATAAGCAAAGGAGGAAGAAGGCGAGGGTGAAAGGGTGGATCCTTATCCCCTTATATGGGCGACGAAGCTATCGTCCCCACCAGCCTGGTAAAACTCGCTTATTTCCCAAGCGCTGTAATCAATGGCGTGGATGGGTTACCCACGTCCGTATTGATGAGAATCCCGGAATAAGGGGGCGCGATCTATGCTTTGATAAGACGTGCCAGGGAAACCGCCTCGCTAAACGCGCTGAGGTGGAACAGTAAGAACCGATTCATATAAAGGCATGTCAGTGGTGTGATGTCACGCCGCGGAATACGTCAGCAGATTTGTGCAAAAGTTATTCTCTCTACGGTGGTATGTGGAACTTGTTTTGCAGAGCCGGACACTATCCTTGTGTTCAAAACCTTCTATGAAGTATTCGGAGGAGGAACCCGCCTCGCAATGCCGAAGACAATCAACGCGTCGGACTCATCGTCATTGAAGCCTGGTTCAGGGGCTACTGAGGGAGTCCCGGACTAGGGGGTGTCCGGATAGCCGGACTATCGTCACGGCGGGACTCCAAGACTATGAAGATACAAGATTGAAGACTTCGTCCCGTGTCCGGATGGGACTTTCCTTGGCGTGGAAGGCAAGCTTGGCGATACGGATATGTAGATCTCCTACCATTGTAACCGACTCTGTGTAACCCTAACCTATCCGGTGTCTATATAAATCGGAGGGTTTTAGTCCGTAGGACGAACACCAATCATACCATAGGCTAGCTTCTAGGGTTTAGCCTCCTTGATCTCGTGGTAGATCTACTCTTGTACTACCCATATCATCAATATTAATCAAGCAGGAGTAGGGTATTACCTCCATCGAGAGGGCCCGAACCTGGGTAAAAACATCGTGTCCCTGGTCTCCTGTTACCATCCGCCTAGACGCACAGTTCGGGACCCCCTACCCGAGATCTGCCGGTTTTGACACCGACACATACTCTGTTGCCCAAGTCAGCTGATCGCAAGATGATCAGAGGCCATGCAATTAACTTGTTTCATATATTTGATGTGCGTCAGAAGTTTAAAGTCATGAGTCTGATTGTGGAAACAATCAAAAGGACTGCTGCTGATCAGAAGAGGAGTTGTGGGTATGCCCCACAAATTCAGGAGCTTATCAACTCCAAGATGGGCACTGGCACATATCTCTTGGACAAGGAACACCTGCCCATCTACCCTGACTTTGAGGTCAACACTGTTGTGATGGATGAGAATGAACCATCATCTGTGCAAGCACAAGAGAAGAAGGAGAAGGCAAGGACAGAGAAGGCTGCAAAGATGCCAACTATTGATGAGGCATCTCAGTATTTCCTGAAGAGCAAGCAAGATCAGCTTGGCTACTTGATTGCCTCCACTTTGAGGATTGAGAAGGGCTTGGCCACCCTGACTCAAAACCAGGAGAGCTTGGAGAGAATCATAGAGCAGAAGTTCTATGATCTTGATGTGAAGGTCACTAAGATTCAGTTAGTTGTTGAGCAACTTTAGGAGGAAGTGGAGGAGAAGAAGGGCAAGTCTACCACAGATACATTTGCTAGAATGCCCAGAGGACAGAGATCTGCTGCAGTGCCAGTTACAGACACCAGAGCTACATCATCTGCACCAGCAACAGCTTCATGCCACCAGCTCTAGTAGTCACTCCACCAGCTCCATCAACATCAACTGATGCTTTCGTCCTTGGAGTCATCTCTACACCACCTCATCAACACGAAGCCTGGGAGTCAATTAGCATTGTGCATTTTTTACAAACTATTTGGTAACTTGTTGCCAAAGGGGGAGAAAATGTATAGATCATAGGCTTCGAGAGAGAGTGTTGCTTTTGTTCTCTCTTGTTTTTGGTGGTTGAACTTTGTTATTTGCCTATTTGAGATACTCTATGCCATTTGTGAGATAGTTGGATGATCATGTGTTTGATCATATGCTATGCTACATTATTGCTTGATTGGATGATATTATCTCTTACATTTTCATATGATCATTCACTTTGCTTGGTGATGAGTGCATGTATTTAATCATTATCATTTTGAGCGCTCCACCAAGATGTATGTGACATGAAAGAGTAACCCATGATCCTAACTCATAGTGCATTTGCAGTCCAAAGCAAATCTTAAACTATGCAAAAATTTAGGGGGAGCTCTTGCTTTTCACATACTTCTCAAAGCGACAATGTTTTTCAATCTTATTATCATTTGTCGAAGCTTTGATCCATATGTTGTCATCAATTACCAAAAAGGGGGAGATTGAAAGTGCAACTATCCCTGGGTGGTTTTGTTAATTCCTAACAACATATAGCTCATTGAGCTAATGCTATTCCAAGATAAATATTTCAGGAAAGCTCAATGATTGGCATGGCATGGATGAGAAAAGTGGACCCCTCAAAATGCTAAGGACAAAAGGATTGGCTCAAGCTCAAAGCTCAAGACTCTACATTTTCTATTTTAGTGATCCAAGATCACATTGAGTCTATAGGAAAAGCCAATACTATCAAGGAGGGATGAGGTGTTTCTTAATGAGGTTCTTGCTCAAAATGCTTAGTGATATGCTCCAAATCCCTCAACTACTTTCTCACATCCACCTATGACCTAAACCAAAAGTCAAACTCAGCCCCACCGATTCTTTCTATTTGGCGCCACCGAGTTCAGATGTCATAGTCACTGCCACAAACCCTAGGCAAATCGGTCTCACCGATAGGGATCTTGGTCTCATCGAGATGGGATTGTAATCTCTCTGTTTCCCTTCATAACGTTTCGGTATCACCGAGATGAGCGATCGGTCCCACCGAGATTGCAATGTAAACTCTCTATTTCCTTTTCGTAACGTTTCGGTCCCACCGAGATGAGCGAATCGGTCCCACCGAGTTTACCCGACCAACTCTCTTGTTAGCTTATTACCAAAATCGGTCTCACCGAGTTTGAGTAATCGGTCTCACCGAGATTATGTTATGCCCTAACTCTAACCATATCGGTCCTACCGGGTTGCATGTCGGTCCCACCAAAAACCCTAACGGTTACTTGATTTGCTAAATCGGTCCGACCGAGTTTCTCATTTCGGTCCCATCGAGATTGGTAAGTTGTGTGTAATGGTTAGATTTTGTGTGGAGGCTATATATACCCCTCCACCCCCTCTTCATTCATGGAGAGAGCCATCAGAACATGCCTACACTTCCAACTTACATTTTCTGAGAGAGAACCACCTACACTTGTGTTGAGGTCAAGATATTCCAATCCTACCATATGAATCTTGATCTCTAGCCTTCCCCAAGTTTCTTTCCACTCAAATCCTCTTTCCACCAAATTCATATCCTGTGAGAGAGAGTTGAGTGTTGGGCAGACTATCATTTGAAGCACAAGAGCAAGGAGTTCATCATCAACACATCATTTGTTACTTCTTGGAGAGTGGTGTCTCCTAGATTGACTAGGTGTCACTTGGGAGCCTCCGACAAGGTTGTGGAGTTGAACCAAGGAGTTTGTACGGGCAAAGAGATTGCGTACTTCGTGAAGATCTACCCCTAGTGAGGCAAGTCCTTCGTGGGTGACAACCATGGTGGGATAGACAAGGTTGCTTCTTCGTGGACCCTTCGTGGGTGGAGTCCTCCGTGGACTCGCGCAGTCGTTACCCTTCATGGGTTGAAGTCTCCATCAACGTGGATGTACAATAGCACCACCTATCGGAACCACGGCTCAAAAATCTCCGTGTCTCCAATTGCGTTTGCCTCCTCAAACTCCTCCCCTTTACCTTCATATGCAATTGTGTTAAATTCCGCTGCTATACTCTAGAATTGCATGTGTAGGTTGATTGCTTGACTTGTGCTAAGTTGCTAAAATCTGCCAAGAATTAAAATTGGGAAAAGGCAGAGTTTTTATTTGGTCAAGTAGTCTAATCACCCCCCCCCCCCTCTAGACATACTTTCGATCCTACAAGCTCAATTATTCTTCAACGAACAAGAAGGGAAAGAAGCTGACTCAAAAACGAAAACATCAACGCTGAGGAACCCTATGTTATCGGTCAAATGATGTAATATATATATATATATATATATATATATAGGACAAATTTTATCTACCACCAGTGGTAGTTACCACCACTTGAGTTTTATATGTAGTATATAGTATCTATCAAATCGGAGAGTATGTACGTGTAGTATATAGTATATAAGAATGTTTAGGTAGTATATATACTATTTTTTGTTAGTATGTATCATATTTTGAGTATGCTCTCTTTTATGTACAAATATGTACGTATTTCACAAATATAATAAAACCATGGGCCAACTTGAAATTTTTCATGCAACTCACTTTTGGAGTATCTTATATATAGTATATGAACATACTTAAAATGATAAAGTAGGATATATACTACCATAAGATAGTATATGAGACATGTGGGGTAACTACCACCAGGTGGTAGGATGGATTTTCCTATATATATATATATATATATATATATATATATATATATATATATATATATATATATATATATATATATATATATATATGTTCCTATTTTGTATACACACTTAGCCATTATTATGCATGGGTCCAATGACGTAATATATATGTTCCTATTTTTTATACATATTTATAACCATCAAATGATGCAATATATATCGCCTTCCCTTCTATCACTGCTCTCGGAAAAAAGTGAGAGAAAATAAAGGAAAAGAAAAAGGAAAAGTGGTAATAGTAGTAGCGGTTTACTGAAAAAGAACTACAGCTAGTCAAGGTAGCAGTAGCGGTTTCTGTATAAAACCGCTAAGCTGCTTGTAATAGTAGTAGCGCGTTTGGTCTAAACACGCTACTGCTACGTCCACTTAACCCAAAATCCTCACTCTCTCTGCTTCATCCCGCCTCTTCTCCCCCCAAATCCCCACTCTCTCTTCCCCCGTCACACCGCCGTGCCCCGGCGCTCGCCCCCGACCTGGGCGCTCGCCCCCGACCTCGGCGCTCGCCCCTCGACCCAGCACTCGCCCCGACCAGCCGCCTCGACCCGGTGCTCGCCTTGACCTGCACGCCGCCACGCCTCCCTCCTTTGCTTCCTCCCCTCCCAACCTCGACCGTCGTCGGGCCTGCCTCCTCGCCCCTGCACCCTCTGTAAACCCCCCTCTCTCTCTGCTAGCTAAGGTTCTTCGTTTAATTTACTTAGGTTTTAGTTAGGGCAGTAGGTTAATTAGGTTATCTATTTAGTTATGAATTTAGCTAGGTTTTAAAATAGGACAGAAATTTAGGGTTAAGCAATTGTAGTTAAAAGAAAAGGCAGCATTTAAGCAATTGTCCAAATCAACATCCCTTATTAAAGCAAATTTAGGTAGGCTGAATTTATATGCAAATTTGAACTGGACATGTGATATGTGGACATGTCATGTTTTGGACATGTCATGTTTGGAATTTGGACATGTCATTTGGACATGTGATGTTTTGGTTCAATTTTGGTAAATGATCCGAGTGGCCTATGTTACGCCGGAATGTTGATTCATTTCCGTTCCGGTGAATTTCAGGCGCTCGATATGTCCATTTTTTAGCAAAGGTCATGCCGAAATTTTCCGTGAATTTTGGCATGATTTGTGCTAGATAGTAGGCATATCGATTGCATCTGTCAATGTAGCTGTAACTGCCTGCAGAAATGATTTCTCTACTAAGTTGGTTCCAGCTATCATCAACTGGACGAAGAAAAATCCATACAAGACGGTACATGATTTCCCGACGCCCAGTTTCGTCTGGAGCAATTCCACGAACAACAACAACACCGCACCATCACTTGCTCACACAACCGGGCCTCCTCTCACAGTCGCTCCCGCTCATAGCAGCCCGTCTTCAGTCTCTGGCGTGCTAGGTGGGCCTTCGTCTTTGGCTGAGCTCGACACCGTCACGGTAATTACATGTCGCACCAACATATATATAGAATATTACATTTTCGTTGCCTTTCGGATGTTTTACGCCACAGACATATGTGTTTGTAGGGTAAAGAAACCCCATGCACCATACTCTACTTGATCAAAGGCCCAAAGATGGACGTGGGAAAGGGGATGATAATGAAACCCTTGCAACCCACGTTCCACAACCAGCCGATCCCCGCTGGGCACTTCAGGGTTAGCTTGTCCAGTGTGAAATCGGGGCACGAGGCTTTTCCTCCTCCAGTACAACATGTGGGAGAGGACGACGAGACCCCGCCGCGGATTGGAAGCTGCAAGGGTTGGGTGCTGCTATGGCCAAAGAATATTATTCGTGTGGAGCCGGCCGAGAGCACACCAATAACCACACATCAACAAGCATGTGCGGAGACCACCACCCCGCCTACGCAATTACCAGCTCCTGTAGTGCCGGGTGAGGGCGGCGGACGACGTGATGAAGGGGTGCAATAGTAATCGGGCTGATGTAATTGGTCCCAGAGAATGTAGAATGGATGATGAGACGGAGGTCGTCCCTATGGGTTTCCTCAATACAAACGCGTATGACTGTGACATAGATATGATGAGTCAACCATATGACTAATCTGGCTATCAGCATGTTAATGAGGATATGGATGATATGCCCGGGCAGGAAGGTCGTTGGAAGGATTGCAAAAAGTCTCTCTTCATGAATTCCTCACAGGACACGCCTGAAGATGCCGCCTCAACACAGGCTCAACTAGACAGGGGTCGTACAGTGCTTAGCCCGGGAACCCTGAGGCAGGGGTTAAGGAAGGGTCTGGAAGGTGTGCCCAAGAAAAAGGAGAGGAAGAGATCGGGGAAGATAACTGCCTCCAAACAAGCCAGAGCACATAGCAGCCAGATGATGGATTCTGAAGAGCGTGTACCCGTGAAAGGTGCAGCCATGTTCCATCTCACGGGCGAGCCGATGCTACCGTCGAAACCGCTGGAGGCACTATCAGGGGATCTCAGGAGACTGCACGCGGCTCGTGTGCCTGAGGGGAAGTGCTACATCGACACACAGCCCGCGGAGGTGTTCTTCCTGCGGTTTGACCATATCTTTGAGATGTTTCTGACAAGGCGGCTCGATTTTACAATCGTCCGCCTTTTTGCGCTACATATGAGCTCTGTCATGAAGAGTGAAGAAGTCTCGCAAATGTGTGTGGCGGATCCGTACTACATGCATGAGTCTTTCTTGAGTCTCGGCGACTTTGAGCGTGAAACTGCTAGGGACTACCTCCAAAACTTCATGGTAAAGAATAAGGACCAGGAAATTGTCCTCCTGCCTTATCATCCAAAGTAAGTCAGTTCCGTACAACCCTTTCGTACATTTCAACCATTCCTTCTCGCTCATATGGAGAATAATTTGAGGTGTCTTTTCCCCGCAGCAATGGGCGCGCCGTCCTTATCGTTCTTTACCCGCGAGTCTCCCACGCTGTGTATTTTGACCCTTCCAGAGACTACGAGAAAAAGGACTACACCCACATAATGAATATTCTAGATGACGCTCTCCAAGGCTTCAGCATTAGAGGTGGCCACATGCAGATCAGGAAACAAAGGAACAAGAAGATGGGTTTCGTGCATAAAACTAACTTCCCCCGCATCCATGTCTCAAAACCAAGCAAGAAGGATGGATTCTACATCGTCCATCTCATGATTGAGTTCAGTGCGAATCACCAAAAGCTTTGCATGACAAGCAGAAATGATGATCATATCCACAAGTGGCTAGAATCTCATGGAGAAGCGGATTATAAACTTAGAGATGACTTCTTTCATGTCCAAAGGGACATTGCGACGATCATCATGAAAGAAGTCATCGATGAGAAGTGGATGTTCCGCCACGGCCCTATATCGCGAGCTGACGTCCGAACTCGCATATGCATGCAACGTCTAGACCTCGCGTCGTTCAAGAAGCTAGTGTCCATCCTTGATGATATGGAAGGATGGAACTTCTAGTGATTTACGATGCCGATGATGATGGTATGTGTCGGTTGAACTTGTATACTTTCTGTAGCGATGAAACTCTGTGATGTCCACGGTCCCTGCCGAACTTGCGTAACGCTACTTTGATAGTTTGTGTATGATGACCTGTGTACCTCTAGTTAATTAGTTTGCGTACTATATGTTGCATCTAGTTTCTAACCCTTTCTTTTTCCTGTTGCTCTAGTATATTTTGTTGCATATGATTGTACATCCTTTTCATGAAGATGCATCTCTAACAGGTACCTAGTTTCTTCATGGTGAGATGGCAGTGCTATGTCGTGTACAAAGGGAAGGTTCCGGGGGTGTACAACGAGTGGTGGAGTGGCGGCGCAAGTGAGTGGGGTCTCGGGCCAGCCATAAAGGCTTCAAAAGCAGACAAGAAGGAGAAGCTAGTTACTTGAGGTTCACGCTAAGCGAGAGAGGACTCAGAATCCGCCACCTCATGTATCAGTATAGTACCGCTCTCACTCATAGTGATAGCTCTTCTCACAGATAACATTGTTTAGATGGATGGCGTTGTAGTTGCAAGTATTCGAGACTTGCATGTATCGCTATTTTCAAGATGATGACGAGATACCACTTTGTGTTGGATGATGATTATGATGAGACTATTTGTATCACTACAAAAAAAAGACACATCCGTGACATTTTGGGCCGGGCGAATTTTTTTGCTGTCATACATATGACACTTCTATGATGATAATTGTGACAAAACCCGGTATCATCATAGATGTGGTGGGCTCCTACTTCTATGACAAAAAATCATGACGGAAAATGGGTTTTTCGTCCTGGGCGGGCTGGAGACGCAGCTGCATGACATTCTTTGGGCCGTCCATGACGGGAAAAACCGTGGTAGAAGCGAGGGGGAGGAAAATTTCGGGGAGTTGCCGATTATGGTGGGAGGTCGGGGGCGGAGTGATGCGCGTTTCTCTCGTACGTACGCGCGTGTGTGCGAGGCGTTGGCTCTAACTGAAGCCGAGCGAGGCGTTGGGATCTAACTGAACCCAAGCGATTGCACTGCAGGCTACGCGTTACTGAACCCGAGTGATCGATCGATGGCTGTTAACTGAACCCGATGGAGCGATTCCTTCGCTACTGCTGCTAACTGAAGCCGATCGATGTTGCCTCTGGGATGAACAGTGAGCGTTGCAGGAGGGGTTGGATGAACAGTAACCGGTGGCGTTGCCTCTGGATGAGCAGGAACCCATGGTGTGGAGGGCTGGATGAACAGTAGACGGTGGAGGGGTGGCCGTGGAGGGGTGGTTGAACAGGACCCCGTGGTGTGGAGGGCTGGATGAACAGTAGACGGTGGAGGGGTGCCCGTGGAGGGTGGTTGAACGATGGCGGTGGAGTAGCGCGCGGTGGAGGCTGGATGAACAGGAGCCCGTGGAGGCTGGAGGAGGTCGACGGTAGCCCGTGGAGGCTGGAGAAGGTCGACGGTGGAGATGAACAGTATCCCGTGGAGTCCTGTTTTGCGGTACGCCACACCCCTCCCCCCCCCATTTTGACCGTAGAGCTCCAACACAAGTCCGTTTTTCGTCCGTTTTGCGGTACGCCACACCCCTCCCGATCAACAGGACCCCCGTTTCATCCGTTTTGCACGCCACACCCCTCCCGATCAACAGGACCCCATTTATTTCGACCGTGGGAGGTCCGCTTCCTCCGCTTTTGTGGTACGCCAGTGCCCCTCCCGATCAACGGGACCCTGCTTTGAACGTGGCGGTCGAACACAAGGCCGCTTCCTCCGCCAGCGATACGCCAGCCTCGTTTCCATCGCTGTTCCGTCCCAAGCCTCCCCGGCGATGAACACGACCACGCATTCCGTTCCGACCCAGCCGGTTGGTTCCCCATGAACACGACGACGACGTTGTTTCTCCGTTCTGACCAAGCCATGTACGTATGTGCGATAGGCGGTAGAGACCCTGCCCAGATGTAATGACGCGTGGTCAGATTTTCTTTCTTGCACCCTCGCCGCTGTACGTACGTGTACATGCTACGTGCGCGCCTCTACTACGACACATGCTCGCCTCTACATCCACCAGTATATATGTGTACACGTTCGCGACCAGAATGACAACGCTACCTACGCTTCGACCAGGTGGGTCCTGACTGTCAGGTACTTCCTTGCGTGCGAAGATGTAGCTGGTGGGTCCCGAGTCGTGGGGCTTAATTGTTTTGGTTTTTGCCCGGACGCACTTCCTTGCGTGCAAAGATGTAGCTGGTGGGTCCCAGCAGTCAGGGGGCGAATCTTTTTTTTTTGCCCGGACGCACTTCCTTGCGTGCGAAGGTGTCGTTGCTGGGTCCCAGCGGTCAGGGGGGCGAATCGTTTTGTTTTTTTGCCCGGACGCACTTCCTTGCGTGCGAAGATGTAGCTGGTGGGTCCCAGCAGTCAGGGGGAAACGTTTTTTGCAAAATACTGATGGCCCGTCCGGTGGGTCCCAATTTGTCGTGGAGGAATCATTAATTTCAGCGTAATAAGGAGGCACTTCCTTCTGCGGCCGTGGACCCAAATTGTCGGCCTCTCCACGTACAGTCCATGTCTGATCGAAGTCGTTCCTTGACCATGTTGACCATGCTGCGCCGAGAGCACCAGGGCGGTGGACGATGGCGAGGCCTAGGAAGGGGACGACGGGGAGCCGGGGAAGACGCGTCAGTGGAAGCCCGCGCGGAGAGGAGTACGAGGGTTCACTGGTTCGGCTGCGGTGTGAGGCTACCGTCGCCGCAGGGCCTGGCCAGCGGTGGGAATAGTAGGTGCGGTGAGGCCTCCCGGCAGACACACCCGGCCACGGAGGCGGGAGCATGCGGCACGACCGGCGCTGCTTTGGGCGGCTAGAGCAAGAAGACCAGAGGTTGAAGAAGCACTATCGCCGTTGGATGGACGTCGTACGGTCACTGGAGCTAGAATCATTCATATTGACAAAAGTTGACAAAGGCCCCCATCCCAGTCAACTTAGTAGGCCCACAAGTCAGCCTCCCACCATGGTGGGTCCCAGCTAGCAAGGGGAGTATTCATTTTTTGTGCGTAATAAGGAGGCACTTCCGGTGGGTCCGAGCTGACAGCGCGGGGAACGTTTTTTTCGCGAAATACGCTGGCCCGTCTGGTGGGTCCCAGCAGTCAGGGGGGAAACGTTTTTTTCGCGAAATAAGGTGGCCCGTCCGGTGGGTCCCTGCTGTCAGGTGGAGGAATAATTATTTTGCGCGTAATAAGGAGGCACTTCCTTGCGGCCGCCTGGACCCAGTTGTCAGCCTCTCCACGTCTGATACTCTTCCGATGGAAGTCGGTCGTTGACCACGTTGCCCATGCCACGCCGAGAGCACCAGGGCGGTGGTCTGGACGATGGCGAGGCCTAGGAAGGGGATGACGCGGAGCCGGGGAAGACGCAGAAGTGGTAGCCCGCGCGGAGAGGAGTACGAGGGTTCACTGGTTCGGCTGCGGCGTGAGGCTGCTGTCGCCGCAGCATAACAGGGGGTGTGGGTGAGTAGAGGGATACCTCGGGCCAGCGGTGGGAGTAGTAGGGGGCGGTGAGGCCTCCGCGGCATCACAGCTGGCCACGAGGCAGGGAGCAGCTGCACGACCGGCCGCTGCTTTGGGCGGCTAGAGCAAGAAGACCAGAGGTTGAAGAAGCACTACGACCGTTGGATGGACATCGTACGATCACCGGAGCTAGAATCGTTCATATTGACTAAGTTGACAAAGCCCTCCGTCCCCGTCAACTTAGTTGGCCCACAAGTCATCCTCCCACTATGGTGGGTCCCAGCTAGCAGGGGGTATTCATTTTTTTGTGCGTAATAAGGAGGCACTTCCTTGCGTGCGAAGATATAGCTGGTGGGTCCGACATGTCAGCGGGGGGAACGTTTTTTTCATGAAATACAGAGGCCCTTCCGGTGGGTCCCAGCTGTCAGGTGGAGGAATCATTATTTTGCGCATACAGTCCACAGCCGATGGATGTCGTTCGTTGACCACGTTGACCAGGCCGCGCCGAGAGCACCATGGCGGTGGACGACGGCGAGGCCTAGGAAGGGAACGACACGGAGCCGGGGAAGACTTGGCAATGGTTGCCCACGTGGTGGGGAGTACGAGGGTTTATTGGTCTGGCTGCCGTCGCCGGAAAAAAACAGGAGGTGTGGGTGAGTAGAGGAATGGCCTGGCCAGCAATGAAGTAGGGTGGTGCGGTGCGGCCTATGCGGCAGCAGAGCCGACCACGGGAGGCGGGAGCAGGCAGTCCCACCGGAGCTAGTTTGGGCGGCTGGAGCAAGAAGATCAAATATTGAAGAAGCAGCACGGCCGTTGGATTAACATCCAACGGTCACTGCTGCTAGAATCGCTTGTGGACTAAGTTGACAAAGCCAAAGTACACGTCAACCTAGTAGACCCACAAGTCAGCCTCCAAATCTGTCCCAAACAGCATACAACTCGAAATTTCTAGCCGGATTCAAATTAATTTTAAATCTAAATATACCTTAATTTAAATTCAATGAAATTTTACCCGCACAAAAACAATGAAATTTAAAATATCAAAATCCGAAAGAAAATAGTATTTGGGAACTAATTGCCTGTTTGCTGTATTTTTTCATTTTACAGCCCATTTATTATTACTTATAGCCCATTTATTATTACTTATAGCCCATTTCTTATTACTTATAGCCCATTTCTTATTACTTATAGCCCATTTCTTATTACTTATAGCCCATTTTCTAGGCAAAATGCATCCCTTCTCGTCTTGAAAGATTTCCGGCCCAGCAGGGCGTAGAAAAGCAAGTAGGCCTATGTTGGTTATTCTGCAAAAAACAAAATAGCTGGCTAGCCATTTTTCAGAAAGGAAAAAACAAACTGGGTTGGTCATGTGCTAAACATATGAAATAAAAGCCTGGGCTAGACGGGCCACGGGTCCCGCACAACCCAGTTGATACCCTTCTCCGTCCCGAAAAAACAAAATTACTACGCGCGCTGCTGGGTCCCTATTGTCATCCTCACCATGTACAGTCATCTCCTTATTCCTCTCGGTTGTTGACCATGTTGACAACACCGGAGGGCGGCGTTGGCCAGCGCTGGAGGATGATGGTGAGGCCTCGGACGGAACGAACAGAGCCGGGAAGATCACAGCCAGCCGTGGGAGGCGGGGCAGCGGTCCCACGGCGCTGGTTTGGCTTTGGCGGCTCGAGGAAGAAGAGACTGAAGAAACGCGACAGACTTTGTATGTCAATCGAACGGTCAAGGTTGGCACAATCGTTTTTTAACTAAGCAGACACCAAGTAGCATACTTTTTTATAGATAGAAAGAAAACTGCGAGGAAAATGTGTTTGTCTGCCGTCCTCCTCACAGGGAACGTTCGCCACATAAGTGACTAGCACCCTTGGTTTTCAACCGAGAGGTCTTGGGTTCGAGTCCGAGGAACTCTCAATTTTGTCCTCCTTCCTTGCAAAAAAGGGAAAGAAAATCAAAGACTTTGGAAGGCGTACAGAACAAGCTAGTGTACCAGTAAAGAGACGTTGCCGAGTTTTAGAAAAAAGAAAGACATGCTCCTCAGAAATGGTTGAATCCAAACCTATACTATGACTATATATGGTGCTATGCTACTACGCAAGTAATGAAACCGACATATCCAACGCTCGCTTCTCCTCTTCTCTACTTACTCGCCTAGCATCGAAGCTCGCCGCAGCAACCATGTCCGCTGGCTACTCGTCCACTCGCTCTTCATGAGTAACAACCAGATATGCGCCAAGTCGCCACCCGCATTCATCGCTGTGGGTCTCATCACACCCCGTAAGACGCGAACCGCAGCCGATTGCTCATCACAACCCGCTGCCGTTGGTGTGGTGCCACTGCTGCAAATCACGCAGAGTCATCCGTCGCGTCTCAACCAAAATCCGCAACCCTGACCGAGTCTTCTACAATTGCCTGAATCATGGGGTAATAATATGTTTAAGTGTTGTTCTGCTGCTTTCAGTTGCTGATTTTTTAATAGTTTGGTTGATGATTTTCCAATTTGATTCGTGCAGAAAAGGGAAGATTCGTGTGATTTGTATTTCTGGGAAGTTGCTGATGTGGGGGAATGCAACTACGCTGCTTATTTGGTTAGCCGAGGAATCCCAATACCAGCAGGTTGGGGTGTTCGACAAGTAACTGAAGGAAGGGCAGAAGAGGAAGATGCAGAGCAGAAGGTTAAAGACGCAGTTCCTCTGATCATGGCCAAGCAATAGCTACTGAACGGCCTTGATAGCAATGAGGAGATGAAAGAGCTTGTGAAGATAATGGGCAAAATCGATGTGCTCTATAGGATGATTGTCTCTTTATTTGCAGTGTATGTAGAACTCGTGATGTATTCAGTGGCTACGACATGAGCACTTTGCTGAAACTAGTAATGAATGAAACCTGTGTAGCAGGCTGGGCGTAGTGTTGTGAACATCTAATGATTTCTATTAACGGAAATCAGGGGGTATCCCCTTTTGCTCATATAAATAAATAGATAGCAGAGGCCCTGTCGGGTCAGCTTTGTTCTCATTCGAAGATGTCGAGCAAATTGCAGTCGAACAGCAAACTATGTCATCAAATTCAAGTTTCACAGCCAAATATGAGTACAACTAAACAACAATGTCATCATGTTTAGTTGTCATACAATCACCAAACACAAATTAGCATACATAACAAGTGATGTTCTCACAGCAAAATACTAAACAACATGTTCATCATGTTTCAGTTGTCATAGCAAACACAATTTCACATAGTAGATAAAAAAACGTCTTCTGACAGGCAAATATGACAAAAGCAATGTAATCATCATCCGCAGTAGTAGTGTCAACATCTTCGCCATGTGTATCAGTCTGAATCGTAATTCTTCACGGTGTCATCTTCTTCTTCGTCCTCAACGTCCTCGAACGTTGGCTTCTTTTTGATCAACTCTTGTATGTCTACAGCACGACAGGCAATCTTTTCGCCGGCGTCATTGACGTGATGGTTCTCAAAGATATTAGGAACATCTGTGTTATCTTGTACATCAGGAGCAGTGTAAGCATCATCTTGTTGTGCAACTTCATTAAACGAATTCCTCTGCTCAAACCTTTCCAATACTCTCCAGTCATCGCTACGTGCAAATGTGTCTTCCAAGAAAAATATCTGTGTTGCTTGATTTGCCAAAATAAAAGGCTCGTTGGTCTGGTACGCCGCCTTGACATTGATGGATTTGAAATAATCATCAGCTCGGGTTTTGCGATCACGGAAAACAGGTTATACCAACGACAAAGACAATGTAACCACACACAGATGATCCTCGAAATCGGAGATATACTTCAACCGAACAATATACATTATGTTAGCATACATTTCAGTTGTCTCTTTGTCATACGTATCGATGCTCATGATGGCACTGTTTTGTGTCTTCCTGCCTTCGTCTCGTGCAAGGGTGTTGTAGCGCACATCTCCAACAACGCAAGATTCATAATGTCTTACCCGAGTATCAGGACCCATTGCTAGTGAGTAAAGGTCATCATCAACTGCCTACCCATCCTCCCGCATCTTCTTAACCTATGGTTAGAAAATAGACAAGCTGATCATCTTATGTACGCAATATATTAAAAAAAACTGACAGTGCACTTCAAAAGCTTACATGGTTCTTGAACCATTCCGCAAATCCTGCCATAACCAGTTTGTCAATGTTTCTTGGATTTTATGCGATAACTCCTCTTTGTACATGCTGCACAACATAGTGATCGCGTCAAACATCTAAATATATAAGAATGTGCTGCAAGTTTAGTAGATTATGATGTATAAGCTGAAGTACTGCACTTACTTGATATAAGGTAGTATCTCAGGACAGTTATTCAACACATACCAAACCATTTGGTCCAAATCTTTAGGTTTGTCCTCTTGTCAACTCTTCCCTCTAACTCGAACAGAATAATCGAAAACATTGAGCCCGGGATTGTCTTCACCCACCTCTTTGCTAAGCCGATCAATTTGTTTCAATGTATTTTGAGCAGAATGTCAACGCTTCAGAGTAGCAATGTAGGCCTCTCGCAATGGAACCCTCGGGTCTAGCTCTGTTCCTAACATAGCCCTTGAAAGTGCCTAGCCGCCTTTCAATAGGGTACATCTAGCCATACTGTACTGTACCTCTAAGTAGTGCCTCATCAGGTAGATGAACATCCAAATGCACCATCACATCAAAGAAGGCTGGAGGATATATCTTCTCAAGGTCGCATAGGATAGTTGGTATCTTGTCTCTAAGACGCTCCAAAGCATCTATCCTGATATTTCTACTGCAGAGTTCCCTGAAGAATTGTCCCAACTCTGCAACTGCTCTGTATAAGTCAGGTCGGCCCAATCCTCTAAGGATAACAGGTAAAACCCTTTGAAGTAGGACGTGGCAGTCATGAGTTTTCAACCCTTGTACCTTGTTTCCATCTGCACTGACTCTCCTTTCAGGGTTGGAAGCAAATCCATGTGGGAATCTCACACGTGATAGGACCTCGCAGAATTCTTTTCTTTTTACCTTGTCCAAGACGCATTACTGACTAGTGCCATATCCCGTGGTTTACCTTCATCTTGCACCTGCAAATCCTTTATGATACCTGTGTGTGTCAAATCAATCCTTGATTTTAAGGTATCTTTCTTCTTGCCTTCAATGTTAAGAAGTGTGCCGATAATGCTTTCACATATATTTTTCTCGATGTGCATCACATCAAGATTATGCCGCAGATCCAAATCTTTCCAATACTCCAAGTCCCACAAAGTGCACCTGCGGGTAAACAATAATCTCTCTTCTACCGTGCCACGCTTCCTTTTCCCGCTACCGTTACCAGGATGGTTTCCTGGTGTGATATGCCTGACCTTCTCTAATTCCACTTGCAACTCATCAGCGGTGAGCCTCTTTGGCGCATCACGGTTTTCATGCTTTGCATTGAACACATGTCTTCGGTATTTTCTAGGATGCGGCTTGTCCTTGGAAAGGAAACGGCGGTGTCCAATGTAATAGATCTTGCTAAGTATTGTGTATGACAGCAGATTCCTGTCACAGCGAACACATGCATTGTAGCCATGTGTCGTTCACCTTGACATAGTGCCCAAATCCGGATAATCATGGATGCACCAAATTACAACAGCACGCAGAAAGAAATCAGCTGGTGGGCTGCTATATAGGTCTCGAGTGAGAACACCCTTCCATAGCTGTTGAAGTTCCTCCACAAGAGGCTCCATGAACAAATCAAAATCCATTCCAGGACTTTTGGACCTGTGATGAGCAAGGCCATCATGTAGTTTGATTCTTTGGTGCAGACATTTGGAGGCATGTTGTAAGGATAACAAGCACCGGCCACATGCTATATATGGCGCTCTAGTGGCCAAATGGGTTAAATCCATCTGAAGCTAAGCCAAGTCTAATGTTTCTCGGGTCATTGACAAACTCTTTGTGTTTATCATTGAAGCTTTTCCACTCACTACCATGAGATGGATGGCTCATTACATTACGATCTATGTACTCCTGGTTCCTAGAATGCCACCGTACATCCTCTCTTGTTTGACAGATCATGAAACAACCTCTGCAATCTTGGTGTAATTGGAAAATGTCTCAGAACATTATGAGGAACCCTCTTCACAGCATCGCCATCTTTCCATCTTGATGATTTGCATTTCGGGCATTCACTTAAGTTGGCATAATTCTTCCGGAACAGAACACAATTATTCTTACAAACATGGATCATATCATATCCAATTCCAACTGCACAAAGGAAATTCTTCATTTTACTGTAGGTGTGTGGCAGCTCAGACGCATCTGGGAAAGTTGCGGAAAGCAGCCAACATCGCATCGAATGATTTGTTGGTCATCCGCTCAGATGTCTTCACCTGAAGAAAGGTGACCATAGCTGAGAATACTGACAACTTATTTCCTGGGGTGACAACAACGTTGCATTGTTCCAACATGCGGGCCCGTCGTTTTTCTTCTGCAGCTGAAAGTTCACGGAATGCACGAGCATTTCATAGCACTGTTTCAATGTTGGTCAAACTCACTGGCTCCGCCACCACCACCTCCTCCTCCTCTTCCACCTGAGCATCAGGCAGATCAAGATGGTGATCTGTTGCTTCCACATAGTCAGTAACATTGACGTTCACAGCTTCACCATGATGAACCCACCTAGTATATGTGACCGACATCCCATACAAGTGTAGATGATTTTGCACAGTTGACTGGGGTCTTGTAACTGAATTCATACAACTGCTACACGGGCATAGCACATCTAATTTTGGACCACCGTACTCAGCACTGATAAAGTTCATGAAGTTTTCAACCCCCTCGACATATGCAACGGAGAATCTTCGAGCAGAAGTTATCCAAGTCTTGTCCATCACATTGAACATACAAATTAGTTCTTCTACTAGATATTACAGGAAAAACATATATGCTTTTTTATGAAGTCTAGAAAAAAATACCTAGGTCGATGTCTAAAGCTATGGCAAGATATTTGGACGAGCAAATCTAAGTAACGAAATATATGTAAAGCTAATTCAGCAAACAGATTTGAGTGCTAAATTATGGCAGGCTGTTTCAAAGATCAATGAGCCCGAGCACACAGCCATCAAACTATCGAAGGCCATCGCAGCAACAAAGATCGAGTATAAAGCGGTGTAGAGCTATTTCACCTAACAGATTGGCTACTAGACCAAGGCAATCTACGTCACAATAAATATATGGCAGGATATTTTAGCAACTAATCGGCCTTGGCATGCCATCTCAGTTAAGCAGATTGAGTGCAGAACAAGGCAAGGAAGCTTCTTAAGCAGAGCATATTGACGATAAACTACTTGGCAAACAGTGAGATTAACGGTGTCTATCGGCTAACATTCAGCGCTACACCGACATGAACGGGGCCTCAGTCTAGAATGCGCGTACCGTGGGAGAAGCTGACCGCCGTGCGTCTCCACACGAACGTCGCCAGCGGTGGCGGCGCTGACCACCGTGCGCCTCCACAAGAACATAGCCAGAGGTGGCGGCGCGGCTAGAGGACGACAGTCTATGAGAGCGTACTGTGGGAGCGAGAGGATCGCCGTGCGTCCCCTCGACGAACCGCGGCGCCGACGTATCGGCGCGGCAGGGAGGGCGGCTTTGGCGGAGCGAATGGAGTGGAGGGGGGACGGGGGGAGGGGGTTTGGGGAATATTTGGCCGAAGGGCGGTTGAATCGAAGTTGGGGGGAATTTTTGTGTGTTGTGGGGGGGGGGGGAGGATTTTTGTGCGGTGGGCGGGGGGAGTTTGGCGCATGGTCGGTTTCTCCAAGTGCAGTCCCACATGTCGGTGAAGAGGCAAGCGAGCTGCGTTCCGTTCGTGAGCTGTGTGTAGGACGAGCGTGTGTTGGGTGCAATCGACCATGACAGAGTGTTGTGAGTGTACCGCCTTTTTCCTTTTAAACTAGGTGCTTTGCCCCTCAAAAAAATGTTGCTTGGCGATCCATCGATACTACTACTAGTAATCCGTAATCCCGACTAAACGGCGCGGCCGGGTCTTTTCCAGCAGCGATATCTTTGGGAGGTTGGCTTAGTTGGGGTTTTTAGATTTTTCTCGGTTCAATAAAAAGCAGAGTTGGTGATGATGGTGTACTGTCATCCTGCAATATAGGCCGTCCGATCTATATCTAACGGATAGGAAGGAAACTATGACAATTTACCCGCACTCCTCTCCACATTTACAGATAAGGCTTTCCCACAAGATCTTGATCTTCCGTGCACTAGTACTCCTACAATATGTATATTATTATGAAAGTTCATATACATCGGCTGAGATTAATGCAAACACGGCAGATTTTCATTACATTTCTAACTTTTATAAGACAGAAAAATAAAAGAAACCCGACCCTAAACCTATTCTACGGCGGCGACCGACGTCCTCCATCTGCGATCTCTATGTACGGGGGCGGGGTTCAAGACCCGTGAAGTGAAGGTGCGGTCTCCGGCGAACAGGCCAGTAACGGGCCGGAAGTAATCAAGGGCCGAAAAGGAGCCCAAGAACGTATGGGCCGTCAATAGGCCGAAAGCTAACACGGGCTGGAAACGGCCCATGTAAATCACAGGCCGTTAACAGGTATAAAGAAAATTACTGTTCATTATGGGCTAGAGTCACCATGGGCCTGTAAAGGGCCGAAAGATACGAAAGCCTCATATGGGCCAAAAGACGTCGTGGCCTATACATGGGCCGAAAGTGAAATGGTCTGGTGTTATATTCAACGGGCCACATGACGTTGTTGGGCCGATTTCCTTTAGTGCCTAACGGGCCGTAAAATGGGCTATTTGCGAAGAGACCGTTAATAGGCTTTTCATGGGCCAGCCCGTTAACTTTTGACCAAGTCAAACGGGCTGGCTTTGTAAACTAAATGGGCCAGTGGTGGGCCGTGGCACGTGTCGACATATCATAGGCGCCTATCTGACTAATCGACGAAGCCGACACGTGTTTCGTCCGGCCAATAAGAAATTTACACGTGGAAATTTCCCGTTGGTCAGGGCTGTTAACGGGTTATCGGATCCAAAACTCGACCCGATAGCTTAACCGCGTTCCGTTACAGTGGATGCCATGTGTCGGTCACCCTTGACGAAAGCACTTCTGTGACGCGCGATTTATCATCATGGAAGTGGACACTTCCGTGATGATAATTTTGGTAATGTCATGGAACACTTCTACGACAGCATTGGTATGACTATCTTGATTCTGTCATAAATTTGTCATGGATGTACATGCATGACAAAAAACGCGACCTACTGTGACAAACACGTATCATCACGGAAGTGTATTTTTTTGTAGCGTATGTATATGCTATGATTACATTTGTGGTCTCACAGCCATTTGTATGTGTATCATGATGACATTTGTATGTGCTAAACGTTCTTGTATAAAGCCTGTTCAAATACAAAACAAATATATTGTCGGTGTACGAAAAGAAGGGTACACCTTTTAACCGTGCACGGGCAGTCTGATCCGCGAGCGCCGCCAGACTCAAGCAAGGCAAGGAAGGAGAGCCAAGGTAAGGCTGAAGCTCGAAAGAAGCAGAACGACGCCAAGACCAAGACCACAAAGAGTAAAGGGGACGAAGCAGAATCCCCCGACAAGATCCTTGCCGGGGGGCGGTTTTAGCAAAACCCGGCAAGGCCCTTGCCGGGGCGGCTCGCCCCACGCCCACGGAGCGGATCACCTTTGAGTCCACTGCCCCCCCATGGGCAAAGGATTCGGGAGACATCCCCGTGGTGGCATGCAGATCTTTGTAAAGACATCCAAAGATCAGATACATACTCTGAAGATGACGACCCTTGGCGGGATCCTGGCCAAGGAGGACCACAAGGCCCCCGGCTAGAGCCTTGCCGGGGATGGCAGCGGGCGCCGCGGCAAGACCCTTGCCGGGGCCCCGGCAAGGCCCCTGCCAAGGACACCTGTAGGGCCACCATCGGGCCCGCGCCAATCGAGCCTCCACCATGCAGCTACCGACCCAACCAGTTGGGCAGGCACCTGCGTGGCGGCAAGCGAACCTTCATGGAGACCCACCACTGCGCCACCTCGGTTTGCTGCGCCTCGTGGCACCACAGGCACCGCTGACCAGGGCACGTGTCAACACGAAAGGGAGCAGCGACGGACGAGACCGGGCTCTCCCCCGTCCCCGATAAAGCAAGGACACCTAAGCAAGACGCATTTATGGCGCCTTGTCATGTAATGCGAGGATAAACTTCGATATGTTGTGTCCTTTCCACCTCCTGTGTGCCACTGTGGCAACCCCTTTTCCCTATAAAAGGAGGCCCAAGGCGACAAGGAGGAGGATTCGGCTTTTTGGAGCTCTGGACGCCCCATAGCTAGCTCAAGAACGCAGATAAACTAACCACCAAAGCAGGAGTAGGGTTTTACGCACCTCGCAGCCCGAACCTGGATAAAGAACCCGTGTGCTATCTGTTTGATCTGCTCTTCTCATGACCCCGCGCCCCGCAACCGTAGTAGGGATTCTTGTGATCCCATAGGTGTTGTCCCCGCACCGACATCTTTGGCGCGCCAGGTAGGGGAGCACAGTTGTGAGAATCGGCTCTAGCAGTTAGTTCGACGCTTCTTCATCGTCATGGCGCCCAAGAAGAAGACGACGGTGGCGGTTGGCCCGTCCGAAGCCGGACACCCCGTCCCGACGCGGGCGAGCAGCGGACTGTCGCGAAAGGACCCGGTGCTGTTCGCGAACACCAACACCGGCCCCAAAGAGCGAAGTTTGGGAGGCGGCGATGTTCATGCGCCTGGTAACGGGTCGCACGTCGCCAAATCCAAAGACGGAGTCAGGCCCTCCGCGGGTGGCGCGGGGCCTTCCAAGATCGCGGCCACCCCGCTCGCAGGCGATGCAGGGGCTTCCAAGACAACCAAGCTGGCGCCGACGGCGCGCTCTTCTCAAGCGGCGGGCGACGAACGGCGTAATCACGCCGAGGACCCCGGGCGTCGCCGCGGAAAGGGCCCCGAGCGCCACACCCGGAATTTAGAAGACCTGTCCGCTCACCGAGGCGCTGGTGAGGGTGGCATGCGACCACGGGGTCGTGATAGAGCTCCTTCTGACGTGGTCAGAAGTCGAAGCGCATTGCGATCCGTGCAGGTTTCACTGCCTCCAACGCCAGCAGAAGCCTGGCGGCAGCGCGATTGCTCTCGATTTTCCTCCCACTACGGGAAACTTCGGCGAATGGAGAGCCACCATCCGAAGCCTTGTTGCGGTGGCCAACAAAGACGAACCGAGTCCGGTAGAGCCCCCGGGTCAACGCTCCGACAGAGTCCCACGCACCAGTGGCAGGAGAGCCGGCGGTGCCGCAACCACGGTGCACTCGCCTCCTCCTCGCCCGGTACCGCGGACACCAGCCCGTCGCGATGCTACGGGCGACGAGGTCTCCGTAGCATCGTCCGACCCGTGGGCCCACTGTGACCAGCGCCAAGTTCTTCGGGAACGAGAACATGAGGATGCTCGAACCACTATCGAGCGCCGGCGTGGAGCGCGCCACCAATCCGACAGGCGAACAGGGCCTGCTGTGAGCCACCCGGCGCCGGGGAGCCCTGGAGGCCTACCTTACAAGGTAGGCTGTCCGGCTTTTACCCGTGAGCTGCGGCAGTTCCAGTGGCCCACTCACCACACCTTCAAACCCGACGTGGGCGAAAAGTACAGTGGCAAGACCCACCTGTCCGAGTTCCTCGGCGTTTACACCATCGCGATGCAAGCTGCCGGAGCCCGCGACGATAAGGTGCTTGCGAATTATTTTCCGTTGGCTCTTAAACCCAACGCCATGTCATGGTTGATGCACTTGCCGGTAGACTCTATTTCCTCCTGGTCGGATTTGTGCCATGAGTTCGTGGGCGCCTTAACTGGAGGCCACCAAGCACATGGCCAAGCAAGCAACCTGCGCGTCATTCCCCAGAAGGGAGGCGAGAGTCTCCGCAAGTATATTCAGAGGTTCAGCGGATGCGATACAATATCCACGATGTTCACCCTGCCGCCATCATCAGCGCGTTCCATCAGAACGTGCGTAACCGCAAGATGCGCGAAGAGCTGGCAATGAACAAGGTGAGAGATGTAGCAGAACTCTATGTTCTTGCTGACAAATGTGCCCGAGCTGAAGAGGGAAGGAAGTACCCCAGCGAAGATGCTGGCGTGGAAACCGACTCCTCAGATGAGGATATTGCCGCCCCGGCAAAGAAAGGCCGGCGCCGCAATAGGAAGCGCAAAGGAAAAGCCGTGCTTGCCGTCAAGGGATCTGATGACGCCGGCTCCACCAAGAAAACCAAGGCAGACGACCCCGGCAAGGAGGTTGCCGGATGTGTCGCCTGCCGGGCCTTGGCAGCTGCCGAGAAGCCAGGAAACTCCGACAAGCGATACTGCAAGATCCATCGCACCAAAGGCCATGCTCTCGGGACTGCCGACAGGTTGAGCTCCTTCTTTGAGAAGCGGAGGACCGAGTATGAGAGGCGGGACAAGGAGAAGGACCCAGACGGTGCTGAGGGGTCCGGAAGAAGCGTGACGGGCCAGCCCGTGCCGCGGCAAGGATAAGCAACAGGAGAGGCCGCCCGGGCCGTGATGTAAAGCCAGAAGACGACGATCATGAAGAGGACGACGAATCCGGCGACCAAGAGTTTCAGAAAGCTACAGAGGCCATGTGCGTCGACGGTGGCGCCTCGATGCATACTTCTCACCGCCGGCTTAAACAGTGGGCGTGAGAGATTACAGCGGCAGAGCCGTGGTTTGATGCCCAAAGGCCGCTGAAGTGGTCCAGCACACCTATCATCTTTGACACTTTGAGGACCACCGATCGCACCACTGCGGTCGGTGCACCGCCATTGTTGGTTTCACCAACAATACGCAACCTCAAGGTGACAAAGATGCTAGTCGATGGCGGGGCGGTCTGAACTTGATCTCGCCTGCCGTGATCGAGAAACCGCAGATTCTCGAGGGAGACACGGAAGAGGCAGGCGCGTTTGTGGGGTCAACCGGGAAGAAGCCAACCCAAGGGAAAGGTCACGTTGCCGTGACCTTTGGAAGCGACCTGAACTTCGGGGCCGGAGAGGATCGTGTTTGATGTTGCCAAGATCCCCTTGCCCTACAACGGGATCCTTGGCCGCCCAGCGCTGGCCAAGTTCATGGCGGCGTCACACTACGCCTACAACACCCTGAAGATGCCGGGGCCTATGATGATCATCACCATCGCCTCCGACAAGAAAGATGCGTTGATTTGCGCTGACAAATTATACCGGCAAGCAGTTACAGCAGCTGCCGCCGCTAGGGCACTTGCTCCTGCCGCTGGGACCCCGGGAGCGAAGAAGAAGAAGACCGGTGAGACCTCGGACACCCACTCCGGCAAGCGCACCTCTTCGGAGTGTAGTGCTGCCGTCGAGGACGTGCCAGAGAGCTCCACCGGCGGAAACAAGAAGCCCAGGGCCATACCGCCGGGAACCAAGAAGGTTTCTGTCAATGAGGACGGCACGGGAGGAGCTTTTACCATAAGCTCCACCCTCGACGACAAATAGGAAGACGCGCTCGTCACCTTCCTGCGGGCGAGTGTCGATGTGTTTGCATGGCAAGCTTCCGACATCCCCGGTGTTCCCAGGGAGGTGATTGAGCACCACCTTGTTGTCTGCCCTCATGCGCGGCCCGTCAAGCAGAAGGTCAGAAAGCAAGCTTTGGAACGACATGAATTCATCACAGAGGAGATCTGGAAACTGGAAGCAGCGGGTTTGGTAAGAGGAGTGCTCCATCCAACGTGGTTGGCCAATCCGGTCGTGGTGCGCAAGGCAAATGGGAAGTGGAGGCCGTGTATTGGTTACACAGATATCAATAAGGCTTGCCCTAAGGACCCCTTCCTGTTGCCGTGCATCGACCAGATTGTTGACTCCACGGCTGGGTGTGATCTGCTGTCATTCCTCGACGCCTACTCCGGCTACCACCAGATCTTCATGACAAGAGAAGACGAAGAGAAGACAACATTCATCACCCCATGTGGTACGTATTGTTTCATGCGGATGCGTTTTGGGTTGAAGAGTGCTGGTTCGACGTTTGCAAGGGCGGTCCAGATTGGTTTTGAACCCCAGCTCCATAGAAACATGGAGGCTTATATGAATGACATAGTGGTCAAAACCAAGGATAGGGCAACCCTCATACCAGATTTGCAAGAAACATTTGCAAACCTCGCCAAGATCAATCTCAAGCTGAACCATGAGAAGTGCGTCTTTGGCGTCCCGTCCGGCAAGCTTCTCGGGTTCTTGGTGTCACAGCGTGGGATAGAGGCCAATCCGGACAAAATCAAAGCTATAGAGCAGATTGAAGCACCCAAGCGGATCAAGGATGTGCGTCGGCTTGCTGGTTGCGTCGCCGCCATGGGCGAGTTCATTTCCGAATCCGCGGCGCGCCCTTCCCTTTTTCAAGATCCTAAAAAAAGTGGGCCCGATGGAGTGGACGCCAGAAGCCGAAGCAGCATTGCAAGGTTTGAAGAAGTACCTCTCCTCCGCTCCAATACTAGTTGCGCCTAGGCCACAGGAGCCGTTCTTTGCTATACCGCGGCACAGCGGACCAGGTGGTCAGCGCTGCACTAGTGGCGCAGAGAGAGGTTGACGGCGAGGTGATGGCAGCGGCAGAGCCCAACACCACCAATGCAGAGACAACACAGCCAGTTGACGTGCCGCCGAGGAAGAAAATGATGCAGCACCCGGTCTACTTTGTTAGTTCCCTCCTGCAGGGGGCTAGATCGAGGTACTCCGGTGTGCAGAAACTGCTCTTCGGCCTTCTTATGGCCTCGAGGAAGCTGCGTCACTACTTCCAGGCACACGAGATCACTGTCGTCACTCGCTTCCCTCTGCAATGGATATTGCACAATCCAGATGCAACAGGAAGAATTGTGGAATGGGCACTGGAGCTGTCCAGCTTTGGCCTCAAATTTGAAAGTACTTCGACGATTCAGAGCCGAGTCCTAGAGGAGTTCATTGCAGAATGGACCGCCACATCTGACGAAGAAGTCCAAGAGACTGCTCTTCCCGGCAAGGAGGCAAGTTGTGATTGGATCATGTACTTTGATGGAGCTTTCTCCTTACAGGGCGCCGGGGCTGGCGTACTGCTTGTCGCGCCCACCGGAGAGCACCTCAAATACGTGATCCAGATGCACTTCCCGGGGAGGTGTCAACAAACAATACTGGCCAGTCTGAAGGGCTGCTTGCGGCCTTAGGATCATGGCGGACCTCGGAATCAAGAAACTCATCGTCAGGGGGGACTCGCAACTTGTCGTCAAGCAAGTCAACAAGGATTACCAGAGCCCGTTGATGAAGGCCTACGTCGATGAAGTGAGAAAGCTGGAAGAGCATTTCGACGGTATGCAGGCTGAACACGTTCCCCGAGCGGAGAACGATATCGCTGACTACCCGTCAAAACGCGCTGCCCTCAAGCTACCTGTGGAACTAGGTACCTTTGTGCTTCAGCTAACTCAGCCATCCGTTGATCCATCAACAGAGCATAATAAGAGGAGGAAATCAGGGCCCGGCAAGTACTTCCCCGCTGAGCTCCCCGGAGCCGCCGGCAAGGATGTTGCGGGGATCTTGAGCCCGCCCGCAGGCGGCAGGCTCCGGCGGAGCGTCAAGCTCTTGCCGTCGAGACAGCCGCCCCTGTAGCGGAGGAAATGCCTTTAGTCCTCGCCGTCGAGCCCCAGGCTCCGGCATGGGCACAGCATACCGTCCGATTCCTCCAGACAGGGGAACTTCCTGAGGAGCAGGAAGAAGCGGAAAAAGTAGCCCGTCGCTCTACCATGTACCAGTTCGTCGATGACGTCTTATGCGAGAAAGAGGCCGAGCAGAGTGAAATTGAGGTGTATCCCCCGAGAGGAAGGACTGGAGCTGTTGGCAGAGATACACTGAGGCATATGTGGATCCCACATTGGGTCAAGGGCCCTTGTCGGCAAGGCATTCCGGCAAGGCTTCTTCTGGCCCACCGCCCTCCAGGATGCGACGACACTAGTCACCGGTGTGAAGCGTGTCGGTTCCATTCAAAGAAGCTTCATCAGCCAGCTCAATCCCTTCAAACTATTCCTCTCTCCGGCCCTTCTCGATGCAGGGCTCGACATCTTGGGCCCTTTCCCCGTTTGTCGGGGGCTTTGAGTACTTGTACGTAGCAATCGACAAGTTCACGAAGTGGCTGGAAGTGGAGGCAGTGAGGAAGGTCATAGCTCAGTCAGCCGTCAAGTTCTTCAAGAGACTGGTGTGCCGTTTTGGCGTGCCCAACAGGGTTATCACCGACAACGGCACACAGTTCACAAGCCACACCTTCATGCAGTATACCCGAGACCTCGGCTGACAAAAGTCTGTTCGCTTTCATTGCTCATCCACGGAGCAATGGTCAAGCGAAGAGGGAAAATGCTGAAATCGCGAGGCTTAAGGACCAAGACCTTTGACAGACTGCACAAGAGTGGAAGGCACTTTGGATTGATGAGTTGCGGCGGTTCTTTGGTCGATCAGACGACGCCAAATTGAGCCACCAGCCGGACACCTTTTGCTCGATATACGGGGCGAAGCAGTTCTCCCCGAACTCATATACGGGTCACCTCGAGTGCTCGCTTATGACGAAGCTCGAGCAAGAGCAATAGCGGCAAGATGACGCAGTACTCCTTGAGGAAGATCGTCTTCGGGCGGTTGTGAGAGCGACGCTACCAAAGCAAGCCTTGCGCCGCGACCATAGCCACAAGGTTCATGCACGAAGCCTTGAGGAAGGCGACCTTGTCCTTCGGGCGCGTTCAATCGCCAAGAATTCCAACAAGTTGACGCCAAAGTGGGAAGGCCCTTACCGGGTAACACGAGTCACCGGGCCCGCGCGATCCGCTACGAGACCGAAGATGCCATTCGATAAGTAACTCACGGAACATTGAGCATCTTCGCAAGTTTTACCCATGAGGCGCGGCTTGCTGGGCCCCCCGGCAAGCCACCTTTTGTACAAGCATTGCCGATGATGCATGTAACCCTTTGTACAAAGCCAGGCGCAGACCCTGAGCATAAATAAATGAAGCGCTGGCGCCCTAAGTTATAGTATGCATGCTAGGTCAAGTCTCGTCCTTGGTTAGGGTTGATAGTGCTTGGCGGCGACTAACCCCTAGCTTAGAGGTCGAGTGTGCGTCTCTTTGCCATTCTTTTGTCTCCTTTGGTTCGCAGGACTCACAGATACCCTTGCCGGACCACTTGAGGACGAAGGAGGAAAAGGAGGGGCAGGTCGGTATCTTGACCCCGGCAAGCCAGTATTGCCGGGGGCTGCAAGTACGAAGATTCGGCCACGGCCATCCAGAGTTGCCGGGGGTTGCAGCTTCAGATAAGTTCTTCATTCCTTATCATGCATTCCCTTATGGACTGAGGTATGTAAAACTTTGTTGTTTCCCAAGCTACCGTGCTCCCCTAAAAAACTCTAGGCTCTGGGGCTCGTTACTGGGGCCAGATTTGGTCGTAGTCGCAGCAGCAAAAGGGTGAAACGAGGAGCCTGAACCCGCCTCATCCCTACCTCCGCCAAAAGCATGAGGGAGGTCGAGTGAAGTGGGAAGACGGCAGGGCCTGTTGCCGGGCAATACAATGTTTACCTTAGAGATAACGAGAATTTATTCCCAGTCGTGGGTTCTACCCGCAAACAAACGACCCTGCAAGCGTCCCTTTTCATTAAAAACATTCCACTCAGGTACAGTCCATAGAGAATGAAAAACATGAATGATGGGATTACAAGTTTTTAAATTCAGCCTAAGCCCGAAGGTTTACAAACTAAAAAGAGATAAGGTGCCCGTGACCCAGCTCTTGCCCCTCTCTTCAGGATGCAGGTCAAGGAGGAGAAAAGGGCAAAAGAGGCGCCTAGACAAGCTATGGGTGGCAGAAGACACCAAGAGAACATCTCGGTGGCCGTCCGAAGGCTGGATGGTGATGGCGGCGCTGGAAGCAGAGCTCGAAGACGAGGCGGCAGGACGTCAAGACGCTGGCCGAAGGCGTCGATGCGTACAGATTCGACGGACGGCCTTGCCGCCCGCCCTCTTCCTCTTCCGCAGCCTCCCAACGCCCGATCGCCCAAGGAGACGACCCCGAGAAGTTCAGGAAGCCGGCGACACGGATGATGGGATCACCGGCGCCGCACGGAGCGACGCCCGACACCTAGTCGGACCCGTCATCCTGCCGCCTGCTACCCTCGTCGTCGCTGCCGCTGTCCTCCTCGCCACTCTCGCTCGAGGAGGAGCCTTCGCTATCACAAGAGCTCTCCACGCAGCACCTTGCCGGAAAGGAGGCCGCCCTCCATCAGCTTGAAATGGAGAGTGAGCCCCGCCGTCAAGCGGTGGATGTGGGCGAATGTCTTCCACCCTCGACCAAGGTACATCACGTGAGGGGCTGGAAAGTCGACGCGAACTCGCGTGCCACTGATCCAACGGCCCCTCATGTGCAACCGCAATGACTCCGGCGGATCCAGCTCCATCTCGCTCGCGAATGGAGTCGGGAGACGGAGACGACGACGAGGTGGCCGGTGCAGCCTGACGAAGAACTCGCAAGGATCATCGCCAACATGGCCCTCCGTGGGAGGAGGAACTACTGGCGGAGGCGGGACCGGCGCGCCACCCCGTTCTCCTCTTCCCTGAGCACCTCGGCCTCGTCCACGGCCTCGCCCGCGGCCTCGCCCCCTCCCCCTTCCCCTCGCGGCTGGCTCTGCCACCGCAGGTGAAGGAGAAGGAAGGACGCGTTGTCGAGCGGCGACCCTTGCCACCACCGTTGAAGGACCAGGATTCCCTCTCTCCATGGCAGATGGAGGGAGGGGGAGCAGAAGCTGAAGGAAGGAGAAGATGGAAGAGTGCGGGACGCCGTCCCCCCCCCCCCCCCGCTCCTTATAAAAGGACGGGGTGGGGGCACGGCCGCCCTGCTCAGCCAATCAAGACGCGGAAGGCGCAGGGAACTGGGACCGACCCGCTGCCCCGGCCCGCGATGGCCCGGTTTCCCGCCTCCACCATTTGCCACCCCGAGCGCATGAGAGCCACATGGCAGGCATGCGGGACAAAGACGACGGGTGAGGCGACCTCTCCCCACCCCGTGATCGTGGGGAGTAGACGCCTTGAAGACCACGCCCCGGCCCCGTTCAGTAAATGGGCCGCGCCTCCACGCCTCCCTCCGTTTATGGGGAAGGCGCGAACCGCCCCCTTTTACTGTGATGGGACGCATGCGTGCAGAGCTCAGCCCCACGCATGCCACCCACGTCACGCGCACCTCCCCACGCTGGGCCACGCGCGGGAGGCATGGGAAGCGCAGCGCGCGAAAAGACTTATCATGAAAAACCACCTGCCTGCCTCACAAGACCGCTTTTTGGGCCTAGCCTAACGACGCTGATTGCGCTTCACGCAGGCCTGTGCCCAGGGGCTCTGTCGGTGTCTGAAAAGAAGGGTACACCTTTTAACTGCGCAGGGCAGTCCGAGCCACGGCGCCCGCCACACTCAAGCAAGGCAAGGAAGGAGAGCCAAGGTAAGGCCGAAGCTTCGAAAGAAGCAGTAACGATGCCAAGACCAAGACCACAAAGAGCAAAGGACGAAGCAGACTCCCTGCAAGATCCTTGCCGGGGCGGTTTTAGCAAAACCAGCAAGGCCCTTGCCGGACAGCTCGCCCACGCCCACGGAGCGGATCACCTTTGAGTCCACTGCCCCCCCATGGGGCAAAGGATTCGGGAGACATCCCCGTGGTGGCATGCAGATCTTTGTGAAGACATCCAAAGATCAGATACATACTACAGAAGATGACGACCCTTGGCGGGATCCTGGCCAAGGAGGACCACAAGGCCCCCGGCTAGAGCCTTGCCGGGGATGGCAGCGGGCGCCGCGGCAAGACCCTTGCCGGGGCCCCGGCAAGGCCCTTGCCGGGGCTGCGGCAAGGCCCCTGCCAAGGACACCCGTAGGGCCACCATCGGGCCCGCGCCAATCGAGCCTCCACCATGCAGCTACCGACCCAACCAGTTGGGCAGGCACCTGCGTGGCGGCAAGCGAACCTTCGTGGAGACCCACCACTGCGCCACCTCAGCTGCCTGCCTGCCTACATGGCACCACAGGCACCGCTGGCCAGGGCGCGTGTCAACACGAAAGGGAGCAGCGACGGACGAGACTGGGCTCTCCCCCGTCCCCGATAAAGCAAGGACACCTAAGCAAGACGCATTTATGGCGCCTTGTCATGTAATGCGAGGGATAAACTCGTATGATGTATCCTTTCCACCTCACATGTGCCCTTTGTGGCAACCCCTTTTCCCTATAAAAGGAGGCCCAAGGTGACCAGGAGGAGGATTCGGCTTTTTGGAGCTCTGGACGCCCCATAGCTAGCTCAAGAACGCAAATAAACTAACCACCAAAGCAGTAGTAGGGTTTTACGCACCTCGCAGCCCGAACCTGGATAAAGAACCCGTGTGCTATCTGTTTGATCTGCTCTTCTCATGACCCCACGCCCCGCGACCGTAGTAGGGATTCTTGTGATCCCATAGGTGTCGTCCCCGCACCGACATATACAGAAAAAAATTCAAAAACTACTGAAATTAGCAGTAGCGAGTGGAGAAAAGTTAGCAGTAGCGTGAGAGTAGTAGTAGCGCGTACAGGTAAAGCACGCTAGAGCTATTAGTAGTAGCGAGCATCCACACAACACACTGCTGCTACACTTGTATAGCAGTAGCGAGGGGGTGCACGCGCTGCTGCTACGGGTTAGTTGTAGCGCCTTATTAGTAGCGCCGGACCCCGTGCTACTGATATACCTAGAACCCGCGCTGCTGCTAGGCGTTTCCCTAGTAGTGCTACTACTATGGCTAGCGGCTAGCAATAAAGTAAAGTAATTACATAGCGCTTATATTGACTCGCAGGTCATACAATAAATTAAGACAACTCCTATGGCTCCTGCCGGTTGTCATACTCATCGACATGCAAGTCGTGATTCCTATTACAAGAACATGATCGATCTCATACATCACATATATAATTCATCACATCCTTTTGGCCATATCACATCACATAGCATACCCTGTAAAAACAAGTTAGACGTCCTCTAATTGTTGTTGCATGTTTTACGTGGCTGCTATGGGTTTCTAGCAAGAACGTTTCTTACCTACGCAAAAGCCACAACGGTGATATGCCAATTGCTAATTACCCTTCATAAGGACTGAGGGAGTCCTGGATAGGGGGGTATCCGGACAGCCAGACTGTATACATCGTCCGGACTATGGAAGCGTCAAGATACAAGACTCAAGACTTCGGCTCGTGTCCGGATGGGACTCTCCTTTGCGTGGAAGGCAAGCTTGGCGATCCGGATATTATGTTTCCTTCCTTGTAACCGACTCCATGTAAACCCTAGCTCTCCGGTGTCTATATAAAACCGGAGAGGATGGTCCTTAGAAGGCCGATCACAATTACAATCATACCATCACATGCTAGCTCTTAGGGTTTAGCCTATGCGATCTCGTGGTAGATCTACTCTTGTATTCCACATATCGTCAATATTAATCAAGCAGGAAGTAGGGTTTTACCTCCATCGAGAGGGCCCGAACCTGGGTAAACATTGTGTCCCTTGCTTCCTGTTACCATCAGCTAAGACGCATAGATCGGGACCCCCTACCCGACATCTGCCGGTTTTGACACCGACATTGGTGCTTTCATTGAGAGTTCCTCTGTGTCGTCGCTTCGAGGCTTGATGGCATCTTCAATCGTCAACAACGCAGTCCAGGGTGAGATTTTTCTCCCCAGACAGATCTTTGTGTTCGGCGGCTTCGCACCGCGGGCCAATTCGCTTGGCCAGCTGGAGCAGATCGGTAGCTTCGCCCCTGGCCGCCAGATCAGGTTCGGAAACTTGAACTACACGGCAGATATCCGCGGACACTTGATCTTCGGCGGATTCGAGCCTGCGCCAGGAACGCCGGACAGTCACGACGAGCACGGCCTAGACCTGCAGTTGAACAATGCTCGGGACATCATCCCCGAAGCAGCCCCGGATCTACATCCAGAGCAGGTTGCGTTGCCTATGGACGGAGGGCTGGACCCCGCCCCGCGGGCCGCACATTCATCGGCGGTGGAGCCGAACATAGGTCCCACATCTGTGGAGGCCTGTTACCCTGGGCCCCCGGACTCATATCCGGTTGTTGGTCCCGGTCCGCTCGCTCTTGAGCCAGCCGAGCCAGGTTGGGCTTCGGTAATGGAGTTTACAACGGACATCTTTCAAAGACTCGCCTTTGGCAACATGCTGAACTTAGTAAGGTCTCTCTTTGTCAGGAGACTCTGGGCCGAACTATGTCCGGCCCGAGTAGGAAGCAGGCGACGAAGGAATTCGATGCCCACCCACCACCCACTTCATTGCCACGATCGAAGATTTAACCGACGTGCATGACTTCGACTCCGAAGACATCGACGGTATGGACAGCGATGTAGGAGAACCTCCAGAATCCCTGGGGCGCGGGACTACTACCTTGTCACACGATATATACATGGTAGATACGCCCAATAAGGACGACAGCGATAACCCGGAAGATAAAATACCCGGGCAAAAGCCAAAAAGGCGGCGCAGACGCCGCTCAAAGTCCAGCAATGGCAAAAATAGCGACAAGATCGCAAGAAGGGTTGATATACCCGCAAACTCCGAAAGCAATAATGACCACACAGACCCAGCGATGGAGCAGGACGAGCCAGGTCACGCCAAATCAAGTTCTGAGCAAATACCCAATCACAATGATCTGGAAGGACGAGCTCATGATGCCGCCCCAGAACAGGAAGACAGTCCGGATGATGATGCATTCATCATCCCGGACGAACAAGTGGAACGAGTCAACCTCCACAGAAAGCTTATGGCCACTGCAAGAAGTCTAAAAAAGCAGAAGCAACGGCTCAAAGCCGCACAGGAAAAGCTCAGTCGAAGATGGACTAAAGTTCTAGAAACTGAAGAAAGATATGGCGATGACCGCCATACGAAAAGCTATTCGAAGCGCAAGCTACTTCCAGAATTCGACGACGCGGCCGTTCACCAAAAGAAAATTCGACCAAGAAACCAGACGTACCGCCTCACAACCATAACAAAGCGGCTGCGGACACTGCGCACGACCCACGCGAGCATCCGGATAAGAAGGCCGGTGCAGCCAGGTCCATATATGGATCTAGAAGACCCACCCCAGCGAAGGACTATGGTCACCCAAACGCTCATACAAGCGAGATACCAGTTCGGAATCAACCCCGGACACAACAACAGCCGATTACATGCCACAACGCGCCCAGATACAGAGGGGCTGCTCACCCCCTGTGCTTCACCGAAGAGGTACTGGACCATGAATCCCCACAAGGCTTTAAACCTGTGAACATAGAGGCATACGACGGCACGGCTGCACCTGTGGGTCCGGATCGAGGATTTTATCCTGCATATTCACATGGCTCGTGGGGATGACCTCCACGCCATCAAATACCTTCCCTCAAGTTGAAGGGACCAGCTCGACACTGGTTGAAAAGCCTCCCGAAAACTCAATTGGGAGTTGGGAGGAACTCGAAGACGCTTTCAGGGCCAATTTTCAAGGGACTTATGTCCGGCCTCCGGATGCAGACGATCTAAGTCACATAATCCAACAGCCCGGGAGAGTCCGCCCGCAAGATTTGGAACAGATTCCTCACTAAGAAGAATCAAATTGTCGACTATCTGGATGCTGAAGCCTTAGCAGCTTTCAAACACAGCATCCGTGACGAATGGCTCGCCCGACACCTCGGCCAAGAAAAGCCAAGGACAATGGCAGCCTTAACAAGCCTTATGACCCGCTTTTGCGCGGGTGAGGATAGCTGGCTGGCCCGTAAAGGCACCAGTGACCCAGCACATCCGAACTAAGGGATGGCAACGGGAAGCCACGGCGTAATAAAAACAAACGCCAAAACAAGGAAGAGAGCCCGGACAACACTACGGTCAACGCCGGATTCAGGGGCTTTCGACCTGATCAGCAAAAGAAGTCATTCAAAGGTAGTAAAGATGGACCGTCCGGTCTGAACAGAGTCCTGGACAGACTATGCCAAATTCATGGCACCCCGGAGAAACCTGCGAACCACACCCATAGAGAGTGTTGGGTCTTCAAGCAGGCCGGCAAATTAAATGCCGAACACAAGGGGAGGGGCACACTAAGCGAAGACGAGGATGAACCTCACCAGCCAAACACTGGGGGACAGAAAAAATTCCCGCCAGAGGTCAAAAGAGTAAACATGATCCACGCGACTCACACATCCACGAGAAGGCATGAACGCGCGCCCATAGAAGCGCACGACGTAGAGCCCGTCGTACCCACGTCTCACTACTGGATGTCTCGTCCGATCTCTTTCGATCAAATGGACGGCCGAAGTACAATTCGGCGAGGAGGATCACAGGCCTTGGTGCTTGACCCAATAATCGACGGATACCGTCTCACCCGTGTCCTCATGGACAGCGGCAGTGGTCTCAATTTAATATACGAGGACACTGTCCGCAGAATGGGGATAGACCCATCCAGAATTAAACAAAGCAACAGCACTTTTGAAGGGGTGATACCAGGCGTTGCAGCCTGCGCCAGGGGCTCCGTCGTGCTGGAAGTAACATTCGGCTCCCCAGGCAACTCCAAAGCGAAGAGCTGCTCTTCACTGTCGCACCCTTCCAAAGCAGCTATCACACATTGCTAGGAAGAACGGCCTTCGCCCGCTTCAACGCATTGCCACACTATGGCCACCTTACAATCAAGATGCCCGGTCCCCGTGGCATCATCACCGTTAGCGGAATCATAGAGCACCCTTCACGCGTAGAGGAATATGCGACGGCCCTGGCGGCCGGACTATAAGCGGCCTCCAATATTAGAAAACATGATTGGTCATTACGACCAAAGACACGGTTAGACGAGTCCGGTAGCCCGGATAAAATTCAAACAGGGCACCGTAAATGTAATCCCATAATGGAAACCAGGGGCTGTCTATATTTAATACAGCCCCACGCTTGGCTCGACCTTATTGGCAGGCCAACAGCTTACACTTTTATTACTAATCGCATACTTACGTTGCACCCTCCTACGAGTTTTTTCTTTTTTTACAGACAACGTTCTGATACGTCTCCAACGTATCTATAATTTTGATTGCTACATGCTACTTTATCTACTGTTTTAGGCAATATTGGGCTTTATTATCCACTTTTATATTATTTTTGGGACTAACCTATTAACCGGAGGCCCAGCCCAGATTTGTTGTTTTAGGCCTATTTCAGTGTTTCGAGGAAAAGGAATATCAGACGAAGTCAAAACGGAACGAAATCAACTGGAGAAGTTAATTTTGGAAGGAAACCCACCTGATAGACTTGGAGTGCACGTCAGGGGAGTCCCGGGCTGCCCACGAGGGTGGGGCGCCTCGGCGCGCCGCCTCCCCTGAGCACCCCGGAGGTCCACCAACGTACCCCTTGCACCCATATATACCTACGTACCCTAAAACTTCCAGAACAGAAGATAGATCGGGAGTTCCGCCGCCACAAGCCTCTGTAGCCACCAAAAACCTCTCGGGAGCCCTTCCCGGCACCCTGTCGGAGGGGGGGGGATCCTTCACCGGTGGCCATCTTCATCATCCCGGCGCTATCCATGACGAGGAGGGAGTAGTTCACCCTCGGGGCTGAGGGTATGTACCAAAGAGCTATGTGTTTGATCTCTCTCTCTCTCTCGTGTTCTCTCTCGTGTTCCCTCTATGGCACGATCTTGATGTATCCCGAGCTTTGCTATTGTAGTTGGATCTTATGATGTTTCTCCCCTCTACTCTCTTGTGATGAATTGAGTTTCCCTTTGAAGTTATCTTATCGGATTGAGTCTTTTATGAGAACACTTGATGTATGTCTTGCCATGATTATCTGTGGTGACAATGGGATATCATGTGCCACTTGATGTATGTTTTGGTGATCAACTTGCGGGTTTCGTGACATTGGGAACCTATGCATAGGGGTTGGCACACGTTATTGACTCTCCGGTAGTAGCTTTGGGGCACTCTTTGAGGTACTTTTATGTTGGTTGGATGAATCTGAGATTGTGTGACGCATATCGTATAATCATGCCCACGGATACTTGAGGTGACAATGGAGTATCTAGGTGACATTAGGGTTTTGGTTGATTTGTGTGTTAAGGTGTTATTCTAGTACGAACTCTTTTATAGATTGATCCAAAAGAATAACTTTGAGGTGGTTTCGTACCCTACCATAATCTCTATGTTTGTTCTCCTCTATTAGTGGCTTTGGAGTGACTCTTTGTTGCATGTTGAGGGCTTGTTATATGATCTATCTATGTTATTATTGTTGAGAGAACTTGCACTAGTGAAAGTATGAACCCTAGGCCTTGTTTCCTATCATTGCAATACCGTTTACGCTCACTTTTATCGCTTGCTACCTTGCTGTTTTTATAATTTCAGATTACAATTACTTTTATCTACTACCTATTTTGCACTTTTATCACCATCTCTTCGCGAACTAGTGCACCTATACAATTTACCATTGTATTGGGTGTGTTGGGGACACAAGAGACTCTTTGTTATTTGGTTGCAGGGTTGTTTGAGAGAGACCATCTTCATCCCACGCCTCCCTACGGATTGATAAACCTTAGGTCATCCACTTGAGGGAAATTTGCTACTGTCCTACAAACCTGTGCACTTGCAGGCCCAACAACCTCTACAAGAAGAAGGTTGTGTAGTAGACATCAAGCTATTTTCTGGCGCCGTTGCCGGGGAGGTTAGCGCTTGAAGGTATATCTTTAGATCTTGCAATCGAATCTTTTTGTTTCTTGTTTTAGCACTAGTTTAGTTTATAAAAGAAAACTACAAAAAAATGGAGTTAAGTTTGTCTCATACGCTTCGTCTTTTTAATATCTTTTGTGAGTATGATGGAAAGGAAAATTGTGCTCAAGTGCTAGAAGAAGAACTACATAGAATACTTGGCATGAAATATGTGAATGATAAGCATGATTGCAACGTTGTTAGTATGAATTCCTTGAATATCCATGATGCTAATGATATGCAAAGCCACAAGCTTGGGGAAGCTATGTTTGATGGAGATGATATTTTTTGTCCCCCAAGCTTTGATGGGCAAATTTACTATGATGAAAGCATGCCTCCTATCTATGATGATTATTGTGATGACACGTATGCTTTAAAGAATAATGATAATCATAAAACGTGTCATCTTGATCTTAATTTTCAATCACATGATAGTTATTTTGTTGAGTTTGCTCCCACTACTATTCATGAGAAGAAATTTGCTTATATTGAGAATAGTAAATTTTCTATGCTTTTAGATCATGAAAAGAATGCTTTAGGTGCTAGTTATATTTTTGAATTCATTCATGATTCTACTGAAAATTATTATGAGGGGGGAACATATGCTTCTAGGAATTGCAATAATGTCAAGTTTCCTCTCTATGTGCTTAAAATCTTGAAGTTATGCTTGTTGTGCCATCCTATGCTAGTTGATTAATGTTCCCATAAGTTGTTTGCTCACAAAATCCCTATGCATAGGAAGTGGGTTAGGATTAAAAATTTCTAGTCATATGCTTCATGATACTCCCGTTATGTTTCAATTCTTATCTTTTATGTGAGCATCATTGTCATCATCATGCCTAGCTAAAAAGGCATTAAAGAAAAGCGCTTGTTGGGAGACAACCCAATATTTATCCTTAATGTTTTTGTCTGTCCACATGATTATGCTACTGTATTAATCATGATTTATAGCTTTTGTTTCAATAAAGTGCCAAGTAGAACCTTTGGGAAGACTTGGGTGAAGTTTATATGATTTTGCTGTAGAAAACAGAAACTTTTGCGCTCATGAGAATAGCTGCCATTTTTTTACTGGAGAGTGCTTTTAGGTTGATTCTTTTTTTAGATGATTAATAGACAAATTACTCAGGTCCAGAAATTTATTTCATAATTTTTGGGGTTCCAGAAGTATACGTTTTATACAGATTACTACAGACTGTTCTGTTTTTGACAGATTCTGTTTTCTATTTGTTGTTTGCTTATTTTGATGCATCTATGGCTAGTATTAAGTGGTATGAACCATAGAGATGTTAGAATACAGTAGATATTAGAACAATATGAATTTAGAATGAGTTCATTACAGTACCTAAGTGGTGGTTTTATTTTCTTATACTAACGGAGCTTACAAGTTTTGTTTTGAGTTTTGTGTGGTCGAAGTTTTCAAGTTTTGGCTAAAAGATTCGATGGATTATGAAATAAGGAGTGGAAAGAGCCTAAGCTTGGGGATGCCCAAGGCACCCCAAGGTAATATCCAAGGACAACCAAGAGCCTAAGCTTGGGGATGCCCCGGAAGGCATCCCCTCTTTCGTCTTTGTTCATCGGTAACTTTACTTGGAGCTATATTTTTATTCACCACATGATATGTGTTTTGCTTGGAGCGTCATTTTATTTTGCTATTTTTTTCTTTATCTTAGTCATAATAATTTTTTGCATCTTTAGTTTCAATAAAAAAAGTCAAGGATAGCCTTTGCCATGCTTATTTTGCTAGTATACATGTTGTTGTTTGAAAACAGAAAGTTTACCGCTGTTGCAAAAATTCCCTAGAAAAGTAAGAGAATGGTATAATGTTGAATCTTTTTGCATATTAAGCTCTGATAAATTTATTGCAGTGGGAATTTTAGTTCATAATTTTTGGAGTCAGGGAAGTATTGTTACTCTTGCATTCTTTACAAACTGTACTGTTTTGGCAGATTGCTGTTATGGGTGCATTGTTTGCATATGTTTGCTTGTTTAATGATTCTATTTGAGGATAGGAGTATTAAATATGCAGAGACATTTAGTATTCAATGTTGAATAATAATGTTAGTGATTTGTTACAGTAGAATATGTTATGGTTTTGCATTGGTTTATACTAACCTATCTCACGAGTTCTTGTTGAGTTTGTTGTGAATGAAGCTTTTGATAAAAAGAGAAACCATGATATGAGAGGAATTAAGGAGACATAAAAGCTCAAGCTTGGGGATTCCCAAGACACCCCAAGATAATATTTCAAGAAGTCTCAAGCATCTAAGCTTGGAGATGCCCCGGTAGGCATCCCACCTTTCTTCTTCAACAAATATCGGTTAGTATCGGTTGAGCCAGTTTTTGCTTCTTCACATGAGTTGTGCTATCCTTGCAATGTAGTTTTCTTTAGCTTTGCTTGCTGTTTGAATAAAGTATCAAGATAATTATTAAATTCTGTTTGAATATAGTTGCATAATTATTCGACTACTCATTGATCTTCACTTATATCTTTCGGAGTAGTTTTTGTTATTGCTCATAGTGCTTCACTTATATCTTTTGAGCGTGATAATTTTTGCTCTAGTACTTCACTTATATCTTTTAGAGCACGGTGGTGGATTTTTCTTAAAGAAACTATTGATATCTCATGCTTCACTTAGATTATTTTGAGAGTTGTTAATAGCATGGTAATTTGCTTAATATTAATACACTTGGTATTCAAGATATGTGAAACTTTCTTTTGAGTGTGTTGAATACTAATATAAGTTTGATGCTTGATAATTGTTTTGAGATATGGAGGTGATAACATCAAAGTAATGCTAGTTGGGGTGATTATGAATTTAAAGAATGCGTGTGTTGAAGTTTGTGATTCCCGTAGCATGCACGTATGGTGAACCGCTTTGTGATGAAGTCGGAGCACAATTTTATTTATTGATTGTCTTCCTTATGAGTGGCAGTCGGGGACGAGAGATGGTCTTTTCCTACCAATCTATCCCCCTAGGAGCATGCACGTAGTGCTTTGGTTTTTGATGACTTCTAAATTTTTGCAACAAGTGCATGAGTTCTTTTGATTAATGTTGAGTCCATGGATTATACACACTCTCACCCTTCCACCATTGCTAGCCTCTCTAATACCGCACACTTTTTGCCGGTATCATACACCCACCATATACCTTCCTCAAAACAGCCACCATACCTACCTATCATGGCATTTCCATAGCCATTCCGAGATATATTGCCATGCAACTTTCCACCGTTCCGTTCATATGACACACATTACTTTTGTCATATTGCTTTTTGCATGAACATGTAGTTGACATTGTATTTGTGGCAAAGCCACCGTTCATAATTCTTTCATACATGTCTCTCATGAGTCATTGCACATCCTGGTACACCGCCGGAGGCATTCATATATGTAACATCCCAAATTTCCTATTTGGAATGTTTTACAATTATAGCTAAGCATCCTATGCATCCTGTTTGAATTTGAATGCCATTTGAAGTTTCAGAGAGTTTTGAGTTTGAATTTGAATTCCAAACCTTGGCATGTGGGAAACAATTCAAAAACTAAGCCTGGTAAATACTTGATCAAAAGTATGAGAGGAGCTAACATGACACTCCAAAAATATCAGAGGAAACAATGCCAAAAGAATTGGAATTCAAATCTGAATTTTATTTGAATTTGAAAAAATGGATTTTCATAAAGTTTGGATTTTGCCTTTGGAAAAATGTTCAAATGAAAGGGAATATTCCCCTGATCATTTTGGTATATATATACCCTATATAAAATATTTATAGTTTAGGTTTTATTTTTGGTTTTGTTTCAATTAAAACAATAAAGAAAAAAAGACCGAGGCGCCAGGCCAGCCACCCAGGCCCAGGCCGGCGCCACCTCCCTCCTCCTCAAGACTTTGGCCCAGCCAACCGCCCACTAGGCCAACAGGCCAGCCACCGCCCGCGCCCCCCTCGCCCGATCTTCCTAGGATTCGGTCGACCGACCGAACCTTCCTCTCTCTCTCAGCGACCCGTGGCCCCCACCCGTCGTCTTCCCTCGCCCACGCTTGAACCTCGGGAGATCCACCGGATCCCGAAGGATCCGGATCCCCGACGCCCCGATCCCTTCGAAGAGGGAGCCGAGGCCACGCTATATAAGCCAAGCCCCGCACCCCATTCCCCTTAGCCTCACGGAGCCCTCTCCCTCTCTCGCCCGAAGCACGCCGGAGCCCGAGCTCACCTCCGCCAAAAACCCTCGCCGTCGCCAGCTCTGGTGCACCCGACCTTCCCGACACCACCGAACCTCCCCGAGGCTCCCCGCACCTCCCCGACGTCTTGGCAAGCTCGCTGACGACTCAACGCCCGGAGCACTCTCGCCCGCCGGCCGTCGCCGAGTCCGGTGAGTCCCGGAATTCTCCCCGTCCGATCCCAATCGTGTGGTTAGGATTAGAAGCCCCAAGGGGTATGTTTTATTAGAAAACCGGACGGCCGAGCGGTTTATTTTTTTAAGTTAGGTTTATTTTGTTTAGACCGGTTCGTTGTTAGTTAACCCTAGGCCCGTTTAGACTAAACTACGCCTAGTGCATGTATAGGCCCATTGGGCTTTTTCTTTTTATTTTGATTTTCTGTTTTAGCGAATAGTTTCAATTTTCAAAAATGTATATCTTTTATTCTGTTTAATATTTTGAGTGATTCTTTTTTGTTGGATTGCAAATTTTATGTAGTTTTCTGAAAAACATATATTTAGCTATGTTAAAAATAATTAAAAATGCTTTAATATTATTTTAGTCAGAATAGCAAATCTGTTATAACTTTAGTTAGAAAATTATTTTTGCATGATTCTTTTGTCATCACTTTATTTTGACATTGCCAAACCCTAGAAATTAACTTTGGTATTTTAGGATTAATAAATAATTAGTTCTAGACAGAATCCTATTAATCCTAATTAATTGACTAGTTCCTGTTTTCCTAATTAATTAATTAGTAAATTAATGTATTTTTAACTTGTGATTAGTTATTATAGGTTAGTTTCTGTCATTCTAGTAGATGAACTTTTATTTATAATTAATAAAAGTTTTAAATTATTTTCTTAATAGAAATTGGATTAGGCCTAAAATGAGTTTTATAATAGCTTTTAAATTAATTCTTTTTGCTCCTAGTTGCTTAGTGAAACCTTTTCTGTTAAGTTAACCTAAAACCATGATTAGTTTATATTAAGAAATTTTTATTATATAAAACTATATTTGTTATTGTTTGAAGTAGGGAAAACTTTGAGTGGCCTTTCTTTGAGTTTTTCTTTTGGATTTGGTTTGGTTGTTTTGTTGTGTTATGTTGCTATTGTTATGTTATTGTGTTAAGTGATGTTATGCTATGTGCTTATTATAGTTATTGTTTGCCTCGGTAGAATTTCCGGAGTGCGAAGATTGCTACTCTGAAACCCTAGTTTTTCAAGATCGTCAAATGCAAGTTCACTTTGATCATTTCTTTCATACCTATGAATTTATTTCAATAAGTGTCATCCTTTCAACCACCCCTCAGAAGTGTTATTGAATCATTGTAGTTGAGTAGTATGCATGAGGTAGGAACCCACCACCCTGTTACCAAGCCCGGACGTTATTTATTTTAATGCTACGCTATAGTAGACGGGTTTGGTATGAGTGCCCGGAGTGGTGTGAGAATGGAGGCTCTACGTCAATGACGACAACTCCGTGATGGAAATCTGCAAGGACTGCATCTTCAAGACCTCAAGACTTCAAGACTCGAGACAGGATTTCAATACACACTACCGGGTGAAGGACGGTTGACGGGCAGCCTGGAGAAACCAGTGGTTGGCCGGGATGCATGGAGAAGCGCCATGACATCTCATGGAAAGCTTCACCTGCACTCGAGAGACGGAAGAATACTTCACGCCCGAAGCTTACCTGCAACCGCAAGTCATTATGGGCTCTGGCTTGGTTGACCTTGGTTGTGACTCTGGCTGGGACGGTACTAGCAGATGTAGAAGAACGGTAGGATCGGATGGGTACGGACGGTGGTCGAGGAACTCTTTGGAAGACCATGTTTGGTCATCTTGTTCTCAAACACTCAAGTGCGAGAACGTAAAAGAGGGATCGAATCTTGCGGGTAAAGTGTACAAACCTCTGCAGAGGGTTATAACCTAATCGATTAGCCGTGTCCCGATTACGGACAATTTGAGCATCCGGACTTGGATCTATCTCGGAACTCTCAACACCGGATTGATAACTTAATTGTGGGCAACATATGATGATTTTGGGCTATGAGACATCGGTTGGCGGAACCATGTCATGATAGAAAATTCCATAGTAAGTATTTCATTTATTCCTTTGATGTAGGGAAAATAAAACCAGCTTTTACGCAAACAAAACTCAGATCTGAGCCACAAAGCCATACTGCATATAGTATAGTTTATCATCTGTTTTCTCTTATTGTGATCTTGCCGGTACATTCAATGTCTCGACCTACACGGCTGCAACGTATCATGTTGCGTATATCTCCTCGACGAGTAAGAGTTACGATACAGGGTTACGGTCTACACTCAACTCGCCGATGGCGTTGATGGGACTCCACACCCGTTTGATTGTTTCCGCCGAGTATTATGAGGTATATATCATTTTACGTTATTTATCCATGTGATTGCACTTTGATATATACATTGATGTCTGTGTGTGCCAAAGATATCTTGATCCGTGGATGGCATAAGAATACGTAGGCTTGACCGTCCCGAGGTCGGGTCGCTCTGAGATGGTATCAGAGCACATGTTGACTGTAGGACGTGACCCTAGAAACCGGAAAAGCCCTTAGGACAGGATATCTCAAAAACTTTATTTACAAAAGACTCTTACTCCTCATCTTTTCTGATTTTATCAAATAGACCCTCTCACCTCAAATAGTTAGAATATACCCCTTATCCTTTGATCACCGGAGGATCAATCAAGACGCTCAAGAAGGATTTGATATCGGAGAACTGATGACCCCTTTAGAGTAAAGAGGATTTCACCATGTATTAGAAGCTACAACAGTTGAAGACTCAAGATTTGAAGTTCTGAAGAAATATTTGACCTTTAGAAGACCAAACCCTGTTACACACTTACGTTAGATGCGACGATGTGTGAGCTGTCATTTGTTTGATGTTTTCCGACAGCCACAAAGTAAAACTTGTTTCTTCAAAAACTATTGTTTGTATTGTGTGTATATCCCTCCCCACCTCTCTCTCATCTCACCCTAAAACCCTTGAACCCCATAGATGATGAATGAAGTTGTACTGATATTCTATATAACGAAGACTCAGCAAGAGGCGGAGCTATGGATGCGAGAACATGGAGAATCACTGGGAACAATTTGGTTTCAAGGAAGTATGAGGTCCAATACGCTCTTCAAGATTTTACGTAAAGTGCTGCAACACAGTGGAACATGCATCAAGCCATACAGGATTTAATGGAGCAAGAACTTGGGAGGAATTCAAGAAGACCACGATGAGATCACGTCTTATCCGGAAGCACAATGATACACCAAGAAGAAAACCTTGTGCTCGCAAGATTTGCGGAGAAATAGGACACACCAGGGAGGAACACAAAGATGGATGCCCTCATTGTGAGGAGAAACACCCGGTGAGGAATGCCCAACTAGCTGTGTGACTTGCTTCTGTGTGAAGGAACCACCCACTACCCGGTGCAGTGTCACATTTACTCCACGGTGCAACGAACTATTCGAAGCGGAAGAAGGAATGAAAGAAGCCCTCAAGGAAGACCTAGAAGAACCAGTAATGAATGAAAGTGTTGAAGACACGGATGGAGAAGGTCTCAGCAGATTTTACTCCAATGCACGCTATTCATGTGGAGAAGAAGGACATTTTCACGATTGCACCAAGGAAAGAAAGGAGTATCCGGGATATTTCCCGACAGCATGAAGTGAAGTTTGACCCTCACGAGATAGAAACTCGATCATTACAGAGAATTCGGGAAGAGAAAAAGAAGGCAACCCGAGAACAACACAATTTTGCAAGAGAAGGACCTAAGTCATATCACTTATTACAGGTGCAAGGATTTAGGTCATTTCGCTAGTAAATGCCAGAAAAGAAGCCAAGAATCCAAGGAGCCCGCATAATCACAAAGAAGCCCGAGACATGTCGGAAGTCATTTGTTTTCATTGCAAGGAGGCAGGACATTATGCTATTAAATGTCCCGACAAGATGAAAACTGGAGTTGAGTAGTTGGAATTTTGATATGGATAATAAGAGTAGTAGAAAGCAATTTCATTTTCATGAGCTCAATGAGTTGAGTTATGTAATGGGTGCTCGAGTTTGTAATGGATTCATGAAATCAATAAAGTTAAGGTGACATGTTTTCATATGTTTAATTGTATGAGTTGTTACTCTATGAACACGGATTTTGACCATTTTGAGGATATGAGAAAAATATGGTCTATGGATGGATTTGTGAATTTCATTTTAGGGTGGTAGTACCGTGAAGAAGACTAGACTAATGGATAAGAAAATATATATTCCACGGACTGTAGTTCGAAGGAAAAAAAAAGTTGGAATTTTGTTTTTGATATGATGGTATGAAGAAACAGAGTACTACTGGATTTAAAAGATGTGTAATATGGAACAAGAGAGTTACTCCAAGGATGAAGTTAAAGCTGCGCTAGTGTTGAAGTGGGCCATAACCCACAGGCCCAGGATTTTGAGAAGGAACTGATGTAACCTTGATAAAGGAATAAATTTGGAAGAATCAGTGATCCAATCAGCATACGTTTCGTAGGAGGTTACGCAAAAACCTGAGAGTGGTGAAGTAACGATAGATGCTTGTTCAGCTTGCAGAAACCATGGATTTACTCGAACCCAGTTCGAGAACAAGAGAAATTCTGCAATGCCTGTGAGTATGACCGAGTGTTAGAATACGAGATTCGCTAAACCTTATATGTGGTAATGATCTGGGTGCGGAATGGATTGATCACCATACCGACTTACTCGTATCTTTCGCTCCTGCTATTTGGAATGGTAAATCTGAGAGACTTGCCCATAGTAAAGTGACGACGCTCGTTGAAGCCTTGTTTAAGCCTTAGAGTGGTATGATGATAAACCCATATACATGGCAGTTGTTGCCAAACGTAGGTTATACGGTGAGGTTCAACCTGCACCCGCTTTTCTTCAAGAGAAACCATAAATTGTAGACCACCATGAGTATTTCGATAGCTGTCTAGAATGGACACGGACCTATCAGCTAAGAAGATCCGGTCTCTGAAGAACCACAACTTTGAAGAACCGACCCAAGGTTTCGAGGAAAACTTTACGCTCCTAACAGAAGAGCGTTAATGAAGGAGTTATTGTAAGATATGTGAAGATACATACATTGTCAGCACTCCAGAGGAAGTATCTGAGTTTATTGGAACTGTAACCTTGTTTTAAGTATGGTAGCACACTAGACCATTCCGATCGACGGATTTGCTAGCAGACCCCAACCCCTAACCTTTTCTTGCTAGCCTCTTCGAATCTCGAGGACGAGATTCATTTTAAGTGTGGTAGGTTTGTAACATCCCAAATTTCCTATTTGGAATGTTTTACAATTATAGCTAAGCATCCTATGCATCCTGTTTGAATTTGAATGCCATTTGAAGTTTCAGAGAGTTTTGAGTTTGAATTTGAATTCCAAACCTTGGCATGTGGGAAACAATTCAAAAACTAAGCCTGGTAAATACTTGATCAAAAGTATGAGAGGAGCTAACATGACACTCCAAAAATATCAGAGGAAACAATGCCAAAAGAATTGGAATTCAAATCTGAATTTTATTTGAATTTGAAAAAAATGGATTTTCATAAAGTTTGGATTTTGCCTTTGGAAAAATGTTCAAATGAAAGGGAATATTCCCCTGATCATTTTGGTATATATATACCCTATATAAAATATTTATAGTTTAGGTTTTATTTTTGGTTTTGTTTCAATTAAAACAATAAAGAAAAGACCAGGGCGCCAGCCAGCCACCCTGTGCCCAGCCACGCCACCTCCCTCCTCCTCGCACTGGCCCAGCCAACTGGCCCACTAGGCCAACAGGCCCAAATGACCGCCACGCCTCGCCCGATCTTCCTAGGATTCGGTCGACCGACCGAACCTTCCCCTCTCTCTCTCAGCGACCCGTGGCCCCCACCCCGTCGTCTTCCCTCGCCCACGCTTGAACCTCATGGGAGATCCACCGGATCGAAGGATCCGGGATCCCCGACGCCCCGATCCCTTCCGAAGAGGAGCCGAGGCCTGGCTATAAGCCAAGCCCCCGCACCCCATTCCCCTTAGCCTCGCCGGAGCCCTCTCCTCTCTCTCTCCGGCACGCCTTGGAGCCCGAGCTCACCTCCGCCGCCAAAACCCTCGCCGCCGCCGCTCTGGTGCACCCCGACCTTCCCGACACCACCGAACCCTCCCCGAGCCTCAAGCACCTCCCGACGTCTCGCCAAGCTCGCTGACGACTCAACGCCCGAGCACTCTCGCCGCCGCTTGCCGCCGGAGTCCGGTGAGTCTCGAATTCCTCCCCGTCCGATCCCAATCGTGTGGTTAGGATTAGAAGCCCCAAGGGGTATGTTTTATTAGAAAACCGGACGGCCGAGCGGTTTATTTTTTTAAGTTAGGTTTATTTTGTTTAGACCGTTCGTTGTTAGTTAACCCTAGGCCCGTTTAGACTAAACTACGCCTAGTGCATGATAGGCCCATTGGGCTTTTTCTTTTATTTTGATTTTCTGTTTTAGCGAATAGTTTCAATTTTCAAAAATGTATATCTTTTATTCTGTTTAATATTTTTGAGTGATTCTTTTTTGTTGGATTGCAAATTTTATGTAGTTTCTGAAAAACATATATTTAGCTATGTTAAAAATAATTAAAATTCTTTAATATTATTTTAGTCAGAATAGCAAATCTGTTATAACTTTAGTTAGAAAAATTATTTTTGCATGATTCTTTTTGTCATCACTTTATTTTGACATTGCCAAACCCTAGAAATTAACTTTGGTATTTTAGGATTAATAAATAATTAGTTCTAGACAGAATCCTATTAATCCTAATTAATTGACTAGTTCTGTTTTCCTAATTAATTAATTAGTAAATTAATTTATTTTTAACTTGTGATTAGTTATTATAGGTTAGTTTCTGTCATTCTAGTAGATGAACTTTTATTTATAATTAATAAAAGTTTTAAATTATTTTTCTTAATAGAAATTGGATTAGGCCTAAAATGAGTTTTATAATAGCTTTTAAATTAATTCTTTTTGCTCCTAGTTGCTTAGTGAAACCTTTTCTGTTAAGTTAACCTAAAACCATGATTAGTTTATATTAAGAAATTTTTATTATATAAAACTATTTTTGTTATTGTTTGAAGTAGGGAGAACTTTGAGTGGCCTTTCTTTGAGTTTTTCTTTTGGATTTGGTTTAGTTGTTTTGTTGTGTTATGTTGCTATTGTTATGTTATTGTGTTAAGTGATGTTATGCTATGTGCTTATTATAGTTATTGTTTGCCTCGGTAGAATTTCCGGAGTGCGAAGATTGCTACTACGAAACCCTAGTTTTTCAAGATCACAACTGTGCAAGTTCACTTTGATCATTGCTTTCATACCTATGTTTTTATTGCATTTAGTGGCACCCTTGCAACCACCCCTCAGTAGTGTTATTGAATCCTTGTAGTTGAGTAGTATGCATGAGGTAGGAACCCACCACCCTGTTACCAAGCCCGGGACGTTATTTATTTTAATGCTACGCTATAGTAGACGGGGTTTGGTATGAGTGCCCGGGAGTGGTGTGAGAATGGAGGCTCTACGTCAATGACGACAACTCCGTGATGGAAATCTGCAAGGACTGCATCTTCAAGACCTCAAGACTTCAAGACTCGAGACAGGATTTCAATACACACTACTGGGTGAAGGACGGTTGACGGGCAGCCTGGAGAAACCAGTGGTTGGCCGGGTTGCATGTAGAAGCGCCATGACATCTCATGGAAAGCTTCACCCAGACTCAAAGAGACGGAAGAATACTTCACGCCCGGAAGCTTACCCGCAACCGCAAGTCATTATGGGCTCTGGCTTGGTTGACCTTGGTTGTGACACTGGCTGGGACGGAACTAGCAGATGTAGAAGAACGGTAGGATCGGATGGGTACCGGACAGTGGTCAGAGGAACTCTTTGGAAGACAATGTTTCAGTCATCTTGTTCTCAAACACTCGAAGTGCGAGAACGTAAAAGAGGGATCGAATCTTGCGGGTAAAGTGTACAAACCTCTGCAGAGGGTTATAACCTAATCGATTAGCCGTGTCCCGATTACGGACAATTTGAGCATCTGGACTTGGATCTATCTCGGAACTCTCAACACCGGATTGATAACTTAATTGTGGGCAACATATGATGATTTTGGGCTATGAGACATCGGTTGGCGGAACCATGTCATGATAGAAAATTCCATAGTAAGTATTTCATTTATTCCTTTGATGTAGGGAAAATAAAACCAGCTTTTACGCAAACAAAACTCAGATCTGAGCCACAAAGCCATACTGCATATAGTATAGTTTATCATCTGTTTTCTCTTATTGTGATCTTGCGGTACATTCAATGTACTGACCTACACGGCTGCAACGTATCATGTTGCAGATATCTCCTCGACGAGTAAGAGTTACGATACAGGGTTACGGTCTACACTCAACCTGCCGATGGCGTTGATGGGACTCCACACCCGTTTGATTGTTTCCGCTGAGTATTATGAGGTATATATCATTTTACGTTATTTATCCATGTGATTGCACTTTGATATATACATTGATGTACTGTGTGTGCGGACATCTTGATCCGAGGATGGCACAAGAATACGCAGGCTTGACCGTCTGAGGTCGGGTCGCTACAATATAGAGTCATATTTTGTTGTAAGTATCGAGTTGTAATTGTTGAGTTGTAAGAAAAATAAAAATGTGATGATCATCATTATTAGAGCATTGTCCCAGTGAGGAAAGGATGATGGAGACTATGATTCCCCCATAAGTCGGGATGAGACTCCAGACGAAAAAAAATAAACAAAATAAAAAAAAAGAGGCCATAAAAAAGGAGAAAAGGCCCAAATAAAAAAATATAAAAAAATGAGAGAAAGAGAGAGAAGGGGCAATACTACTATCTTTTTACCACACTTGTGCTTCAAAGTAGCACCCTGATCTTCATGATAGAGAGTCTCCTATGTTGTCACTTTCATATACTAGTGGGCATTTTTCATTATAGAACTTGGCTTGTATATTCCAATGATGGGCTTCCTCAAAATGCCCTAGGTCTTCGTGAGCAAGCGAGTTGGATGCACACCCACTTAGTTTCTTTTGTTGAGCTTTCATATACTTATAGCTCTACTGCATCCGTTGCATGGCAATCCCTACTCACTCACATTGATATCTCTTAATGGGCATCTCCATAGCCCGTTGATACGCCTAGTTGATGTGAGACTATCTTCTCCTTTTTTGTCTTCTCCACAACCACCATTCTATTCCACCTATAGTGATATGTCCATGGCTCACGCTCATGTATTGCGTGAAAGTTGAAAAAGTTTGAGATTACTAAAGTATGAAACAATTGCTTGGCTCGTCGTCGGGGTTGTGCATGATTAAATACTTTGTGTGATGAAGATAGAGCTTAGCCAGACTATATGATTTTGTAGGGATAACTTTCTTTTGGCCAAGCTATTTTGAGAAGACATGATTGCTTTGATTAGTATGCTTGAAGTATTATTACTTTTATGTCAGTATGAACTTTTGTCTTGAATCTTTTGGATCTGAATATTCATACCACAATTAAGAAGATTTACATTGAAAATTATGCCAAAGTATCACTCCGCATCAAAAATTCTTTTTTATCATTTACCTACTCGAGGACGAGCGGGAATTAAGCTTGGGGATGCTTGATACGTCTCCAACATATCTATAATTTTTTATTGCTCCATGCTACTTTATCTACTGTTTTAGGCAATATTGGGCTTTATTATCCACTTTTATATTATTTTTGGGACTAACCTATTAACCGGAGGCCCAGCCCAGATTTGTTGTTTTAGGCCTATTTCAGTGTTTCGAGGAAAAGGAATATCGCATTTAAGTCAAACGGAACGAAATCAACTGGAGAAGTTAATTTTGGAAGGAAACCCACCTGATAGACTTGGAGTGCACGTCAAGGGAGTCCCGGGCTGCCCATGAGGGTGGGGGCGCCCCCCCTGGGCGCGCCCCCCTACCTCGTGAGCACCCCGGAGGTCCACCAACGTACCCCTTGCACCCATATATAACTATGTACCGTAAAACTTCCAGAACAGAAGATAGATCGGGAGTTCCGCCGCCGCAAGCCTCTGTAGCCACCAAAAACCTCTCAGGAGCCCTTCCGGCACCTGCCGAGGGGGGATCCTTCACCGGTGGCCATCTTCATCATCCGGCGCTATCCATGACGAGGAGGGAGTAGTTCACCCTCGGACTGAGGGTATGTACCAGTAGCTATGTGTTTGATCTCTCTCTGTTTCTCTCTCGTGTTCCCTCTATGGCACGATCTTGATGTATCGAGCTTTGCTATTGTAGTTGGATCTTATGATGTTTCTCGCTCTACTCTCTTGTGATGAATTGAGTTTCCCCTTTGAAGTTATCTTACCGGATTGAGTCTTTTATGAGAAAACTTGATGTATGTCTTGCCGTGATTATCTGTGGTGACAATGGGATATCATGTGCCACTTGATGTATGTTTTGGTGATCAACTTGCGGGTTTCTTGACATTGGGAACCTATGCATAGGGGTTGGCACACGTTCTTGACTCTCCGGTAGTAGCTTTGGGGCACACTTTGAGGTACTTTTATGTTTGTTGGATGAATCCGAGATTGTGTGACGCATATCGTATAATCATGCCCACGGATACTTGAGGTGACAATGGAGTATCTATGTGACATTAGGGTTTTGGTTGATTTGTGTGTTAAGGTGTTATTCTAGTACGAACTCTTTTATAGATCGATCCGAAAGAATAACTTTGAGGTGGTTTCGTACCCTACCATAATCTCTATGTTTGTTCTCCGCTATTAGTGGCTTTGGAGTGACTCTTTGTTGCATGTTGAGGGCTTGTTATATGATCTATCTATGTTATTATTGTTGAGAGAACTTGCACTAGTGAAAGTATGAACCCTAGGCCTTGTTTCCTATCATTGCAATATCGTTTACGCTCACTTTTATCGCTTGCTACCTTGCTGTTTTTATAATTTCAGATTACAATTACTTTTATCTACTATCTATTTTGCACTTTTATCACCATCTCTTCGCCGAACTAGTGCACCTATACAATTTACCATTGTATTGGGTGTGTTGGGGACACAAGAGACTCTTTGTTATTTGGTTGCAGGGTTGTTTGAGAGAGATCATCTTCATCCTACGCCTCCCTACGGATTGATAAACCTTAGGTCATCCACTTGAGGGAAATTTGCTACTGTCCTACAAACCTGTGCACTTGCAGGTCCAACAACGTCTACAAGAAGAAGGTTGTGTAGTAGACATCACGTTCGCGCGATACCCTTCCAGGATACGGCAGAACGGAGACAAAGGCGCAGACGTGCAGCAGGGCCCCATGCAACAGGTTTCTTTTTAGATTAAGCCCCTGTGTAAACCTTTTCTACTGCCTCTTGTTGTTTAAACCATCCCATGGGTTCTATACCCATAGAGGATACTGCCATTTTTGGCATTTGGCCACGGCAGACTAAATTGCACGTACCTAGAAATAAAGGGCTTACAATAGGCTCTTGTCAGCCTATCTTCTTTTACAAAAGACCGAATACCCTCGGGAGTGTTCGGCGTCACGAGTTTGGCCGTATAGGCATCAGCTCCGAATCATGACTTTGGTCAAATGTTGGGTTTGCCCAGCTCCTGGGTTTGCCGCCTTACGTTCCGCTATCATCCGGCTAAGGCAGGCCAAAGGAGAACTACTGCGATTGTGCCCTGGTTATTCCGGATGAGCGCCTCGAGAGAAAGCCGAAAATCGACCGTCATGATACAGCGAGAGACTGTTCAACCACTCGAAGACTCACCGGAATCCCTAAAGATTCCTCCGCCTTAACGAAGGGCCGTTTCCCGGCCATGTACACACACGCCCGTATTCGGATGCACGTGAAGGTACCAGGGGCTACATATATAGTAGCCCCACCATTATACTCCCATGGCGAAGCGAAAGTGTTACAGCTATATAGTCTGGTTGCCTAGTTTGACGTGCGATCACCTCCTTCATGGACCAATACGTTGGATCAAGTGTGATTAAGCATATTTTCTGTGAACACCCCCGCATTATATGCGTGGGGGCTGAAGCCAACGACTGCTATCTTTCAGACTACTTATACATATAAGAACGGCCGCACAGGGGGGACAATCATACTTCCGGGAAAAAGTATAAACATAGCCTCATAATTAAACTAAACATTGTTTTCTACAATGATTCAACTTATCACTCGAATAAAACACTCTTCGAGCACTACGCCTCTATCAGGCGGGCACCTTCTGTGACTTGCGCCAAGTAGTGCTCAGTCGGATGATGACCTCCCGCTGGATCCTGGCTTGCTATTACAGTGGCCTCCATATCCGTCCAGTACGCTTTAACGCGGGCTAGAGCCATCCCCGCACCCTCTATGCACGCCGACCTCCTCATGGCGCCAATCCGGGACACGGCTCCAAGGAATTGTTGCACCAAACCAAAGCAGATGTCCGGCTTAGGCCCCTTCGGCCAAAGATGGTCTATTACAGACCGCATTGCAAGTCCGGACAGCCTGTGGAGCTCCGCCATAGCAGCCACCTTCTCATTCAGTGGCAGCGGGCGAGTGGGAGCATTGAACTGCGACCAGAAAAGCTTCTCCACTTCTTCATCGCTTTGACCCTCGAAGAACTTGACAGCGTCAGCTGTACTATTTGCCAAGTCCGCATATGCGTCTGCAGGACTCATGCGACCCGCCAGGGGAGCATACTTCGGATCCAAGAACTCCGTCCGCAGTAAGTACGAGCCCCCAACCACGATTTTGTCAGCCTGTTGGAGCTCCTCCCGCATACTCCGGATTTCGGTCCGCATCTCCTTGGCGGCATTACGTGCCTTGTCCAGCTCGGCCGAACTAGCCTTATTCTCCTTTTCAAGGAGTGCGTACTGGTCGGCGGCATTTTTTAACTCCCCAGCCATTTCGGCCATCTTTTCCTCGCTTCGGCGATGAGCAGCCTGTTCGGCTCTCAATTCTTCGGCCGCCTTTAGGGCAGCCGCATTACTAGCCCGAGCTTGTTCCTTGGCTTGAGCAAGTTCCGCCCTCAGGGCCTCCACTGCAGCAGCACCATCTGCAGTGCCAACATATTACATTAATATTATGCCTCTTTGGCATTTTTCTATACATTATAATAAAACCAAGCACATACCCTGGGACTCCTCAAGTCGTTTATTCACCAGCGTGATATCGGCATCGATGGATCCGATTTGCCTCCTTAGTTCGGCAACTTCAATAGACTGGTCGGCTGCCGGATCCTTGTATACCTGCGCACATGTATGGCGCAGCCATTAGTATATGATCCCCCGTTTGCCGCCTATGGCGGGCAACCAGAGTCTCAGGGGCTACTATCTACAGGGAGCACACCTAGCGCGTGCTTCATAACAAAAAAGTTGTGCATTTTTCACTACATACCTCAAAGCCTTTGAGCAGGCTGGTAAATGCCTCATTCAAGCCGCTGGTAGCGGATGAAATCTTCATGAGCACCATGCTCATTAAAGAGCGGTGCTCCTCCGAGAGCGCGGCTCGCTCCAGACGGCCCGTCAGTACGTCCGGCCGGACACTAAACTGCGCCAGACCCTTCTCATCGCCCCTCGTAGGAGCCAAACGCTCCAGGCTCTGGGCGGCTGATGTGTTAGTCTCTGGCTTCGGCAGACCCGGACTCCTCCGTGATGAAACCTTTGTGTTGCCCGCTTCATGAGGCGGAGAGTTGGGTGGAGTCTCACTCTCCATCATCTCCGGACGAAGGTCCCCCGAAGACGAACTCTGTTGAGAAGAGCTGCTCGCCGGACTACAAAAGACGATGTCCTGGTTATGGATCTCGGAGTAACATTACACCTTCGAATTAATAAATAACTTACGGCTCGGTGGAGGGCAGACCCGTTGGTGGGCATGACGCGGTGAGGGTGCCCGTCGCGGCAGAGCCCTCTGGTGATGTTTTCTTCCCTTGCTTGGGTGTCTCCGCCTCCAAGTCTTCGGAGGCGGCCCTCTTCTTCCCGCGTGGGGAGGAGGCTTTGGCCTCCCCTTTCCTGCTATCCTCCATAGGATGGGTAGCGATTTCCCCGGTCTGGATGCGTAGCGCGCGAAGTTCGGCTTCACTGCCCTTTCCTTCGCCTTTCCCTGAAGGGATTTTGTTGAGCGCCCGTCCCAACATCTTTGCAATAGTGGGACCAGGCGAGCCTTCGGGAAGTGGCGCCGGACACCTGATTCTCTCCGCCTTATTGAGCCATTCCTGGCCACGGAAGGATTCTTAGAATAATGGTTATAATAAATATAAATGAAGTGTCCGGCTTCAAGGTTACTTACTTCGGCATCTAGGCGATTGCAGCTTAGGCCCGCATCCTCTGTGGTGTCCGGACACTTTGCTTGTGGTCCGAAGAATAATTTACACATTCCTTCGAGCGTCAGGCCGAAGAAATGCTTAATGGTCCACGGACCCTCCGGATTAAACTCCCACATACGGAGAGGCCGACGTTTGCACGGCAACATCTGCTGGACTAGCATTACTTGAATTATGCTGACAAGATCTACACTAGTAGAAAACGGAGCTTTAAAACCGGTTTGTAAGGGCCTTTAGTGCCGGTTATGGAACCGGCACTAAAGTGTGGGCACTAAAGCCCCCCCCCCCCCTTTAGTACCGGTTCTGCACGAACCGACGCTAAAGTGCCACCACGTGGCGTGAGCTCGCGCCCTAGTATGGGGGACCTTTAGTACCAGTTGGTGTTACCAACCGGTACTAAAGGTTTTTTTTTTCTGAATTTTTTTTTAAATTTTGGAAAAAAAATTTGATTTTTTTTCGATTTTTAATTTTTCTGAATTATTTGATGATTTAGTCTCTAATCACCTCTCTTAACTGCTCAAGTGTGGATCACTCATTCCAAATCATCTAACTTCCCGACCGGTCACCCAACCCTCTCACTACTCCAGCCTGAGCACGCTTAACTTTCGGGTTCTATTCTCCTTCGTTTAGTGCGCACTTGTTGTTTTCACGACAATAGTAAGATGTCAATCCTATTAACCCTCAGGAGTTTAGCTTGAGCATGAAGTCACACATTTCACCGTTTGAGTTTGAAACTATAATTCTAAAAAAAACAGTAATTATTTAGTAACGCTAATATTTCTTGAATAAGTTTGACCATAGTTTGACCACAGTTTGACCATAGTTTGACCAGATTTAACCAAAATTCAAAAAACTGAAATAATTATTTAGTAACACTAATATTCTTGAATAATTATGTAGTAACATTAATACTTCTTGAATCAGTGGTTTGACCGGTTTGACAAGATTTATCCAAAATTCAAAAAAAACATAAATTAGAGCATATCTTTTTTTCCTTTTACAATTTTGTCATTTCAAAAATTGTCCAAAACTCTAAACGCCGGACTTAAAACGTCGGAAACTCTATGCTAAACAGTAAAAACTAAGGGTTTAAACCATAAAACCTAACCCTAAACTCTGAAATCTAAACCCTGGCACTAAACGCTAAAAACGTCTAAAAAACGTCTAAAACGCCCAAAAACTCTATTTTCCCTTTGGAATTTTGTGATTTTAAAAAATTGTCGAAACGGAAAACTTGTTTGTTTCAGCGGATCGATCTTTTTGTTTTGCAAATTTTGATATATTATATGTATTTTTCTGAATTAGGATGATTTAGTTATGATTTTTTCAAGTTTGAAAATTGCCCTATAGTCCCGGTTTGTGTCTCCAACCGGGACTCTGAGTTAGACCCTTTAGTGCCGGTTCGTGGCGCGAACCGATTAAAGGTTGGCCCTTTAGTACCGGTTTGTGCCACAACCGGGACTAAAGGCTCGTGGGGCCCCGCCCGACGCCTTGACTGCCACCACCCCTTTAGTTCCGGTTCGTGGCACGAACCGGTAATAAAGGTTCATTACGAACCGGTACTATTGATCGCCGCCACGAACCGGTACTATTGATCATATTAGTGCCGGTTTTTTTACAAACCGGCACTAATGTTCTTCACGTTTGACCCTTTTTCTACTAGTGCTATGTCCCTCCTAATAAGCTCCCGGATGCGGTTCTGCAGTTCTGGTACATCGCCAGCAGGCCCATAATTCCGTCCCAAATCGGTCCAAGACGCCAACTGTGATGGGGGGCCTGAGCGGAACTCGGGGGCAGCTACCCACTTTGTGCCCCTGGGAGCAGTGACATAGAACCATCTCCGTTGCCATACGTCGGATACTTCCGGAAAAGAACCCTCTGGCCATGGGGCATCAGTGTTCCTGCTTATTATGGCGCCTCCGCACTCCGCATGTCGCCCCTCGATCATCTTCGGCTTCACATTGAAGGTCTTTAGCCATAAGCCGAAGTGTGGGTTGACGTGGAGAAAAGCCTCGCACACAATAATGGAAGACGAGATGTGGAGGATGGCGTCTGGAGCCAGATCATGGAAATCCAAGCCATAGTAGAACATGAGCCCCCTCACAAAGGGGTCGAGGGTGAGGCCTAGGCCTCGGAGGAAGTGAGGAGTAAACACGACACTCTCATTGGGCTCCGGCGTGGGGATGACTTGTCCCGGGGCGGGAAGCCTGTGCTGGATGTCAGCAGTCAGGTATCCGACCTCCCTAAGCTTCGCAATATCCTCCTCCTGAATCGAGGAGGCCACCCACCGACACTTGCGTCGATTCGGACCCTCTTGGAGGATCTGGGGTGTTGGAGCTTAGGTTTTGGGCGATGGAGCTCAAGGTGCGAGAAGGAGCAGGAGAGGTGGAAACGAGGCGTAGGCCTTGACCCCTTTATAAAAGGGATGAATAGCAAGAGTCCTCAGCGTGACCGCTTGAGACTTATCTAAAATACACGGAATTATACCAACGGTCACCATGGGGTCACATATGCCCATATTCATGAAAGATCCCGTGTTAAGAGGGACACGATCTCTGCTTTGTCAGGACGTGCCGATAAAACTGCCTCGCAACGCGAGTCAAGGTGGAGCAGGAAACGCTGGTTCGTGTTGGACCGGGCCACGATGCAAGGGCACGACGTACGAAGATTGCCAGCAGAACAGATTTATGCTAAGGGTTGTGAAGATCATCTTGCAGTTCTGGACACGGTCTACGTGTTCAATAATAACTTTGGAGTATTCAGAGGAGGAAGCCGCCTTGCAATGCCGAAGACAAGACTGCGCGTCGGACTCATCGTCATTGAAGCCTGGTTCAGGGGCTACTGAGGGAGTCCTAGATAAGGGGGTATCCGGACAGCCGGACTATATACATCGTCCGGACTATGGAAGCGTCAAGATAAAAGACTCAAGACTCCGGCTCGTGTCCGGATGGGACTCTCCTTTGCGTGGAAGGCAAGCTTGACGATCCGGATATTATGTTTCCTTCCTTGTAACCGACTCCATGTAAACGGGTGTCTATATAAACCGGAGAGGATGGTCCTTAGAAGGCCAATCACAATTACAATCATACCATCATAGGCTAGCTCTTAGGGTTTAGCCTCTACGATCTCGTGGTAGATCTACTCTTGTATTCCACATGTCTTCAATATTATTCAAGCAGGAAGTAGGGTTTTACCTCCATCGAGAGGGCCCGAACCTGGGTAAACATTGTGTCCCTTGCTTCCTGTTACCATCAGCCTAAGACGCACAGATCGGGACCCCCTACCCGAGACCCTCTTCATCGAATCTGATCCGACTAAAGTGAGAGAGACAGACACCCGCTAGCCACCTTATGCAACAAGTGCATGTCAGTCGGTGGAACCTGTCTCACGTAAGCGTACGTGTAAGGTCGGTCCGGGCCGCTTCATCCCACAATGCCGCCGAATCAAGATAAGACTAGTAACAGTAAGCAAATTGAACAAATCATCGCCCACAACTACTTTGTGTTCTACTCATGCATAGAATCTACGCATAGACCTGGCTCATGATGCCACTGTTGGGGAACGTAGCTGTAATTCAAAATTTTCCTACGCATCACCAAGATCCATCTAGGAGATTCTAGCAAAAAGAGAAAGGGAGTACATCTTCATACCCTTGAAGATCGCTAAGCAGAAGCGTTACAAGAACACGGTTGATGGAGTCGTACTCGCGGCGATTCAAATCGCGGAAGATCCGATCTAGCACCGAACGGACGGCGCCTCCGCGTTCAACACACGTAGAGCCTGGGGACGTCTCCTCCTTCTTGATCCAGCAAGGGGAGAGTAGAAATTGAGGGAGAGCTCCGGCAGCATGACGGCGTGGTGGTGGTGGAGCTCGTGGTTCTCCGGCAGTGCTTCGCCAAGCACTACAGGGAGGAGGAAGAGTTGGAGGAGGGAGGGGTTGCGCCAGGGAAGGGGTCACGGCTGCCCTCCCACCTCCTTACTATATATAGGGGGAAGGGAAGAGGGGGAGGTGCCCTAGGGTTTCCCCTAGGGGGCGGCGGCAAGGATAGATTGGATCTCCCTAGGGAAACCCTAGGGAGACTTTTCCCCCAAGCCAAGCAGGTGGAGGCTTGCCTCCCAAGTCAGGTGGAGACGCCCCACCTCCCCAAGCAACGTGGGAAAGGGTCTGGGGGCGCACAACCCCTTAGTGGGCTGGTTTGCCCCCTCACCTTGCCCCATGAGGCCCTGCAACACTTGTCGGGGCCCCCGAAACACCTTATGGTCATACTGGCCATAGCCTGGTACCCCCGGAACACTTTCGGACTCCAATACCCTTCGTCCAATATATCGATCTTCACCTCCGGACCATTCCGGAACTCCTCGTCACATCCGGGATCTCATCCTGGACTCCGAAAAACCTTCGGTAACCACATACTATTCCCATAACAACTCTAGCGTCACCGAACCTTAAGTGTGTAGACCCTACGGGTTTGGGAACCATGCAGACATGACCGAGATACCTCTCCGGCCAATAACCAATAGCGGATCTGGATACCCATATTGGCTCCCACATGTTCCACGATGATCTCATCGAATGAACCACGATGTCGTGGATTCAATCAATCTTGTATACAATTCTCTTTGTCAATCGGTATGTTACTTGCCCGAGATTCGATCGTCGGTATCCCAATACCTCGTTCAATCTTGTTATACCGGCAAGTCTCTTTACTCGTTCCATAATGCATGATCCCGTGACTAACTCCTTAGTCACATTGAGCTCATTGTGATGATGCATTATCGAGTGGGCCCAGAGATACCTCTCCGTCATACGGAGTGACGAATCGATCTCGATTCGTGCCAACCCAATGAACACTTTCGGAGATACCTGTAGTGCACCTTTATAGCCACCTAGTTATGTTGTGAAGTTTGGTACACCCAAAGCATTCCTACGGTATCCGGGAGTTGCACAATCTCATGGTCTAAGGAAATGATACTTGACATTAGAAAAGCTCTTAGTAAACGAACTACACGATCTTGTGCTATGCTTAGGATTGGGTCTTGTCCATCACATCATTCTCCTAATGATGTGATCCCATTATCAACGACATCCAATGTCCATGGTCAGGAAACCACAACCATCTATTGATCAACGAGCTAGTCAACTAGAGGCTCACTAGGAACATGTTGTAGTCTATATATTCACACATGTATTACGGTTTTCGGTTAATACAATTATAGCATGAACGATAGACAATTATCATGAACAAGGAAATATAATAATAACCAATTTATTATTGCCTCTAGCGCATATTTCCAACAAAAGCAAAACTGTGCCTCTCGTGGGAGAAAAAAAAAGGAAGAAAACAGGATTTTCGCACATTTTTTTGGTATTTTCCAAAAGCTAAGAAAGGCAGGAGAAAAACCCAAAAGCCGAGAAAAGGAGAAAAAACATCTAAAAAGTCAAAAATGCATGTGTAAAAATAAAATAAAATAAAATTCGAAAGGGGCGCCCAGAGCGCGACACAACCCACCTCAAATGATTGTTGGGAGGCTTCCAAAGGAGCACTCCTCAATTACTTGCTCCCCGCTCAAGGTGATGTGTAGCATGGTGCTGCGGTGTGCAGCTCGGGGTATGTGGTCTGTCCAATCCTATTTGCCGCTTGCGGGCACTAAATAGACATTGCTTCGCTGAGAAGAGCCTCCGGTTGAGCCGGCCCACTTACGGGATTCGTGTGATGTTTGATCGTTGTTGCTTCCTTAAATAGTCATCACTTCCTTAAATGTTTTTGAGCCGGCACACTTACGTGATTCAAAATGTTTAAATTTATATTTATATTAAATATATAAATATATATTTAAAAATGTTTAACGCTAATTTAAATTTATTTACCATATATTACAATTAGGCAAAATTCAAAAAGAAAAAAACTAAAAGAGCTCGTCTGCCGTCGCACCTTCCGCCGCCATGGCCTCTACTCCCCTACTACCGCAGCACTTCCCGGTAAACAAAGATAGCCAGTTTTCATGCAGCGCTCCCTAGCTCCCCTCCTTCCGGAAGCTCGCTGTAAACCCGAACATATGTGCGAAGTGTGTTTTTAAATTATTCTAAATAACATTATTCACTTATTTATATTAAACATTTTTACTTATTTATAACTCATTATTCACATACAGTCTTAGTAATTATAATTTTATGTTATATTATCAAAATTAGCCACATGATGCAGCTAATTAATAAGATACTCCCTATGTTCCTAAATATAAGCCTTTCTAGAGATTCCAATGCGGAGTACATATGGAGCAAAATGAATGAATCTACACTCTAAAATATGTCTATATACGTCTGTATGTAGTCATTATTGAAATCTCTAAAAAAGAGTTATATATCTAAATGGAGGCAGTATAATAGTATATTTTAACAAAATTCTTGGAAAATACACCTACACTAAAATTTTAGAAAATATTAAATACAAATTTATTTATTTATTTATTGCGGATAGTGTTTCTTGAAACATCCTACTTAAATTGATTTTTCCTAGATCAAGGAAAGAATAAAAGCAACAAGACTTCAAGTCATTACATATTAGTTTGTATCACCAATATGAAATTTAAATATATGTATGTGTTCCTATCTATATCATTAAATATCATGGGAGAGTGCTCGAAAGCTAATACATGATTCTAGATTGCATGATTTTAGTTAAGCGTAAGTAAATCAAATGGATGGCTATCAATATAATAGAAAACTCCCAAAGTATGCATAATTACAATGAGAGGTTTCTTCTCAAATCTTTGTCATTGTTTGTTTATTCTTATGAATCAACAATCATCAAGGTATTGAATTTTCACCTCCTAATAAAAAGTATTGAATTTTCATTCGTTCTTGATATAGTATCGTTGCATTCAGTGCATCCAGTTTATTTGCATGCAATGTGCTTAGTAAAGAGCCACTGTCAAACGGCGGTGAGAGTGATTATGCACACTCTTCTCTTTGGTCGATTCATGTCCATCGGTATGCAAAAGTTGTATATTCTGTCAAATAATGTGATGACATGAGATCACACATATTAAAATGTTGGAAGATGGAGAAGCAATTTAGTAAATGTATACGTGTACAAGGAAGGGATTGCTTATTTCAAGTCCTAAATTTAGCCTTATTTGTATCCGTTTGATCACGGCTCAGTTATGCTCATACTCGCCTTACTCCATGTATGACATGTCAACTAGACATTGTAGTAATGTTTTGCCAGGACCCGACTTCTCCCATGAGAGGCGCTAGGGCAAAGTCAAACATTGAACCTAGAGATTACGCTATATAGATATATTTTGACTTGCATATGTATGTTTGCAAAATCATACATTCAGATATAAGTGTACTACTGTGCATCTCTTTTTATTTTAAAATATTATTGAAACCCCGGATTAATAAGAACATGGAACCGCAATACAAAATAAAATTGAACCTAATACTATACGGGTGTTTTATTAGCAAAACACAATACATGAGCTAAATTATACAATACAAATCTAAGTTCCTAATAATTTTTAGTAACACCATGGGTCGTCGCCCTTCTAGTTGTGTTGCATGAAAGTTCAAGCAGACTGCTTGTATATGCAGGCCGAAACATGGGCTTTTGTTACCCCGCTGCGAGTTTTCTTGCAAAACATGGGCCTGTATACTGGATCAGTCTAACCTATGACTCTTTTCATACATGCCATCACAAATGCGGGCGCTCCTATTGCGCGAACATCACAATGGAAGCTCCTATGTGCAGCTCCATGCGGCAAACAGCTGGCACGACTGTTAGGGTGTCCTACTGGGTCAGCCCATGGCACCGGCAGCCAACGCAACAGTTTACTGCAACACAGTTGAACTACGGTACGTCAGTGGTTCGGTTTACTGTGGCAGTTTGGTTTACTGTAATTGTTTCGTTTACTTTAGCGGTTTGGTTTACTATATCACGGTTAAAATGTGATCAAATTTTGAAAAAAAGTGAATATTTTTAAAGTTTTTACTATTTTCTAAAAATGAATAAATTTTGAAAAAAAATCGAAATTATGAAATAAAATAAAAATTCTATCAATTCTTAAAACTCGAACATTTTCTGAAAATTCTCGAACATTAATAGTCTGACGCCAGGACATTAATGGTGTTGTAGTATGATATACCAGCCATGGACTCTGAATGTTCAATATTACCTGAGGTAGTTAGTTTCCAAAATTTCAATCTTTGTATACTGTTGTTGCCTTGTTGGGCAGGGAAATCTATACAACATAGGTTCATGGTCAGTTAGTAGCTCAGTTAGGTTATGTACACGTAGCTCGGTTAGTTTTTTTCTCTTGGATTTAGGCTATGATGCATAATTACCGATTCCCATAATCAAGTCATATGTGTGTCTGTAATACGTACTAGGTTTTCTGAGATATATTAGCTGAAATATGGTATCACACAAAAATCTTTGGCAGATTAGTCATATGCTCTGTTGGAAAAGGCAGTGCCTAGGAGTCGCTTAGGCACGCCTAGGCGCTAGGCAATGACCAAACGCCTCACCTAGGGCATAAATGGAGGTCTAGGCGGGGCAAGCAAGGAATTGCCTACCCAAGCAAGAAATCATTCCACATACTGCACTGTTATACCAGACTAGATATATTCCAATGGCAGTAGACGGCAATTAACTTATTTATATGCCCTAAACTAATATCAAAACCCATATAATAATCACAAATACATTACAAGTAAAAACTATATTACCGCCTAGGCTGCGTCTAGGGCGCTTAGGCACCGCCTCGGCACTAGGCGAAGGCCAACCGCCTCGCTTACGCCTACCGCTTTTTCCAACCTTGGTCATATGCAATGTGCAGCTAATTCATAGATTCTTTGGGCTATTTCAATGCTGAGAAATAATAGTACTATTTAACCCTGGAGGGCAAGACCATATGTTAATGTTAGCTGCTCTTGGACGAGATTTATAGAATACTGATTCCCGAACACTGAAGTTGATAGGACCTTCTATATATTTATAAAATAAAAACATATATCGAAGACATACATTGTCCAAACATAATAGATTTGTGAACAGAATGAATGCTGATAATGTTTTCTCCGGACTCTTACTTCATTAATAAATATCAAATTCCTGCATGGTTTTTATCGGTGGGCACTTCTTTTTATTAGGATTTTTTGAAGAAAGTGTTGTGGCTCTCTTATTGAGAAATTTATTCATATCAATCATTAATTCTTAAGCAATGTCAGTCTTGTTTGCTTAATTTCATTGGACAATATTTAGGCACCCTTTGTTTGGGCTATAGATTTCTGAGAATCAATGAAGTTGTGGAGTTCTGAAAATTGAATCAGTTATGATTGTGGGTTCTGAAAATCGAAACCACTAAGCAGAATTGAGGCATTGTATAATGCCAGTAGCGCTCTTGAATGTTGAGTATGATGTTTATATTATATCGTGTATGCTATTTAAAATTTGGTGGACATTTTCGATTTCGTAACTTTTTTGAATTCGCAACCTTTTGAATGCATGATTTTTTTGAATTCATGAATTTTTTGCATGATTGTGAACAATTTTGAAATCTGTGAACTTTTTTTGAACCATCAACGTTTGATTCAGCAGCAAATAGGGTCAAGTGAACATATCAAATCCAAGTCTACCAAACCAAACTGATCAAACCCATGGCGGGGGCGACGTGAGTGAGCTACCAACTCGCGGTCGTGGGCCGGCCCACATGATGATGTAGTGAGCGTCAGTTGTCTTGATGAGTGCTTAAGGCGCCGAATAGAGAATCTTGTTGTGAAAGCGATGTTCTAATCCCGAGCTCCCATGAGCTCATGTGAATTGTAAAATAATAGAAGTTCAAAAAAATCCGATTTTTTTTTTTTGTGAAACTTTGACAAATGCTTTCATCTCTTTCAAAATTTCATCACCAGATGTTGGAGGCTCCAGGAACTGAGGCGTTGTAAAATGCCAGTGGCGCTCTTGAATGTTGAGTATGATGTTTATATTATATGTTGATTACGCGCATATTAGCTGTGTTTGACCAAAATGGCATAAATGGGCAGTCATTAACTGATTTTAACTTGAATGATTGGAAGTTCTGCCAGAGTCTCGCTTCCTCTGAATTTTCTGCATTTTTACTTCTGCCATGAACGACCAAAGCCGGTAGGTCGGAGCGGACACACAGAAGATAGCACAGTATATGCTAGCCAAACGTGATTGATTACAACATACAGTACACTACACAATGCTTATTGCTCACACCGTTTTGTTAAACTACCACAAAACCATCATCACAAATTCACAATCTCTCTGTGTGTCGTCTCTTTATTATGCAGTATATGTACATGATGTGTTACTACTTCCCATGCGTCTGACGAGGTAGCTTCAGCTTGGACTTCCGCACCGCCGCCTGACTACTCCTCTGCCTTGGCCGGCTTCGTCTTCTTTGCCTCGTAGTCCTTGACGGCGGCCTTGATGGCGTCCTCGGCGAGCATGCTGCAGTGGAGCTTCACCGGCGGCAGCGATAGATGCTTAGCGATCTCTCTGAAATTTTTAAAAGGCCAGTCAGCAATGCGTCAGAACCTTCAAACAGCTAGAATGCTAGCTAGATAGAGCCTGACATCAACATTCATAGAACAATTGATCACCACATGCACAGACCTGAAGATTAGCAGTATAGTAGTAGTAGCTAAATTTTCGCCTTAACTAACTTGCTAACAGAACTGCGGTACTGAACAATTAATTAAACACATTGCTTACGTGTTCTTGATCGCCACCACTTCGTCCATCTGCTTCCCCTTGACCCACTCAGTGGCTGCAAAGGCAAAATAAGATTGATCAGACATCAGGATTCAGGACAAGCTTGCCGAGCTTCGGCATATCTAGTGATGGTACTATCAAGCAAGACGATTCTACGAGGGATAATGCATACTATCCAGGGACCAAACACAGTGATTGCTTCCTCCAAATTATCCGATCCATAGTAAGTGTCACGGTCTTGAACTAACTGCACTTTAAAACTGCCACACTTATTTTGGATCGGAGGGACTAGCTTTGATCCAAACAATGAACACAATCATACAGCGAACATTGTACGTCATTGCTCCTCCACATGTCAGATGTGGAGAATTTGGCTTGCAAATTAAGATGGTTATCGCATTCGATTGGTAGCATGAAAGGGCGGGCTTGTGACAACGGTTACTCCTTAAGTCCAGCTTAAGTTGTCAATTTCTGAATGTATGATATACAGATACTTGCAGATATTGACAGTTGGGTGCGAACTAATGAATTTCTGTGACGATTGTAAGGAATGAATGGCTACCCCTTTAGACGGGCTTACATATTAGCATGGAAAGGTAAAAAAATTAACGCATGGTGAAGCTCTTGTTGTGTGGTGCGTGGTGATTTCGTGCAGTAGTGTTAATTAAATTCAGGCCTGAACATGAACGCAACCTCACGGGACAGAACTATAAAGAAGACTAGCTGCTAGCGGAGGAAGGAAGGAAACTGAGGGGGGGCCGTGCTCAGCTCACCGACGGAGGAGGATGCGATGGCGGAGCCGCAGCCGAAGGTCTTGAAGCAGGCGTCGACGATCCTGCCGGAGGCCTGGTCCACGCGGATCTGCATCTTCATGACGTCCCCGCATGCCGGCGCGCCGACGAGGCCGGTGCCGACGTCGGCGTCGTCCTTGTCGAACGCCCCCACGTTGCGCGGGTTGCTGTAGTGGTCCACCACCCGCTCGTGGTACCCCCTCCTCGCCGCCACCGCCCCCAGCGCCGCGGCCCCGGAGGAGGAGTCTCCGGCGAGCGCAGCAGGGCGGGCCCCCGCCACACCGATCAGCCTCTTCCCCGCCGCGCGCAGCATCATCGCGATCGCGTGCCTGGGTTTCCTCTCTTGGTGGTGGAAGAGTGCTCTGTTTCGCTTCTCCTGGTGTCACGGATGCAGGGGTTGAGCAGAGAAGAGAAGAGAGTTGGCTAGGGCCAGCGGGTATATATGCCGGACGCTTCGGGAGTGGGCGCGTGGCGGCTCGCTGCGGTGTGCAGCGCGCGGTGTGCGGTGTCACGAGAATGGCGGTTCGTTCTGCCACGCACACGCAGTGTTTGTTTGGGCCAACCAATGTTTGTTTGGGCCAACCAATCTTGGGTCACACTGGACAGTTGATTTCCAATACCAGAAACACAGTTCAGATCATCCTAAAAATCGTCTCATAAAAGAATGATCCTAAAGAAACAAAATACTCAAAAAAAATGATGTTCCTAAACAAAAAATGATCCTACAAAACAGACTGTTCATATTTTATTCAAAAAAAAATGTTTAGATGTCCAGTGGAGTTTTCTCACCAACAAAAAGATGGCTAGTGGGATTTGTTCTTAAAAGTGCTGACTGGAATTAAGAAATCATCTCAGATTTATGAACACCTGGGTTGCAAAAACAATGACTTACGACGAGACGTATGTGCTAGCGGTGTAGAGAGCTCCTATATATACAGCGCTAAAGCGTCGATATAGCGCACAGGATACGCCGTACGGGACGCAGCCCAGTAGTTTACCTCGCTTCTCCCGCGTGTTAGCTCATCCGCCTGCCAACTTGTTGTACGTTGTCCTTTTTTCACTCATTTTTTTTTAAATTCAGCAACCTTTTGAATGCATGAACTTTTTTGAATTCATGGAATGTTTGCATCTCGGTGAACATTTTTTAAATCTGTGAACCTTTTTAATTTGTGAACGATCATCGGTCGATTCAGCAGTCAAACAGGGTCAAGTCAACATATCAAATCCAAATCTACCAACACAAACTGATCAAACCCATGGCGGCGGCGACGTGAATGAGCTACCAGCTCGCGGTCGTAGGCCGGCCCACAGGATGCTGTAGTGAGTGTCAGTTGTCTTGATGAGCGCTAAAGGAGCCGAATAGGGAATCTCGTTGCGAAAGTGATGTTCTAATCCCGAGCTCACATGAGCCTAGGTGAACAGTAAAATAAAAAATCCGGATTTTTTTGTGAAACTTTGACAAATGTTTTCATCTCTTGCAAAATTTCATCACCAGATGACATTCGTGTAAAATGTGGCAAAAATATCGATGCTCCAAAATGTGTTTGAAAATAACATTTTGGAGCATCAATTTTTTTTGTCACATTTTCCAAGAATGTCATATGGTGTTGAAACTTGGCAAGCTCTGAAAACATTTGTGAAACTTGGAATCAGAACAGCTACGTCTATCAAGTTGTGCCATTAACGCTATAGTAGTTCAAAGGAACAGTTTGTTAGTTACGAGTGAAAGCAATCTTAGCGCAAAAATAGTGAAAGCAATAGCACAGAAGCACTCTGTTTCTTCATTGCCTCTTCACTGTTGGTTTGCTTCACAAACACTTGATCCAATGTTGATTTAAGGTTAAACACCGTACCAAAACTTTTGCGCTAAGCACAAAGCTAGAAAACCACTAGAATTACTGTAAAAGATTCTTTACATGGGTTGCCTTCAGTCCAGGGCTCCAGGCCACCGAAAAGGTCCCGAATGGTTCTTCTCTTTGCACTGTTGTGTGTGTGTTCTCCAACGAAACCCCTGCCACTGCCAGCCATGGTAGGCGAGCTGCATGCCCGGTTAGCCGCCGGCATCAGGCATCCCGGCCACGTGCATGCATAAAGATTCACTGAGCCCTAGTACTACTTACTTCTCGGAGACGATGATTGCAGATGCCTCATCGACCTTGCAAAGGCTGGGGCAAATTCATCTTGTATTTATGCACACGGCTACACATGCCATTGCCTCCTGGAAATAAATAAAGTAACTTTTGGGCGACCAGACGATGCAACTTGTGGCGTCATCGAGCTGTCCGCTCTGGATCGAGATTACTGCATAGAAAATGGCAGGCAGAACGCTGAGACGGAGAAGGCCACGCATGCCATGCGCTTTCTTGAGTTAAAGTAAGATATCACCCCTGCATGTGGAGCCCTTCAACCAATGTTCTTTGCTTGCATAGTTAGCTTCTACGAGCCGACTGATCTTGACTGAATATATTTTTTACTTGGGGAAGTGCGTGCGTGGTTACGGGTAAATCAGCCACCGTGCGTGCACCTGCTCCAAGCAGCTTCAGACACAAGAAAGGCCAGTCCAGAACCGCCCCAGAGATCACCACAGTTGACAGTCCACAACAGTTTATATTATAGTGTTCCTAATCGCACCGTCATGCCGTTAATTAGTACTGGGTCTTAGCGGTAGCACCTAATCGACGGGATTGCTCAATGACACGTACTGTACTAAACTGTCAACATCAATATCAATAGATAAACTGATCGTGCGATTCAAAGTCGATCTTCAGAGACAAGGAAGGGTGCCGGTGTACGCGTCACTAGCTAGCTTGTTTGCCGTTTCCTCTTGACCAAAGCACGGGGCTCTGCCCAGTACTTTCTCAACGAGACTTTTCCTTCAGGCTCTGCTGCACCTGACCTTGCAACACACTCATGTATTTTCTCCATGGAAAGAGAATGTGTCCAATCACACTTCGCGCGTGACATTTGAAGTTATTTGTTTTGTGTGAAAGAAGTTTGGTTGATTTTACAGGCCCTCGGTGGAGAACAGGATGCCGTGGCCCCTGGGCTTTTTTTTTGTGCGTGAAATTTTAAGCACAAATTTATTCCTCATGAGGTAGTGAGAAATAGATTCTGTGTTTCTCGGAAAGGGAAAAAAATATGATTTTTTTGCGTGTTTCTTTTTTTTCTTGGCTTCCATGAAAAACACAAATTAGCTTCTTTTGGAGGCACAGATTTGTTACGGCAAAAGACACAACTATGCTTCTCACAAAGGGAGAAAATACTCGTGAATTTTTTTTTTATGCTTCCAAGAGAAGCGCGGATTTGCTTCTGCAAGAAAGCATTGTTGTGCTTTCTCGGAAATGAAAAAAGAATCACGGTTTATTTGATCTTCCACAAGAGGCACATATCTACATCTTGTGGAGCACAGATTTGCTTATGCGAGAAAGCACAGCTGTGCTTCTAGACGATGAAAAAAAATCATGATTTTTTTGTGCTTCCACGAGAAGCACGGATCTGCATCTCGTGAACCACAGATTTGCTTCTGCAGAAGCACAACTGTGCTTCCAGCTCTGGGGATTTTCATGGGAAAAAAAGTTCATCGAAACCTGTTAACATGGTATCTAATTTCAAAGATCTCAACGTGAGAATAAAAGGATGAAAAGGGTTCAGGATCTGGACACATGGTTCAAAAGAGATAAAACATTTTGAATAATGAACCTAAAAAGGAAAGAAAACTGCCAGCTTGCAACAAGTGGCGCATATGAACCGCCACTGGTCAGCACCTGAGAAGCTGGGGATGACCTTTGTAAAGATAACCTTAACATGATTTTGTTCAATTTTAAGACCAAAGAGACGAGTCCCCCTATATGACAGATACAAGCCTCATATAGAGGAGCAAACACCCACGCTGCCCTAAATAGGCCGGAAGTGTAGTCGTCATGTTTTTATATTTGGATCAAATATATATACAAATATTACGTAAATATTTTAGTAAAAATCATGAAAAATTGAATAATAAAAATGGTTAATGAAATATTTAATTGAGAAATGTTGTTTGCATTTTTACAATTGTTATGTCTCTATTAAAAAAGGTTTAGCAAGTATTTTAAAAATGTTTATCATATATCTAAAAACTATTTAGTTTATGTTCAAAAAAAGTGTACATAAAAAATGTCATCGCATATATAAATATGCTCACCATATATTTAAAACGTTCTATGTGTGTTTAAAAATTGTGACGAAGTATAAAAATGTTCACTATATACAAAAAATGTATAATAAATAAGTTCACTGTGGTTTCAAATAATATTACCATACATTCAAAAAATTCACATGCATAAAAAAGGAAAATGAAAGAAAAAGAAAAGAAGAAAAGAAACCGAAAAGAACCAATGAGAGAAAACCAAAAAAATAGGAACAAAAGCCACAAAGAAAATACAAGAACATTCATAGGAAACAACAAAAATAAAATAAATAAATATCAAAAATAGAAAAAAAACACAGAAAACTGAAAGAATAAAACTGCATAATTAAAAATAGCAGAAAAATAATAATTAAAAATAGCAGAAAAAACAAAAAATAATTGAAACAACTAAAGCAGCGCAGCTTACCGCATACTGGACTGGCCCAACTATCCTCTCCTGTCGGCTGCGGGCGTCAAATAGGATTCGTCCAAAAGGACTGCTCAGTTGGTCAGTGGAATTGCTCTTAAATAAATGCTCAAATTATCTCAGATTTATGGAACACATGTGCTGTGGAAACAATGATTTAGTACGGGACACATGTGCTAATAGTGAAGAACAGTAGTACTACTAGTCATTAGTGAAAGCAATTGTACTATGTTTCTCCATTTCCTCTTCACTGCTGGTTTGCCTCAACAAACACTAGTACTAGATCCAATGTTGTGTACCTAGTACTCCCTCGATCCGAAAAAGCTTGTCTCAAGCTTATCCCTTAAATGGATGTATCTAGCACTACTTTGGTGCTAGATACATTCATTTAAAGGACAAGCTTTTCGGACGGAGGGAGTATAAAAATTTAAGGTTAAGCACACGATCGGATCTTTTTGACTGTCTCCTCACTCCAGTCCAGGTGCTATACACCAAAAACAGTTTTCCAGGCCACCAAAAAATGGTTTTTCACTTTGCATTATTCTGCGTGTTGTCCAGAGTAGACGAGCTGCATGCATGCATGCCCGGTTATCCGCCAGCATCAGGCATCCGGCCACGTGCATTCAGATGCATCCTGCCCTGCTTACTTCTCGGAGATGAAACTTGTGACATGATCTCTGAAAGGCGTTGCCCCTTAGAGTAACTTTAGGCCACAAGATGCAACTTGTGACATGATCGAGCTGTTCCCTCTGGAACGAGACTACTGCATAGAAAATGCCAGGCAGAACGCTGAGACGGAGAAGGCCACGCGAACCGTGCGCTTTTTTCAGTTAAAGTAAGATATCTCCCTCCCCTGCATCTGTATGTGGAGCCCTTCAAGGCTTCAACCAATGGTTTAGTCAGGTTCTACGCGCCGTCTGATCTTGACTGAATATATTTTTTACTTGCCGATGTGCGTGCGTGGTTAGTACTGGTTAATCTGCCACCGTGAGTGTCCTGGGTGCGTCAAGATTGGGTGCAGATCGATCGAGGACCAACTCATCTGTCAATTACTCCCTTCGTCTGAAAATATTTGTCATCAAAATAGATAAAAAAGGATTTTGATGGTAGTACCTATGAAACTCTGTAGTAGTAGGTCTTTATGGTAGCTCCTAATCGTCGAGATTGCTCAATGACACGTACCGTACTGAACTGTCATTTTTTTTAAACAGGGCAAAAGATTTGCCTCGTATATTAATTAAGAGGGCAATAAAGTTTTATCATTGTCCATACAACACCGTATGACAATTACTCGCGTATTATGATTTCCCCTAGTTTCTTTGCACCGGCGGCGACCCATAGCTTCGCTTCCTCGAGGATGATGTTGAGGACGATTGGGGGCCGTGCACTTTTATGCCCCAAGGATGACACGTACTGTACTGAACTGTCATTGTCAATAGATAAACTGATCGTTCGATTCAAAGACGATCTTCAGAGAGACAAGGAAAGGTACCCTAGCTGTGTATGGATGCGTCAGTAGGTTGCTTGCCGTTTCCTCTTGACCAAACCATGGGGCTCTGCCAAGTGCTTTCTCAGCGAGACTTTTCCTTCAGGCTCTCTTGATTCCAGCTGACCTTGAAAGTTGAAACAAACTCATGTATTATGTCCAAGGAAAGAGAATGTATCCAATTCCAATCATACTTCGCCCCCCGTGACATTTGAGGATATTAGTTTTGGGCGAAAGAAGGTTGGTTGATTTTACAAGCTCTCGGTGGAGAACAGGATGCTGGGCTTTTTTTGTTCCTGGGAGCAACCCAAGTTTCATGAAGGATTCGATTCGATTCCGATAACGTGGGATGGACCGGCACACTAGAGTAGAGGAGGAGCCATCATCCACTCACTGATTTTGGAGCGGAAAGAGGGCGACTATTCGGCAGCAGAAGCTCACTGATCAAGCGAGCATACACACATACGTGCCAAAACATCTTAAAGTGTGAATTGTAAACAAGAGAAAGGCACCTGAAATGCCATGTCTGAATCTTGCTGTGCGACGACGAAGAGCACGGCGGATCCATGCAGTTTGGCAAAGCTACCAGTGGATCCATGCACGGTGGATGCTGACACTAGTAGAAAAGAGGGCTTTGGTCCATCCCGGGTTAGCCCATTAATCCCGGTTCAGTCTAGAACCGGGACTAATGGGGCATTAGTCGATTAAATGCGTCAAGGCCACGTGGGCCATTTGTTGGTTCGTCTGGACCTTTAGTCGGTTGGTGCCCAAAAGGGACTTGATGACTATTAATGCGGTTCGTGGCACCAACCGAGACTAAAGGGTTAGACCTTTAGTCGGTTCGTCTTAACCGTACTAATGGGGTTTGAGGCATTAGTACCGGTCCCCATTTTCAAACTCCACCACCCCCCCCCCCCCTGCCCCGCCCCGCCCCATGGATCGCCTTTTCAGTTTAAAAAAATAAAAGAAAATGATGAAAATGTCAAAAAAATAAAAAAATAAAAAAAAAGTTTCCCATGTGATATGTGGTCTAGTCGTTGGAAAAATTTGCAAATGTGAATTTCGACTTTATTTACAAAATCTCTCTAGAATTTAGTAAAATGTGCATAACTTTTGCATACTAACTCGGATGAAAAAGTTTTTTATATGAAAAATCATCTACTCGAAAAGTTACATCCAAATTTAACGGGGGGAACCCCGTTAAACATTTTCAAAATCCTCAAAAACCTAACAGAAAAAAAGTTATGGGGCTTTTAAGATCTAGAGTGGAAAAAATCGAAAAAATTTCAAACTGTGGTCAAACAATGGTCAAACTAATTATTCTAGAATATTAGTGTTACTAAATAATTATTTCAGTTATTTTGAATTTTGGTCAAATCTGGTCAAACTGTGGTCAAACAATGGTCAAACTAATTATTCAAGAAATATTAGTGTTATTAAATAATTATTGTTTTTTAAAACAATAGTTTCAAACTCAAACAATGAAATGTGTCACTTCATGCTTAAGCAAAATTCCTGAGGGTTAATAGGATTGACATCTTACTATTGTCAGGAAAACAACAAGTGCAGACTTGAAAATGAGGAAGAATAGAACCCGGAAGTTAAGCGTGCTCAGGCTGGGGGAGTGGGAGGATGGGTGACCGTTCGGGAAGTTAGATGATTTGAAATGATGAGGAGTGATTAAAGATTAGAGGATAAATTGAGCAGTGATGAGGGGTGGTGATTAGAGATTAGAGGTTAAAATAATTCAGAAATTTAAAAATAAAAAAAATCAAAAAAATCAAAAAAAAATCGTAAAATTTCCTTTAGTCCCGGTTGATGGTGTTACCAACTGGGACTAAAGGTGAAACTCCACGTGGCCGCGGCCTTTAGTTCCGGTTCGTTTAAGGGTAGAGGCATTAGTAACGATCCTTTAGTCCCGGTTCAAAAACCGGGACAAAAGCCCCTTTATCTACTAGTGTGAGCTGAGCCAGGAACGGACACCCGGGCCGTCCACGGCCGGGCCAATCCGCCTCGGCTCCCGGCCACGAGGACGGCTCTTTCTCACTCCTCGTCTCTCTCATGTGTCACCGCGTCATGTTCACTAGCGAATTCGCCGTCCACGCATCTTTGTGCGGTGATCGCGACGCGTCCGTCAGCTTCGTTTTTGGCCGGATCGCGGTGACCTCTTCTCGTCGGTCATCACACAGTGACAGCGTCGAGCACGTCGCCCGCTTCTCGTCGCCTCCGTCCGTCCGTGCTGTCGCGGGCTTGATAATTTTGATGGATTCTCTTTCCGCCTACCGCACGCAACACTGTCGCGCGTGGGCGAGCACGAGGGCCAGCCTAGAGCACTGGGTCGGGTGCCGACCGCCGGGAGCTTTTCTCTTTGCCTCTGTGTGTGATTGTGCCTGCCTCCATCTCCAACGCTTTGTTTATTTTTTCTTGCTTGATCTTGATCAAGACAAGAGCAGTGGCTTCTTTTGGCCGTGAGAGTTCCTGATTAGCTAGTAGGGTTTACACTTGGAAATTCTGTCATCACATTTGTTATCGTCGGAGAGCTTGATATGCATGGTCGACAATATACTTAGGGGAATAATTTACCCCAACCTACCTTTGAGAAATTAGATAGAATTCTATGTGATGTGGAGTGGGAAGAAACTTATCCCTTAACAGATGTCTCTGCTCTTTGCAGAGAGAAATCTGATCATGTACCATTGTCCCTGGACACTGGAGATGTGATAAAAAACGATCTGTTGTTTAGACTTGAAAACTCCTACTTCCTCAGGGAAGGTTTAGATGACTTGGTTATTAAAACTTGGAAAACAAATGGATCCATAATCTCTAGTCTGGATAATTGGCAAAATAAGTTGAGAAATTTAAGATCAATTTTAAAAGGTTGGAATAGGAACATGAATGCATGGTATAGAGAGCTCAAAAAAGATATATTGATTAAATTGGATAATAATAATAATAATAGATGTGAGAATTATGGACTAAATGTAGATGATAGAAGAGAATAAATGGAGCTTAGAGCTCAGCTAGATAGGCTGTTGGGGCAGGAAGAAACTAAATGAAAGCAGAGAGCAAAGGTGGATGAATTGATTGGGGGGGATAGTAATACTAAATATTTTCATGCAAAAGCGAATGGGAGACATAGGAGAAATAAGATTACAGTGCTTGATCAGGAAGAGGGGAGAGTGGAAGGGGAGAAGAATTTAATTGATTATATTACAAAATTTTATAAATATCTATCTGGATCAGCTGAAGTATCAAGTATTTCCATGTGCATTGATAATCCTGACAAAATACTTCCCTCTCAAAAAGAGATGCTGATTGGGGAGTTTTCTTTGGAGGAAATTAAGACAGCTATTTTCCAGATGGCTCATAACAAATTTCCTGGTCCAGATGGCTTTACTGCTGAATTTTATCAACATTTTGGGGAACTAATTAAAGAAGATCTCAAACAAATGTTTGATGGTTTATATAACGGGGACCTGGATATTAAAAGATTGAACTATGGAATCATTACTCTAGTGCCAAAAACTAAAGAAGCTAATCTTATTCAAAAATTTGGACCCATATGTCTGTTGAATGTAAGTTTTAAAATCTTTACAAAGGTCTTAATGAACAGACCTAATTTAGTGGCTGATTATATAAACTCCCCAGTGCAAACTGCTTTTATTAAACAGAGGTACATAATGGAGGGGGTTTTGGTGCTACATGAAGCACTTAATAGTGTTCATGTTAAAAAAACAGAGTGCTCTGTTGTTGAAAGTACATTTTGAAAAAGCCTATGATAAAATCAAATGGCCTTTTGTTCTCCAAATGCTGAAAGGAAAGGGTTTCCCTGATAAATGGATAGATTGGGGTATGGGAACTATTAGAGGGGGAAAAGTCTGTATTAAAATCAATGAAAATTATGGCCCTTACTTCCCTACTTATAAAGGGTTGAGACAGGGAAATTCTTTATCCCCTTTAGTGTTTAATTTAGCAGTAGATGCCTTGGAAGTTCTAGGATAATGCTAGGAAAGCTGGCATAATTAAAGGGCTGCTGGCTGACACCCTTGAAGGGGGGATCAATATGTTGCAATATGCAGATGATACTATTTTCCTAATGCAAGATGATTATGAAAGTGCTTGCAATTTGAAATACATACTATGTTTGTTTGAACAAATCTCTGGCCTAAAGATTAATTTCCATAAAAGCGAGATTTTCTTGTTTGGCGCAGCTGTTGACAAAAAACATGAATACTCTAGGATATTTACTTGCCCTGTGGGGGAACTTCTTATGAAATACTTAGGGCTCCCTGTTGATAAAAAAAGAATCAAATACAAAAACTGGAAGCCGTTTGAAAACAAAATGGAGGGGAAATGTGGGACCTGGCAAGGGAGGTTGTTAGCTAGTGCTGGGAGATTGACTCTGATACAATCTTCTCTAACTGGAATCCCATACTTCTGATGTCCTTTTATGGCCTGCCTGTGGGTGTGGAAAAAAGAATGAATTTCTTTAGGGCTAGGTTGCTATGGCAAGAAAATAATTATAAGAAAAAATATCATCTAGTGAAATGCGCATAGGTGTGCAAACCAAAAGATATGGGAGGTCTGGGCATACAAAACCTAGCATTTATGAATAGAGACTTGCTCTGTAAATGGTGGTGGAAAATTTATAACACAGATGGAATGTGGCAACAAATCATGAGAAATAAATATATAAAAAAGAACTGTGTCACTAATGTTAAGAGTAAAAGTGGAGATTCGCAGTTCTGGGGGGAGTTGTTGAAACATAAAAATTTCTTCTTCTCTTTGTGTAAGTTTGAGATAGGAAATGGTGAAAATACCAGGTTCTGGGAGGACTGGTGGATTGGCCCTAAAACTTTGAAAAATAGTTATCCACGCCTCTATAACATCTGTTTTGATAAGGAAAGGTCGTTGTCAGATATTATGAACAAAGGACTTGACAAAATACAATTTAGGAGATCTCTGAGGGGGGAATCTTTGGAATTGTGGAAACACATTAGGGAGGTGTGTGAGAGCGTGGTTTTAGGAAAAATGCCCGGACAAGATCAGATGGACACTGACGGGAGATGGCAAATATATTGTCAAAACCTGCTACAGACATCTGGTCCAAAATGGTTTACAATATCCCAACAAATTCCTTTGGAAAACAAAGAAGCCACCCAGGGTTAAAGTTTTTTTATGGTTGTTGCTTAGGAAAAGTATTCTCACCAAACAAAACTTGAAAAGGAGAGGATGGCAGGGGGACAACAATTGTTCCCTCAATGGGAGAGAGGAAGATATAGACCATCTCTTTATACATTGCTCGGTGACAAAAATGTTATGGATGGTCATGAAGTGTTTCTTTCATTTACAAGATATCCTTGAAAAAATTAATGATATGTTTGGTAGATGGATAAATAAGTTTGAAAAATGATAAGAATCTTATGACAGTTGGAATACCTGCAATATTATGAACGATGTGGAAACTAAGAAACAGACTAGTTTTTGATAATCATAGGGTGGTTGACCCTGTGTTCCTGTGAACTTGGTTATTAAAAATTTGCATGAATGATGTGTATTGCAGAAAAACCAAGAAAGAATAAATCGCATGAAGGAGGGCGTAAAGCAAGTTGAACGGGTTGCTAGGGAGATCTTCAAGGCGACCCATGGATGGACGACCAGGGTGCCTAGGCTGGAAGGCTCCTGAAGATCAGACATGTTGAAGCTTCTCCTCCTCTGTTACCCGCAGCTAAATGTTTTATTCCCCTTCCTTGTTGCGTTTGGACCTTGTAATAGGAGAAACACTTTTCTCCAAGTAATAGCAGGTAATATTTCCACTAGCTTTTGGGTTTCTTTGGTGCTATATGGTGCTGGAGAATAGCCTATCTTGACCTAATGTTGTGTGGGAGGAGGGAGGAATGGATCCGTTTTTCAACATAGCATTGTCAGTTGTTGCCTCGAGGGGCTTAGAGTCTGTTAGTAAGTGTTAGGTCTGGAGTCTGTGAACCTTGTGATTTCATTAAATGAAATCGGAGAGGAAAGCTCTCTTTTATCAAAAAATAAATGCAACCGCACGGTACAATCTATTATCCAGTATCTCAGCCACCTAGATTTCCTGTCTCTTTTTCTGTTGTTTTTTATCTCCTCGATGGAAAACACTGGATGATGCTACGCCGTTTCGGGTAACATAACAGCCGGTGGGGCTATTGCCCCCCCCCCCACCCCCCGCGTCATTCTCTCATAGAGTAATAGTGAGCTTATCTGCGCCTGCACCGGGATTGTGCCCCCCCCCCCCCCCGCGTCATTCTCACATTGAGTAATAGTGAGCTTATCTGCGACTGCACCGGGCTTGTGGCCCCCACGGAAGTGCTGAAGTTGACCGTGGGGCGAGGCCTCGCCAGCGAGCGGTAGCCGAAGCGTACGACCGCGTGACGTTGGTCGCTTTCTTCTCCTCGCTCGGGGTCTTGGAGACGGCGGCGCAAGCAGCACACCAGGCCCATGTTGACGAAGCCCATCAACATTCCGCAGAGTCCGACGCCGATGATAAGAAATGGGAACCAATCCTCCCAGCTCTCCTTTTCCTTCTGCTCCATTGCAGTCGCAACCAGCACGCCGGTGAGCAGCGCCACCAAGTGAAACGGCACCAGACACCTGCCACAAAAAACCAAACAGCAAGCGAAGGAATTACTAACTCGAACCCAGTTCACATATGAACCAACAACAAGCGATAACTCAAATTGCATGTACCTTCTGAATGCCGCCATAGCCTTGTCTGTTGTTTTTTATAAAATGTACCTAGATGTGTTGTATGTACCTTCTGTTGCCCTCTCTCTCTTTTTCTGTTGTTTTTTATCTCCTCGATGAAAAACACTGTATGACGCTACGTCGTTTCGGGTAACACAACAACCGATGGGGCTTTTGCCCCCGCATAGAGTTACAAATTTGCTGTAAAGTTGGCCTCGTCAAACTAACTGACGATTACCCGCTTCCCACTTAAACTCACATTCCCCCTAATCAAACAGTGCATTCTTAGTCTCATCACTCCCTCAACTCCCATTCCCCATCTCTAATTTCCCTGAACCAAACGCGCTTCTAGGGAATGTATATTTGGTCTAGTAGCTAGTAATTGCGCGCGTGTTATTGACTGCAAGGTCAAGCTGAGCGCAGGATTGCAGATTAATGATTTTTCAGCGGCGCGTGGCCTGAAGTGGTGCCTCAAGTTTCAACGGTCCATCCCGACTGAAAAATGTGCCAAGGTGCGATCGATTCGGAGTCACGAGAGAGAATGAAAGCCCAGTCAATTAATTGGTTATCCGTGTGTGCGTGCATGTATCTTGACTAACGGACATGGTTTTGTCCGGTACTTTCTCGGCTATACTTGCCCCAATTCCAAGCTAGTACTCCCTTCATTTCATAATGTACTACTATTGGAGTGCATATAGATTTCCAATTAAATGACATCCTCATAAAATGAACTTCCATTGGAGCAGCGGTACTCCCTCCTTTCCGGTTTATAGGGCTCAATTTAAAAATCTCACCAATCAAGGTAGATGGTGAATGGTGGAATACTTTTTATAGTTTGAAAAAGCACCCAATTAGTTCTTTTGTTTTTCTCAAAAAATTATTTTTACCAGTGCAATGCATGCATGCATAAAGTACATGCATTGGTCAATTTTCTCTTAATAGTTGCATGCAATGATTTAGTGCACCTTGGAATCTGAACTTGTGATAAGAAACAACCAAATTGAGCCTTATAAAATGGAAAAACTAAAATTTTGAGATAAGCCCTATAAACCGGAAAGGAAAGGAGGGAGTAGCAGTTAGCTCCTGACAAGAACATTCTCCGCTGGTTGGTTGAGTTATTATTGTTGGAGAGTGAAGTGAATAAATGCCAATAGTTGAATGATTTTTTATCTTATCTTCCTGGCTGGTCTCCCTTTATATTAAAAATTAGATGATACCCCGTGCGTTGCTGCGGGACTTGTTATGTGTTCATCTAGCTATATATATAATAGTTTTCTTTTTGATAAAGAGCTATATAATAGGTATCTCGGTATTTCTACAATAAGAATGTACAACTAACATGGAATATGATGCGATTTTCCCATGATAATTCAAGATAATAATGTGGCTGCCTATTGTAAGTGCATCAGAGAAATATCATGTTAATTTGCGAGTCTCGCAGTATTAAAACACCCGAATAAAAATGGCATTGTTCCCAAGTGGGACAAAATATATAAATGAAAGGCCAACAGAACGGGTCCTACATGGTCCTCTAAGCGAAGGCAGACTTTTTAGGCTAGGATTGTCACCAAAACAATAAAAAGGTATCATGATAGTGGAGAAGTATTATTCATTTACAAATGACTGCATTCGATACTTCGATAAAACATTTCATTGTGCATCATTTAGTTAGAAGCTTACATTTGTCAAGTGAAGGTGTATGTTTGAGATAATATCCAAGTGCGAGACTTAGAGAAGAATGTTACTGTAGTTACACATACATGTTTGAACTGAACAAAAATGATAACTCCAATCAACAAACAAACCATTGCCCGTATTTTTAATTACACTTGAACTTTAAAGGGCGGAGTATGCAGGAGAATGACATTCGCCATACAAACAGGACATGGATGTGAACTGAAGATTCATTCAAGCAGCGCATTCAACTGAACAACCGTTAAAAACAGAAGGCATCTCTAAATCGTAATGTAGAAACGGATTAAGCAAACAAAAAGGACCTTTAAAAACCAGGAAGTACTTACTTGATATGGGCAATACTACTATCACATATCTCGAGGACTTGGATGTTCCGTCTTTTGACTTATATAGGAGTATTTATCTAACAGTAGGCACGTGTTCAGTTTCAACCAATATCGTTAGCAAGCATGTAGCCATAGGCACCATATATAAATCTATCATAACAATAGCTTCTTATTTCCTTTGATTAAAAAAAATAGAACCCTGCAGTTGGAGACCAACAATGGCAATCACATCTATCACTGGTGTATTAGATCGATTTCATGATGTACACAGTTGGGAACAACATGCCTGAAATGAACTGGACATATGTTGTGTTTCTCCTAAACAATCAAAGAATCTATACAAATACAAAGGAAAATTGTACTAAACTAACATGAGAGAGATGAAGAATTGTATTTGGGCTGGCTGTAGCACAGGGGTACGTGGGATGCTATGAGGGAGAGAGACGGAAGTGTCTGGTAGCAGTGAGCTCGTGATGTAGATGAAAATCGTTGCATGTGTTGGTCGGGCTGTACCGCCTGCCAGTGCGGTGGCGCCACAGCCGCGCAGCAATGGTAATATTATTCTGCACATCGTCGTGTCTCAGGGCTCCTACGGTCCTGCCAAACACCTGGGTCTCAGCAGTACCTCTGCTGCGACGCCGGCGCCGAAGACGATATATACGGAACTGCCTTTTGGTTAGAAGTGCAGCCCAGCCGCAAAAATCCAATTCGAAGGAGAGGTGGCTAGAAATTTTGCGTGAGGGGCAGTGCGAGCAAAGTAGGATGATGTGGCAGCACCAGAATGCATGAAATTTAGTGGGGCATGTTAGATGAGGCTGCATGTCAAAAGAAATAGGTTAATGGGGATAAATTATTTAGGTATTATAGACAAAAATCCTGGTTGCTCAGCGCGTGACGGACCGACGGCTCACTCACACACGGGCTCGGGCGAGCAGTAGCAAAAACCACCACAGCCGCTCGTCTCCTCGCCACGCGAAACACGAAGCACACAAAGGGTCTATATTTGTGAGGGAGAGAATCTTTTGTCGCCGTCGTGGATCGGTCAGCTGAACCTCTGGTCATGTTGCACGCACGGGCTCCTCGGTCCTCGTCAAGCCTGCCTGCCCGGGTGCAGGTCCAAGTTGCCGGGCGAGATTGCCTGAATTTAATTTCCCTGGACTGGATGGGGATCATCACACTCGTCGTCCACGTCGCGGCCGACCTGACCCGACCCGACCCGACCCGACCCGAAGGCCTATCCAACGAGGCCCGACCTGGCGGCGACGGGTGACAGGCAAGGCTCTCTCCTCCCTCTCACCGCTCACCGCGTCACTGTTCGCTAGGGAACTCGCCGTCCACGCCTCTGCGCGGCGTCCGCGACGTTACTCGTCCGTCGATTTCCCATTTTTGGACGGACTGCGGCGACGTCTTGTCGCCGGTCATCACACACCGCCGCGCACGTTGCCCGCGTCTCGTCGCCTCCGTCCGTCCGTGGGGCCGCGGGCTTATAATTTTGATCGATTTCCTTTGCGCCTACCGTACGCGAACGCGCCGCCTGCGCGAGCACGAGGGTCGGCCTAGCGTAGTGCGGACCGCCGGGAGCTTTTTCTTGCTCCCGGGCTCGAGCTTCCCCCTCCATCCTTGCCTGCTTTATACTCCATCTATAAATAAATAAATATATGAGCGTTTAGATCACTATAAGAGTGTGGTGTACTGTATTTGTGTCCGCCTCTCTTTGCACGCACCAACGCACGTCCTGCTCAGCCCACAGAGTATCGCACCTTTGCTAGACGCCTCGTGTCCGTGTCTCCATGTCCAACGCTTTTGTTTTCACTTTTTCAAACTCGCTTTTGTTTTCTTTCTTGACCAAAACAAGGGCATTGCCTGGGGTTTACACATGGAAACGGTGTCATCACATTTGTTCTAAGAAACGCTACCCCGTCCGTCCCATAATATAAGTGGTCTTGCAAGCAGTGACGGGGCTAGAAAGAACATTCATGGGGGGCTAAACCAAAATGTAGATGCTTGCAGGGGCCAAAAGCTAAGTTTATTCTAATCTAAGCAACCCCTCAAAAAAAAATCCTTCATGCTTTTTACAAAGGCTGGGAGGGCATGGCCCCTGCAGGGTTGTACATAGCTCTGCCCCTGCTTGCAAGTTGTTTAATTTAAATTAGAACTAAAATCACGACACTTATCTTATAGCGGAGCAGTATTCAGCATCTGAAACGCATTGTAAAAAACAAAAGGAAAAGGAAAACATCTGGAATGGGAGGCCTGAATTTTAACTAGTACTGTATCAAAGATGATACGGGCGGGCGGCGCACGTGGTACAGTCTGCCCAGGCTACTCTACCAACCATTCATAAATGAACTTGCAGTCCAGCGGAGTAGAGTAGGAGCAGCAGGATCTACCTACCTAAGCCCCTGACAAGAGGAACATTCTCCGTTTGTTCAGTTACTTATTGTTCCACAATGAATGAACGCCACTGAATCCGCGAAACATTCAATGGCCAACCTGCTGCATGATGTTGACAGGTATGAATGATCTTCGTCTCTCTTCTGCTTAAAAATGACAACATGATAATGCCAGGGCCTCAGGAAAATATGCCTTGTTCTGTACCTATGTCAACATGAAAGAATTTAAATCTGCAAATTCATCAACACATGATCGAACGGATGCCGGTCTGTTCTTGTTTAAGATCACAATCAGCAGCACCACCTTCTTGCTCAAGAGATTTAGGTGATACTCCCTCCATTCCAAATTACTCGTCGTTGAAATGGATGTATCTAGAACTAAAATACATCTAGATACATCCATACGTGCGACAAGTAATTCGGAACGGAGGGAGTATATCGTAAACTAGCTAGTAAGCACACTGGAACATTGATAGATATGATTTCCATATGACAGAGAATATGAAAAATGATACAGGAATAAAACCACTTGAGGCGTATATATCAAAGACACTGTGATAGCAGAAGAAAAAATCGATTGGCAAATGACAAATACATGCTCCATACTTCAGTCGACAGAACTATTACACTGTCTGTAATCAGCATGAATGAATCCCTTTCAATAATTTGTCATGTAACCAAAAATAGAGATTGACCCCTCCTATGGTGAAATGGTAAATCCGCAGCAATGGCTAAAAGAGACAACAAATGTACATACAACAACAACAAAGCAGGCATATATCTCATTGACCTCCTCATCACCACTCTGCTACTACTGGACTGGAGTAAAACTTACCACAGGGTCAGGGCAGGGCAGGGCAGGGCAGGATGGGGTCCAGATCCCTCCTCAAGTACACAGACCACCAACCAATCAATCAAAACGATGAAGATGAGGGCAGAGTTGCATTCATACAGATCAGAGCAGAGCAGACTCGCACCACGCCTGGAGATTCATTCTTGCACATCTTCTACCGTTACCTATGCATCTGGTAATTGACCATAAATGGATTTGAATTGATCCATGCTATGCTCAGGTTTCTGTATCAGGTAGAGCTCCATTAATGGCGACGGGCGCGGATGCTATTGCTGCTGCTGCTACTTGTGGGTGTGGGTGGGGAAGCCGTCGACGAGCTCCACGGGGTAGCGGTCGATGCAGTCGTCCCAGGGGGTGCCGGGCGACGGCTTGACGTTGCGCAGCGCGTGCCACACCGCGCTGTTGCACTTGAACCCGCTGCCGAAGGCGATCTGCCAGATGCGGTCGCCGCGCCGGACGCGGCCCTTGGCCTCCATGTAGGCCAGCTCGTACCAGATGGAGCTGCTGGAGGTGTTGCCGAACCGGTGCAGCGTCATCCGGGACGCCTCCACGTGCACCGGCTGCAGCTGCAGGTTCTTCTCCAGCTCGTCGATCACCGCGCGCCCGCCGGCGTGGATGCAGAAGTGCTCGAACGCCAGCTTGAAGTCCGGGATGTAGGGCTTCACCTTGGCGTTGAAGAGCTTCTTGGACACCAGCGTGGCGAAGAAGAGCAGCTGCTCGCTGAAGGGGAGCACCAGCGGCCCCAGCGTGGTGATGTTGGTCTTGAGCGCCCCGCCGGCGATCGCCATCAGGTCCTTGGAGAGCGAGACGCCGGTCTTGCCCTCGCCGTCCTGCTCCTGGTACACGCAGTTGAAGGCTTTGTCGTCGGCGCCCTTGTGCGTGCGCACCACGTGCTTGAGGCTGTACTTGGCGCGGCGGCGGTCGGCGCCGCGGTTGGAGAGGAGCACCGCGGAGCAGCCGACACGGAAGAGGCAGTTGGGGATGAGCATCGACTTGCGGTTGCCGAAGTACCAGTTCTGCGTGATGTTCTCCGTGCTCACCACCACGGCGTAGGTGCCGCGGTGCACCTGGAGCATGTCGCGCGCGAGGTCGATGGCGATGACGCCGGCGCTGCAGCCCATGCCGCCGAGGTTGAAGCTCCGGACGTTGCCCCTGAGCTTGTACCTGTTGACGATCATGGCGGAGAGCGACGGGGTCGGGTTGAAGAGGCTGCAGTTGACGACGAGGATGCCGACGTCCTTGGGCTTGACGCCGGTGGCGGCGAAGAGGCTGTCGAGCGCGCCGAACATGACGGACTCGGCCTCGGCGCGGGCGTTGGCCATGGTGGGCTCGGGCGGGATGGCGTGCATGCCCTCGGGGCAGTAGGTCTCCTCGCTGAGGCCGGAGCGCTCGAGGATCTTGCGCTGGAACTCGAGGGCGTCGTCGGAGAAGCCGCAGAGCGCCGAGTGGCGGAGGAACTCCTGGAAGCCGACCTTGAGGTGGTCGGGCGCCTTGTAGCAGGCGAAGTCGACGAGGTAGACCGGGCGCGGGCGGGTGAGCGCGTACACGGTGGCGCCGAAGACGAGGACGGCGGAGAGCACGAGCACGGAGACGAGGTTGTACTGGAGGTGCAGCCAGAGCTGGCGGAGGTCGTCGGGGTCGGTGCGGCCGGCCTCGAGGATGATGACGGCCATAAGCGGGAGCAGCAGCAGCGTGATGAGGTGGGTGATGAGGTAGTGGTACCCCAGCTTCACGTACTTGAGGTTCACGCTCTGGAGGAAGTCCGGCAGCCGGCGGTGGCTCGGCGTGGTCGCCGCCGCCGCCTCCGTCGGCGCGGCTGCGGCCGGCGGCGGAGCGATGCCTCCGTTCATCGCTCCCCCGGATCGCTCGCGCGGCTAGATCTGGATGCGGAATCTGGACTGGGCAGTCAAAGGTGGATGGATGGGTGGATGCCGATGCGTGGACCTCGTGCGGGGGGGAGGCGTTACTGGTGGTGTTTGACGACGCCTGTGAGTTGGAGTGGGGGGTGGGTGGGGGGCGACGGTGGCCGGAGGGGAGGGAGGCGGCGGCGCGGCGATGGTCGGTGCCGGCCGGTGGAGGGGGAGGATCCGGCGGCGGCGGGGGAGGAGGCGGAGGCCGTTGGTGGCAGGGTGGGAGGGGATAAATAATCGGCGAGGTGGGAGGAGAGTCCAGAGGAGGGTTTTTTGGCTCTGTTCCATTTTGCAGGGGCACCCTCGAAGAATGTGACATTTCAGTTACTTTTGTTTTTTGAGAGCTGGCATTTCGGTTACTGATTTACTGACTTTCCCTTTTGTAAAATAATAATTTATAAAATATTTATTCGCAATGCATCATCAGCTTTGAGTTTAACTTCTTCTTTTCAACAACTAAAGAATATTTAGTACATTTTTATTTGACTCTTTCTTAATTGTTTTGCTATTTCTCATGCAAACATAAGATGATTATTCCTAAGCATGATTTGAAGATGAGATTCGTGTGAGGGCACAAAATGAGATAATAGCACCTTTTATCATACATCCACCAATATGCATACTAAGAAATCGTTATTTGTCAGTTCACCGAGCGATATACACCTTTAAAAAAGATTATAGCCCCATTGACTTGCGTAGGAATGTTCGCGGATGCTGGTCACTTTCTGGATGGATGGCTCTTGAGAGGCAACAATTCCGCCTTGCCAAAAGCCAAATGCTTTTTTAACTGTATTACTCCCTCTATTCGGAATTACTTGTCGTAAAAATGGATGTATCTAGACGTATTTTAATTCTAGATACATCCATTTTCGAAACAAGTAATTCCGAACGGAGGGAGTAGAAGGAAGGGCAACCTATTGTTAAACATTGTAGAAACGCGCCATCGCTAACTTGCAGGACGGGCCTTCACAAGCCCACCCATGAAACAAAGCTAGCTGATCACGTGAGAACAACTCGAATGCTCGTAGTTTGGATAAGTACTCAGCTTCGCTTGATCGGGATCGCCTTTTGTGGCTTGATGCTCCGCGCGACACCTTTTTTGCATCCGTATGAACATTATCGAGCAATAAAGCTTGGACTTTCAATAAAAATAAGGTAGAGTGGTAAAAGGATTTTGAGCATCACTCATCTTTTGCTAAGATGCCCAAAGGACCCCACTTACACGAGAAAAGGATCCACGGCGAATGAAACTGGTCAGCACCAGAAGCATTTCCGAGTTGAAGAACCACCACCCAATCTGGAAATCCACGGCGTCCAGCTCCTCCTTGCTTGAAAGATACTCCCTCCGTCCTATAATGTAAGACGCTTTTTAACACCATTGTAGTGTTAAAAAACATCTTACATTATGGGACAACGGGAGTACGCATTAGACGCAACTTGTTCCAGCTGCTATGTGCAACCCCAAGTCAATGTAAGAAGGCAAGGAACCACTTTCATGTCCCGTTTCAGCTCCTTCTTTTTTTTTTTTGAGGATTTCCGTTTCAGCTTATTGGAACATTGTTTTTCCATGTGTAGTCTGTTTTTTACCCCCCAGCTCACGAGCTTGGCTGGCTTAACGGCAACGACAAGGAGAGATAACCGAAGCTTGAAGGTGGAGGAAGAGAAGAAGCGGCTGACAGGGACACGCACCAGGCGGCCGGGCTGCAGAAATATGCGTGGTGAGCAGGACGTGCGTGCAAAGAGCAGCACGCAAGCAGGCACAAAACAAACGCAAAATAAGAAAAAAAATAAAAATGAAAAGCGAATCTGGAGCCGTGGTGCTGCAGACGGAGCGAGAGTAGAGCCCCCCCGGCAGCCGGCTCGGCGCCCAGTGCCCAGGCAGGCAAGGCTAGGCTGGCCCCTCGTGCCCGTGCGCACTTTGGTACACGGTCTTGTCGATTGAGCTGGGGCTCGTCACCTGTCGCCGTATCGCCGGGGCACGGCCTGCGTCGGAGCCGCTCCGGAGGCTTCGGCCCGAGGACGAAACTCGCACCCGGTCGTTCGTTGGTCAGGTCGGCCGCGAGCGTGCGCTACGTACGTAGACCGCCGCGCTCTGCTCATCTCATCAAAGATTCAAAGGGAGGAAGGAAGAGAGGAAAACGAGGGCGGCGGCTGACGCCTTGGATGGGAAAATTCAGGCGAGCTCGGCACGGCAAGTTGGACCCAGGCGCGCCGATGAGCACCGACCGACGAAAGGCGTATCCATCCCGTCCCCGTGCACCCTCGCCTCTCGCTCTCCGTCCGTCTGTCTGTCTATCCGTGGCAACCACGACAAAGGAGAAAAGATTCCCTCACTGTGTCGGGCACGGGCAGTGGCAGTTGTGCCATGCTACTGCTTGCCCGCGCGTGCGTGCGTGAACGAACGGCCCGTCACGAGCCCGACGACCAAGACAATCATCGCGTCTGAATGTTTATTACCCAACATAATCACGGCCTGTTGCTTCTGACTAGTCACAACGGGTCTATCTCTATAGTGGGGAATAACGTATGTGTGGTACTCCTTCTGTAAACTAATATAAAAGTGTTTAGATTACTAAAATAGTGATCTAAACGCTTTTATATTAATTCTGGAGGAGACTTCTTTATTTATTAAATTTATAGATACATTTTGACTTGATATGTGTGATGTTACAGTAACTAGCTATGTTATCAGATGTCTCTTTTTTTCATTAATTACGTGCCACATCATCTATTTCGCCTAGATAAATATGATGCTACCACCTACTAGAAGAACGCCCGTGTGTTGCAACGGGTCACATTAACTTTAAGAGTTCAATATTAATATACTCATACATATCAAGTGACATTGGCGACCTTTTTTACCATCAAATTCTCACACACACTCTCTCTCCCTCCCTCTTCCTAACTCTCTCTCCCCCTCTCCCCTCTCTCTCTAACACACACACACATATCCATCTTATTGAATACGCGACCATAATTCATCTATTTCACACACACGCGCTAGTGCATAACAATATGGATTATGTGTATTATATTTGCCGCCACAACTGAGGAAATTAATTTCATGTAAATGGGTCAGCCATACCCAAGAATACGTGGAGGAGGTGGCACGGTCGGCATCGACGCCGTCCGGCCACGCCACGGCCCGCTTCAAGTGCGTCTGCCGCCACCCACGCCGGATCCTTCAAGTGCCGCTTCCACCGCATCAACTCCGGGGCTGTGGAAGCCGCCCTTCTTCGCCCCTTCACGGCGCGTAGCGTGTGCCAACGCGGCACCTCGCCGTCCTCGTCCCCGACACCGTCGCGACCAGTGACGCAGCCCAAGCATCGGACTCGAGAATCAAGAACGCTCGACAACGGAGAGGAAGGGAAGATCATTTACTTGTGATTAAAAAGGGAGTTTATTTTCTGCTCCCTCGATGTATTGTTTCCTTTGTTTGGAGATTGATTACCATCCGTGAGTTAAGGTAAGGTTAATGTGATTGAGCGACTTTTCTGAAAATCAATTATTTGTTTTCTAATTAATGTGATTGAGTGATTTAAGGTAAGCTTAATTTTTTTTTTTTGAAAACTAGATACTCAGCAAACTAGATACTTAATTAAGGTAAGGTTAATGCCGGCGGAGTTGCGGAACACTTCTCAGCAAACTAGATACTCACTACCCGCAAAAAATAAGCAACTATTTTTTTGAAACGGAGGCAAAGATTGCCTCATCTATTAATTAAGCAGAAGAGAATTGCCCAGTTAATTACGGAAAACTGGGCAAAAACCGGAACAACAAGGGCCGAGCCCACTCTCATAGACTGAAACACACAGGGCAAAGCCCACCCTCCTCGACGACTTGTTGACCTGCGGACAGACAACGCAACTCCGATTCTGACGGAGAACTCAGAAGAACGAAACCAAGCACGGCTGGCGCCACGGAAGATCGCCGAAAGGCCACCTGCAGCCAGTCATCGTACACCACAGGGCCTCGCCACCGCAGCTTCGACTCCACAGCATGGATATACTCCACTGGGTTTTTCGGAGTTTTGAGGCATGGATATACGGAATTACCCAAGGGGGAGTGTTGGGAAACCGGGGCCACCACAATGGTGGCGGCGGCTAGCGCCGAGTCGCTCGGGATAGCCCCTCCCGTTTCCCCTCTTTATGATAAGTGGGTACTTATCCCTTGACCCCTTACCCCCTATATAAAGCAACAAGGAGCCATCATTGTAACACCTGATTATTGATTAATAAAGCTGGTCTCCTTCATATCTCTCTTTGTCATTTACTTTCGCGTGTTCGACTACTTCGACTACTTCGTCTACGACGCTCGCTCACGCTCAGCAACCTCGGACCGGACTCGCCGGCGGAGTTGCGGAACACTTCTCAGCAAACTAGATACTCACTACCCGCAAAAAATAAGCAACTATTTTTTTGAAACGGAGGCAAAGATTGCCTCATCTATTAATTAAGCAGAAGAGAATTGCCCAGTTAATTACGGAAAACTGGGCAAAAACCGGAACAACAAGGGCCGAGCCCACTCTCATAGACTGAAACACACAGGGCAAAGCCCACCCTCCTCGACGACTTGTTGACCTGCGGACAGACAACGCAACTCCGATTCTGACGGAGAACTCAGAAGAACGAAACCAAGCACGGCTGGCGCCACGGAAGATCGCCGAAAGGCCACCTGCAGTCGCCATCGTACACCACAGGGCCTCGCCACCGCAGCTTCGACTCCACAGCAACAAACAAACCGAGGCAATACCGTGGACACGCCGGAGAAGAGCCGACTATCGCAACCATTGCCGCGTCGCCGACATCGCTCCCACCATCATCGTTGCCACAGAAGTCTGGACGCCACAGTGATTCTCTCGGGGCCGCCGCCCCGACATCCACCGCTCCGTCGCGCCCAGCGCAATCAACCGGCACCACCTTCCAGGGCCGCCGCCCCGACGTACCACCGCTCCGCTCGAGCAACAACGCCGCACAACCCAGCTGCCTGTAGCCCACGCTGCTCAGGACAACCGCTCGCAGACCACGAACGTCGCACCACATCCGGGGCCGCCGCCCCGACACAAAGTTTGACCGCCCCCTCTGGAACACGTCGGCCGGACCGACAAGCCTGCCACCCAAGTGGCCCAATATTGCCACCCAAGCGAAGGCCGAGCCGCCGCCCCACCCCATGGAGCCGCCCCACGCATCACTTTCCGAGGCCGCCGCCTCGACGCACATCAGCCGTCCGGGGCAGCTGCCCCGGCATCCACCAAACCCGACGTAGGAGAAAACCAAACGCATCAAGCACAAGCTAACTCTCCCAAAGCAACGCCCCCAAGAGGGAAACGACGAAGACGCCGCCGTCGCCCGCTCCGGAAAATCTGGAGCTTAGGTTTTCACCCGGAGAGCCCGAGCCCCACTTAGAAGAAGATGAGTTCCACAACGACGCCTCCAAGGAGGGAAATGACGCCCGAAAGCGCCGCCGTCGACGGCACCGACAAGGTCGGGTCAAGGCTTTCGCCCGGAACACACACATCCCTATGGAGGCTTGCAGATCTGATCCACCCAGAAGCGTGGAGATCATTGGAGTCGTTCCTGTTGCACCTTGCACTCTCCAACGCCGACCACCAAGCTTCACCGCCAAGAAGACCTACAACAGCAGCACCTCAAGCTGCGAATGAGAAGCGAGCGCACACGTCACCACGGCCAAAACGCCATGGCTCCCAGCCCGGGGCCGCCGCCCCGACTTCCTCCTCGCGTCACGCCCGCCTGACGAGCTTCCCTGCCCGGTGCCTCCCGAGCCGAACCACCTCCCGCCAGGACGCGCGGCCTGAAGCTCCATGAGCGCGCCCGCCCGCCCGCATTTGCGCCTCGCCTTGACGGTGCCCTCATTGAGCGCCAGATCCGCGCCCCTTTGACCGCCCGTCTTGGGCGAGCCCACCGACGCGTCACACACCCTGACCGCAGACTCACCAAAGACGAGCGAGCCATGCTCAAGACACCAGATCGCCCTCGCGCCTCGCTGAGAGATGCCCCGCCGCCACCCTCCCTGGAGCCAGACCGGCAGGGCCGTCTTCAGAAATTCGGGGCCCCGGTGCGAAATGTGAATGGGGCCCTAAAATTAAATATTCCTATAGCTAAAGCATACTATCACTTTTTCGCACTGAATGCAAACTCCCAGTTAAATTGCATGCTTTATATATGTGTTATTTCGTACAATATTTGGGAATATATCATATGAACTATCTTCCCCAAATACTTCACCCATTGAGAATGAACATATAGCAATTTTGCTAATTAACTGGAGAACGATGCACATGTTCAGTATACTCATTAGCCACCAATGTATTTGATTGAAAAATTAGCATAAAACAAATCTTGTATGGCTTGGGCGCACCTGTGATTGACATTGACTGGTCGGTGATGCGTAAATTAAATATCCTGCTCAGATCTGGCCTTAGCCTTGCGCTCAGCCAGCGGCTCCTTCTTTTTTGCTTTGTGGTGTGGGCGCCCGGTTTAGCCATGACTTCTGCTCGAATTCGTGGCACAAATTCTGCACCATGGCCCCTGCCCTCCTGGTCCTCGCGATGGCGCTCGCAGCAAGCAGATTTTTTTTTGTCTGAGAAACTGGCGGCAAGCTTATGATCTAGGTGGGCGACTCGAAACGAAGCGACGATCTAATTGAATTTTTTTTTGAGAATCTGTAACCTTTATTCAAAAATAAGTGTACATATGGATACAGATTATTTCGGGCAAAGACTCCAGCCACAGGTGGCGCCCGATCGACAAAGATGAAGCTGCTTTAGCGACGATCTAATTGATGGGGAGCAGGGACCAGGAGAGAGTTTGGGAGGCGCTCGGGCGAGCAAACAAGGCCGGCAGGCCCAACAGCAAACAAAGAAAATACACTACCAGAAAATATAACAAGGCCCAAAATCTGGGGCCCCTGAAACTTGGGGGCCCAGTGCGGTCGCACTGCTCGCACATGGCCTTGGACGGCCCTGCAGACCGGGCTTCGCCGGCGGTCTCCTCAGGCGGCGGCGAGGTGGAGGGGTGGAGGGAGGAGGGAAGGTGGCGGCGCCGGAGTGGTTCCCCCCGTGTCGCCAAAGAAAGCAACTAGATACTCACTGGAACGTCCATTTACTACGATCAACTGGCAGCTTCGCCAAATTGTACTACTGCATGGATGGATTGACCAAGATTCAGACATGGCATTTCAGATGCCTTTTTCTTGTTTGTAATTCGTATTTCAAGATGTTCCGCGATGTAGGTATTGTATATGCTCGCTTGATCTGTGAGCTTCAGCTGCCTCCGCTACAAAATCAGTGGATGAATGGCCCCTCTTCCCCACGTTATCGGAATCGAATCCTTGGTGAAAATCCGCTTGCTCCCAGGAACAAAAGGGCCCAGGGGCCATGGCATCCTGTTCTCCACCGAGAGCTTGTAGAACCTAGATTTCTCTACTTACAGCACTATGTAGAAATGAATACTTAGGGCCTGTTCGGAGGCCCTCCGCTCCACGACCACGAGGCCGCTTTCGGAGTCGACGGAGTTGTAGTTAAAAAGTGCGGAGCGAGAGAAATGGTACTCTGCAGATTCTAAAATACTGCAGAGCTGGTGGACTGCCGAACGGCCCCTTAGAGTGTGTTTCAAGGTCAGCTGGGAGAGTGCCGGCCTGGGACAAGTCGCCTTGAGAAAGTGCTAGGCAGAACCCCATGCTTTGGTCAAGAGGGAACGGGAAGCAAGCTACTGACGCATGCCACAGGTACCCGTCCTTCTCTCCCAAGATCGGTTAGAATCGCACCATAAGTTCATCTACTGATATTGACAGCACAGTATATGCCATTGAGCAATCTGATCGACCAGGAGCTAGCTACAACTAAACTACTACAACAACAAAAGTTTAAGAGGCCAATTGACATATCAGCTACTCATCAAGCCATCCAACTGCACCCATATCCACGCGTGCGTCGCTCTACAGGTTTCTACCGCGAGCCCATTTCATATCCAGCTTCGGAGCTAGATAAATAAACACTCGTGCCTGAAGCGAATCTTGTATATTCTCGTGATAATTAACGGTATGCGATTCTATATGTAAATCGTGGAGGACTCTGTCCGGAGATCTCTGGGTGGTTCTGGGCTGGCATGTCTTGTGTCTGACGCTGCTTTCAGCAGGTGCGCAGAGGCAGATTAACCTGTAACCACGCACGCACGTCTCGAAGCAAAAAATATGTTCAGTCAAGATCGCTCGGCGCATACAACCCAGCGATGCAAGCAACTGGTAAACTATTTGTTTTACGGGATCCACATGCACGATAAACTTTATCAAGACGAATCAACTGCAATGTTTAACGGGGAGCACATGCAGAGATATCTTACTCTTTAAATGCAGAAAATTGAACGCTCTGCCTGCCTTTTTCTATGTAATTATTTGCCTAAATCTCTTGAGCAACAAGGTGGTGGTGGTGCTGATTGCGATCTTAAACAAGAACAGACCGGCATCCGTTCGATCATGTGTTGATGAATTTGCAGATTTAAATTATTTCATGTTGACATAGGTACAGAACAAGGCATATTTTCCTGAGGCCCTGGCATTATCATGTTGTCATTTCTAAGCAGAAGAGAGACGAAGATCATTCATACCTGTCAACATCATGCAGCAGGTTGGCCATTGAATGTTTCGCGGATTCAGTGGCGTTCATTCATTGTGGAACAATAAGTAACTGAACAAACGGAGAATGTTCCTCTTGTCAGGGGCTTAGGTAGGTAGATCCTGCTGCTCCTACTCTACTCCGCTGGACTGCAAGTTTATTTATGAATGGTTGGTAGAGTAGCCTGGACAGACTGTACCACGTGCGCCGCCCGGCCGCATCATCTTTGATCTCATTGAATTCAGCAATGTAGTCTTATAGATTTACGGAAAAGTCGAAGCCTTCTGACTTTGACCAAGTTTATGAAGAAAAACATTTATATTTAGAATGCCAAACATATATTATTAGATTCACCGTAAGATGTATTTTCATATTTTATATGTTTGACATTGTATACATAAATAGTTTTCTATATAAACTTGGTCAAAGTTTGTAAAGTTTGACTTTATAAAAAATCTATAGGCACTACATTATGGAACGGAGGGAGTAGTTAAAGTTCAGGCCATTTCAGGTGCTGAATACTACTCCCTCCCTCCGCTATAAGATAAGTGTTATGATTTTAGTTCTAAATTTAACTAAATCCATGATGGTCATTTTACACTAAAATCACAACAGTTAAATTGGAACGAAGAGGGTGTAAGATGTTCTATTTTTTTTCTCTTTTCTGGATCAGATATATATAGACGTGTTTTAATGTGATACTCCGTCATGATGGACATAATATTAAAATGTATTTCATGATGGATCTAACGACATAGTTTTTGTATTGTGAAAGTTAACAATTTTTGTGTAAACTTGGTCGGCCTTTGAAGAGTTTGACTTGAGACAGAGGTAGTACGCGGCGTAAAAACATATGGAGGAAAGAAGTATACTAGTCAAATAAACGGATGAGATGATGACAACTCCTCTTCTCTGCCCCCTTGCATTGTAACCGAATCATTTCTTGATCAAATACCATGGGTTGTATGTTAGGATCGAATAGTTTGTGCCCCAAAACACTGTGAATCATTTCAAATACCACGGGTTGTGCTCTACGTTAGGATGGAATAGTTTGTGCCCCAAAATACTGCAAATCATTTCAAATACCACGGGTTGTGCTCTTCGTTAGGGTCGAATAGTTGTTTCCAAATCTAGATATGTCGTCGTCGACTGAAGTCAGCTGGAATTGAGCTTAATTGGGGCAAAGTCTAGCCAAGAAAGTACTAGGCAAAACCATGCCCGTTGGTCAAGACACGCACATACACACGGATAGCCAATGGAATTGCCTAGACTTTCATTCTCTCTCTCTCGAGACTCTGACTTGCACCTCGACAAATTTATTTATCAAGTTGGACCATTGAAACCACCAACACTTGTTGTAATATGCGATTATAGAATGTGTACAAGATTCTTACTATATCCATGCCTGCATAAAGCACTTTGTTATTGTTGCCTACTCCCTCTGCCCTATAAAATAAGATTGTTTTGCAAACTAAATAGCTTGCAAGCATGGGTGGAGCTATGTAGAACCCTGCAGGGGCCATGCCCCCCACCCCCCAGCCTTTGTAAAAAGCATGAAGGAATTCTTTGAGAGGTTGCTTATGGTTATAATAAATATAGCTTTTGGCCCCTCCAAGCATCTACATTTTGGTTTAGCCCCCCATGAATATTCTTTCTAGCTCCATCACTGCTTGCAAGACCACTTATATTATGGGACGGATGGGTAGCAATTCTTAGAACAAGTGTGATGACACCATTTCCATGTGTAAACCCCAGGCAATGCCCTTGTTTTGGTCAAGAAGAAAACCAAAGCGTTGGACATAGAGACACGGACACGAGGCGTCTAGCAAAGGTGCGATAATCTGTGAGCTGAGCAGGACGTGCGTTGGTGCGTGTAAAGAGAGGCGGACATAAATATAATACACCACACTTTTATAATGATCTAAACGTTTTTATATTTATTTATTTATAAAGCGAGTATAAAGCAAGGCAAAGGTGGAGGGGGACCCTCGAGCCCGGGAGCAAGAAAAAGCTCCCAGCTGTCGGCACTACGCTAGGCCGGTCCTTGCAGGCGGCGCTACGGTAGGCGCAAAGGAAATCGATTAAAATTTTAAGCCCGCGGGCCCGCGGGCCCACGGAGGCGACGAGACGCGGGCAGCGTGCGGCGGTGTATGATGACCGGCGAGAAGACTTCGCCTCGGTCCGGCCAAAAATGAGAAATCGACAGACGCGACCACGCGGCGAGTAAGGCCAACTTTATCGCGCGACCCCAAACGGACGTTCGTTTTGTCCGAATTCTATCCGTTTGGGTAGGGATTTAGGGTCGTGTCCGGGCCTGTCCTGAGATGCGGTGGCCGTGCGCCCAGCACGCGGCCGCATCTATTTGCCCCATCCTGTCCGCGTATATTTCTTTGCAAGTCCTAATTTTTTTTTCATCATTCATTTTTGGTACACGACAATACATCATCACATTTTGACTAGTAAAGCAAGGCCAAAGAAAACAAGAACCACAAGAATACATTTGAGAAGATACCCAACTTCCATAACTGCTCCCTTGAGTTGGGTTAGGGCCTTCTCGATGCACTCATTGTTGATCTATGGAGAAGGCACGACGTTGCATCCTCCTTTCTTCTTCAAGCCAGAAGTCGACGTTGCTTCCTCACACGTAGTATCGTGCCTTGTTGCTTCTTCAAGACGTAGTATCGTGCCTAGCCTCTAATCTAGCAACAAGTGCACTTGTCTCATCTAAAGCCTCTAGGCTAGCTAAAATGCACGAACATGCACTACATTTCGCTCTATCAACATATCGATGTACTCTTCTTCCCAATACCAAAACTTGCATCCGTTCTACACAATAAAACTTCAAGTTAGCACCACTAGTCTAATCCAAGAGCACAAACCAAAGCTAAAAGAGCACATACCCCCATTGTTTAAACACTTGATAAACACCCATCCAGGATGCTCCGGCTAGGCCTGGGCATTTGGTATAAACCGAAAGTTCGGTTAGTATATTTCAGTATTTTTAAAATTTCGGTTAGACAAAATACTAACCGAAAATGGCTCAAAATTTGAGAAAACCGAAACTTCAGTTAACCAATATTTCGGTTCGGTATTCAGTTTATACCGTATATACCGAAGACTGGTTCGGCAACGCGTGCGCCTCAGACCTCTGGCAGCTTACCCTATTATATAGCTGAGCTATCTGTGCCACTTCACATAGCTAGTCGATGTGGGACTAAGGGCATCTCCAGCCGCGCCCCCAACAGGCCCCCAGTGCCACTTTTTACGCCGGCGCGAAAAACGCTTTCGATCGCGCCCCAGACGCTGAAAATCGCGGTTCGGACCTTTTTTCTGCCCGGCGGTCACAGGCCGAACCCGGCGCGCTGGGGAGCCATTGGGGGCTCCGGCGCTAGGGAAAAGCACGCCTGGCCCACACCGACAGGGGAAAATTCAAGGTTTTCTTCCCCCGACTCGCCTCGCACCCCCCGCGCCCTCGGCCACCACTAGCTATATCCCGGCGACGGCCGCCGGCCTACTCCGCTAGATAGCCATTCCCCGCCGGAAAATAGCAGCGCTTCTGAAAGGACATGCGGTGCCCCCATGTGTGGTTTTGGTAATTGATGACATTCTCTATGGACTAATGATTGCATTGAGTTATATTTGAAGGATTTGTCCATAGGCATTTCTTGAAGTCCATGTGTTGGTTTCAAGGAGTTTATGTATTGACCAAGGTGCTATTAAGGAATTATCCAAAGATTGGTCATGTGAGTGTTGAGCTTATTGCAAGCATGTCTTGAAGAAGAAGATTGTGTGATCATTCATGTTTACCTTCAAGACATCATCCAAACGAAGAGAGTTGGAAAGATTCAAGGTTTATCAAGACTAAGTCAAGAGTGAATCAAGTTGATCAACTCACAAAGCGTAGAAGATGTACCGAGAGGGATCAAGTGATCCCATGGTATGGTAAGCATTATCCATTGCACTTTGTGTACTAACCCATGGTCTATGTGAGAGTCTATGTGGGGTTAGATGCGTGTCCATGGGCTTGCGTCAAGAGGAAGATATCATACAACCCATGGAAAGGATGACATCAAGTGGTGATCGTCATCAAGATTGCCGTGTGCAAGTTCAAGTGGAGCATCACGAAGAGATCAAGTGCTTGAAGCTTGCCATCCATTGTGGTGTCAATGGACTTGTGAAGATGTGCCGAGAGTGGCTCACCCATAGTGGAGTATGGTGGAGCAATCATCTAGTCTCCATCGACCCAACGCATTCAAGAAAGGTGGTCCATCTTGAGGAGGACAAGATCGTCATCATCTAGCTCAAGTGGATCATGTGCAAGGCAAAGGTTTGCCCTTGATAGGTTTTCTATTTTACCGGTCTCATGGTGGTAGTTGGGAGACCGAGTTATAGGATCGATAGCCGTACTATCAAGGGGGGCTCTCAAGTGAGTAGCTTGATCGTATCGTCGTGTCGGGAGCTCAAACCATTGCATCCTTGCATCATGTTTCTTGGTTCTTGTTTGGTTCTCTTTGTGAGTCTTAGAGCTTATGGTCATCTTTATGACAAGCTTGAGTTCATCGAAAACGGAGTTTGCATGCGTCTTCTATGATGTTTTCGGTGTTGGAGGTTTTACCGGTCTTTTCCAAGGAAGGGTTCTCACCATTTTCTTTTGGGCCTTTTCTCATTTGCTTATTATTGGCATTTCTCTCAAGATTGTGTTAGCCCTTGTCTCTAGCTTTCCAAAAAACTTGGCTTCGTCGAATTCGGAGTCCAAATACAGAAGTTATGGTAGTTTTGGTGTTCTGAAAAGGCTGCAGCGGTACTACCGCGGGAAGGAGCGGAATTAACCGCCCTTGGGAGCGGTACTACCGCCCTTGGAGCAGTACTACCGCGGCTACTTCCGTGGCTACTTCCGCTCGGGACCAAAAACTCGTCACAAGTCCAGCGGTGGTAGGCACGGATGTAATTTTTTAGTACCGCTTGCAAGCAGTAGTACCGCTACCCTTAGCAGTAGTACCGCTACCCCTAGCAGTAGTACCGGGATGTCGAGCGGTAGTACCGCTCCGAGCGGGCTGTGAGCATAACGGTTGGATTTTTCCCCACCTTTAAAATGGGGTCTTCTTCCCCATTGAACCTTATCCTTTTTAGCTCATGTTCTTCCCCCATTGTTGACCTTCTTCGAGCTTGCTAACTCTCAATTCCTCCAATGATTCTTGCTAGTTCTTGAGGGAAAAGAGAGAGGAGATCTAGATCCACGTTTCCACTAATCACTTTCTCCTCTAAGTGAGGGGAACCCCTTGGATCTAGATCTTGGAGTTCTTCGTGTTCTTCTTCGTTCTTCCTCTCATTTTCCTCCCTAGCATTAGTTGCTTTGGTGGGATTTGGGAGAGAAGGACTTGGGCACTCCGTGTGCCCTTGCCATTGCATTTGGTGCATCGGTTTGAGTTCTCCACGGTGATACGTGGAAGTGAAGTTTGAGAAGCTTATTACTCTTGGGTGTTTGGGCACCCTAGAGCTTGTTCCTCTTGGGTGCTTGGCGCCCTAGACGGTTGGTGGTGTTCGGAGCTCAATCATTGTGGTGTAAAGCTCCGGGCAAGCGTCGGGGTCTCCAATTAGGTTGTGGAGATCGCCCGAGCAATTTGAATGGTACCGTGACCGCCTCAAGGGTTGCCACAGTGTACGGGTTCGGTGACCGCCCCCACGGGTTGCCATGTGTACGGGTTCGGTGACCGTCCTCACGGGTCCCTTAGTGGAATCACGGCATCTTGCATTGTGCGAGGGCATGAGGAGTTTTCGGTGGCCCTAGTGGCTTCTTGGGGATCATTGTGCCTCGTAAGCGCTCCAATCGGTGATTAGCATCCGCAAGGGTGTGTACTTCGGGATACATCGTCGTCTCTGAGTGCCTCGGTTATCTCTTACCCGAGCTCTTTACTTATGCACTTTACCTTGTGATAGCCATATTGGTTCTTGTCATATATCTTGATATCACCTAGTAGTTTATCTTGCTTAGCATAAGTTATTGGTGCACATAGGTGAGTCTAGTTGTTGTAGGTTTTGTGCTTGACAAATTAACCGCTAGGTTTATTCCACATTTGTTCAAGCCTAAACCGTAATTATTTTAAAGCGCCTATTCACCCCCCCCTCTAGGCGACATCCATGATCTTTCAATTGGTATCAGAGCCTCGTCTCTCTTTGTTAGGCTTAACCGCCTAGAGAGTAAAGATGTCGACTAGGGGATTAGGATTCTCTGACACTCTTAGTTTCGATGGCACAAATTTTGATGTTCTGATAATTACATGCTTAATCTCTTTAGGGTCATGGACCCAAATTTAGAGCGAATTGTAGATATGTGTTTTTCTCCTCCAAAGGATCCCCAAAGATTATCTTTAGAGGATGAGAAAAACTCTTATCTCCATGCTCAAGCTTCTAATGTGCTTTTCGATGTTTTGAGCAATGTAGTTATATTTCAACTCATGCCGTTCCGGGATGCTCATGAGTTGTGGACAAAGCTTCAAGATAAATATGGAGTGTCCAAGATTTGTAGGGATGATTGTTCTCCCTCCACCTCCGGCCGTATAGTCTTCTCAACTTCTTCTACTTCACCTACATGTGGTTTGCCACAAGGTAATGATATGGTGAGTAGTGTCGGTCATTGCAATGATGATAGTGTGCTTTTTGTGGATGATTCTTCATCACTATATTATTGCAATGCTCGCCTTTGGGCCTTAGCACTTGAGCACTCCAAATGTTTCACTTGCTTGTGTTGATAGTCCTTGCATATCATGTAGAAATTGCTTGACTAAATCTCATGATGATATGCTTGCTATATCTTGTTGCCATGATAAAAATGCATGTATTTCCTCGAGTTGTTGTGCTAACAATGTAGATGAAAACCAACACTCCATGGAACAAGATGTGGTCTTGAATGGTGCTTCAAGGGATCCTATATCATCATCTACTGCATTTTGCCTTATGGCCAAGGCTTCAAAGGTATCTCCACTTTGAATCCCAATATATCTTGTGATGATATTGATGATGGCAAGAGTGATGATGATGTTGATTATGATGAAGAGAGTGATGATGTTGCCTCCTTAAAAATTAAGGGAAATGATTTTAAAGCTCTTCTTAAGAATAAAATTGCTCGTTCCAACTTCATGGAAATCATGTCTATTGCTATTGAGGGCAAGAAATATATTGATGAGTTGGAATCTCGTCTTGAGGAGCATGAGGTCACCATTGATAAAATGGAAGGTCATGAGCGTGATTATGCTAATGAGATTGCAGACCTCTCTCAAGCTCTTGAACTTGAACAAACCACCAAGGAATCTCTTGAGGAGACTTTTGCTCTAGAATTATCTAGAGTGAGGGAATCTCGTGATAGAGCTCTTGAGGTGGCCAATGATTTTGAAACTAAAAATGAGGAGCTTGAAGTTGTGCATGCTAAACTCCTTGAGGACTTTGAGCACCTCGAAAATGGCTCAAGGATCATTAAGAGTGAGCTCGTCAAACTCACCGAGTCTCATGCTCAACTTAAAGCTTCATATTCAAAAGAGCTTGCCAAGTTGTCTTCTCCTCTTGTTGCTAATGATGATGCTTGTGCTACTAACTCTATCTCTTGTGAAGCATCCATATTGAAGGAGAATGTTGAGCTAAGGGCTCAACTTGAGTTTCTATCTAGCAATTATGGGATGTTGGAAGAAAATCATGTAAGGCTCACAAGCTCTCATGATGATCTTCTAGTATCCCATAATGTGCTAAAGATAGCTCATGAGGCCATGCTTGCTAAGGTAACATCTAGTGAGCCTCATGTGGATACTAGCACTACTTCTAGTCAAAATGCTATATTGATATGTGCTAGTCCTTGTAATTCATCTACTCACAATGTTGGTACATCTTGTGATGAATTGCTTTCCTTGCCTTGTTGCTCTAACAATGAAGCTTATACTTCCTCTAGTACTTGTATTGAGACTAACCATGTAGAGGAAACCAAAGAGCTCAAGGCCCAAGTCACTTCTTTGAAGAAAGACTTGGAAAGAGTCATGAAGGAAATCCACACTCAACAATATCTTGAGTGTGCAAAAATCCCCAATGACAAAGGTGGACTTGGATTCAACTCCAATAAGAAGAAGAAGTCCAAGATGAACAAAAAGAAGGGCCAAGAACAAGTCAAGAAATCGGCCAAGATTGTTTGCTTCAAGTGCAAAGTAGAAGGGCATCATGTTAGATCTTGCCCATTGAATAAGAAGGCCATTAGTGTCAAGCAACAAGGGAAGAGGGCTCAAGTTCAATCTCATGCTCAACCTCAAGTTGAAGAAAGGCCACTTCCCAAGAAGACTCAAGTTAATGCTTCTCTTGTTGAGAAATCAAGTGAGAAGAAAGTGAAGAGTAGATGTTGCTACTTATGTCGTGAGAAAGGCCACGCCGCTTCTTCATGCACTAGTGGTAACTTATCAAACCCAATTATTATTGATGATGTCTATTCTCTTGGGAAGGATAAGGTTGGCAATGTGTTTGCCAAGTTTGTTGGTACTCAAAGTGGTGTCAAGAAAAGAACCATTTGGGTGGCCAAGCCTATTGTGACTAACCTCTTAGGACCCAACTTGCTTGGGGACCAACTAGCTCAAACTTGATCAATAGGTGTTGTTGGAGGTCATTGGAGACTTGGCTACATTATGAAGATTTAAGGGTCCTCATCATTCATATTGTGTCAAGCCAAGTCATTCGGATTATCTTTCTATCATATATCCAATGTTCCTCCTTGTGGTAACTTCGTGCTTAAATTGCTTACATTAAAAGTTACTTGTCCCTGCGCCTGTTGTGGTTTTGTATCGTGCATGTGCTTGTATATGTTGTGCTTCCAAATTGCTTATCTAGAGAAATCAAGTATGTGCATGTTGGTTTGCACATCATGTACATGTGTGTTGTGTTGAGCCTTTTTGCATCTTGTTTATTTCTTAGTTGGCTTTTGTGAGAGATTAATGGAATATCCCATTATGGGGGAGTGATGTGCTTTGTGCACCTCACAATCCTATAAATGTGTGTACATGAGTAATACCATCTAGTATTGATATTTTAAGATTATCTAGTCTCTAGGTGGTATATCTCTCATGAGAAATTCAAATTCTAAATTTTCCATTAATTATCTCTTGTTGGATCCTTTTAATTGCCTCTTGTCTATCTTTAATTGGTATCACATTATGGGGGAGTAATATGCTATGTGTGTATTACTAGCCTAGAAAATGTGTACATTTGAGATATTGTCACCTAGAATTGATATTGTAAATTATCTTGTTCCTAGGTGGCATGATAGCTCTACAAGTAACAATTTTCTTGTGTTTGGTGTGAAGATGATGTCGGATATCCTTGCTATCTACCACCGGGAATTATTTCCATTTACTTCTTGTCTTTTGACAATTGGTACTCACTTTTGTGGTAGAATTTATTGATCATCTTTACATTGGCTTTTGTTTTTATTTTGCCTTTTCTCTTGCCAAGGTTTGTGTCAACTCCCTTGTCTTCCCTACCACTTGTGGATCTTTTTTTTTCTCGTCCTTGTCTAGTGTTTTCTAGATATAGTGAAAGTGGTGATCCCACCTTGTGCATTTTGTATTCAAATGCAAATTCTCTATAATGCACTAGTCTTGCGGGAGCTATCGTATTCTCTATAGAACACTCTTCTTGCGATCCTTATCCAGTGTGTGTTGGTGGAAGGCAAGCCATTTTTGTTTCGGTACTTTGTGCTATCATGAAACTTTGTAGAGAGCTTGGTTTGTTTGGAACCATCCTCTCTTTTGGGAGTTTGATATCTTTTATATTGAGTGTATCAATGGATATCTCATTCCTTGACGTATCTTTCATGGATATCCTCCAAGTGATGTTTTATTCATTTGGTATCCTTTTCACTTGGCATTTCTTTGTCTTTTGGTTTTGGGTTTTGAAGTCTTGAGCATGCATGTTTTCTTCATGTATTTTATTTGGCATGCTTTCTTTCTTTGACTCAATATATGGGAGAAACTCCACCTAGTCTCAATTTGGATGAGATGTGCATGATATTCATTTTCATATCTATATGCACATATTTATGTGGAGTTTGTCCTATGTATTGGTGTTTCTAACTATTTGGTCCCGATGAGTTTGGGTGCCGTTTAGTTTGTGTTGTTCTTATAGGAACATTTGGAGATGCATTGGATGCTCGGCTCACTCACAAGGAAGGTGTTGTCACCATGTGCATATTGGAGTCAAGCTAGGATGATCAATGAACTACTATCTACCTTCAATTGGTATCTACTACATCCTTCCAATGGTATCTCGGTAATAAGTATCATCATCTACTACATGCACACATTACTTGCATCAACCTTGTGTAGATTGTATCATGGCATGCATTTCATTCTTTCTTGTGATACTTGTTTCCTTTCTCAAAGCATCTCAACGATGATCTCATGTTGCTAGTTGTGATGTCTTTGATGTTCATGGGTAGGAATTCATTTATATACAATAAGACCATATCTAGCCAAGTGCTATGCTTTCAAGCAAATATCTTATTGGTATATTTATGACTTCCTTGTGGATATCTTGTTCCTTCATGTTGTAACTATTTGGTGTACATCCCTCTTTGTAGATATATATCATCATGATTTTGTCTACCTAGAACCTTATACACTTGAGAGAAATTACATCTCTAGTTGATATCCTTTCTTTCACGTCCACCTTGTCTTTCTTATGTTATTTCTTTGGTGGCTCCGTGAAAGCTTTTGCCTTGAGTGCGTGTCCTCTATCGTTGCATCTTGATACACTATTGTGTGGTGAAGATTATTTTCCTCTTGCTCATCTTTACGAGGCTTTTGCCATCTTAATTGGTACCCCTCGTCTTGATGAGCCTCTCATCGTCTATCTTCACCACGGGTTGTCTCAAGCATAGGTTCTCTATTTTCTTATTAGTAAGCTTGTGAACCCATTTGCTAGTTGTGTGTGAGAATGAAAGGCTTTGCACCGTGTATCTCATTCATTCGAGACTATGTTGATGCTTATGCTCATTCGTATATTAGTCTTCTCATGTGCTTTGCTATGACTCACACACATCATTTTGGTTGAGCCTATTCTTAAGTTGCCTCTTTTACAATGTTGCTCAACCATGTGCTTGTTGCAAGCGCTAGGCTTAGTTTCCTATATGCTCTCTTGCACTTGTTGTTAGTTTCTGTTGACTTTGGGGAGCTATGATCCTATTTTGTGCACTTTGTATCCAAATACAAAAATTCTTGATGTGCACAAATCATGGGGAGCTTCTCTAGTTTCTTTAGAACAATCCTCTGCTCATATCATAATATCTTTTCATGTGGCTCGTGGGATCTTTGGTCTAGTTGGTTTAGTTGATATCTTTTGATAGCTTGCTTCAATTGGTATCTTTTGATTGCTTGATTGCTTGTTTCTCTCTTTGTTATGTCTTTGTGGCATATCATTCTTTTGCAATCTTGGTGCCTCAATATAGTTGGTCTTCCTCCAAGTATTACCTTTAGATATGTGTATGGCATTCCACTCTCTTGTTGAGAAATACATAACTTTTGGAGGAACACCTTTTATATTGGTCTTCTTAGCGTTTCACCAATTTTGGCAATCGATGCCAATGGGGAGAAGTTTCGAGAGTTTCGTGGAGAAGTCTTGAGTTTTCTCCTTGCTTTGGTTTTGTTCCTAAGCATTTGCATCTCATACGCATGCTTTATTGGTTGTTGCATTGCATGGTGATGCATAATTCCTTATATAAACTCTCTTGAAAGTGATTGTCATCAATTACCAAAATGGGGAGATTGAAAGGACATGCGGTGCCCCCATGTGTGGTTTTGGTAATTGATGACATTCTCTATGGACTAGTGGTTGCATTGAGTTATATTTGAAGGATTTGTCCATAGGCATTTCTTGAAGTCCATGTGTTGGTTTCAAGGAGTTTATGTGTTGACCAAGGTGCTATTAAGGAATTATCCAAAGATTGGTCATGTGAGTGTTGAGCTTATTGCAAGCATGTCTTGAAGAAGAAGATTGTGTGATCATTCATGTTTACCTTCAAGACGTCATCCAAACGAAGAGAGTTGGAAAGATTCAAGGTTGATCAAGACTAAGTCAAGAGTGAATCAAGTTGATCAACTCACAAAGCGTAGAAGATGTACCGAGAGGGATCAAGTGATCCCATGGTATGGTAAGCATTATCCATTGCACTTTGTGTACTAACCCATGGTCTATGTGAGAGTCTATGTGGGGTTAGATGCGTGTCCATGGGCTTGCGCCAAGAGGAAGATATCATACAACCCATGGAAAGGATGACATCAAGTGGTGATCGTCATCAAGATTGCCGTGTGCAAGTTCAAGTGGAGCATCACGAAGAGATCAAGTGCTTGAAGCTTGCCATCCATTGTGGTGTCAATGGACTTGTGAAGATGTGTCAAGAGTGGCTCACCCATAGTGGAGTATGGGGAGCAATCATCTAGTCTCCATCGACCCAACGCATTCAAGAAAGGTGGTCCATCTTGAGGAGGACAAGATCGTCATCATCTAGCTCAAGTGGATCATGTGCTAGGCAAAGGTTTGCCCTTGATAGGTTTTCTATTTTACGGTCTCATGGTGGTAGTTGGGAGACCGGGTTATAGGATCGATAGCCGTACTATCAAGGGGGGCTCTCAAGTGAGTAGCTTGATCGTATCGTTCGTCGGGAGCTCAAACCATTGCATCCTTGCATCATGTTTCTTGGTTCTTGTTTGGTTCTCTTTGTGAGTCTTAGAGCTTATGGTCATCTTTATGACAAGCTTGAGTTCATCGAAACGGAGTTTGCATGCGTCTTCTATGATGTTTTCGTGTTGGAGGTTTTACCGGTCTTTTCAAGGAAGGGTTCTCACCATTTTCTTTTGGGCCTTTTCTCATTTGCTTATTATTGGTATTTCTCTCAAGATTGTGTTAGCCCTTGTCTCTAGCTTTCCAAAAACTTGGCCGTCGAATTGGAGTCCGAATCTGAAGTTATGGTAGTTTTGGTGTTACGAAAAATGCGGTACTACTACCGCTGGTAGGAGCGGAATTAATTTTTACTACCGCCCTTGGGAGCGGTACTACCGCCCTTGGAGCAGTACTATCAGCGGCTACTTCCGTGGCTACTTCCGCTCGGGACCAAAAACTTCGTCACAAGTCCAGCGGTGGTAGGCACGGATGTAATTTTTAGTACCGCTTCATAGCGGTAGTACCGCTACCCTTAGCGTAGTACCGCTACCCCTAGCGATGAGTACCGTGATGTCGAGCAGTACTACCGCTCTGAGCGGGCTGTGAGCATAACGGTTGGATTTTTCCCCACCTTTAAAAGGGGGTCTTCTTCCCCATTGAACCTTATCATTTTTAGCTCATGTTCTTCCCCCATTGTTGACCTTCTTCGAGCTTGCTAACTCTCAATTCCTCCAATGATTCTTGCTAGTTCTTGAGGGAAAAGAGAGAGAGATCTAGATCCACGTTTCCACCAATCACTTTCTCCTCTAAGTGAGGGGAACCCTTGGATCTAGATCTTGGAGTTCTTCGTGTTCTTCTTTCGTTCTTCCTCTCATTTTCCTCCCTAGCATTAGTTGCTTTGGTGGGATTTGGGAGAGAAGGACTTGGGCACTCCGTGTGCCCTTGCCATTGCATTTGGTGCATCGGTTTGAGTTCTCCATGGTGATACGTGGAAGTGAAGTTTGAGAAGCTTATTACTCTTGGGTGTTTGGGCACCCTAGAGCTTGTTCCTCTTGGGTGCCTTGGCGCCCTAGACGGTTGGTGGTGTTCGGAGCTCAATCATTGTGGTGTAAAGCTCCGGGCAAGCGCCGGGGTCTCCAATTAGGTTGTGGAGATCGCCCCGAGCAATTTGACGGGTACCGGTGACCGCCCCCAAGGGTTGCCAAAGTGTACGGGTTCGGTGACCGCCCCCAAGGGTTGCCATTTGTACGGGTTCGGTGACCGCCCTCAAGGGTCCCTTAGTGGAATCACGGCATCTTGCATTGTGCGAGGGCGTGAGGAGATTCTTGGCCGCCCTAGTGGCTTCTTGGGGAGCATTGTGCCTCCACACCGCTCCAAACAGAGATTAGCATCCGCAAGGGTGTGAACTTCGGGATACATTGTCGTCTCCGCGTGCCTCGGTTATCTCTTACCCGAGCTCTTTACTTATGCACTTTACCTTGTGATAGCCATATTGATTCTTGTCATATATCTTGCTATCACCTAGTAGTTTATCTTGCTTAGCATAAGTTGTTGGTGCACATAGGTGAGCCTAGTTGTTGTAGGTTTTGTGCTTGACAAATTAACCGCTAGGTTTATTCCGCATTTGTTCAAGCCTAAACCGTAATTATTTTAAAGCGCCTATTCACCCCCCCTCTAGGCGATGTCCACGATCTTTCAGCTTCGCCGCGGCAGCCCCTCCCGCAGCAGCTGGGCGTTTCCGACCGCCGTTTCCGGCCGCGGAGGCGCGGTTTAACGGCGGGTACACGCCCACCAAGCGCAAGGTGTTCGGCGTTTTGACTGTGTCGGTGATGGACTCGGATGAGGAGGAAGAGCTCGCCGCGCTGCTGGAGGAGGAAGCCGCGGCCGACGTCCAGGAAGAAGAGGATCTGATGGTGCTCGCCGCCCTCGCCCATTGGCGAGCAATGAAAAGCAGCGTCGAGGTGGCTCGGGGGCGGGTGAAAGCAAAGAACCGCATCGTCTGCAAGGCTCTTGCATGCTCTACTCCGACTACTTTGCCGATGCTCCACTTCATGGCGAGAGAACATTTCGGCGCCGTTATCGGATGAGCCGAAGCTCTTCCTCGATTGTGAATTCCATCCGGAGTTCGACAACTACTTCAAGTGCAAGATGGATTACCTTTGGCGCTCTTGGGTTCACTTCCATCCGTGCACGACAGCGATGAGGATGCTTGCATATGGAGCTCCCGGTGATTCACTCGGCGACTATGGGCGCATGGCCGAGTCCACCACATAGAGTGTTTCTACAAGTTCTGTAAGGCGGTGGTGGCGGTGTTTGGGCCACAATACTTGAGAACAACCAATGCGGAAGACACTTTGCTCGGATCCTAGCCAGTAATGCGCAAGAGGATTTCACAGGATGATTGGAAGCATCGATCGCATGCATTGAAATGGAAGAACTGCCCATTTGGTTGGCAGGGGATGTACAAAGGCGCCAAAGGCGGTTGTAGTATGGTGCTTGAGGCGGTAGCCACAGGACCTCTGGATTTGGCACTCCTTCTTTGGTATGCCAGAACTCACAATGACATCAACGTGTCGCGGTGCTCTCCTGTTTTTGCCAAGCTCGTTGAGGGCCATTCTCCTCCGGTGAACTTCGAGATCAATGGGCACCAATACAACAAGGGTACTATCTAGGCGACGGCATCTATCCGAGATGGTCGACATTTGTGAAGACGATCTCAAACCCCGTGGCGGGAGGCAAGAACGACCGGTTTGCGAAGCTTCGGGAGGCTTGCGGGAAGGATGTCGAGCGGGCATTTGATGTGCTCCAATCTCGATTATTTGTTGTTCGGTACCCGCTCCGGACCTGGTCGAAAGATCAAATGTGGGAGATCATGACTTGCTGTGTCATCTTGCACAACATGATCATCGAGAGCGAGCAAGAAGACCCAGTGTTTGACATCGAACCATACTATAGGCGAGGTCCTCTAGCGAAGTTGATCACCGACTACCGGCAACTTGGACTGCCTATCTCAAGATATGCGTCGGAGATCCGATACCCACAGGTGCATCATCAAGCTGCAGAAAGATCTCGATTGAGCACCTATGGAGGCTCAAGGGGGACGCGTGATGAAATCTGAGTTTTTATTTGTTGAACTATATAATTTGTATTGAAGTATTTGTTGTTGTAGTATTTTGTTGAAGTATTTGATTTTTCTGTGATGAAATATGTGATAAGGAATAATTGTGTTGATAATTGAACGCCGAGACACGGCGAAACCACGCCAAATATGGGCCTATTCTCGCCCATATGAGTCCTTTGTTCGCCAAAATTGAGCTGCAAAGTGGGTCAATTTCAACGCCCAGGCGAATTTGAGGACGACGACGGCAGAAACCGCACCGAAACAGTGTATCACGGCCGCCTGCGACGATTTATATGCGTCCTAGGGAGGGGCAACGGCTGGAGATGCCCTAATCCCACAACCACATCACGTCTAGCTGGTTTGCTCACGTACAGGCAAACTGTGTGGGCCACACAGTACAACACAAAAGGCCCAAAAGAGGTACGTGTGACTTGCATGGGCTGGGCTCATGGGAGTGATATCCCCCCTGCCGCGCGCACGTCGCTGTCTGGCGCGTCTTTCTAGCGACGTGCACACGGGAGAAGCTTCTCTTGACTCTGTAGTGCTTATACGTTCGGTTTTTTTGTTCGGTTATCCATGGTAAACCGAACCGAACAAAATCAGTTCAGTTAACAAAAGTAAAAACCGAATTTTCCCTTGCATGCATTAAAAACCGAAAATTTGGTTTTTTAGGTTTTGGCTTCGGTTCGGTATTCGGTTCGTCGGTTTTTATGCCTACCCCTGGCTCCGGCGTTGTAGACACGCGGCGCACGACCACCCTTGGGCAGTGGTCGCACTTGATGAGGGGCAACGGTGCGCCGACGAGCTTTTGGGCAAGCACCGAGCCCGGTCGGCCGCTATTCGCTTATCTGCCGGCGGACCACCGACGGTGCAGATCCGAGCGGCTAGAGGACGAGCCACTGCCGGCGAGGTGTCCGGCCAGTCCATGGCGCAGCCCGGCCTCTCACAGCCGGGCGAGCTCAAAACCGACCGGATCCGCCCCAAATCCGGTCGGCGGGTGCGCAAACAAGGTGGCTGTGCTTGGGTAGCTCGGCGGCGACAAGAGGAAGGGGCTGGGCAAGCGCGCGTCCGAGTTGCACGGCTGCAATGGCAGCGGCCAGCCGGCGGCGGCGAGGGGAAGAGAGGGAAAGAGTGGAGTGGATGCGGCCGGAGGGAGGGAGGGGGGCGGATAGAAAAAGACCCGTCCTGTGCCATCAACGGGCGGGCCAGGGGAGGACACGCTCAGACGACCCGCGCGTCCGTGTGGTGTCCGTTTTACCCCAAAAGTGGCGCAAACTTGGGCCGCGGATGGATCAAAAGCGGACACAAGGCGAACAAAAAAATTCGTTCTTGGCCACGCTGCCGTCGTTGCACTTTCTTTACCCAAACGAACGAGCGAGGCGGACAGGATAGGGTCGTACGGTGGAGTTGGCCTAACATCCCGGTCGCCGCGCAAAGGCGTGGACGGCGAGTGCGCTAGCGGACGGTGACGTGGTGATCGGCGAGAGGGAGGAGAGAGCCTTGCCTGTCACCCGTCGTTGGATAGGCCCGGCCGTGGACGGCAGTGGGAGTTGGGTCCCAGCTCAGCTCAGGTCAGGTCGGCCGCGACGTAGACGACTGCACAAATTTTAACCTGGGGATGAATTGATCTAGCACAAAAACTCCAGCCCCATGCAGAGAAGTTGACAAGCAAGTAAGGACGATGATCGTGCCTGCCAGTATCACAGCGGTTCTTGTGTCCACTTCACGCTACATTGCAGCAGATGGTCCAAAAATAATGCTTTCACGAAGAATGTTCTTGTCAGCAAGTAGGGGTAGATACTCACTGGAACGTCCATTTGCCACGATAGACTAGCAGCTTGGCCAAACTGTACTAGTGCATGCATGGATCCACCGTGCTCTTCGTCGTGCACCGAGATGGATTCAGATGCCTTTTTCTTGTTTATAATTCGAATTTGAAGATGTTTTGGGACGTGTTTGTATTATATGCTCGCTTGATCTGTGAGCTTCAGCTGCCGAATAGCCCGTTCTCTTTGGTTCCCTTCTCTTTCCGCTACAAAATCAGTGGGTGATGGCCCCTCTTCCCTACCGGTCCACCCCACGTTATCGGAATCAAATCCTTCGTGAAGCTCCGTATGCTCTCTGGAATAAAAACGCCCAGCCCAGGGGCCATGGCATCCTCTTCTCCACCGAGAGCTTGTAAATCCAAGATTTCCTCTACTTACCGCCTATGAAGCATCGATACGGCGACACGGATATGACGATACGAATACGGCGATACGGAATACGACAATTTCTAAAAACAGCAGTACGGCGATACGGCAAGTATATATAAATAATAATATATAAACTGACAAGTAATAAAGACAAAACATGATAGGATGTGTGAGATGAGATCAGAATACTGCCCCATTGGTTGCCTGATTTCCTCCATGCCTCTTTTCAAGTCCTAAATGATCATCTAGGTCCTCAACTCATCATGGTGTATGCAAAACAGAAAATACATTATATGATATTACACTTTGTCAATTGGAGATAAATAGACATGAAAAGTGAAAATGTTTAACAAATTGGCTTGAGCTGTCCAAATGAATATACACTTCCTTGTTCCAAACTAGCAAGCAGTAGCAAACAAGCAATACTAAAGCAAGCAGTAGTATGCACCTATGCTAAACAGTAACATCAGCAAGTAGTAGGAACTAGGAAGTAGCAGTATAGCAGTAATCTGCAAGAACTAACCAGCCAGCCAAGCATCGTCCACCCCGTTCGTAACAAGAACCGGACCCCAGAGTCATTGAAGAAGAAAAAAACATGAATGGATCGCGACTAGCGACGGTGCCGGAGAAGATTTGAGTCAACCGAGGGCCGAGGTAGCAGCGAGGCAATTCCAGGCGGCGCCGGCGAGCCACTACAGGGGGCGAGCGACTCCAGCCTGGCGGCGGCCGGCGGGGAGGATTATCCATTGGCGGCGGTACGCTCGTGCAAGCTCCCTGTCGTACTCTACTGGGCTGATGCTAGGGTTAGCCATGGGCCTTCCACTTCTACTGGGCTGCCGTGTCCCTCCCGTATCGTAGAGGATGTACAGGACGTATCCACGTTTTTTCTTTTCTTTTTAAATCAGAAAATAGGATACTTCGCCGATACCCGTATCGCAGCCGTATCGTGCGTATCGCCATATCGGCGACGTTCGGTACGCCGATACACAGATTTCTGGCGTATCGGTGCTTCGTAGCTTACCGCGTGTTCTATGGTAGCTGGAAGGAACAGAGTCTGGGACAAGTCTCCTTCAGAAAGCACCATGTAGAAGTGAATACTTTAGAGTGTGTTTCAGGGTCAGCTGGAACAGAGCCGGCCTGGGACAAGTCGCCTTGAGAAAGCTCTAGGCAGAACCCCATGCTTTGGTCGAGAGGGAACGGCAAGCAAGCAAGCTACTGACGCATGCCACAGGTACCCGTCCTTCTCTCTCAAGATCGGCTTAGGCCGACTCCAACGCGCGAGTCGCGACCCCAAACGGACCACCGGTTCGTCCGCTTTTCGTCCGTTTGAGGCAAGAAAACAGACAATGCCCGTCTACACTCGCACCCCAAACGGTCCGTCTGTTTTGGACTTGCATTTGGGCAAAAAAAAAAACGCCAAATAGACTTGCAAATAATAAGAACTCATAAATATAAACATTAAAAGGCCAGGCGGCCGCGACACCCAAGTTCACCTCAATTCATAATTAAACTAAAACTTGACAAAAATGGCCGCCGCTGTCGCTAGTGAGGCCACCGTCGTGTCCAGAAGCCGCCCTTCTATGCGGCGTCGTCGTCGGTGAGGTCGACGTAGGGAGGTGGTTGCCAAAGATGGGCTGGCGGCCCCTGCCAGACCGGGGGCGCCGGCAGCGCCTTCACAACCTCCTCCTGCTCCACCGACCGTGGTGGCGTGGCTGACCATGTGCCGACTCCCACCGAGTCGGCCATTGCCACCGCCGTGCAAGACCAGCTCCACCGCTGGCCCACGAGGCGAGGGCTCCATGCGGCGAGGCTGCTCGTCCTGCATCTCCCGCACCTCCTCCTTGACGGCCTCCTCATTGACGGCAACGTCCAGCTCCGGGATGGCCACGTCGCCAGCCGCCGAGAGGGCCAGGGCGATCTCCAGGCCGTCCCATTGCCGCTCGTCGTGCGTGTTCATGGAGTCCTCTATGACACGCCGCATGAACCGGGCCTCCTCCTCCTCGGTCATGGGTGGCGGCGGTGGAGGGGATGGAGATGCCGCACACACGCCTACGACCACACGCTTGGGGCGGGCTCGGAGGATACCAGCAAAGAAGGACCGCCGCCGCAGGTCGTGCTCGTCACGGAACCACGTGTCCCACAATGGCGAGTCAATGGCGTACCTGCCTGGCGTCCTGGAGGATATCCGGTGGCAGGCGGGCGCGACAACGGAGGATCTCTTCAAGGCGGGCGCGTCCGCTCACCGGCACCGCTGGGATTGGCACGCGGTATGCGGAGAGATGCCAGTTGTTTGGCAAATGGACATCTCCCCACGGGAGCGGCGTGGACGTCTCCCAGTACCGGCGACAGACGTGGACGTGGACGTAGGGCCTGTTGCGATGGCCGGCCACCGGTGGCGCGATCTGAAAGGCGGGCGGAGCAGGTGGTGAGGGAGGAGAAGGCGGTGGGCGGCGCGGATCTGCTGGATCGGCGTCGACCAAAGGAGGAGCCGGCCTCGTGGTCGTGCTTCCCCTTGCTGATCCAATGCCATCCCATGGCTTCGGCGAAAGCGGGCGGCAGTGGCGGCGCTTCGCTAGGGTTTGTTGGACTGTCATGGCTCGGCGAGGCAGCCGCCAGAAATGAAAACTGTGGACTGGCCGGTCCACGGCTTCCCAATTTAAAGAAGGACGACGACCCTCGCCGTGTGACTGACTACCGAGGCCCGCCGTTCGTGTGCATTGTATATGGACGGTGGAGGTAGGTGGAAGGCCGCCACGCGTCCCCAAGGCAGACGTCGAGTATGCGCGTGCCCCTCTATTCGATGTCCGTGTGGACGTAAATTAAACGCATGTTTGCGCTGGAAATAAGGCGGCCTGGACGTCAAACGGACAAAATTTGAAAATATGGCCCCGTGTTGGGCCTTGTCATTTGTTCCATTTCGATCCAAACGAACGCATGTGAACAGGATGGGGTCGCACGTTAGAGTTTGCCTTAAAATCGCACTATAAATTTATCTACCGATATGGACATCACAATCCGTGCCGTGCCATTGAGCAATCTGATCGACCAGGAGCTAGCCACTACTGAAACCTACCAAAAAAAAGTTTAATAAGAGGCCAATTGACAGATCAGCTACTCATCGATCCATCTGCACCTTGACGTAAAGGCCAACCAACTGCACCCCTTATGCACTAATGCACACGTACGTCGCTCTACAGGTTTCTGGCCGCGAGTCCGTTTCATATCCAGCTTTGGAGCTAGAAAAATAAAGCAGTCGCGCCTGAAGTGAATCGTGTGCGTGTATATATATACTCTTTTCGTATTAAAGTTTGTATAAAGTTGGATCATTTATTTTGAAACGGTAGAAGTATAACGCTATGATGATGATGCGATTTTCTATGTAGAAATCGTAGACTCGTAGTGGACTCTGTCTGAAGATTTCTGGGTGGTTCTGAACTGGCCTTTCTTGTGTCTGATGCTGCTTTGAGCTGGTGCATGCGCAGAGGCTGATCAACCTGTAAGTCTGTAACCACGCACGCGCATCTCGAAGCAAAAAGTATGTTCAGTCAAGATCGCTCGGCGCGTACAACCTAGCGTTGCTGAAAAAATCTTTCGCCCCACTTTATATTATAAAGCCAACCGCACAATAAGTATCCAACAAGGTCCAACACAAAACCACGCACACACACGGTAGCCCACAGGAACAAATAGTACATGAAAGGGTCAATGCTGAGGGCACAACACAACAAGCCCTAAACCCAAAACACACACGCTACAGAGCCGCCAGGCGGTCTACTCAGGCTCAGGTGGGGGAGGTGGTAGCGGGGAAGCCACGCGGAGCGCCATCGAGTGGAGATCGGAGAGGAGGATGGTGATGACGTCCCGGTCCTGGAGCGGCTAAGCGGCCGCCAAAACTGCAGGTAGCCACACAATTTGAAGATTGCGTCAGTCGCACGTCAGAGAGGTACCTTCTGAATAACAAGCTTATTGCGAATGTTTCAAAGCGTCCAAGCAAGAACCCCAACGCACAACCATCTAATATGGCGGTATAGAGTAGGGGAAGCGTTAAGCTCGGCAAGCAGGTCGGGGAAGTTGGTATTACACCACTGTCCGTCAACCGTTTCGCGGAAGCAGGCCCAAAGAAACTGGGCAGAGTGGCACGAGAAAAAGATGTGGTTAGCATCCTCAATCGTGCCACAGATGGGGCACATCCTGTCACCCAGGCCATTACGCTTGAGGACTTCAACCCCAGAGGAAAGGCGTTCACGGATCCATTGCCACAGAAGATTCTGATTTTGAGCGACAACCTAGCGTTCAAGCAACTGGTCAACCATTTGTTTTACGGGCTCCACATGCGAATCAACTGCAATGTTTAACGGGCTCCACATACAGAGATATCCTAGTTTAACTGAAGAAAATTGAACGCTCGGCCTGCCTTTTTCTATGTAATCTCGATGGACAGATGGACGAAGTGGACAGCTCGATCATGCCACATGCTGTATCTTCTGGTCGCGTAAAGTTAATTTATTTCCAGGAGGCAATGGCATGTGTAGTCGACGTGTGCATAAACAATAAACAAAACATGAATTTGCCTTTGCGAGATCGATGAGGCATCTGCCATCATCGTCTGCGAGAAGGTACCCCCTCCGTCCGAAAAAACTTATTCCAAACTTGTCTTTTAAATAGATGTTCTAGCACTAACTTGTGCTACATACATTCATTTGATGGACAAACATTTTTGGATGAAGGGAGTAGTTCTTTTTTTGGCTTGAAACGGACCATAAACATTGTCTCAGTCATAAATCAAGAGAGGAGAAGATAGTTACACAACCATTATTACATGAAACCATTACTCTACCACTATGATATGACCCAAAAAATTTCACCCACCATAACCCAAAGTCTTACTTCCCTCTTGATGCCTTTGAAGATGATCAGAGGTGGGGTGGATTTGTGGGGCAAGACCAACACGTTCTTCTCATTCCGAATAGTCCATCCGACGAGCATGCATGGTGAGGGAGGCCATGGTACTCCTATTGGGAATGTTGTTGCTTGACAGGTTGCTCCACCATTCTTTGGGCGAGTGCTCCGCCACCCAAGATGATGTGTCAATAGCATGGAGCCCCAACCACTCTACGATCAAGTTCGAATCGGACAGGGAAGCGGCATTTGACGAAAAGATGCACAACACTTTCTTGCACTTGTTGGCAAAGTCGGCGAAGCTGAGTTTTGGCAACCACGTGCAGCTAATCGACTAGACGATGCAAATCGTTCTTTGCTAGCCAAGCAAAGAATTTTCTTTAGGAAGAGCCCAAGGAGCCCAAATGGTGCACGGAGGGTTGTGCTAGTTCACCCAATGAATTGTGCTTTACAGGTGAAGTCGAAGAGTAGTGACCACTCATTGCGTGATTCCAAATAATGTTATCCTGCTCATCTCCCTCGGTTGGACCTCATGAAGGCACACCGGTGTTTCAAAAATTCCCCAAAATGCTCAATGGAAGTGAATTTCGTAAGGATGATCTTTGTAATCCAAGCATTCTCCGTCAATGCTTCTTTCACTTTCCAATTTTTTTCGTGAAGAGGCCATGTAAACTATGGGTGCGAAGTCCATTGGTTTGTTGCCATTGAGCCAAGGGGAGCCCCAAAAGGGGGCGCGATCACCGTTTCCAATGGTGGTGGTGACATAAGCGTAGAAGAGATCGAAGTCCGACTTATCACATGGGTTTCCCATCCCCACCCAAAGCTTGGTATGCTCCATTTGTGCCATAGCCAACGCAAGTGTACGACACACGCGAACTTCTCGAGGTGACGTACCCCAAAGCCTCCAAGATCCTTCGACCAACAGACTATGACCCAATTAACTTTGCACTTGGCTTCAGTAACCTTATGCATTTCTGCCCAAAGAAAGACCATCTCAATCTTAACGATGCTCTTTATGATGGGCGGTGGAATAATGAGGGGTGTTGCATGGTAGATCACTTGCGAGGTGAGTACCACTTTGACAAGGGTGCCCCTGCCTGTGTGGTAACATTTTGGCCGTCGCATGGAACAAGTTTGGAAGCCACTTTGTCTTCAAGAAATTGTAAGTTGGCCCTCTTGAGTTGCCAAATTGGTAGCGGGAGGCCAAGGTATCTCATGGGGAAGGAAGCACGAGGCACCGGTAAATTGTGGAGGCTGCTCTCGAGGCTATGGTTTGAATACCGAATGGGAACAAAATAACTTTTTTCGAAGTTGCTTTCTAATTCTGTCACCTTATCAAAATAGCCCAAAATGCCAGCAAAGTTGTCAATATCTTTCTTTATGGGGTCCAAGAAACCACCACATCGTTGGCATAGATAGAAGTTGAAGAGGCTCGGGCCCTCTTATCTTGTGCTGACAAGCCATGTGTCTTGGCTGAGTCTGGCGAATGTTGTAGAGGGTCAATGGCAATGACCAATAGGAGGGGGGAGAGGGGGTCCCCTTGACGAAGGCCCCATCCATGCTTGATGGGAGGACCGGCTACACCGTTGAGGAGGGTCTGCGGCGAGGTGGAAGCGCAAAACAAAGCGACGGTCAACTCACGGAATTTGCTAAGAGAATTATATATATTACCAGCAAGGTGATAAATTTTTTTAGCATGACCTTTGCTAAAAATGAAACATATTGAGTGTTAGAAATTTAACAAAATGGAAATGAATAAATGTTTCGCCAAAACATTGGCAAACTCTGGACATTCCCTAAAAAACAAACATAGGGCGAGCAATACAATACGAGCGTGCGCGCGCACACACACCCGAGCACACATGTGTCCATATCATCATGCATAATTAACGAGAAGTGAATTCTCTTACGTAGAGAGAGATGAGAAGATGATCGAGCTAGTCGTCGATCGATCGGGCGAGAGGCCGGCCGTCCAAATGTAGGTTGGTGGGCGTCATTAATGGGGAGTGGTGAATTATTTAATGCAAATGTTTGAGTGGGTGGAGGAGAGCTAGATTAGGGGAGTAAATTGCATAAAACCACCACTTTGAGGGCTAGGTTTGCGAAAAACACTAGGATACATTTTCGCTGCAGAAAACACCACATCTCGCGTAATGGTCTTGCAAAAACTACTAATCGGCGGATCTGGCTCTGTTAAGTGAGATTATGACAAATGGGCCCCTTTTTTGCCTACGTGGCGTAACATTTCATGCTAGATCAATTTTAGTCCAAATTTACAAACTAGTCCATATATTTTGCACAGACACCCCTAAATAAAATAGAAAAAAGCAATCAGCTCCCTCCCCTTCTTCCCATCTCCTTCCTTCCTCCGCTCTCTTCCCCCGCTGGCGAGGGCCTGCAGCCGCCCACTAGAGCAAGCAGCAGCGGCGGAGCTCCAGGATCCCCATCGTATTCCCGCCAAGACAGCGAAGGGCGGGCAGTGGCCACCAAGACAACGAAGGTGGTGGACATAGACGGCTCCATGGCGCAGTTCGTGGCACCCGTCACGGCGCGCGAGGCCCTGGATAGTGTACAAGAGCGTCGCCCAGGCGAGTCGGTCTTCCTCTGCAGCTCCGACGAGCTCCGCTTCGACGTGCCCGCCCGCGCGCTTGCGGCCGAGGAGGCCCTCCAGCCCGGGTGGCTCTACTTCGTGCTGCCCATGTCCACGCTCCGCCGCTCACTCTCCGGGCCGGAGATGGCCGCGCTCGCCGCCAGGGCTAGCTCGGCACTGGCCGTCGCCAGTGGCTTTGCGTCATCCCTACGGCGTAGGAACGGGGCCGGGGTGCCAGGCACCAACGGCAAGCGATGGAAGGCGGCGGCTCGTGTGTCGCCGGCCGGGCAGGGGCGCGCGGCCGGCGTACTGCCGGAGCGCGAGCTTCGGCCCAACGACGCCGACGGGGCAATGGCTCCGGCGTGCTGCTCGTCGGCGGGAGCCAGGGTCGCAGGAAAACGAGGCGAGGCAGGTCGGGGATGCAGCAGGAGAGGCAGATCCCGATCTGAATCGGGGGGTGTTTTTGCTTTTTGGCAAAAGTGTTGGGGGTGTTTTCGCATTTTTATCCATCTAATGTTGTCTTTGGTAAAACGCTATGCCACATCAGTAAAATAGGGGCCCCATCTGTCATAAATGCACTTAACCGAGCAAGATCCGCCAATCAGTGGTTTTTGCAAAAAGATTACACAAGACATTGTGTAATTTGTCAAGAAACTGTAACCTAGTGTTTTCTGAAAACCTAGCCCTCAAAGTGGTGGTTTTCTGCAATTTACTCAGATTAGGGAGTGTATGTGTGAGAGCTATAAGTTTAATTAATACATCACCTAGCTAGATCTAGCTACCTAATTAAGAATCATGAGAAGAATTTGGTGCTTCCAAGAACAAGAAGAGGGGAGGAGGAAGAAGAGGATTGGCGTGTTACTTTCGTACACATGGCTATTGGCCAATCACTATTGGCCATTGTACACATGGCTATATTGGCGTGTTAGGCTGGTTGTACACCTCATCAAAATTGCCTAGTTGGCATGCATGATACTAGTTATGATACTACCATTACGATCAGCCTTAGCCATTAGCCATGTTTCATAAAATAAATTTCTGTACAACTTATGGCTGTTACACATGGCGTATTGTTATAGTACACATTGTACACATCGCTATTGACCATTGTACACATGGCACAGACACATGGCTATTGGCCAATCGCTATTGTTTCATAATTGTACACATGGCGTAGTCATAAAGTAAATATGACATGTTTCATAAAGTAAATTTACGTTGATCTACCTATTTCAAAACACATGGTGGTGGCACGGATTGAAATTGGCGTGCCGCCAATTAAGATTGTGGGCAACCATTTCTCTACTATCATTACCTTCATTGCCATGGCAAATTTAATTTTACATGCATGAATTGTTTACTTTTATCACTCATGGCAAATTTACATTTTATTTTTCATGGCAAGTTTACCTTCATTGTCATGGCAAATTCATTTTCATCACTCATGGAAAATTTCGCTTTTAATGGATCAACGTAAATTTACATTATGAAACATGTCAATTATTACTGTAAACAATATATGGTACACCTTTTGTGTTCCACATGATGGTAATTTTACTCTTTTTTTCTGTCTTCATGTATATAGTGAAAAGACCTTACAAATTTAATCCACATTTTTGCCACAATGTATAGATGCAAATTGCTATGAGTTTTAGTTTTGGGCCATTGATTTTTTTGTGGACCATGGTAACATTTTCTTTTAAATACGATGCCAAATTTAAACCATGACAATTTTTGTTCGAATCATGGAAAATTTTACTAACAATCCGTGATATCTTGTTTTCTATTCTCTATGACGGCAAATTTGTTTTCCTTTATTTTTTGACCATGGCAATTTTTCCAATTTTTTTTCATAGCATGCCAAATTTTACATAGGAACTTTATACACACTAGGGCAATTTTTCATGACACTCTTTTTAAACTTTCCCCCCCTTTTCGATTCTTTTTGCATCATATCATGAAACAAAATGGCAACCTAGGATCGAATGGGAATTTGTAAATTTTTGCGCGTGACATTTTTTAGTTTCTGTTTGGCGTACATAATCTTTAAGCCATTTTTCATAAGATCCATGCTGAACTTGATGGGAGTTTTACTTTATAATCATTGCTATTTATTTTTAGCTATTTTAAAGTCATGTCCAAGTACTAGTTTTAAGGCTTTTATATTAGTCACAGCTAAAACTGGCATTTCCTTTTCGGGGGCCCATATGTAGTGATGTTTGGGGGTAAGCTGGAAGCTGATTGAAGCGAATGATTTCTTTCGCTTGAACTATCGGTCCCCAGGGAATGATTCGTTCGATCTGGGAGCTCCCAAAATCGAACGTCAGCGCTATATTTGGTCCCTTTGATCCTTCATTGCTGACCAAGAAATACAAGAAACAGATAAAGGATGTAGTAGAGAACCGGTAATTATTTTAGAAGTTATGATCAATGCAGTAAACAATCAGTAAAAAAGAGAGGCTTGCATACTAGAAGCCCCGCTTCTCAAAAGCCACAAGTTGTTTAGACAAGCAAAGAAATCCAAGTGAACTTTGAATACGGACCACAGCCTAGTGAGATAATGACAACCACAATAGCAACAGTTTGCCTATTCTGAGAACCCAAAAGACCAACCCTTAGGCTGGCATTAACTAGTGAGTGCTCAGCCTCACTATCTTGTTCTTTAGGATGCAAGTACTCAGGGAGCATATCCACTACTGAATCATCAGGCGCCACAGCGACGTCAAGATAGTGATCAGTTAACGGGTTCTGGGAAGTTAATGACCTCCTGAGCAGGTCAATTATCTGTAGCAGATGTATCATATCAGTTAAATAGTGTATGTTGCATGATTCGGCATAATGCTCAAACCAAAAAAGTTAACTGAGAACTTGAGAGAGAAAAACCTTGTCAGAACTGAACTGGAGAATCCTCTGCTCAAGACTGGACGGATCTGGCACTTGAAACTCGTCCAAAAGGGTCAGCATGAGAGAGGTTGAGGCCGGTGCAACTTTGAGATCGTCGGTGACGATGAACTTCATGCCTCCTTTGACAAAAACGCCATCCTCAGGAGCACCAGCAGCAGCGGCATTACGACCATTCATGGGCCTCTCGCCGGCTAGCTTCGCCATGACCTTGCCGCAACGGCAGACGACGCCGGGGACGGAGCTGAAAGCAGTGACGCTGCAGCTCGTGTCACCGCAGACGTAAACCTCCCTGTGCTTGGTGTCGTCGACTCTGACCTTCAACTGACAGCACTGCTTCGCTGCGGCGTTGATGGGCCTGAGCAGCATCGCCTTGCAAGCCTCGGTCCTGAACAGGTCGGGGGAGAGCCCCTCGACGCTCCTGTACAGCTCGTCCAGGCATCCCACCTGAGACTGCCCGCCGAGGAGGCGGACGACGGTGCCGAGGGGCAGCGTGAGGAAGCCGAAGAGAACGTCGACGAACTCCTTGCCGGACTCCGCGAAGAGCACCTTGCCCCTCTCCTTGTCCACGAAAAGTTTCACGTCGATCGTCGGTTCTACTCCGGTCGACATGGACATGGTGCAGCAGGTGAACGGGCGAGCGCGTGTTGAGTGTCTCGTCTTGGATTAATATACGGACGGAGCCGTGGGAAGGTCACCGGACGTTTTCTTGAAGCTCAAACGACGGATAGCTCGGCCTTAATTTGGCCCAAGAGTCGATGTAGCAATTATATTTACCTCTTCGTTTTCCACAACGAATTCTGTTAAATTTCTCTTTTTTATCCGTAGAGCGGTAGAGGGGTTCTCCACTTTTCCCTCTTTTCATGGCACTGATCCGAGTGTTCTTAAAGTTTGAATATAGTACCTCTGTCCATGGCTATTTTCTTTTTTGGGTGTAGCTAGGTCTCGGCCGACTGAGACTTAACCAAGTCTAAGTCAAGTAATGTAATAGTATATAAGAAAAAACTGAAAATCTTTTTTTTTACGAATCTTCATGCAAAATCAAAGGAAGATAGCATCGACTGAGACATAACGAAGTCTCAGTCGACTGAGACTTGGCAAAACTGTTTTTTTAGATTTGTAAGGAAATCATAATTGGCGCCGCCAGCTAGGAGGCTGATGCGGGCGACCCCCCTTCCCACTGGTAGATCTGGCCGCACGGATCTCAGAGCAGGGTCGTTGCCATGTCAAATTTTGAACTAGTTCGCAAATACCATAAAACCCAGCAAACACTTTACTTTTCAAATCAAACCCGCGCACCGCACGGGAAGCAGTGTGAGTTTTGCACATGGTAGACCTGGGTTTGAATCCCAAGCCCTCCTTTTTTTGCTACATGACTATTTTCTGGAAAATTTGCCACGACAGTTTTAACCTTTTCTTTTTGCGAAATATGTTACATGACAACATGGCAGATTAACCATGATGACATTTTTCTAGAAAAATTAGCATGATTGTTTAACCATGATGGAATTATTATATTAAGAGATGGCATTTTTTTAATTAAGAGATGACATTTCTTGTTTATTAAGAGATGGCATTTTTATATTAGGTGATGGCATTTTCTGTTTATTAAGAGATGTCATTTTTTATTTTAGGAGATGCCATTTTTATATTAACAGATGGCATTTTTGTTTACTAAGAGATGTCATTTTTTATTTTAGGAGATTCCATTTTTATATTAAGAGATGGCATTTTTTATATTCAGAGATGTCATTTTTTATTATTAAGAGACGGCATTTTTTATTTATGAAGTGGCATTTTATTATTTAATAGATGAAATTTTTGGTTTTTAGATGGAATTTTTTGTTTATTAAGAGATGTCACCTTTTTTATCACGGCATTTTTTTTCTTTTGTGTTCACATGGCATTGTTCTGTTCATGGCATTTTTTTGATCCAGAAGACACACAGGCTGCTTTTCTGGCCAGTATATGGTACATTGGCTGGGCTCGATCTATAGGACAGAAACTTCCACAGGGTGATCCTTCTGGTAACGAACTAAAACGTTTGATAGGAAAGGAGGGACCGGGTGAACGATTCGATCGCCAAGACCACCTCCTCTGGCGATCGATCTCCAGATATTAGAGTTATTATTTTATTGACATCTAGAGTACCAAATCAGCATCATTAGATTCATCCTTTTTTTTCATATAGCGTGTATTAACGGTGTAGAAGTTTCTAATACGAGTTTATGTGCCTTCGGCAAAAACTACAAACATTTCAGCTCACAGTGACATACTTCCGCAATCAGCAGGTGAACAAGGAGCTCTCGTAGAATGAACAAGTGGCCGGTGGTTCTTGCTAATCAGCAGGTTCTGAATGTGGATGCGTCAATTTATGTGGGCGAAAATTCAGGAGGATGTGGGGCCATAGTCCGTGATAATCGCTGGAATTTCATTGGAGCAACCACGGCAAAACTGACTCATATAGCTGATGTGGTTTGCGCAGAGGCGGCTGCACTCAGAGAAGGCCTCAAGTTCCTACAGAGTTTGGGATGTAACAATGTGATAGTAAGGAGTGACAATATCATTGTTATTGATGCCATGAAAGAGAATGAAGGACAAGGCATGGTGGCGGCACCTGTACTGGAGGAGTGCAGGACACTTCTGCAAGATTTTGGGAGGGTTTCCATAGAGCATTGTATTCGTGAGTCAAATATTGTTGCTCATGAGCTAGCTAGGTGGGGGAGCGCAAACAACCCATCTGTGTGGGTTGATGCACCACCGAGTTTTATTGTAAGCTTTCTTCTGGACGATGTAGCAGTCATTGATAAATAAAGCTAGCTATGAAGGCCTTCCCGTAAAAAAAAAATACTTCCGCAATCCCAAAATAAGTGTCTTTTGGGACACAGTGAGTATATATGAACACACCTATTTGTTTTTTGTCCAGGCACATGAACTCGTATTTTTTCAATCACTCTGCTAGATCATCTTACATTATAGTCTTAGTCTTACACTATTTTTACATGATTTTTCGGGAAGTTCTACTCGATTTAAATTTCAAACAGGTTCTATGGTAACTATTGATAGAAAACCTCCGAGCTACTTGATATTATAGATATAAATAATTTTCTCTACAAACTTGATTAAATTTTGACGTGCACGAAAATCAATACGCACAATATTATGGGATGGAGGGAATATTTTTTATAGCAGCATTGTGTTTTTTAAGGTGTGCTCTTTCTGCACAGTTGCCACGAGTTTGGTTCCCGAGAGGTCAAGGCAGATTTGTCACTCGGGTTATTAGGTGTAGGGATGAAAATAGATCAAAATCAAAGGGTTATCACTTTTTTTTTGTAATTTTTAAGGAAAACCAAAACAGATGGAGAAACCCTAAAAAGTACGAAATTAAAAACTGATGAAAGTAAATACTCCTGCCGTCTCAAAATATAAGACGTTTTCCGACACTATCATAGTGTCAAAAGGCGTCTTATATTTTGATACAGAGGGAGCATAGAGCAAACACAATGCGGACATGGTTACAAAATAAAAAAATATGTTGGAACAAAGAAAACCCTTAAGTCGTGCAAAAAAAACATAATCAAACCAATGTACTTGTTCAATTATGACCCAACAACAAAGTAGCGACAAGGTGTGTTGGTGAGTAGGCCTGGATGGTGGAGGTGTGTATTTAGAGGGACACTGATAAATACAAGTATGAGTTGGGCTGAAGTGGGCCAATTTTGAATTTTTATCGGGCAATTTTTGTATGTCCGGATAATTAAATTCCATTTTTGCAGGATTTCCACAAGAAAATGCCATTCCATTTCTTTACGTTTATGTGAGAAGTTTTTCATTTCCGTTTTCCGTTTTGGGAATTTGCATTTCATAATTGTACTTCATTTCTACAATTTCTGATAATAGATGGGAAGTTTGCGCTTTGTTTACATCTCTGGTTGCGTGCGTGTGGCTCCTTCATTCATTTACTTCCTATTTTCTAAGAAGTGTATTACTCAAAATAAAACAATTATACAAAAATTCTAGTGGACAGGAATGCAGTATGATAACTCGAAAAGGCCCATTTGTTTGGTCTAATACTTGCAGGCCTGAGATAGAGGGAGGACTGGGAATTAAAGATCTATTTGTACAAAATAAAAGCCCTCTCATGTCCTCTCCAGCTAGATAATTTATACGAAATATGGAAGTAGGATTTCTCGAGTTCTCAAGGCTAAGTGTTTTCATGATAGTTCTTTCTACAAGCGAAATGGAGCTGTCCTCCTGCTTACGACTTCAATCTTGAATACTAAAGATAAATTTAGTGCTAATTGCACTATCCAAATTGCTGATGACAACTCTAATATTTAGTATACCATGTGGTGTCCTTTTTGTGAACACATTCGTAGTCATCTTAACATCCAAGATCAAAATTACTTGTATCCTAACACTAGCTGGAACCTTTGGCTTCCCAATTGAAAATCTTGGAACTTGTCCTATTTCCATCTCATTTAATCGGGCTAATAGTAATTTGCTTCTATTCCTATCTTTTCGATTAATCATGATGACATAGTTGTTTCGAAACATCTACCCAATGTTATTTATTCATCGAGAAGTGCTTATCAATCTTTGACTTCTCTCTGGCTTGCACAAATCCGGCTGCCAATGTAGTTTTAAGGAATCACCAAAACGTCACTTTGGCAACCTAGAAATGCAAGCACAAATCCCTGGCAATGTAGTTTTAAGGAATCACCAAGAATGTCACTTTGGCAACCTAGAAGTCCAAGCACAAATCCCTGCCAATGTAGTTTTAAGGAATCACCAAGAATGTCACTTTGGCATCCTAGAAGTGCAAGCACAAATTTGGCTGCCAATGTAGTTTTAAGGAATCACCCAGGGCCAAACTTTTGTTTTGAGTCTCTTGAGGAAGGTTATTACAACTGGACAAAGAGGCACGACCCATTCAAAATACAATGATGTTCATTGGAAAAGATGTAGCCAAATGGAAGATGACATACGTCTTTCCTTCTCTTTTCAATATCCAAAGATTTTTTTTCTATTTTATGTCTAAGGGTTGATGGACTTCTCCAACAAGGATGTACAACCATTCTAGATACGATCGACCGGTTCCTCTGCACTTGTTATCAAGAGTGTACTCTAGAGTTTATTATTAAGGTTGGATGCTGTGGAAATACATAAATAATCCAAGCATAAAAATTCTATGTGGATCGTACATGGAGTGAATGCATTTCTAGCAATTGAAGAACCAAACAAGCAACCTGAAAGACTTCCTGAGGGAATACCCTCCTTATAAAATTGTTTATTCTATTGATAGGGCAAGGATCCTACAAGGGCCATGGAACACGCAAAGCTCTGCCATTTCTCCTCCTGCAAGTTCTACCAAGATTGCAAGACTTGGGTCTTCATGTGTGCACTTCGTCATCTTGAACACTCAACAACTTTTTGTGCAGGCACTCACTCATGGAAACTCTCTCTTTAGGCATGGGCTCTTGCGTCCACGGTTGCCTCCAAGCTCTGGCTTCATCAACATGCAAATTACTCGGCATATAAGGAAACTCTTGCCATGGTGGCATCGACCAGAAAACCAAAAGAAAAGCCGGGACATTGGAGTATCATACCAAGTTTAGAGAGGCTCCTTTTGAGAACTGAAGGGGTTGACAATTGGGAGTACACAATCAAAAGAGAAAGAAATAGAAATGGGGAAATTCGTTTCGGTGCCCAGGCTCAGATGTACCTGAAATCAATGCCGTTAAGTTACATCGAGATCTGCAATATTTATTGTATTACTAGCTGTATGTGCTCTGTATGTTCCTTCGAAGAGAAAATTCATCAGGTCATTCATTACTGGTAGGTGGCGTTCGTTGCTTCACGGCCCAACCAAAAGGCCATTGGCCCAGACGATGTCCTGAGCCGTGCCGAGCCTTCGCGCACCGGTGGCAACCCAAACGGCTACCTACACCCGTCGTTCTAGCCACTGTTCAGATCTAGCCTTGCTACCGTCAAACAAATCCACGGCCTCCTCATCAACCATCTGAGCTCTCAAAAAAAAAAAAATCATCTCGCCCTAGATCTTTTCTCAGTGTCCGGCAACGAATGGAAAATCATTAACGTTAACCCCACCAGAAAACACCCTACGCCCCCATTATCATTTGCCATCTCTGCAACCCACTGTGGCTACCAGCATCACACGGCTTGCACGTTAAGATCACCGGCCTGGGATTGAATCACATCCGTTAGCTTCAGGCGTACTGTTGGTGCCATGGTCTCCCACCTCTCCGCTAATTTTTCTTTGCCGCGGGCTACGCTTATCAGGCAAGTGTTGATGTTGATCGACTCTTCCGTTCAGGCATACTCTTGTTCCCCTATCAACTCACTGCTGATCCCACATGTTCATCAACTCAACGCAGTCACCAGTCAACCAAATCACGAGATGAAATAAAATTGTTACCACATCAACCACCATGTACCTCACTCTCTTAACTCCTAGTTCTCAAATTACATCGCTGTAATACGACTCAAACAGTTGCATTACTACACGAACTACTAAAAGTGGAACACAACATGGAGCAGAAGCTCACAACACACACTGGAAAATCGTCAGAATTAATGAAATATGGACTGTGCTAACGATCAGTCGACTGGTCGTTAGCGACAGATCCGGACGACTCCTCTCCATGTGGGAATCGATCCACGCCACCTCATTTTTTTCTTCTGGCGCAATAAAAACAATCGAGTTGGCGGAACTGGGAATCAAACCCACCACCTCTTGGTAGACCAAGATAGTTGCAACCACCCGCTCTAGATTAAGCCAGTGATTAGATTGATATTAGATAGTATTTGTACTGGTACTTAGCGCGACCTGAAAACGAACCATTTTTCTTTTTTTCCTTTCATATTTTTTATCCTATATAGATGGCTCGGCTGCTCTGTTAATATTTACAACATCATGGTAACTTTAACGTAGTAAAAATTGTTGACATATCCCAGTAACTTCGTTGTAAATAGCATGCCAGGGTACACAGGTTTTTTTTCCGAGGGTACAAAAGTTATCAACACTCTGGTACGTAACTTATGATGCTTTTTATACATAAGTTACCAGGGAATATTTAAATATTTTTTCTTGGGTCAGAGTTACGGTAGGTGTTGTATAAAATTATTATGCTTTGCAGTCTGTAAAAAATTATGATATTTACACAAAAGTTATCATGGCAGCGGTACATAAATTATCATACTATTTACATAGTAATTATCAGGGTACGTTTCAAGCACCCCTCGTGTTGAAATATTACCGTCATATTTGTATCTAAATTATCAGGGCTGCAGTGCATAAAATATCATGTCATTTACACAACAGTTATTCCGAGTTATGTTTTCCAAAGAGAAAATTTTCAAAGTCAAAGTTATCAGCTATGTTGTGTGTATATTATTATGTTATTTGCACAGAAATTACTGGGGTATGATTTTCAACAACTTTTATCCTGGGGTCAAAGGAGTTACCACGGTGTTCGTACGTGGGTTATCAGCTTTGTTGTGTGTATACTATCATCCTATTTACACAGAATTTACCAAGGATTGTTTTTCAATATTTTTCCTCGAGTCAAATGGTTACCATAGTGTTTGTACGTGAGTTATCAACTTTGTTGTGTCTATATTATCATGTTATTTACATACAAGTTACTGGACTAGATTATTTAACATTTTTTTTGGGTAGAAAGGTTATCATGGTGCTTGCACGCGAGTTATCATCTTTGTTTTGCTTATATTGCCATGATATTTGCACAAAAGATACCGGGAGTATTGTTTTCAACAACTTTCATTCTGGGGTTAAAAGAATTACCGTAGTGTTTGTATGCGAGTTATCAGCTCTATTGGGCCTATATTACCATCATATTTACATAAAAGTTACCGGGGTTTGTTTTTCCACTAAAATTTTCCCCAGTCAAAACTTACCGGCTCTATTGTGTGACCACGAGTGTTTGATACATTATCAGGTCGTGCCTAAATTACTGTGTTATTTACACAAAATTGATGTGTATATTATCCTGTTGTTTAGACAAAATTATCGGGATATGTTTCAATATATTTTTTTCCGGGTCAAAATTACCATGGTATTTGTATGTAAGTTATCAGATCTACGATGCATAATCGTGCTATTTACCCATAAGTTATCACGGTCTTTGCATCATAATTTACTAGGCCCACATGCATCAAATACCATGCTATTTACATACAAGTTCCCGGTTTTGTCACGTGAGAGAAGCGGATCGAGTTGTTTTTCTTTTCCACTCATTTAATAAGGTATAAAATACATGTAATCTGCATAAAAAGCCAGAGCAGGCAGTTAGCTCAGCTGGTAGCGTGCTATGGCCTCAATCAACAGGTTCCCGGTTCGATTCTTGCAACCGCCTTTTTTACTTTCCACGCGGGAAACTGAAAAAAAAGGATCAATTGTTGCGCGGGAGATGAAAAAAAACGATCGAGCGATTGTTGCACGCGAGGAGCGGATCGAGCGGTCGCCAGGTCGTACGTGCCTGTTGCTAACGAACAGTCGGTAAGAAATTAGCTTTATCGATGAAATATTGCTCAATTGGAAAACTAGTCCTTCCAAACCACAGTCTGGTGCGAGTAATGCAACAGTGCCCTTCCAAACCACAGTTTGTGGACTTCCCAGGCTTTCGAGGTTTCTTCGGGATGCCTCCACATTCAGAGCAGGTTTGTGCTCGGATGTGCCCTTGCTCAAACTTAGGAAATAATGGTGAGTCGTATTACATCGATGTAATTCAACGTGCCTGCAAGTGAAATACTAATTCCCAGCTTGACCTCTCTGGTAATGTGATAGGTGGGCTAGTAATATGTCGCTGGCATCTTTTGTCCACCTCTTTACAATATGTCATTGCAGGATCTTCTTGATTCCATCGTAGTCCATGACCTACAGGGCTGCAGGTGCAGAGCAGGTAACACATCAGTCACCACACCCAACAGAACTAAATTGTTCGAAACTACTAAATTCGGTCACTAAACTTTAATCTGTGACATCAAACTAGCCCATGTGACGGAATTGACCACATTCATAATCAAACTCTTCACCATCATCGACCATCATCAGTTCATACATGACCCTGCTCCACTTTCATTGTCAGCCAGAACCTGGTAGGTAAATTCCAGATCACTAGCTTCTAGCTCTGCAAAGACCTTCATTGTCTTCTGCACATCATCGTCCTCCTTGTCCTGGCCAATTCTTCTACACAAGTTTTCAAGGGTTCTCTTCGAGAACGGTACATTCTGCATCGAACCAAATAAGCTACTCCATCCGATTGTACATCCCCGGATTTACATTAATAATTGTCTCGATTTCGTGTACACATCAATGTGTTTGTGTGATGGCCAGTGTATCTTTTCCCCCATTGTAAGTGACAGCGAATGGTTCTGGTTTGCACGATGCTCCATAATAAAACAACCATTGTCCTTGCCACGCAACGGCCTAATCATTGCTGGACACTCATATCTGCAGGACATACTAATCTCTACTCCTGGCTTCCCCTTCAAGATGAAACAAAACCAAGCAGAAATCCTGTACTAACCATGTTATCATTCAGATCCTCAATGAACATTCTTATAGTCTTCTTCTGGACATGGTGTGGTGCACTATCCAGCCTCAACCTGGAAATTACATCACAACAATATTTTCAACATTCAATTGACCGTATAAATTTTGAAACTTCCTAATCAGATAAACAATAACAACCTCAACAAGACAAGATAGGACTAGCGCATCAATTGATTTATCCACGCCACCGAGGTTGGGCACTTGAACTCAAGCAGCTACTAAGAAACGTGTCTAATCCTTTATTAAGCAAACCACATCCAATATCAAAAGAAACACATGAATTGCATCAAATGATTTCTTCAACACCATGTGTGCTGGCCAATCTGGTTGGAACATAGATGTACACAGACCTACTAAACTCTATCAGAAATATCAGTGATTAAGATGTACGGAAGTGAGAACTCCCCTGATGATGTTACCTCTTGGTCCATCCTAGGGCTTCAGCCTTCAGGATTCACCTTTCCTGTCGATTCAATGGAATGAGTCGGTGATGCTTTTTCCTCCGCTCAATTCTCATCCTGCTAACAGGAGTCCACGTATACAACAAGTTCGGCGCAGATGGACGCCTCATTGGACTCGCGCAAAGGCCATGCACCTTGCTTCGCAGCCACGAGCAGTAGATGGACCGGATCCGGCTGATCCAAGCTACTGTAACAGCGAACCCCTCCCCAATGGGGAACCTACAGGCAACACGAGAATCCCAATCACGCAGAACAGAATCAAGGCGAGAAACAAAAAGCAAAAGGGGACAACGATTTTTTAGGCGATATGTTCAGGGCAGCACTTACCGGCCCACTGGATCCATTAGGAGCTCTAACCCATCCTTCGACATGCCTATCCCGTGAGCTTCTGATACGTCCATTTTGCATCATGCTTTTATGTCAATATTAATTGCATTATGGGCTGTTATTTCACATTATGTCATAATACTTATGTCTATTCTCCCTTATTTTATAAGGTTTACATGAAGAGGGAGAATGCCGACAGCTGGAATTCTGGGCTGGAAAAGGAGCAAATATTGAAGGACCATTCTGCGCAACTCCAAAAGTCCTGAAACTCCACGGATTACCTTAGATTTAATTATGAAAAATCGTCGCCAAAGATGAAGGCTAGGGCCCACACCTGCTCACGAGGGTGGGGGCGCCTCGGGCGCCCCACCTCGTGGGCCCCCGGTGGCTCTCCGACGCCCATCTTCTCCTATATGAAGTCTTCGATGAGAAAAAATCAGAGAGAACCTTTGGGACGAGACTCCGCCGCCACGAGGCGGAACTCTGGGAACCAATCTAGGGCTCTGGCGGAGCTTTTCTCAGGGGGACACTTCTCCGGAGGGGGAAATCATCACCATCGTCATCACCAACGCTCCTCTCATCGGGAGAGGGCAATCTCCATCAACATCTTCACCAGCACCATCTCATCTCCAAACCCTAGTTCATTGCTTGTATCCAATTCTTGTCTCCAAGTCCGGGATTGGTGCTAGTAGGTTGCTAGTAGTGTTGATTACTCTTTGTAGTTGATGCTAGTTGGTTTATTTGGCGGAAGACCATATGTTCAGATCCTTTATGCATATTATTACCCCTCTGATTATGAACAAGAATATGCTTTGTGAGTAATTATGTTTGTTCCTGAGGACAAGGGGGAAGTCTTGCTATTAGTAGTCATGTGAATTTGGTATTCGTTCGATATTTTGATGAGATGTATGTTGTCTAACCTCTAGTGGTGTTATGTGAACGTCGACTACATAACACTTCACCATTATTTGGGCCTAGAGGAAGGCACTGTGAAGTAATAAGTAGATGATGGGTTGCTAGAGTGACAGAAGCTTCAACCCTAGTTTATGTGTTGCTTCGTAAGGGGCTGATTTGGATCCACATGTTTCATGCTATGGTTAGGTTTACTGAGGGAGTCCTGGATTAGGGTGTGTCCAGATGGCCGGACTATGACCTTTGGCCGGACTCCCGGACTATGAAGATACAAGATTGAAGACTCCGTCCCGTGTCCGGATGGGACTTTCCTTGGCGTGGAAGGCAAGCTTGGCGATACGATATGAAGATCTCCTCCCATTGTAACCGACTACTGTGTAAACCTAGCCCTCTCCGGTGTCTATATAAATCGGAGAGTTTTAGTCCGTGGGACGAACAACAATCATACCATAGGCTAGCTTCTAGGGTTTAGCCTCTACGATCTCGTGGTAGATCCACTCTTGTACTACCCATATCATCAATATTAATCAAGCAGGAGTAGGGTTTTACCTCCATCGAGAGGGCCCGAACCTGGTAAAAACATCGTGTCCCTTGTCTCCTGTTACCATCCGCCTAGACGCACAGTTCGGGACCCCCTACCCGAGATCCGCCGGTTTTGACACCGACATTGGTGCTTTCATTGAGAGTTCCTCTGTGTCGTCGCCGTCAGGAAGGATGCCGCACTCCGTCTTTAAAGACGGCGCTGTTGCTAAAGGAGCTTTGGCTGTCGGCCAAACTCTCCAGCTTGGCAGGTTTTTGATGACCGCTGTTGTCGCCGTCATACCGACGATGACCTCTCGGGCCATCGAAAGCAATCTTCACATCAGCTCGAAACTCGCCGAGCAGTTAGATCCGACGGAGCTCTCTTCCCTGAATGAGCTCCTGGATCGCATTGCCGCCCTGGGAGTCGCTAAAGATTACGGCCAGATTGGGCTTAAACCCGATCAGAGAGAGATCGGCTCTCCCCAGGTCACCCACCACGTTGAAGTGGTGGAAGAACAATGCGGCGCATCTTCGCCCGCTCTAAGGACCAGATGTGTCCGGATTCCCAACCCCTCCAAGCCGGATACCCGTGGAGGGGAGGATGTTGCCCAAGTCCTGAACCTAAAGTCAGGCAGTAGGCCTGATTCATTGAATAATGTCCAAGAAAGCAAGCTTCCGAATTCGGAAACTTCTTGGCCCCTGAATCTTTTATCGGGCAAGGTTCCGATTTAAATCCACCCGCCCACCCAACTACAAGGGATTTATCCCAAATACGGCAAGTGCCCGGGGAAACAGTACACCACTATTGGGCCAGATTCCTCCTGGTTATGAACAGGTTAAAGGACTGCCGTGAGGAAGAAGCAATTTCATTCTTCTGTAACAACTGCACGGACACTGGGATCCTCAACGCCATAAGTCGCCGCGAAATTTGCCGCTTCGCCGACTTAACATCCATAGTACGAAAGTACTGTGCGACAGAAATCGTTCGGAAAACCGAAGATAAATTCTGGGACAATCCGGCCCTGAATACAACACGAGTCCGAAACAAAAGGGTGCATTATCGCCAGCACCGAGCCAAACATCAAAAACAAAAACCCTCTATAGGGTATGGGACCGTCTTTGGAGGGATGGCTCAATGGACCTCAGAAATTCATAGTTCAGGGGAAGTCACACCAACTCACAGCCTTAGAGCATGTTGGATACTCCGGCAGGTGGCCAGAAGTGGCGAGGAGCTTCTAACTCCAGAATCCGAAGAACACCACCCCAGAAACGCCAGTACGGTGTCGACAGTCTTCGAGACCTTCGCATCAAACAATGCAAGGAAACGAACCCTCCGCAACCTTACCGAAGTCTATCAAGTAGCAACAATAAACCCATGGAGTGACACGACTATTACTTTTAATGCCAGTGACGAACCTAAATTCCGGAAAGCCCGAGCACCAGCCGCATTGGTCCTCAGTCCGATAGTGGACGGCTTCTGACTTACAAATGTACTCATGGACGGCGGCAGCGGACTTAACCTCATCTACGAGGAAACCTTGTGAAAAATGGAAATAGACTGGAGCCGCATTGAGCGAAGCAACACAACCTTCAGAGGAATAATACCAAGCCGGGAAGCGTGCTGTTCAGGTAAAATCACACTGGATGTGGTGTTCGGCACGCCGGATATTTACAGATCCGAGGAGGTCACATTTCAAGTGGCCCCGTTCAGCAGCGGATACCACGCTCTGCTAGGGCGAGAAGCATTTACAATTTTTCAAGCCATACCCCATTATGGGTACATGAAGCTCAAAATGCCCGGACCCAACAGAATCATCACTCTTGCAAGTGATCCGGACACAGCGCTCTGTGCCGAAAACAAGATAGACGCACTGGCCTTGGAGGCATTATCCGAAGCCCTAGCGGCCGAGGAACTAACTGCGCTGCGCTCCACGGTGGACAGGGACGATGTGATATTAGCTAAGAGATCCAAGTCCACCTCTTTCAAACCAGCGGACGAAATAGTCAAATTCCAAGTCCATCCAACGGACCCCACAAAAACGGCCTCCATCGGGGCACAACTAAAACCCGATGTAGATGCCGCACTCAGAGAATTCCTGCGGGAAAATTGGGACATTTTTGCCTGGCACCCTTCAGAGATGCCAGGAATCCCACGCAGGCTGGCTGAGCACAGCCTGAACATCCTAAAAGGATTTAAGCCCGTTAAGTAGACTCTGCGGCGTTTCTCCGAAACCAAGAGACAAGCCATGGGAGAAGAGCTAGCAAAACTACTGGAAGCCGGATTCATCAGATATAAAACATCCGGACTGGCTAGCAAACCTGGTGATGGTACCAAAGAAGGATAAATCCTGGCGCCTATGTGTCGATTTCAAAGACCTAAATAAGGCCTGCCCAAAGGATCCTTTCCCCCTCCCCCGAATTGATCAAATCATCGACGCTACCGCAGGACACGACTCATTGTGTTTCCTCGATGCATACTCTGGCTACCACCAAATCAAGATGGCAGAGTCAGACCAAGCCGCAACGACATTCATCACCCCATACGGCCCATTCTGCTTCAACACGATGCCCTTCGGGCTCAAAAACGCCGGCGCAACATATCAGCGCATGATTCAGACATGTCTGGCCAACCAGATCGGCAAAATAGTTGAAGCATACGTAGATGACGTGGTCGTCAAAACAAAACACGTAGATACTCTAGTAGACGACTTGAGGCTCACGTTCGGCAATCTCTGAACATATGACATTAAGCTCAACCCAGAAAAATGTGTTTTCGGCGTACCAGCCGGAAAGCTCTTGGGCTTCATCGTATCCGGTAGAGGAATTGTAGCAAACCCAGCCAAGATCCGAGCTCTGTCACAATTGGATACCCCAAAAGACCTCAAACAAATACAAAAATTGACAGGATGCGTGGCGGCTCTAAGCCGCTTTATCTCCCGCTTAGGAGAAAAGGCATTACCCCTCTATCGCCTCCTGCGGCGCACCGAACACTTCGAGTGGACGGATGCCGCCACGGCCAGACTCAAAGAAATAAAAGCCATACTGGCAACAAATCCGATCCTGGCCGTGCCCAACACGGGCGAACCAATGCTATTATACATCACGGCAACCCATCAAGTTGTAAGCGCGGTGCTCGTCGTCGAACGAGAAGCGGACGGACACAGGTTCCCTCTCCAAAAACCAGTTTACTACGTGTCCACCGTCCTATCTCCATGCAAGTCACGGTACCCGCATTATCAAAAGATAGCATATGCGGTGTTCATGGCATCCTGGAAGCTGCGACACTATTTTCAAGAGTGTTCTAACAGTGGCATCCAAAGTACCTCTTAATGACATTATAAACAACCGCGACGCAATGGGCCGGATTGCCAAATGGGCCATCGAGCTCCTCCCGTTCGACATAACTTACAAGCCAAGGCGAGCTATTAAGTCGCAGGTTTTGGCCGACTTCATCGCCGAATGGATTGAAGCCGAGCTCCCTAAAGAGTACGGCGCATACTCCAACTGGATCATGCACTTCGACGGCTCCAAAATGTTGGCGGGCCTGGGGGCTGGCATCGTTCTGACGTCCCCAACCGGAGACACAGTCCAATACGTACTTCAGATAATGTACACGAATTCCAACAACACAGGCGAATACGAGGCCCTTCTACATGGCCTCCGGATGGCAGTCTCCATGGGCATTCAGCGCCTACAGGTCCGCGGGGATTCAAACCTCGCAATATCCCAAATAAATGGAGACTTTGACGCCAAGGATCCGAAAATGGCAGCTTACCGCAACGTCGTCTTAAAGATGTCAGCTCGGTTTGAGGGGCTCGAATTTCATCACATAGCCCGGGAGAATAACCAGGCAGCAGACGTGTTGGCACGCATCGGCGCCAAGCGCGATGCCGTCCCCCCCAACATCTTCCTAGAGAGGCTGTTCAAGCCATCTGTATCATGGGAGGGAGAGTCCAGAAACAATAGCCCGGACGCAACCGCACTGCCCCTCACCGAACACTCTGACACAGTTGGTGGCTCCGCCAATGAAACAACACCGTCAGCCCACACAATAATGGTAGTCATTGCCCCGTGGACAGAACCATTCCTAGCCTACCTAACTAGGCAGGAACTTCCCGAGGACCAAAACGAGGCCCGTTGCATAGTGCGGTGATCTAAAGCCTACAAAGTCCACGAGGGAGAGCTTTATAAGAAAAGCACAACCGGAGTCCTTCAAAGGTGTATCTCCGAAGACGAAGGGCGAGACCTTCTGGCGGAAATTCACGCCGGACTTGGCGGGCACCACGCCGCAGCCCGGGCCCTTGTAAGCAAGGCCTTCCGTACCGGATTTTATTGGCCAACAACCCGGGCAGACGTTGAGGATTTAGTGCAGCGATGCGTCGGTTGCCAGTTATTCGCCAACCAAAGCCACATGCTGCCTTCCGCCCTACAAACTATACCCATTACCTGGCCCTTTGCGGTCTGGGGGCTTGACATGGTTGGACCCCTTAAAGGAGGAACCCACAAGCAAAAATATCTACTGGTCATGGTGGACAAATTCACCAAATGGATAGAGGCCAAGCCTGTAAAGACGTCCGAATCCGGACCTGTGATAGACTTCATATCCGGGGTCGTACACCGTTACGGCGTCCCCCATAGCATCATAACTGACAACGGCACAAACTTCACGGCCGATGAATTTAAAGTCTGGTGCAAAAACATGGGCATCAAGCTTGACTACGCTTCAGTCTATCACCCTCAAACCAATGGTCAAGTCGAACGAGCCAACGGTCTCATTATGAGCGGCATCAAACCCAGACTAGTGCGATCCCTCAAGGAATCTAACACGCACTGGGTGGAGGAGCTTTACTCCGTACTCTGGGGGCTGCGGACCACGCCGAATCGCACTACCGTATTCACACCATTTTTTATGGTATACGGCGCAGAGGCAGTACCGCCCTGCGACATAATTCATGACTCACCTCGAGTGCGCATGTACGAAGAAAGGGAAGCCGAGCTCGATCGGCAGGACAGTTTGGACGCATTGGAGGAGGAGCACGATGTGGCAAAAGCTCGTTCCGCATTCTATCAACAGCAGGGTCGAATATATCAAAGCAGAGAAGTACGGGCCAAAACTTATAACATTGGCGAACTAGTTCTATGCCTGCTGGACAAGAAAAAGGACAAACTAAAGCCCAAATGGGAGGGTCCCTTCATAATCGACCAAGTACTGACTGGTGGAGCGTACCATCTGCGAAACGCATCAGACAACCGACTCGAGCCGAACCCATAGAACGCAGCACGCCTACGACGATTCTACGCCTAGCGCCGGACTCCGTGTTCGTCTCCTTCCTCTATCCCCTTTTTTTTCTTTTTTTCTTTTATTTTTATTGTTATTTTTTCACATTAGCTGTCCGGGATTTCGCTCCCTCTCCCTACCTTTTTTTCTCCCAAGCCCTTAGGGGCTTGCATGTGCATTGTTCGCACGTACTTGACAAGCCACCCGCACTCCTCATACCTGGGGGCTTCTTTATCAGAAGTTTATATAAAATGGGCCACATGCCCAAAACATGTGTGATACTTCCGCATGAACGTTTTGTACACCATTATATGCATCGATATGACTTAAGTTTTGGCCAAGCTGGGTTGCCTGGCTCCTGTGCTTACCCCTACGTTCCCGTTCGTTCGGCTAGGTGGTAAAGGGAGCACCTCTGCGATTGTTACTGCCGGGTCAGCCGGATGTGTACCTCAGACTGGGTGAAGCCGAAAGCTAGCGTTCTTAAGGGAATATTCGGTCGGTGAACTAAAAGATGATCTTTCGTGTTTATTTATCTGCCCCCAGATGCTTTTCTGCTCTTTTTAGCAGTTCAGACATGCACTTTATGGCATGCCTCCCAGGGAAAGGAACCCCTAACGGAACTATTCTCCCTGGAAGATGTTTCTTACTAACCATGTAATATAACATAACTAGTTGGGCACTTGTCTGCTAAAGCAATTATGACCCCTACGCCTTGTCTCCATGCATGCCCCGGTTCTTTCATAATCGAGAGGGTATTCGGACACACTCCAGACTATAGGGTCCAGAGGTTGAAGCGAAAAGGTCCGCAATGACAAACGATCTACAATCCGGCTGGAAGGCATTTTGCATGTCATTTTAAATTACAGAGTCAATCCGACTCGGTATATTCTTCTTCAATACCATCCAACAAGCGGTCTAATTTACAGTCCTGTTGGGAATACTTTGCAGCCAGCTCTACCTGGCCATATACTAAGCTGACAGGGATCTCCTTTCCGTCAGGACCCATAGGGCCGACCTCGGCCATGTGGTTTGGGTCAGCCTTCGTGTACCGAGTCTTCACCATGGCCCAGGCCTCCCTGGCACCTTGACGGCAGGCCGATATCTTCCACAACCGGAAGCGCTGCCGCACTCCCTCCAGCTTCTTCGTAAGCTCCCCAAGGCCTTCGGGCATGGAGAGGGATGGCCACATAGCCTGAATGACGCTCTGTATGGCCTGCCGAACTCGTTCGTGCAGTTGCAACAGCTCGGGAAGAAGGTCTCCCATTGAACCGACATTTCCTCCGCAGGACGACCTGTCAGTAGACCTACAGACATAGCTCTATTAACCGACTTCCTCGCCGAATTCTTTTTTCGAAGATTCGTTCAAGCACTTACTAAAAATGCCGCGTCGAAGTCGCCGATTCTCCTTTACGGAAGCAGACAGCTGAATACGAACATCCTTTAGTTCCTCGCCCAGCTGGGTATTGGCGTCTTGAAGTTTGTTCTTCTCTTGCCTCACCCTTGTCAGCACGCTCTCCCCAGCCTTTAGTTGGCGTAGGAGTTGCTGCTTGTCTGGATTTGTTCCGGCCCCATCTGCACTATTATAGTCAGAATTGCACACCTGCCGCGCTTCACAACGAAATTATCTTTCGAAGCATATATTACCTGAGGGCGTCTCCTTGGCATTTTCTGAAGCGGCAAGTGCGGCCTCAAGTTGGGCCTTGCACTCTTCAAGCTCCTGGGATAGTTGCGTATTCTTCTTTGTAAGACACTGCATAGCACATGATCCTTAAAACAGTTATCTTCAATGTTTCAAGTCTCGGGGGCTACTGACATATATAACCTACAATTTTACCCACCTGTATGTCTTTTACATACTGCTCTGTGGCTCTGGCTAGACCATTTTGAGCAGCACGGAGATACGCGTCTCCTGTATTAAAGGCGTCCAACGCCTCTGGGGAAAAACATGCGTCACGAAGAACAGTCCGGCGACGCCTGTGGTTCAGGGCACTCTCCACCTCTGAATTGGTGGCAGATAGCCCGTCTGCGTCCTCTGTCGGAGGAACGCCCGAGGCGCGCCCCGTGCCCGTCTCCGCTTTCGGACCAGGCCTCGAACCTTGGCCGGCGGATATAGTCCGGCGGGTTTTCTTCTTTCTAAGAAAATCATGAGCGTTAGTAAGGCTCAAGGGCATAAACCCTAGGCGTTAAATTTGCACGCCATACCGTTGCGCCGGAGTCTCGATCTGGTCCGCACTTCTTTTTGGCCCGCCTGGCTTCAGCGGCCCTTGTTGGCTGCCCGCCGCGGGCTCGGCCTTCCGCCTCAAGGATTTACCCTGTGAAACGAAACACTATTAGTTCACGGCATTCAAGATAAAGCATGAATGGATCTCCTTAAAGATACTGGGACTTTGGTCTCGGTTACCTTTGAGGCTGGAAGTAGTCCAGGATAGTCGGCCGTAATGGCCACTAGGGTGTTATCCCTACTCAATTGATGAAACACCCCTTCAATTAACTTCACACATAAGTCTGGGTCCTCTTGGGAGTCCGGATCGAGGGATCGTTCTGGGTCCTCGGGTTGTGGAGGAGGGCTGTTTATCTCCTTCACTGTCTGGCGCAGCTCCTGCGTTAACATTGTTAGACTAAATGCTCAATTACGGGAATTTCGAAAGCGGGTCGGCAGGTGAAAATGTTCGCTCACCCAGCTAGGAGGATTGTACATGGAGAATCCGCCCTCTGGGTTGACACGGAGGAATTCCTCTTCTTCTCCCTTGTACATAGCGGATAAGATTCTCGTTAAAGTGGCGGCCGAATCTGGCCCCTTACGACCGCACCGGGTGGTGTCATCCTCCCCGTTGAAATCCCACATAGGGTGGCCTCTGTATTGAAGCAGCTACACCCCTCGCGTAATGCATATGGCCATGACCTTGATCATGGTCAGTCCGGAATGAGCCAACAACCTTATCCGGCTCATCAAGTAAAGGACGTCCCGGTCAGTTTCTCTCTGAGGGTTCCGCGGGCGCCAGCTCAGGCGCTTCTCCAACGGAGCATTATTGAACTCAGGGAGGCCGATTCATACAGGGTCCGGCAGGGGGACGTCATCTATATAGAACCACTCCAAGGACCAGTCCTCGGACGTCCTCTTTGGGGTACCGGATAGATATCCGGTCCCGGCGATGCGCCATAGTTCGGCTCTGCCCATTTGATAAATATACCCCTCCTGAGAACGGGGCACGAGGCAAAACAACCTCTTCCACAGCGCGAAATGGGCTTCAACGCCCAAGAACAGCTCGCAGAGGGCCACGAAGCCCGCAATGTGCAGAATGGAGGCGGGCGTGAGGTTGTGTAGCTGGAGGCCGTATAACTCCAGCAACCCTCGGAGAAACGGATGAATTGGAAATCTGAGTCCTCTCATCAAATAAGGGACTAGGCATACCCGCTCTCCTCGAGAGGGATTGGGGACGCTCTCCGCCTGCTCTCCGTCGCTATAGGTAGCAATCCCGGCTCGAACTGGGACCATATATGCTGGGGGGGAGAAGCCCCTTGGACTGAAGCACTACTAGCTCGCTATGCGGGACGGAACACCGCCCCCAATCTCTGGGCCGAGGGCTGGAGAGGCGAGAAGAGGAGCTGCACCGACCGGCCATGGTGGAATGGATCTCTGTCGAAGGCACTCTAATGAAGGCTTGCGGAGGGAGGATGGTGTGAATTGGATCTAAATCCCCGTCTCTTTTATGGGCGGTTCATTAACACAACCAGGGGGGTGACTGAAAAAATCCCCTGGCTTTTCGCATTCGTTTGACACGTGGAAGATGGTCATTATGGGGCACATAAGCGGAGGAGGGCAGCACGCACTAGAAGCCGGACACTATTCGACGGGTACAAGGAATTGGAAGAAGAACCCGCCTTGCAATGCCGAAGACAACTTGCACGCCGGACTCGTCGTCATTGAAGCCTGGTTCAGGGGCTACTGAGGGAGTCCTGGATTAGGGGGTGTCCGGATGGCCGGACTATGACCTTTGGCCGGACTCCGGGACTATGAAGATACAAGATTGAAGACTTCGTCCCGTGTCCGGATGGGACTTTCCTTGGCGTGGAAGGCAAGCTTGGCGATATGATATGAAGATCTCCTCCCATTGTAACCGACTCTGTGTAACCCTAGCCCTCTCCGGTGTCTATATAAACCGGAGAGTTTTAGTCCGTAGGACGAACAACAATCATACCATAGGCTAGCTTCTAGGGTTTAGCCTCTACGATCTCGTGGTAGATCCACTCTTGTACTACCCATATCATCAATATTAATCAAGCAGGAGGGTTTTACCTCCATCGAGAGGGCCCGAACCTGGGTAAAAACTCGTGTCCCTTGTCTCCTGTTACCATCCGCCTAGACGCACAGTTCGGGACCCCCTACCCGAGATCCGCCGGTTTTGACACCGACATTTACCTTAATACTTTTGTTGTAGTTGCGGATGCTTGCAATAGAGGTTAATCATAAGTGGGATGCTTGTCCAAGTAAGGGCAGTACCCAAGCACTGGTCCACCCACATATCAAATTATCAAAGTACCGAACGCGAATCATTTGAGCATGATGAAAACTAGCTTGACGATATTCCCATGTGTCCTCGGGAGCGCTTTTCCTATTATAAGAGTTTGTCCAGGCTTGTCCTTTGCTACAAAAAGGATTGGGCCACCTTGCTGCACCTTGTTTACTTTTGTTACTTGTTGCTCGTTACAATTTATCTTATCATAAAACTATCTGTTACCACTTATTTCAGTACTTGCAGAGAATACCTTGCTGAAAACCGTTCATCATTTCCTTCTACTCCTCATTGGGTTCGACACTCTTACTTATCGAAAGGACTATGATAGATCCCCTATACTTGTGGGTCATCAAGACTCTTTTCTGGTGCCGCTGTCAAGTAGTAAAGAGCCTGTGGTAGGTGGAATTTGGTAAGGAAAAATTTATTTAGTGTGCTGAAATTTTCTGTCACTTGTTACTATGTTAAGTAATTGTTTGAGGGGCTTGTTCGGGGTATCTTCACCCCGTCCGGTTGAGCCAAGAGTTGCTCCTCAACCCACTGAACCTACTGAATTTATTGAAAATGAAACTCCTTTTGGAATTCCTTCAGGTATGATGGAAAAACTGCTAGCTAACACTTTCGCAGGAGATGGAACAAAGCATCCCGACGAACATCTACGCTTTATGGATGATATTTGTGGACTATTTAAGCTTGCAGGTATACCCGATGATGTTGTTAAGAAGAAGGCTTTCCCTTTATCTTTGGAGGGAGACGCATTGACATGTTATAGGCTATGTGATGATACGAGATCATGGAACTATAAAAGAGTAAAATTGGAATTTCATCAGAAGTATTACCCTATTCATCTTGTTCATCGTGATCGCAATTATATATATAATTTTTGGCCTCGCGAAGGAGAAAGCATCGCTCAAGCTTGGGGGAGGCTTAAATCAATGTTATATTCGTTCCCCAATCATGAGCTCTCAAAATTGACAATTCTCCAGAATTTTTATGCTCGGCTTTCTGATAACAATCGCACCATGCTCGATACTTTTTGTGCTAGCTCTTTTATGATGAAGCCTATTGAATTTGGATGGAATCTATTGGATAGAATTAAACGCAACTCTGAAGATTGGGACCTCGACGAAGGTAAGGAGTCAGGTATGACACCTAAGTTTGATTGTGTTAAATCTTTTATGGATACCGATATTTTCCGTAAGTTTAGCACTAAATATGGACTTGACTCTGAGATAGTAGCTTCTTTCTGTGAATCTTTTGCTACTTATGTTGATCTCCCCAAGGAGAAGTGGTTTAAATATCATCCCCCCATAGAAGTAAAAGTAGCTGTACCTATTAAAGTTGAAGAAAAGATTGTCACTTACAATGATCCTGTTGTTCCCACTTCTTATGTTGATAAACCACTTTCCTTGTTAGAATGAAGGATCATGCTAAAGCTTCAACTGTTGTTCGTAAAAGCAATATTAGAACTTATACACCTCCTGAACAAGTCAAAGTAGAACCTAATATTTGTATTGTTAAAGATCTCTTGTCTGATAATATCGATGGGCATGTTATTCGATTCTAGGGTGAGACTGCTAGAATTGCTAAACCTTGTGATAAAGATAAACATAGACCTGTGGTGGGCGTGCCTGTTATTTCTGTTAAAATAGGAGATCATTGTTATCATGGCCTATGTGATATGGGTGCTAGTGCTAGTGTTATACCTTACGAATTATATAAAGAAATTAAGCATGAGATTGCACCTGCTGAGTTAGAAGAAATTGATGTCACAATTAAACTCGCCAATAGAGATACTATTTCACCAGTGGGAATTGTTAGAGATGTTGAAGTCTTGTGTGGGAAAACTCAATATCCTGCTGATTTTCTTGTTCTCAGTTCCCCGCAAGATAGCTTTTGTCCCATTATATTTGGTAGACCCTTCTTGAGTACTTTTAATGCTAAGATAGACTGCGAAAAGAATGTTGTTACTATTGGCTTGGATAATATGGTTCATGAGTTTAATTTCTCTAAATTTAGTAAACAACATCGTGAGGAAGAATTGCCTAGTAAGGATGAAATTATTGGTCTTGCCTCTATTGTTGTACCTCCTAGTGATCCTTTAGAACAGTATTTCCTAGATCATGAAAATGATATGTTTATGAATGAAAGAAGGGAAATAGATGAAGTATTCTTTAAACAGGAACCTATTCTGCAACACAATTTTCCTGTTGAAATCCTAGGGGATCCTCCTCCACCCAAGGGCGATCCCGTTTTTGAGCTTAAACCGTTGCCTGATAATCTTAAATATGCTTATCTTGATGAAAGGAAAATATATCATGTCATTATTAGCGCTAACCTTTCAGAGCATGAAGAGGAAAGATTATTGAAAACTCTGAAGAAGCACCGTGCTGCTATTGGATATACTCTGGATGATCTCAAGGGCATTAGTCCCACTCTATGTCAACATAATATAAATTTGGAAGCTGATGCCAAACCAGTTTGTGATCCTCAACGACGTTTGAATCCTAAAATGAAAGAAGTGGTAAGAAAAGAAATACTCAAGCTTCCGGAGGCAGGTATAATTTATCCCCGCTGTCGATAGTCAGTGGGTAAGTCCTGTTCATTGTGTCCCTAAGAAGGGAGGTATTACTGTTGTCCCTAATGATAAAGATGAATTGATCCCTCAAAGAATTATCACAGGTTATAGGATGGTAATTGATTTCCGTAAATTAATTAAAGCTACTAAGAAAGATCATCACCCCTTACCTTTTATTGATCAAATGCTAGAGAGGTTATGCAAACATACACATTATTGCTTTCTAGATGGTTATTCTGGTTTTTCTCAAATACCCGTGTCAGCTAAAGATCAATCAAAGACTACCTTTACATGCCCTTTTGGTACTTTTGCTTATTGTCGTATGCCTTTTGGTTTATGTAATGCACCTGCTACCTTTCAAAGATGCATGATGGCTATATTCTCTGACTTTTGCGAAAAGATTTGTGAGGTTTTCATGGATGACTTTTCCGTCTATGGTTCCTCTTTTGATGATTGCTTAAGCAATCTTGATCGAGTTTTGCAGAGATGTGAAGAAACTAATCTTGTCTTGAATTGGGAGAAGTGCCACTTTATGGTTAATGAGGGTATTGTCTTGGGGCACAAAGTTTCTGAAAGAGGTATTGAAGTTGATAAAGCCAAGGTTGATGCTATTGAAAAGATGCCATGTCCAAAGGACATCAAAGGTATAAGAAGTTTCCTTGGTCACGCCGGATTTTATAGCAGGTTCATTAAGGACTTCTCAAAAATCTCTCGGCCTCTGACTAATTTATTACAAAAAGATGTACCGTTTATCTTTGATGATGATTGTGTAGAAGCATTTGAAATACTTAAGAAAGCACTAGTCTATGCACCTGTTGTTCAGCCACCTGATTGGAATTTACCCTTTGAAATTATGTGTGATGCTAGTGATTATGCTGTAGGTGATGTTCTAGGGCAGAGAGTTGATAAGAAATTAAATGTTATCCATTATGCTAGTAAGACTCTAGATAGTGCTCAAAGAAATTATGCTACTACCGAAAAGGAATTTTTAGCAGTGGTGTTTGCTTGTGATAAATTCAGACCCTATATTGTTGATTCCAAACTTACTATTCACACTGATCATGCTGCTGTTAAATATCTTATGGAAAAACAGGATGCAAAACCTAGACTTATTAGATGGGTTCTCCTGCTTCAAGAATTTGATTTACATATTGTTGATAGAAAGGGAGCTGAGAACCCCTGCTATGAACAACTTGTCTAGGCTAGAGAATGTTCTTGATGACCCACTACCTATTGATGATAGCTTTCCTGATGAGAAATTAAATGTCATAAGTACTTCTCGTAGCACTCCATGGTATGCTGATTATGCTAATTATATTGTTGCCAAATTTATACCGCCTAGCTTCACATACCAACAAAAGAAAAAGTTTTTCTATGACTTGCGACATTACTTTTGGGATGACCCACATCTTTATAAAGGAGTAGATGGTGTTATTAGACGTTGTGTACCTGAGCATGAACAGGAACAAATCCTACGCAAGTGTCACTCCGAAGCTTATGGAGGACACCATGCTGGAGATAGAACTGCACATAAGGTATTGCAATCCGGTTTTTATTGGCCTACTCTCTTCAAAGATGCCCGTAAGTTTGTTTTGTCTTGCGATGAATGCTAAAAAATTGGTAATATCAGTAGACGTCAAGAAATTCCTATGAATTATTCACTTGTTATTGAACCATTTGATGTTTGGGGCTTTGATTATATGGGACCTTTTCCTGCCTCTAATGGTTACACTCATATTCTAGTTGCTGTTGATTACATTACTAAGTGGGTAGAAGCAATTCCAACTAGTAGTGCTGATCATAACACTTCTATTAAAATTCTTAAGGAAGTTATTTTTCCGAGGTTTGGAGTCCCTAATACTTAATGACTGATGGTGGTTCACACTTTATTCATGGTGCTTTCCGTAAGATGCTTGCTAAATACGACGTTAATCATAGAATTGCATCTCCTTATCACCCGCAGTCTAGTGGTCAAGTAGAGTTGAGCAACAGAGAGCTCAAATTAATTTTGCAAAAGACTGTTAATAGGTCTAGAAAGAATTGGTCCAAGAAACTTGATGATGCATTATGGGCCTATAGAACTGCATATAAAAATCCTATGGGTATGTCTCTGTACAAAATGGTCTATGGAAAAGCTTGTCACTTACCTCTCGAACTAGAACATAAGGCATATTGGGCTATTAAAGAGCTCAACTATGATTTCAAACTTGCCGGTGAGAAGAGGTTATTTGATATTAGCTCACTTGATGAATGGAGAGCCCAAGCATATGAAAATGCCAAGTTGTTTAAATAAAAAGTTAAAAGATGGCATGACAAAAGGATACAAAAGCGTGAGTTTAATGTAGGTGATTATGTATTGCTGTACAACTCTCGTTTAAGATTTTTTGCAGGAAAACTTCTCTCTAAATGGGAAGGTCCCTACGTTATCGAGGAGGTCTACCGTTCCAGTGCCATAAAAATCAACAACTTCATAGGCACAAATCCGAAGGTGGTAAACGGTCAAAGGATCAAGCACTATATCTCAGGTAATCCTATAAATGTTGAAACTAATATTATTGAAACCGTGACCCCGGAGGAGTACATAAAGGACACTTTCCAGAACGTTCCAGACTCCGAAAAGGAATAGGTATGTGGTACGGTAAGTAAACCGACTCCAAAACAATTTTTAAGGCAATATTTCTCCGTTTTGGAATATTTAGAAAAATAGAAAAATAAGTAGCAGTCCGGGAGGACACGAGGCCTCCACGAGAGTGGAGGGCACGCCCTACCCCCCTGGGCGCGCCCCCTACCTCGTGAGCACCTCGTGTGCCCTCCGGACTCCGTTTCCTTGCACGATACGTATTTTCACTAGTAGAAAAAGGGGCTATCGTTGAGGCCTGTTTTGCCCATTAGTCCCGGTTCAATCCAGAACGGGACTAATGTGAGCATTTATCCCGGTTCGTGCGGCTAAGGCATTAGTCCCGGTTCACTGTGCCCTTTAGTCCCGGTTTGTGCCTCAAACCGGGACTAAAGGGTGCGATACCCATTAGTCGGTTCATGCCTCAAACCGGGACTAAAGAGTAGACCTTTAGTCCCGGTTTGAGGCACAAACCGGGACTAATGGGGTTGAGACCTTTAGTCCCGGTTCGTGCCACGAACCGGTACTAAAGGTCCCATTTTCAAACTCTACCCCCCCGGTGGATCGCCTTTTCAATTTAAAAAAAAATAAAAGAAAATGATGAAAATGTCAAAAAAATAAAAGAAAACAAGTTTCCCGTGTGATATGTGGTCTAGTTGTTGGGAAAATTTGCAAATGTGAATTTCGACTTTATTTGCAAAATCTCTCTGGAATTTGTAAAAATGGGCATAACTTTTGCATACTAACTCGGATGAAAAAGTTTTTTATATGAAAAATCATCTACTCGAAAAGTTACATCCGAATTTAACTGGGGGAACCCCGTTAAACATTTTCAAAATCCTCAAAAACCTAACAGAAAAAAAGTTACGGGGCTTTTAATATCTAGAGTGGAAAAAATCGAAATTTTTTCAAACTGTGGTCAAACAATGGTCAAACCATGGTCAAAGTAATTATTCTAGAATATTAGTGTTACTAAATAATTTGTTCAGTTATTTTGAATTTTGGTCAAATCTGGTCAAACTATGGTCAAACTATGGTGAAACCATGGTCAAACTAATTATTCAAAATAACTATTGTTTTCTAAATAATTATTGTTTTTGAAAACAATAGTTTGAAACTCAAACAGTGAAATGGGTCAATTCATGCTCAAGCAAAATTCCTGAGGATTAATAGGATTGACATCTTACTATTGTCAGGAAAACAACAAGTGCAGACTTGGAAACGAGGGAGAATAGAACCCGGAAGTTAAGCGTGCTTTCAGGGGGAGTGGGAGGATGGGTGACCGTTCGGGAAGTTAGGTGATTTGGAATGATGAGGGTGATTAGAGAAGAGAATAAATTGAGCAGTGATGAGGGGTGCTGATTAGAGATTAGGGGTTAAAATAATTCAGAAATTTGAAAATAAAAAAAAATTCAAAAAAAAAATTCAATTTTTTTTCAAAAAAACAAAAATCATAAAATTTCCATTAGTCCCGGTTGGTGTTACCAACCGGGACTAAAGGTGGAGCCCCACGTGGCCGCGGCCTTTAGTCCCGGTTCTGGATTGAACCGGGACTAAAGGGGGGAGGCATTAGTACCGACCCTTTAGTCCCGGTTCACCAACCGGGACAATAGGCCCTTTTTCTACTAGTGTTTGGTCGGTAAAAATTCATTGTAATCGAGTCCGTGAGCTATATAATAAAGATTAGTGTTGAGTCAAGGGCTTGATTGTTTTGCCATGATCTTGGGTGATTAGAAGAAAAAGAATAAAAAGAATCAAGAGTTCATATTGATCTTATTGAAAGTAATGACTTCACATAGAAAGAGTATGATGATTTAAAGTTGTTGGGAGTTGGCAAATATAGCTTTGGTCATCGTTGCTTAATAGGAAGTAATAAGGAAAGAGAGGTTTCACATATAGATATATTATCATTGACATCTTTTATGGTTGGGAGCACTCATTAAAATATGACATGCTAAAGAGTTGAGGTTGGACAAGGAAGACAACATAATGAGTTATGTTTTCTTACATTCGAGATAAAGTATGTTGTCATGGATCATCTACCGTGTTGAGCTTGCCTTTCCCCCTCATGCTGGCCAAATTCTTAGCACCAAGTAGAAATACTACTTGTGCTTCCAAACACCCCTAAACCAGTTTTGCCATGAGAGTCCACCATATCTACCTATGGATTGAGTAAGATCCTTCAAGTAAGTTGTCATCGGTGCAAGCAATAAAAATTGCTCTCTAAATATGCATGACTTATTAATGTAGAGAAATAAGCTTTGTACGAACTTGTTGTGGACACAATAAAAGCGACAGATCGCATAATAAAGGTTCACATGCAAGGGCAATATAAAGTGACGTTCTTTTGCATTAAGATTTTGTGCATCAACCCTAAACGCGCATGACAACCTCTGCTTCCTCTGCGAAGGGCCTATCTTTTATTATTATCCTCTACCTTATGCAAGAGTCACGGTGATCCTCACCATTCCTTTTTCATTTTATCCTTTGGCAAGCTCAGCATGTTGGAAAGAGTATGATATACATATCTAATTGGACGTGGGGGAGCACGAATTATTATTGTTGACATTACCCTTGAGGTAAAAGGTTGTGGGGGCAAAACTAAAAGCCCCTATCTTTCTCCGTGTCCGATTAAAACTCCGTAACCACAAGTATCGCGTGAGTGCTAGCAATTATGAAGGACTAAAAGATAGTTGAGTATGTGGACTTGCTTTTAATCTCTCACATAGACTCTTTCCGATGTTATGATAAATTGCAATTGCTTCAATCACTGAGATTATAATTGTTAGTGCCCAATAATGTTTCTGATTCATGCTTTGGCTTTGTGAATAGGTCATTACTTGAACATGAGTAATCATATGACAAAATCTATTTATGTTGCTGTTTTGAAATAATCATGATGCCTTCATGTCCGTATTTTATTTTTATCGACGCCTCTACCTCTAAACATGAGGACATATTTATTGTTATCGGCTTTTCGCTTGAGGACAAGCGAGGTCTAAGCTTCGGGGAGTTGATACGTCCATTTTGCATCATGCTTTTATGTCAATATTTATTGCATTATGGGCTGTTATTTCACGTTATGTCACAATACTTATGGCTATTCTCCCTTATTTTACAAGGTTTACATGAAGAGGGAGAATGCCGGCAATTTGGAATTCGAAATTTGGAAAAGGAGCAAATATTGAAGGACCATTCTGCGCAACTCCAAAAGCCCTGAAACTCCACGGAATACCTTAGAATAAATAAAGAAAAATCGTCGCCAAAGATGAAGGCCAGGCGGCCCACACCCTGCTCACGAGGTGGGGCGCCTGGGCGCCGCCTACCTCGTGGGCCCCCTGGTGGCTCCCCGACGCCCATCTTCTCCTATATGAAGTCTTTCGATGAGAAAAAACAGAGAGAACCTTTCGGGACGTGACTCCGCCGCCACGAGTCGGAACCTTGGCGGAACCAATCTAGGGCTCTGGCGGAGCTTTTCTGCCGGGGACACTTCCCTCCGGGAGGGGGAAATCATCACCATCGTCATCACCAATGCTCCTCTCATCGGGAGAGGGCAATCTCCATCAACATCTTCACCAACACCATCTCATCTCCAAACCCTAGTTCATCTCTTGTATCCAATTCTTGTCTCCAAGTCCGGGATTGGTGCTAGTAGGTTGCTAGTAGTGTTGATTACTCTTTGTAGTTGATGCTAGTTGGTTTATTTGGTGGAAGACCATATGTTCAGATCCTTTATGCATATTATTACCCCTCTGATTATGGACATGAATATGCTTTGTGAGTAATTACGTTTGTTCCTGAGGACAAGGGAGAAGTCTTGCTATTAGTAGTCATGTGAATTCGGTATTCGTTCGATATTTTGATGAGATGTATGTTGTCTAACCTCTAGTGGTGTTATGTGAATGTCGACTACATAACACTTCACCATTATTTGGGCCTAGAGGAAGGCATTGTGAAGTAATAAGTAGATGATGGGTTGCTAGAGTGACAGAAGCTTAAACCCTATTTTATGTGTTGCTTCGTAAGGGGCTGATTTGGATCCACATGTTTCAAGCTATGGTTAGGTTTACCTTAATACTTTTGTTGTAGTTGCGGATGCTTGCAATAGACGTTAATCATAAGTGGGATTCTTGTCCAAGTAAGGGCAGTACCCAAGCACTGGTCCACCCACATATCAAATTAGCAAAGTACCGAACGCGAATCATTTGAGCGTGATGAAAACTAGCTTGACGATATTCCCATGTGTCCTCGGGAGCGCTTTTCCTATTATAAGAGTTTGTCCAGGCTTGTCCTTTGCTACAAAAAGGATTGGGCCACCTTGCCGCACCTTGTTTACTTTTGTTACTTGTTGCTCGTTACAATTTATCTTATCATAAAACTATCTGTTACCACTTATTTCAGTACTTGCAGAGAATACCTTGCTGAAAACCGCTTATCATTTCCTTCCGCTCCTCGTTGGGTTCGACACTCTTACTTATCGAAAGGACTATGATAGATCCCCTATACTTGTGGGTCATCAGCTTCCACCGCCGCCGGCGCCCTTCGATGTGCGGCCAACACTATGCAAACAAGATTGAGCAGTGTCACCCATGCCCAACCTCCGGATCTTTGGAACGGCCCCGCTGAAAACCTTCGGTCAATTTCTATGCCGCAAGCCCGCAACTCGGACGGGAAACTCGCGTCGTTGCCTACCAGACTGAGCCACGGATCGAGTGAATTGCAAAAAACATCGACACTTCAGGCTAGGGTTGCAGGTTCCACACATATACGGAATTGTGCCAAAAACACTAATTTTTTTCTTATTTTTTTTTGCAAAAAACACTGGTTGCTCGTTTGGACTGTTTTAAGTGCGTTTATGACAGGACGGGCCCGCATCTGTCGACGTGGCAACATTGTTCACACGGAGACGCCGTTAGACGGCGTTAGACGCTGCTCGCGCACCGGTTCGAGCCGCTCGGGTCAAACACCCCCGAAGCGGTGCAGGCCCACCCCACAGCCCTCACTCTCTCTCGTCCTTCTCCCCTCTCTGCTCCCGCTCGTTCGCTGCCGCCGCCCCCTCCCACATCTCCGACCGCCATCGCCGCCGTGTCGCCATGGTGTCCTGGTCTGATGATGACAACAACGAGAACGCTCACCAGTACGCCGACTCAGCTTCAGACGAGGGCATCATCAAGGTGAGTTGCTCGGTCTCAAGCTAGGGTTAGGGTTGGGATTTGGGGATTTTTGTGCTGAGCTTGATCCGAAGTTTTGTTGGCTTTCCTTTGCACCTCCAGATCCCTGAAACCATGGATGACTCCGATTTCGAGGGCACTGATCCTGATGTTTTGTGCAATGAACACTCCCTGCCAGCAGAGAGGCGTGTTGCTTTCCAGGGCATCCATACTGGTAGGAGGTTCTTTTCTTGTGCTGTGAAGGTATGTGCCAAATTTATGCTAATCTGGTCATTGTTTAGTACTGATTTTATAGTTAGCCGATCTGGTGTGTTAGTTGCTCAGTGAGGTCAATGTTTGTATGTGAGCATGTGCACAGTGTTGTCAGCAGATCTGTCCTATTAGTTAGGATGTTAATTAGTGATGTATTTTCTGTGATAGTGGTGGGTTAGTGAGGTCATTTTTTATAGTCCAGTATGTGCATAGGGTTGGGAGCACTGATTGAGACTTGTTACTTTACAACATGTGGATTTGTGAGCACTGATTGAGACTTGTTACTTTACAGCATGTGGATTAGCTCATACCTGTTTGTTTAACTCATTGTGTTACTTTTATACCTGTTTGTTAGTTTATAGCATTTGGATTAGTGAGCACTTCTCACCATTTGTTTAACACTAATATCACAGGAGGGAAGAAACTGTGGGCTAGTTGAATGGGTTGATCCATTTTGGCCAGCCTCAATGGAGAATGCATTGACCAAGTTGTGGGATAGGTATGAAGAGTGCAGGAGGAGAAAGATTGAGGAGAATCTGGAAAGCTCATTTGCTGTTCACAATCTGACACAACAGAAGATCAAGCTACAGGCAAGTTATGAGAGGTTGATTGAAGATGTCAACGGCCTCTTGGATGCCCAGGAGCAGAGGGCTCAGATGCAGAGAGATAAGATGCAGAACAAACCTGATGAGAAAAAGCTGCAGGAGAAGTATGACATGCTCAAGAACCTGACAGCTGCTCAAGCCAATGTCATTAGGAACATGAAGTTGAAGCTTGCTGAAGAGAAGATTAAGTTGCAGGCCCACATTAATGAGCTTGAGAAGGTTGTGGAGCAGACCAAGCTGAAGCTCAATGGGATCAAGAACATCTTAGATGAATGAGCAGTATAATGTAATATGCTGATTATTAGTACCACCAGCATGGTTATGGGATGATGAGTATTATAATAATGGTTATGTAATGCCTACTATTAGATGAATGATCTACTAAACCCAATTATGGTTATGTAATGTACCTATTTAGCATTAAGCACTATTGTGTAATATGGTACTTATTAGTTATGGTTATGTATGGATGTTCCAGTTTGCTGAATCTGATGTTGTTTGGGTGGTTTTGACGATGCCGATTGACCCTAGCCTCATTTGGTTGGGTTTTCCGACGCCGAGTGAGCCTAGACTCACTTTGGTGGGTTTTTCGACGCCGAGTGAGCCTAGACTCACTCTGGTAGGTTTTCCGACGCCGAGTGACCCTAGACTCTCTTTGATGGGTTTTCCGACGCCGAGTGACCCTATACTCAATCAACATGACTCAATCAACATGACTAAATCAACATGACTCAATCATAGTAAGCATCATCATCATCAGAATCACCAACATCACAGCCAACAAACTCAATCAACATGAAGTCCATCCAAAGGCAACATATAACATAAACATCCAAGATAGCCAACATTTCAGGGTATCACAACCAACAATGGTTCAAGGCCAACAAAGGCATAAGCTAGTTCAAAGCCAACAATGGCATCATAGGTTCTGAAAGCCAACAAAGGCATAATTGATGGGGAACGTAGCAGAAATTCAAAATTTTCCTACGAGTCACCAAGATCTATCTATGGAGAGACTAGCAACGAGAGAGAGGAGAGTGCATCTACATACCCTTGTAGATCGCTAAGCGGAAGCTTTCAAGAGAACGGGGTTGAAGGAGTCGCATTGCCGTGATCCAAATCACTGGAGATCCTAGTGCCGAACGGACGGCACCTCCGCGTTCAACACATGTACAGCCCGGTGACGTCTCCCATGCCTTGATCCAGCAAGGAGAGAGGGAGAGGCTGGGGAAGACTCCATCCAGCAGCAGCACAACGGCATGGTGGTGATGGAGGAGCGTGGTATTCCAGCAGGGCTTCGCCAAGCACCGCGAGAGATGAGGAGAAAGAGAGGTAGGGCTGCGCCAGGGAGAGGTGGAAACTCATGTGTTTGCAGCACCAAATACCTCAAGTATATATAGGGGAGAGGGAGGGGGTGCGTCCCCTTTAGGGTTCCCACCCCAAGGGGTGCGGCAGCCCCAAAACCCATCTACGGTGGCGGCCAAGGGGGGAGAGGGAAACTTGCCCCCAAGTAAGGTGGAGGCGCCTCCCAAACCTGGGCGCCTTGGGCCCTGGTGGGCGCACCAGCCCACCTGGGGCTGGTCCCCTCCCACACTTGGCCCATGCAGCCCTCTGGGGCCGGTGGCCCCACTTGGTGGACCCCCGGGACCCTCCCGGTGGTCCAGGTACATTACCAATAACACCCGAAACTTTTTCGGTGACCAAAACAGGACTTCCATTATATAAATCTTTACCTCCGGACCATTCCGGAACTCCTCGTGATGTCCGGTATCTCATCCGGGACTCCTAACAACATTCGGTTAGCACATATATCTATTCCCTATAACCCTAGCGTCATCGAACCTTAAGTGTGTAGACCCTACGGGTTCGGGAACCATGCAGACATGACCGAGACGTTCTTCGGTCAATAACCAACAGTGGGATCTGGATACCAATGTTGTCTCCCACATGTTCCATGATGATCTCATCGGATGAACCACGATGTCGAGGATTCAATCAATCCCGTATACAACTCCCTTTGTCTAGCGGTATTGTACTTGCTCGAGATTCGATCGTTGGTATCCCGATACCTTGTTCAATCTTGTTACCGGCAAGTCTCTTTACTCGTTCCGTAACACATCATCCCGTGATCAACCCCTTGGTCACATTGTGCACATTATGATGATGTCCTACCGAGTGGGCCCAGAGATACCTCTCCGTTACGGAGTGACAAATCGATCTCGATTCGTGCCAACCCAGCAGACACTTTCGGAGATACCCGTAGTGCACCTTTATAGCCACCCGATTACGTTGTGACGTTTAGTACACCCAAAGCATTCCTACAGTATCCGGAGTTGCACAATCTCAAGGTCTAAGGAAATGATACTTGACATTAGAAAAGCTTTAGCATCTGAACTACACGATCTTTGTGCTAGGCTTAGGATTGGGTCTTGTCCATCACATCATTCTCCTAATTATGTGATCCCGTTATCAACGACATCCAATGTCCATGGTCAGGAAACCATAACCATCTATTGATCAACAAGCTAGTCAACTAGAGGCTTACTAGGTACATGGTGTTGTCTATGTACCCACACATGTATCTGAGTTTCCTATCAATACAATTATAGCATGGATAATAAACGATTATTCTGAACAAGGAAATATAATAATAACTAATTTATTATTGCCTCTAGGGCATATTTCCAACAGTCTCCCACTTGCACTAGAGTCAATAATCTAGTTCACATCGCCATGTGATTAACACTCACAGGTCACATCGCCATGTGACCAACATCCAAAGAGTTTACTAGTGTCACTAAACTAGTTCACATCATCATGTGATTAAGACTCAATGAGTTACGGGGTTTGATCATGTTTTGCTTGTGAGAGGTTTTTAGTCAGCAGTGCGCAACATTCAGATCCGTATGTATTTCGCAAATCTCTGGGTCATATTGTAAATGCTGCTTCCATGCTCCACTTGGAGCTATTCCAAATGGTCGCTCCACTATACGTATCCGGTTTGCTACTCAGAGTCATTCGGATAGGTGTTAAAGCTTGCATCAACGTAACCCTTTACGCCGAACTCTTTATCACCTCCATAATCGAGAAACATTTCCTTATTCCTCTAAGGATAATTTTGACCACTATCTAGTGATCCACTCCTGGATCACCTTTGTACCCTCTTGCCAGACATGTGGCAAGGCACACATCAGGTGCGGTACTCAGCATGGCATACCGTATAGAGCCTATGTCAAAAGCATAGGGGACGACGTTCGTCCTTCCTCTTTCTTCTACCGTGGTCGAGCTTTAAGTCTTAACTTCATACCTTACAACTCAGGCAAGAACTCCTTCTTTGACTGATCCATCTTGAACACCTTCAAGATCATGTCAAGGTATGTGCTCATTTGAAAGTACCAGTTAGCATTTTTGATCTATCCTCATAGATCTTGATGCTCGATGTTCAAGCAGCTTTATTGAAAAACACTTTTCAAATAACCCTATATGCTTTCCAGAAATTCTACATCATTTCGGATCAACAATATGTCATTCACATATACTTATCAGAAATTCTATAGTGCTCCCACTCACTTCTTTGGAAATACAAGTTTCTCATAAACTTTGTATAAACCCAAAATCTTTGATCATCTCATCAAAGCGTACATTCCAACTCCGAGATGCTTACCCCAGTCCTTAGAAGGATTGCTGGAGCTTTGCATACTTGTTAGCGTCTTTCAGGATTTGTCAAAACCTTCTGGTTTTATCACATACAACCTTTCCTCAAGAAAATTGTCGAGGAAACAATGTTTTGACATCCTATCTGCAAGATTTCATAAATAATGCAATAACTGCTAATCCAATTCCAACAGACTCTTAGCATCGCTACGAGTTAGAAAGCCTCACCGTAGTCAACTCCTTGAACTTGTCGGAAATCATCTTAACGACAAGTCAAGCTTTCTTAATGGTGATACTTACCATCATTGTCCATCTTCCTTTTAAAATCCATTTGTACTCAACAACCTTACGACCATCAAGTAGTTCTTCCAAAGTCTACACTTTGTATTCATACATGGATCCTCTCTCGGATTTTATGGCCTCTCGCCATTTGTCGGAATCCGGGCCCACCATTGCTTCTCCATAGCTCGTAGGTTCATCGTTGTCTAGCAACATGACCTCCAAGACAGGATTACGTACCACTATGGAGTACTACGTATCTTTGTCGACCTACGAGTTTCGGTAGTGACTTGATCCGAAGTTTCATGATCACTATCATAAGCTTCTACTTTAATTGGTGTAGGTGCCACAGGAACAACTTCCTGTGCCCTGCTACACACTAGTTGAAATGATGGTTCAATAACCTCATCAAGTCTCCACCATCCTCCCACTCAATTCTTTCGGGAGAAACTTTTCCTCGAGAAAGGACCCGTTTCTAGAAACAATTACTCTTGCTTCCGGATCTGAGATAGGAGGTATACCCAACCATTTTGGGTATCCTATGAAGATGTATTTATCCATTTTGGGTTCGAGCTTATCACGATGTAACTTTTTCACATAAGCGTCGCAGCCCCAAACTTTCAAGAAACGACAGCTTAGGTTTCTCTAAACCATGGTTCATATGGTGTCATCTCAACGGAAATACGTGGTGCCCTATTTAAAGTGAATGCGGTTGTCTCTAATGCCTAACCCATGAACGATAGTGGTAATTCGATAAGAGACATCATGGTATGCCCCATATCCAATAGGGTGCATCTATGATGTTCGAGACACACCATCACACTATGGTGTTCGAGGCGGTGTTAGTTGTGAAACAATTTCCACAATGTCTCAATTGTGTACCAAACTTCATAACTTCAGATATTCTTCTCTATGATCATATCATAGACATTTTATCCTCTTGTCACGAATATCTTCAACTTCACTCTGAAATTACTTGAACCTTTCAATAATTCAGACTTGTGTTTCATCAAGTAAATATACTCAACATCTACTCAAATCATCTGTGAAGTAAGAACATAATGATATCCACTGCGTGCCTCATCACTCATTGTACTGCACACATCAAAATGTATTACTTCCAACAAGTTGCTTTCTTGTTCCATTTTACTGAAAATGAGGCTTTCAGTCATCTTGCCCATGTGGTATGATTTGCATGTCTCAAGTGATTCAAAATCAAGTGAGTCCAAACGGTCCATTTGCATGGAGTTTCTTCATGCATATACACCAATAGACATGGTTCGCATGTCTCAAACTTTCAAAAATGAGTGAGTCCAAAGATCCATCAACATGGAGCTTCTTCATGCGTTTTATACCAATATGACTTACATGGCAGTGCCACAAGTAGGTGGTACTATTATTACTATCTTATATCTTTTGGCATGCATGTGTATCACTACGATCGAGATTCAATAAACCATTCATTTTAGGTGCAAGACGGTTGAAGGTATTGTTCAAATAAACAGAGTAACCATTATTATCCTTAAATGAATAACCGTATTGCGATAGACATAGTCCAATCATGTCTATGCTCAACGCAAACACCAAATAACAATTATTTAGGTTTAACACCAATCTCGATGGTATAGGAAGCGTGCGATGCTTGATCAACCTTGGAAACACTTCCAACACATATCGTCAGCTCACCTTTAGCAAGTCTCCGTTTATTCCGTAGCCTTTTATTTCGAGTCACTAACACTTAGCAACCGAGCCGGTATCTATTACCATGGTGCTACTAGGAGTACTAGTAGAGTACACATTAATATAATGTATATCCAATATACTTCTGTCGACCTTGCCTGCCTTCTTATCTACCAAGTATCTAGGGTAATTCTGCTCCAGTGACCGTTCCCCTTATTACAGAAGCACTTAGTCTCGGGTTTGGGTTCAACCTTGGGTTTCTTCACTAGAGCAGCAACTGATTTGCATATCATGAAGTATCCCTTCTTGCCCTTGCCCTTCTTGAAACTAGTGGTTTCACTAACCATCACTAGTAGAAAAAGGGCCTATAGTCCCGGTTCATAAGGGCCTTTAGTCCCGGTTCATGAACCGGGACTAAAGGGTCGGTACTAATACCCTCGCCCTTTAGTCCCGGTTCTATCGAGCAGGGACAGATGGCCTCCACGTGGCCTGTCCGTGAGCCCGAGCGAAGGGCCTTTGGTCCCGGTTGGTGGCACCAAGGGACCAATTCAACATCCACGTCGACATTTCTTTGGCTCTGGTTTTTGTTTTTTTTAAAGGGGGGGTTTGGGGGGTTTTGGGGGGTTAATTTAGGTGTTTCATATATTGTGCTATAGCTAGCTAATTAATAGAGAAAAGTGTCCTTTCTTTTGTCCGTGCTTGGTCGACGCTACGTACAATACATACATATAGAGAGGACGATCTAGACACGCTAGCTAGCTAGTAATTAAGCAACCAGAAGATCGTCATGAACATATATGCATACAGAGAGAAGTGATATCGACCACCTCTCCTTCTCCGAGAGATTGGTCGAACAACAAGTTCTCGTATATCTATCCGACACTACCGGCTACATATATACAATAGTTATCTTTTACAATACGGATGCGTGGTCCCCATAGTATTCTCCGTCTTCAGCGATCACGTGGTCAAGAAAGAATGCCGCCAATTCCTCTTGAATTGCTCGCATGCGATCTGGTGCTAGGAGTTCATCCCGCTTCGAGACATCTAATTTTAAGAAAGGGGTCAATACATATATATGAATGAATGAATGAAACTCAACACAAATGATGGTAATAAAATAAAATTGTGAATATTTTTATTTACGCACTTCATATTGTTTGTCGGAGTAGCCCCTCTCACAGGTCGTGTGGCGGATGGACTCGCATAAGCGTAGTATCCACGTAAATCATTCCCTTGTTCCTGCCACAACCACTTTACAAGAAACAGAGGTCAATCAAACTGATAATTATATATAGCAAGCACATGCTAAATGGTATTGATGAAACTAGCGCTTGAATCACTAGGAGATGCGCGTGGAATATGCTACTATATAGTACTTACTTTGGTGTCTAAATTGCAGCTTCTTCGGTAGTCCGGAGCTTTTTGGTGAATTTTCCCCAAGCCCTGCCATACAAAGAAAACAATTACTTGATATCAGAAATGAACAAAGTTGCTGATATGGTGGATAATGATCGATTTAACTTACTTCTCGAGCATTTCAGTCATGTCCGCATACTCCTTGGGATCTTTTTCGCTTGGAGTCAAAGACAGTTACTACTGCCTTCTCAAGCTTAATCTCTAGGAGAATATAGTGGTAGCTGCGCACACATGCATAACTCATCAATATTACATTACTATAACCTGGACTAATAAGGAAACCGAATATGCCACAAGACAGTAACACTCACTTGAAGTTGTAAGGAAAGAGTATTATATCTTTGTGTTCATTTATTACCAACGATTGTAGCAAGCTGGCCTCGGTATCTTTGGCACGAAATTCAACCTCAGTTGCATCTATGAGATATGTGTTAATGAACCCAATATCACCCACTTGTCTTTTCTTCAATTCGGCGATCTTCAATCTGCATAATATAGTGAGGATATTTATAAATACATGCAATGAAAGGGCTGAGTTATATAGAGATACTTAATGATGAAGTAGTACTACTTACAGACGATAGCAGGTGACCGTTGCTTTATCGAGGGCCAATTGATTGAAAACTGATAGAACTCCTCAAATGGAATAGGCAGCAGTTCAATTCCAAGGAGGTCATGCTCCTTTTAACTCTCACATACAAAGTACTCCTCCCTTAGACTCTTTGCAGGTTTTCATGTACCAATCATGCAACCTTCGCATCATCGTTGTTAGAGAGCTTTCATCTTTGACGAGAGGCTTCCATTTTCGTATCTTTGTATCTGCACCTCCAAGAAATCAAATTATACATCGTCGGGCAAGTAATCTTCAGGATTGCCATAACCGGGCACCATCCTCGGATCGGCGATGTCGCTAGCAGGCACCTTGAGCGGGGCACGATTCCTTCGGCTTGTTCGCCGAGCTGGGCAATTTGTTTCCCAGCTCGTCGTTCTTTCATCCTTTGATCAGCAGCAGTACTTCCCGTTCTCTCCGCCTCGGCAAATGCCTTTCCAATAATGCGCTCATAGTTGCCTTTGGCGGAGACTTGGGTGGTTTTGTCAGGGCAGTCGAGTGCGCCGCTTTGACCGGATCTACCTTCTCCTCCGGAGGTGGATGTCTCTTTGCTTTCAACCCTTGAAACCAGTCATCCACTTCGGTCTGCGAGATCTTCGCGTTTTCCTCCTCGCTCCTCTCGTACGGTAACTTCTCTGGAGTCTTCAGAGAAGGACCGAATCTGTATCTCCTCCCGCCTTTGGCTGTATTGCTAGACGCCGGCAGAGCAGACGGAGCGGATGTCTTCTTTCCTTGCTTACGAGGCGGAGGAGAAGGACTACGACGCGCCGGAGCAGCTGGAGCGGCGGCGGGTCTCTTCCGCCCTTGCTGACGAGGCGGAGAAGGAGGAGGCTGGCTGCCCGGACGCGCCGGTGCAGGCGGAGAAGGAGACGGAGTGCCGCCACGCGCCGGAGAAGGAGCCGGCCGAGTGCCCTGATCGTCACTTGCCGGAGGAGGAGGCGGTGGAGGAGGCGGAGTGCCCGACCTCGCCGGAGGAGGAGGAGGAGGCGGTGGAGGAGGCGGAGTGCCTGACTTCGCCGGAGGAGGAGGAGGAGGCGGAGGCGTCTAGTTCGGAAGGTTGATGAGATCCTTCCGCCATAGGCATGGAGTCTTGAGCGTAACCCAGCCGATACTCCCCTTCACCGGTAGGGTGGTCAAGCCGGAGCTCCTCAAATCCCTCCGTTATTTCATCGACCATCACCTTAGCATATCCTTCTGGAATCGGCCGGCAGTGAAAAGTTGAGTCGGGTTTAGTGGGATAAACAGAGCCAACAGCCGCCTTGACCTTTAAATTGCTCCATTGCGCCATAAAGTGACAACTTTCAGCATCCGTGATAGCATCCACGGGATAGCTGGCAGGAGCCGTCAAGGCATGCTGCTCTGGCTGAAGCAGCTCGGTGGAAGCCACGCTGCTTCTCCGCTGAGATGGCGGGGTAACCGGGGAAGCTTCGGCAGGTCGTTTGTTGTGATCGGCTGCTTCTCGTTCCTCTTCTCGTTCCTCTAGCCCCATTACCCTTTCGCAGGCCTTTGCATTAGGCTCTGCTCGGTTTCTTCCTCCTCTCATGGGTTTTGTAACCCCTGCGTCCGAAATCCAGCCTTCCACGAAATGGAGCTGGCGTGCCTCGTGTCCGTCCAGGGTGCTCAGGATTCCCGAGGGCCATTGTGAGCTCGTCCTTCTCCACATGGGAGCGAACTTCCCTTGCTGCGCTGCTTCGATATAATGCTTAAGCCTCTTGACTGGTATGTCCAATTGTTCGTCCATCCAAATGCACTTCCCGTTATAGGGTCCAAGGATCCGCCGCCCGAAGAACCAAGTCCGCAACGATGCGGCGATTCATTGTCTCGGGTTCGATCCCTTTATCAAGCAGATCATTCTCAGCCTTGGTCCACTTAGGCGGGCTATGAGGTAGCCACGACCCGTGCGATGATGAAGCTTCTTCTTCGCAGCATTTCTCTTGTTTGTCGCTGACATCTTTTTACTCTTTTCCGATGTCTTGTAGGCCACAAATGCGGGCGATCATCTACGATCTTCTCATATTTGCCCGTGAATTCTGGTGTCTCATTATTTTCGACATACGTATTGAGGTCTTTCTTCCAATTCCTGAATAGTTCTGCCATCTTCTTAAGAGCAAAAGACTTGATTAATGGCTCTATTACTGGCTTCTCCGGATCATCCTCTGGCGGTAGGGTAAAATTTGACTTCAGCTCGGTCCAAAGATCATTTTTCTGCATATCATTGACATAAGACACCTCGGGGTCTTCGTTCTTAGGCTTATACCATTGGTGGATGCTGATCGAGATCTTGTCCCTAACCGTAACCCCCGACCGAAAGCAACAAATGCCTTCTTTGTCCGGTAGGGTTCAATCGGTTGGCCGTCATGCGATTTGTATGATCTCAAACTTTTCATCCGAGCTCAACTTTTTCTTGGGCCTCGTCTCTTTACCGAAGTTGTGCTCGATCCGGAGGGCTAGAAAAAGAACAAAGACGAGAGTTAATTAATATGTGTACATATATATATATATACCAAAACAAAGGCGAGAGCTAGTCAAGACAGGCTTAACTAATATATATACCTGGCGGACTCGGTTTGGTGATCACCGGAGCCGTCCTCACGGTCTACTTCTTGCACCGGCATTGGGTCATCAGACCATGTAAATCATAGCCAGCTGCTTCTTCACCCTCTCCTTCCGGACCATCGTTATCGGCGTTGAGAAACATCATCGAGGAGGCGGCATCACTTCCGTGTGCGATTATGTCCCTCAACAACGCTTCTTGTGCTTCGTCTCGGGGTATCCATAGTTTCTACAAATATTTACAACATGGCAATTATTATTCAAACATGACAGATATGGATATATTAGTGCCAACGTAGAACTAGCTAGCTAATCACAATAAGGAATCATATTAGTGGCCTCGATGCTTGCTTCTCTAGGGTTTGGGGTGGCCTCGACAACGCTTCAAGGGTTAGGGGTGGCCTCGAGAACGCTTCAAGCTAGGAGAAGTGCGTAATATCGACCCCCACATGTCGAAGCTATCGGGAGGGGGTCGGCGTTGAACAGTACATCTATGTCCCACATGTAGGGTAGAGGGTCGTGGATCGCCGAGCGGTCAAGGGTCAAGGGGTCGAAGATTGCCGAGGGGTCGGGAGGTTGCCTAGTGTCAAAGGATTCAACAAAATCATGTCTTCATCATTATCACGAAAGTGAGGTGCATGATGGTGCGAAGCTCTCCAAAGTTGTTTTGAACGGAGTCCCGAGATAGGATAATTCGCTTTTTGGTACAAAGTTCGGAAAAAGGCAAATTATCCTATCCGGGACTCCATTCCAGAACAACTTTGGAGGACTTCGTACCATCATGCCATGGTTACTTCCGGCTAATGATGAAGCGATGGATTTCTTCAATACTTTGACACTATCGGTACCCCCCTATCAGAAAAGGAAGAAAAGAGGAAGAAGGAAGAAGAAGAAGAAAAAAAAGAAGAAAAAAAAGAGGAGAAGAAGAAAAAATAGAAAAAAAATTCTATTTTTTCTTCTTCTCCTCCATTCCTTTCTTCTTCTCCTCTTCTTTTTCTTCTTTTTCCTCTCATTCTTTTTCTTCTTCTTCTTCCTTCTTCCTTCGGATCCTAGAACCCTCGAACCCTCGACCCTAGAACCCTCGAACCCTAGAACCCTCGAACCCTCGACCCTAGAACCCTCGAACCCTCAAACCCTTGTGCCTCGAAACCTCGACCGGCCTCGACGACCCTCGACCCCTCTGTGACCCTCTCGACCCTCTAGCCTAGTTCCCAACCGTCGACCCCTCAGCGATCCTCGACACCCTCGTTCCCGATAAAAAGAAGTCTATTCCTTCTTCTTCTCCTCTCTTTTTTCTTCTATTTTTCTTCTTCTTTCTTCTTCTTCTCTTTTTTCTTCTTCTCATTTCTTCTTCTTCTTCTTCTTCTTCTTCTTCTTCTTCTTTTTATAAAATATTCTATACATCAATGAATATATCAATATATATACATGAACATTTATCTGCAAAAAACATCATATTCTATACATCAATAAAAAACATCATATTCTATACATCAATAAAAAACATCATATTCTATACATAATAAAAAACATCATATTCTATATATACATCAATATATATACAAAAAAACATCATATATATATGCAGAAAAAAAAGTCATGGCGGCAGGCGGGGCAGGTCTTGTGTGAGGCAGGGCAGGTCTTGTGAGGCTCACTTGTGGCGCAGCGACGGCGAGGTCGCGGCGAGGCGTGAGGGGAGGCGACGGCGAGGTCGAGGAGGCGGCGGCGGCGAGGTCGGCGAGGTCGCGGAGGCAGAGGCGGCGGCAGCGGCGAGGCGAGACGGCGGCAACCGAGGCGGCGGCAACGACGGCAGCGGGCGGCGTCGGCGGCGTCGGGGTAGGGCGACAGCGACGGCAGCGGCGGCAGCGACGATGAGGCGAGGGGACGGCGGCGGCGAAGCGGCGGCAGCGGCGGCGAAGCGTGGGCGGCAGCGGCAGCGTCGAGCAGCGTCGGGCAACTGGCGGCGTCGGGGAGGTTGGGGCAAATGGGCGAGGAGATGTGAAAATTTCCCAAGTCTTGCTTATATAGCAAGTGCATCAATCGGTTCGTGCCACGAACCGGGACTATCTGCCCTTTAGTCGGTTGGTGCCACCAACCGGGACCAAAACGCCGCTTCCGCCCTTTGGGCTGCTGAAATTTGGCCTTTGGTCGGTTGGTGGCACCAACCGGGACTAAAGAGATTAGTCGGTTCGTGGCACGAACCGGGACCAAAGGCCTGTGCTGCCCCGAACCCAAATGTTTAGTCCCACCTCGCTAGTTGAAGGGCGCCGACACTGGTTTATAAGCGCTGGTGTGCGTCCCCTTTCGAGCTCCTCTCAAATGCAGGCTTTCGGGCCTAATCATGCTACTGCCTGTGGGCCTATTGGGCCTCTGCGGGCCTGAATCCTGGCCCATGTAGGGTTTCTAGTCGTATTCAGGCCGTGGGGGCCTAGTAGGTGGCAGTTTTTTTTTGCTTTATATTTTATTTCCTTTTGCTTTTAGTTTTAGAAAAAATATGAACTTTCTATTAGTGCCATTAGTTTTAAAATTTGAAAACACTTTTTTGTTTTCTTTGTTGCTTTATTTATTTTATTTTGTTTCTACTTACAACAAAATACTTATTGTTGCTATTTTTATTTTTTCAAGTTTTTTGTTTTGTTTTCTGCATTATTTATTTTTTTGGTTTTTGCTTTATTTTTAATTCTTTTTGCTTTTAGGTCAGCAAAATTATAAACTTTCTGTTAGTGCTTTTAGTTTTAGAAAAATATAAACTTTCTGTTTGTGCCATTAGTTTTAAAATTCAAAAACACTTTTTTGTTTTCTTTGTTGTTTTATTTATTTTATTTTGTTTCTACTTACAACAAAATGCTTATTGTTGCTATTATTATTTTTTTTCAAGTTTTTTGTTTTGTTTCTGCATTATTTTTTTGGTTTTTGCTTTATTTTTTAATTCTTTTTTGCTTTTAGGTCAGCAAAATTATAAACTTTCTGTTAGTGCCATTTGTTTTAGAACAATTATAAACTTTCTGTTTGTGCCATTAGTTTTATAAAATTTGAATTCTTTGAAATTTGTGTGAATCACAAGTTTGTGAGCTCAACAAGGCGTAGAGGGAAGGGCTTAATTATAAACGGTGTGAGCGCCCTTCGGTTGGCGAGGTTTTCAAATTCATAGTTTTCAAATGAACTCTGAAAAAGTTGGCATAGCATGTTCAGGAACAAAACGGACAATGGTATCATACTCGTGTGTTACAAAGTTGGCATGGTATCATCATAATAGTTGCGGGAGAAAGTCTTCACTTTTTCTTCGCTTGTGTCGTTTGCTTATTGCGCCATAACCATGGATAATCTTCATCATTTATCAGGATGCTTGGGTCAGCCTTGACTTTGAAGGGAATTTCATGAAACTTTTCATACTCTTGAGACATGTCTGTCTTGCCCTCCACTCCCGGGATGTCCCTTTTCCCGAAAGAACTATGTGGCGCTTTGGCTCATTGTATGATGTATTCGCTTCCTTATCTTTTCTTTTCCTCGGTCTGGTAGACATGTCCTTCACATAGATAACCTGTGCCACACCATTGGCTAGGACGAACGGTTCGTCAGTGTACTCAAGATTTTTCAGATCCTTTGTTGTCATTCCGTCTTTGTGGGTCTACCTGCACCCCGCCTCTGACAGATTGACCCACTTGCACTTAAACAAAGGGACCTTAAAATCTACTCCGTAGTCAAGTTCCCATATGTCTACTATGTAACCATAATATGTGTCATTTCCTTGTCGGTTCTTGCATCAAAGCGGACACCGCTGTTTTGGTTGGTGCTCTTTTCATCTTGGTCAATCGTGTAAAATGTATTCCCATTTATCTCGTATCCTTTCCAAATCATTACAGTCGAAGATGGTCCCTGGACAACAAGTACAACTCATCACAAGCAGTCTGTCACCTCACGAGGCGTGTTTCCAACCAACTGCTGAAAGTCTGATGTGTTCACATGTAATCCGATCGTCGCCTTTGCCCGGGTGTTTGGAGCGCAGATCGTTCTTGTGTTCATCGACATACGGGTCACCAAGGTAGAGTTCTCAGAGAACTGTAGTGTGCTTGAGACCAAGAATATCCGCCTGCATATTGTTAAGTCTCTTCCAAGCGTGCCTTTTCGGTCAGTCTCCCCTCATACCGCGATTTAGGGAGACCTATCTTATTAAGGCCAGGAATGAAGTCAACACAAAACCCGATGACATCCTCTATTTGATGGCCCATGGAGATGCTTCCTTCCGGCCTAGCACGATTCTGAACATATTTCTTTAGGACTCCCATGAACCTCTCAAAGGGGTACATATTGTGTAGAAATACGGGCCCCAGAATGACAATCTCGTCGACTAGATGAACTAGGGCGTGCGTCATGATATTGAAGAAGGATGGTGGGAACACCAGCTCGAAACCCGACAAGACATTGAGCCACATCACTCCTTAGCGTTGCTACAATTTCTGGATCGATCACCTTCTCAGATATTGCATTGAGGAATGCACATAGCTTCACAATGCATAATCGGACGTTTTCCGGTAGAAGCCCTCTCAATGCAACCGGAAGGCTATGCGTCATAATCACGTGGCAGTCATGAGACTTTAGGTTACGGAACTTTTTCTCGACATATTTATTATTCCCTTTATATTCGACGAGAAGCCAGTCGGGACCTTCATCTTGAAAGGCATTGAAAGAATATTTCTTTCTCTTCTTTCGTAAGAGCGTAGCTGGCAGGACCTTCATACTGCTTTGGAGGCATGCCCTCTTTTTCGTGCAAGCGTTGCAGGTCCTCTCGTGCCTCAGGTGTAAAGCAGGTGGGTGTGAAGGATTTTCCGGTCATAGTAAGACTTCGTATTCCCACATATAGGGCATGGACAACACATAAAACCATTCTGCTTGTTTGCCTCAGCCACTTCGAGAAAAGCAAAAAGAAATAAAAAATATTGAAGAAAAGAAAAAAATCTATATAAAACTACTCATAATGAACATAGATAAACATAGAGAAAATTCAACCTAAATTCATAATAAATTTCTACTAACTTCAGAGAAATTCAGTATGAATTTAGGTTAAATTTCCTGTATAAGGGCATCTATTTTCATTTTGAGAAGAGCTCAACATGGCAGAAAGGTTGGTGCTTATAAACTGGTTTGATTCCCCTTCGATTGGCGAGGTGGGACTAAACTCTGGGCGCAACGAGGACCAACCTTTTAGTCCCGGTTGGTAGGACGAACCGGGACTAAAGGGGTGCCTTTGGTCCCGGTTCAAGCCGCCAACCGAGACCAATGATTGTGGGCCAGGAGCGAGGGCCAATGGTCCCGGTTCGTCCCTCCAACCGGGACCAAAAGGTCCAGACGAACCGGGACCAATGGCCCACGTGGCCCGGCCGGCCCCCTGGGCTCACGAACCGGGATAAATGCTCACATTAGTCCCGGTTCTGGATTGAACCGGGACTAATGGGCAAAACAGGCCTCAACATAGCCCCTTTTTCTACTAGTGCATCAACAATTGATGCTCCTTCTTGATTTCTACTTTCGCGGTGTCAAACATCGCGAATATTTCAAGGATCATCATATCTATCCCTGATATGTTATAGTTCATCACGAAGCTCTAGTAGCTTGGTGGCAATGTCTTTGGAGAAACATCATTATCTCATCTGGAAGATCAACTCCCACTCGATTCAAGTGATTGTTGTACTCAGACAATCTGAGCACAAGCTCAAGATTGAGCTTTTCTCCCTTAGTTTGCAGGCTAAGAAAATCGTCGGAGGTCTTATACCTCTTGACGTGGGCACGAGCCTGAAATCCCAATTTCAGCCCTCGAAACATTTCATATGTTCCGCGACGTTTCGAAATCGTCTTTGGTGCCTCAATTCTAAACCGTTTAACTGAGCTATCACGTAGTTATCAAAACGTGTATGTCAGATGTTCGCAACTGATACGTCTCCAACGTATCTATAATTTTTGATTACTCCATGCTACTTTGTCTACTGTTTTGGACTATATTGGGCTTTATTTTCCACTTTCATATTATTTTTGGGACTAACCTATTAACCGGAGGCCCAGCCCAGAATTGCTGTTTTTTGCCTATTTCAGTATTTTGAAGAAACAGAATATCAAACGGAGTCCAAACGGAATAAAACCTTCGGGAACGTGATTTTCTCACCGAACGTGATCCAGGAGACTTGGACCCTACTCCAAGAAGTGCCAGAGGCGGCCACGAGGGTGGAGGGCGCCCCCCTGGGCGCGCCCCCTGCCTCGTGGGCCCCATGTTGCTCCACCGACGTACTCCTTCCTCCTATATATACCTACGTACCCCCGTTAGATCAGATACAGAGACAAAAACCTAATTCCACCGCCGCAACATTCTGTATCCGTGAGATCCCATCTTGGGGCCTGTTCCGGAGCTTCGCCGGAGAGGGCATCTACCACGGAGGGCTTCTACATCAACACCATAGCCTCTCCGATGAAGTGTGAGTAGTTTACTTCAGACCTTCGGGTCCATAGTTATTAGCTAGATGGCTTCTTCTCTCTTTTGGATCTCAATACAATGTTCTCCCCTCTCTTGTGGAGATCTATTCGATGTAATCTTCTTTTTGTGGTGTGTTTGTTGAGACCGATGAATTGTGGGTTTATGATCCAGCTTATCTATGAACAATATTTGATTCTTCTCTGAATTCTTTTATGTATGATTGATTTATCTTTACAAGTCTCTTCGAATTATCCGTTTGGTTTGGCCAACTAGATTGGTAGTTCTTGCAATGGAAGAAGTGTTTAGCTTTGGGTTCAATCTTGCGGTGTCCTTACTCGGATGTAAAGAGTTGCAAGGCACGTATTGTATTGTTGCCATCGAGGATAACAAGATGGGTTTTCTATCATATTGCATGAATTTATCCCTCTACATCATGTCATCTTGCTTAAAGCGTTACTCTGTTTTACTTAATACTCTAGATGCATGCTGGATAGCGGTCGATGAGTGGAGTAATAGTAGTAGATGCAGAATCGTTTCGATCTACTTGTCTTGGACGTGATGCCTATATACATGATCATACCACTACAAGAAACTTGTTAATACATGACGGATTTCCAATGACAGTTTCAAAATTCGTCATGAACCGTCTAATACAGACCCGCAAGCCCACTAAAGCCCGCCTAAAGCCCTAAACCTTTCCCCGTATAAAAGCAAACCCTAAGAGAATCTCGTCCCCAATCCTTTCTCCATCCGCCGCCACCACGCCTCGCCTCTCCTCTCCTCTCCTCGCCCCCGTCCTCTGCCTCAACCTTCCCGCCTCCAAGCGACGATGATGGCCCGAGATCCATGGCGACAGCGGCTGCAGCGGCCCGATGGGAGTCGCGGCCAACCCTAGCCGCCGTGGCGCGCCTCAGCTGCTCACAACCCATGACACAGGCCATGGATCTCTGGCGAGGACCTCCCTCCTCCGTCTCACAGGCAGCGCAAGCGCCTCGCCATCCGGAGATTTGGAGCAGCAAGGGCGGATGAGGAGAGGACGGCGACCGTGACTGCGGCGGGGCCAGGCTCGACCTCGCCCGGCAACGTCGACACCCCTCACAAGGTCCACCCCGGTTGTCTCCTCTATCCATTACTTCCTCTTCTCTCCCATCCCCAATTGAAGTTTTTTGCTTTGATTCAGAACAGCAGAGCTCTCCGCCTCTCCAGTTCGATGGATGGGAACGAATGGGACCCCACGCTCAAGCCAGATGAGCTCGATGGCTAGCAGCACCGACAACCATGATTCCCCAGAGAACAAGAAGGTCGACCCTCTCACTCTGGTTTTTTCTTTTCTTTCCAAGTGACTGCTGCTCTTCTTTAGTATAGTTCTCCAGGGACTCTCCAATTTTCTTGGACTGAACCTATGCAGAAAACGTGGCCTCCAGTGGCCCAAATGGACTAGCCAACAATAGACTAGCACTGTTGGCTATTTCCCTTTTCTTCTCTCACCGTGCGTGCATTAGCAGTGTAGAGTTTGTGTAATCTGCTAGTTAATTAAGTAACTACAGTACTAGTTAGATAAGTTGTGTGGTGGTTCACGTTTAGTCCCTAACCAAAAATTAGGCCATGCCCATATTACTGTTCTTCTCCTTTCTATTGTTATTAGTCTGGCATATCCCTGTATTTTTATATTATCTACCACTTCACTCCCTTGCATAGTTGCAAACTACTTCTACACCGAGAAGTGGTTGTTTGGTATAGTATACTAGTGTGCATTTTTATTTGTAGCAGAACTAGTCTAAGTTAGATGAACTCATGTTTGTTAATATTAGGATCAAATATCAATGCTAGTTGAGACATACTACCTGCCATCTTGAAATATAAAATGTTTTTATAGGCTAAACTAGCCTACAAAAACGTATATATATTTTGAGACTGAGGTAGTACTTGTTAGTTCTGACCATGCCTAGCTTAAGGACTGATCGGTATTCTTGAAAAAAAAATCCTGCATATGTTCGTACATTTTTCCTATCTTAATTATGTTGGATGTATTTTGGTGTGTGCATGTGACATTCAAGGCACATTTTTGCAATATATGTTAGTATATGGTGCTGTGAAACTTCTACGATTGAACATACCACGGCAAGCTTTAGAAGTAACTTTCTTCCATCTACAAAAGCTGAGAGGCAGAGGGAGGGGCACATAGTTTTACCATTGAATAAGCTACTCCCTGAGCTAGAGTGAGGGGCGCAACATTTACCACTAAATATATTGCTCCATTCAACATGATTGATGCTCTAAAATGGAAGTTTAACAATCTGCAGCTTTAGAGATTTAGAGGCACACACAAATAATGAAATAGTGTAACAATCTGCAGCTTTGAAAATGTTGGTGTTCTTATTTGATCTTGGTTTGCAGCAAATAATAATATTTGTGTTATCATTAACTTTGGGCTCCAATGAAATTCTTGTACGTGTCAATCCTAATTCTCTGCCAAAAGTTGTTTAACAGTATGCTAATGCTTTGCCCAGGTCTATCTCATGGACACCCAGATTTTGTATGCAATTTTCCAACACCATCGCGTTACCTCACTGCTGGTGGTAATTTTGCATCGCCACTTATTTTCTTTATTATTGTTACTGTCAAATACTAATTCTTCAGCTGTACGCTTGATAATTGTTGATGATTTCTTAGCGTTACAAGTGAAATGTATCCTTGGGCAAACTGTCCACATTCTTAGATAGGTCCATTACTATCTCCTTCATAGCCTTTTGGTTTTATTATTTTCACTATATACCTTTTTTTGTTCTAAGTTTCAACTGTCAAGTGTTAACAATATATAGATATTGTTATTCAGGGTATATCCAATTTCTTAATGCTCTAATAGGGTAGGTTCTGGGGTTGGTTAACCTCATTTATGCAAATTGCTGGTACCCAAAGGTGTCATTCTGTCAATATTGACAAGTTGATTCATGCCTACTTACAAGGCTGAAAAATAATGTATTCTTGGACACAACTGTAGAAGTATGTAGATGTTTGTTTTCTCAACACATAACTATCATTTCTTTTATTATCATCAAGGATCACTTTGGACATATGATAATTGAGCAATTTTGTGCACTCTTGTATGTATTGCCCCCTTTGTTAGACCGGTTTTTTTCTTTTCTTGTTTGGATGATATGCACAAATGCGTAACATTTAAATCTTTTACCCACAAATTGGTTGTCTTAATTAATATGGATCTACATGAAACTTATATATGTAGTGGATACTATGTTATTCTCGTTTGTAGCACTGCAAGATTTAAGAATTTTGGAGAGCATGAGTTATTCATTTTTACTTTGTTAAAATTCTCATATTTTACAATCTATGCATATTTACAAATATCTAATGGTCTTGTAAATATTCTAGGTATGACTGCGTACCAAGCTACTTGGTGCTGCCCATCAGAATTCGCACGACATGATACTTTCCATCAGGAGGGCCGATGGCAAGAACTTGAATAACAACTTCACTAGTTTAAATGTTCTGGTTGTGTGAACTGGATTGTACTGTTTCCTAACTTTGTTGAGTGATATATTTTATTAATCTATGTTGTAAATTATCATCTCGTGGAGGATTTTGTAAACTGCTATGTTATAGATGCTTGCAGATGCTTGCATATATTGATTCATATGTGCACGTGAGGCACTTTGGAAATACCTTGTCTTAGCATAACGATTTGCATAACGCATCATGCTTTAAAATGTAATTGTTGAAAGTTGGGCTGAATGAAATAGGCTAACGAATTCGAACTAATGGGCTACCCCATGCAGGATATCCATGACGATTTCTGTGACGAAAAATCGTGTCCACGTAGGATGCCACGTCATTCCAGGTTGTCAATTGAAAACTACGTGGCGTTGGTCCATGACGGTCTGTTCCGTCACAATGGTTTGGGCCTTGGGCGGGCCTGGCGTAGATCCTTGACGGTCAAAAATCGTCATGGACAGCACCATGTCAAATTATGACGCGATATACATGACGGATTTCAAATCCGTCAAGGATGGGCACCCATGACGGATTTTGCCTGGCCTGTGACGGATTAGTACCGTCACGTATTAACAGGTTTCTTGTAGTGTACCTAGATAATCTCATAATTATTCGCTTTTCTATCAATTGCTCAACAGTAATTTGTTCACCCACCGTAGAATACTTATGCTCTTGAGAGAAGCCACTAGTGAAACCTATGGCCCCCGGGTCTATTCTTATCATATCAATCTCCATTACTTTATTTACTTGCTTTGTTTCTACTTCGCCTTTTACTTTTTACTTTGCATCTATCTATCAAAATACCAAAAATATTATCTCTATCAGATCTCACTCTCGTAAGTGACCGTGAAGGGATTGACAACCCCTAAGCGTTGGTTGCGAGTTGCTATCGTTTTGTGTAGGTACGAGGGACTTGTGCGTGGTCTCCTATTGGATTGATACCTTGGTTCTCAAAAACTGAGGGAAATACTTACGCTACTTTACTGGATCATCCTCTCCTCTTCGGGGAAATCCAACGCAGTGCTCAAGAGGTAGCAAGAAGAATTTCTAGCGCCGTTGCCGGGGAGTTCACGCAAAAGTCAACTATACCAACTACCCAACACAATCCCTATCTCTCGCGTTACATTATTTGCCTCTCGTTTTCCTCTCCCCCACTTCACCCTTGTCGTTTTATTCGCCCTCTCTTTCCCAATCTCATCCTCTCTTTCTCTTTCGCTTTTTTCTCGTTTGCCTTTTCTTGTGTGTTGGATTACTTGTTGCCATGGCACAAGATAATACCAAATTGTGTGATTTCTCGAATACCAATAATAATGATTTCCTTAGTACTCCGATTGCTCCTCTTAATAATGATGAGTCTTGTGAAATCAATACCGCTTTGTTGAATCTGTTTATGAAAGATCAATTCGCCGATCTTCCTAGTGAAGATGCCACTACTCATGTAAACAATTTTTTTTATTTGTGTGATATGCAGAAGAAGAAAGATACGGATAACAATATTGTCAAATTGAAGTTATTTCCGTTTTCACTTAGAGATCGTGCTAAAATTTGGTTTTCGTCTTTGCCTAAAAATAGTATTGATTCTTGGAACAAGTGCAATGATGCTTTTATCTCTAAATATTTTCCTCCCGCTAAGATCATCACTCTTAGGAACGATATTATGAATTTCAAACAACTTGATCATGAGCATGTTGCCCAATCTTGGGAAAGAATGAAATTGATGCTTCGCAATTGCCCTACTCATGGTTTGAATTTATGGATGATCATACAAAAAATTTATGTCGGATTAAATTTTGCTTCTAGAAATCTTTTAGACTCGGCCGCGGGAGGCACGTTTATGGAAATTACATTAGGAGATGCTACAAAATTGCTTGACAATATTATGGCTAATTATTCTCAATGGCATACCGAAAGAACTTCTAGTAAAAAAGTGCATGCTATAGAGGAAATCAATGTTTTGAGTGAAAAGATGGATGAACTAATGAAGATATTTTCTACTAAAAATACTCCTCTTGATCCCAATGATATGCCTTTATCTACTTTGATTGAGAATAATAATGAATCTATGGATGTGAATTTTGTTGGAAGGAATAGTTTTGGAAATAATGCGTATAGAGGAATATTAATCCTAGGCCTTATCCTAGTAATCCTTCTAATAATTATGGAAATTCCTACAACAACTCTTATGGAAATTTTAATAAGATGCCCTCTGCATTTGAGAGTAGTGTTAAAGAGTTTATGAATTCACAAAAGAATTTTAATGCTTTGCTTGAAGAAAAATTGCTTGAGGTTGATGATTTGGCTAGGAGCGTTGATAGAATTTCTCTTGAAATTGATTCTTTAAAGCTTAGATCTATTCCTCCTAAGCATGATATCAATGAGTCTCTCAAAGCTATGAGAATTTCCATTGATTAGTGCAAGGAAAGAACCGCCAGGATGCGTGCTTCCACGGATGCCTTTATTAAAGCGTGTTCTTCCGATTCCTATGAAAATCAAGATGAAGATCTAAAAGTTATTGATGTGTCCCCTATTAAATCCTTGTTTTGCAATATGAATCTTGATGAAACTGAATATGATCTTCCTTTACCTAGAAGGCGTCCTAAGAATTCTGAGTTTCTAGATCTCGATGATGATATTGATGAAAATGGGATTGAAAGAAATAAAAATCTTGATGTTGCTAAACCCACTATTTTGGATCTCAAGGAATTTAATTATTAAAATTGCTCTTTGATTGGTTGTATTTCCTTGTTGCAATCCGTGCTAGATTCTCCTCATGCTTATAGTCAAAATAAGGCCTTTACCGAGCACATTGTTGATGCCTTGATGCAATCTTATGAAGAAAAACTTGAGTTGAAAGTTTCTATCCCTAGAAAACTCTATGATGAGTGGGAACCTACTATCACAATTAAAATTAAAGATTATGAGTTTCATTCCTTGTGTGATTTGGGTGCTAGTGTCTCCACTATTCCCAAAACTTTGTGTGATTTGCTAGATTTCCGTGACTATGAAGATTGCTCTCTAAATTTGCATCTTATGGATTCCACTATTAAAAAGCCTATGGGAAGAATTAATGATGTACTTATTGTTGCCAATAGGAATTATGTGCCCGTAGATTTTATCGTTCTTGATATAGATTGCAATCCTTCATGTCCTATTATTCTTGGTAGACCTTTCCTTAGAACGATTAGTGCGATTATTGACATGAAGGAAGGGAATATTAGATTCCAATTTCCCTTACGAAAGGGTATGGAACACTTCCCTAGAAATAAAATAAAAGTACCATATGAATCTATCATGAGAGCCACTTATGGATTGCCTACCAAAGACGGCAAAACTTAGATCAATCTTCGCTTTTATGCCTAGCTAGGGGCGTTAAACGATAGCGCTTGTTGGGAGGCAACCCAATTTTATTTTGTGTTCTTTGTTTTTGTTCCTGTTTAGTGCTGAATTTTGTTTCTACTTTCTGCTTAGATGTGGTTTTATGTTTTAATTAGTGTTCGTGCCAAGTAGAACCTATAGGATAAGCTATGATGATAGTTGATTTGATTCTGCTGAAAAACAGAAACTTTGCGCTCACGAGAAAAAATTCAATAAATCACAGGAACGTGATTTTGCATTAACTATTTTTGCAGCTGATTAATAAACAAATTCTCCAGTATGTCCTATTTTGGTAGAATTTTTAGAGTTCCAGAAGTTTGCGTTAGTTACAGATTGCTACAGACTGTTCTGTTTTTGACAGATTCTGTTTTTCGTGTGTTGTTTACTTATTTCAATGCATCTATGGCTAATAAATTAGTTTATAAACCATAAGGAAGTTGGAATATAGTAGGTTTAACACCAATATAAATAAAGAATGAGTTCATTACAGTACCTTGAAGTAGTCTTTTGTTTTCTATCACTAACGGAGCTCACGAGATTTCTATTGAGTTTTGTGTTGTGAAGTTTTCAAGTTTTGGCTGAATTCTTTAGATGGATTATGGAACAAAGAGTGGCAAGAGCCTAAGCTTGGGGATGCCCATGGCACCCCCAAGATAATCCAAGGACACCAAAATTCAAAGCTTGGGGATGCCGGAAGGCATCCCTCTTTAAATCTACTTCCATCGGTAATTTACTTGGAGCTATATTTTTATTCACTACATGATATGTGTTTTGCTTGGAGCGTCTTTATTATTTGTGTCTTTGCTTGTTAGTTTTCCACAATCATCCTTGCTGTACACACCTTTTTAGAGAGCCATACATGATTTGGAATTTGCTAGAATACTCTATGTGCTTCACTTATATCTTTTGAGCTTGATAGTTTTGCTCATAGTGCTTCACTTATATCTTTTGAGCGTAATAATTTTTGCTCTAGTGCTTCACTTAGATCTTTAAAAGCACGGTGGTGGATTTGTTTTAAATAAACTATTGATCTCTCATGCTTCACTTAGATTATTTTGAGAGTTGTTAATAGCATGGTAATTTGCTTAAAGTTAATATACTTGGTATTCAAGATTTGTGAAACTTTCTTTTGAGTGCGTTGAATACTAAGATAAGTTTGATGCTTGTTGATTGTTTTGAGATATGGAGGTGATAATATTAAAGCAATGCTAGTAGGGGTAATTATGAATTTAAAGAATGCTTGCGTTGAAGTTTGTGATTCCGTAGCATGCACGTATGGTGAACTGCTTGTGATGAAGTCGGAGCACAATTTTATTTATTGATTGTCTTCCTTATGAGTGGCGATCGGGGACGGCGATGTTCTTTTCCTACCAATCTATCCCCTAGGAGTATGCATTTAATGCTTTGGTTTTGATGACTTCTAAATTTTGCAATAAGTGCATGAGTTCTTTTGATTAATGTTGAGTCCATGGATTATCGCACTCTCACCTTTCCGCCATTGCTAGCCTCTCTAATACCGCGCACTTTTCGCGGTATCATACACCACCATATACCTTCCTCAAAACAGCCACCATACCTACCTATTATGGCATTTCCATAGCCATTCCGAGATATATTGCCATGCAACTCTCCACCGTTCCGTTCATATGACACACATTACTTTTGTCATATTGCTCTTTGCATGAACATGTAGTTGACATTGTATTTGTGGCAAGGCCCTCTTCATAATTTTCATACATGTCGCTCTTGATTCATTGCATATCCGGTAACCACGGAGGCATTCATATAGAGTCATATCTTGTTCTAAGTATCGAGTTGTAATTGTTGAGTTGTAAGAAAAATAAGAGTGTGATGATCATCATTATTAGAGCATTGTCCCAGTGAGGAAAGAATGATGGAGACTATGATTCCCCCATAAGTCGGGATGAGACTCCGGACTTTATGAAAAATAAAAGAGGCCAAAGAAGCCCAAATAAAATAAAAAATAAAAAAGAAGCCCAAATAAAATAAAAAATAAAAAAGAAGCCAAAGAAGCCCACCAAAAGAAAAAAAAGAAAAAAAAGAAAAAAATGAGAGAAAAAGAGAGAAGGGACAATGCTACTATCCTTTTTCCACACTTGTGCTTCAAAATAAGCACCATGATCTTCATGATAGAGAGTCTCATATGTTATCACTTTCATATACTAGTGGGAATTTTTCATTATAGAACTTGGCTTGTATATTCCAATGATTGGCTTCCTCAAAAGTGCCCAAGGTCTTCTTGAGCAAGCAAGTTGGATGCACACCAACTAAGTTTCTTTTGTTGAGCTTTCATATACTTATAGCTCTAGTGCATCTGTTGCATGGCAATCCCTACTCACTCACATTGATATCTATTGATGGGCATCTCCATAGCCCGTTGATATGCCTAGTTGATGTGAGACTATCTTCTCCTTTTGTCTTCTCCACAACCACCATTCTATTCCACCTATAGTGCTATGTCCATGGCTCACGCTCATGTATTGCGTGAAAGTTGAAAAAGTTTTGAGATTACGAAAGTATGAAATAATTGCTTGGCTCGTCATCGGGGTTGTGCATGATTAAATACTTTGTGTGATGAAGATATAGCATAGCCAGACTATATGATTTTGTAGGGATAACTTTCCTTAACCATGCTATTTTGAGAAGACATGATTGCTTTGATTAGTATGCTTGAAGTATTATTACTTTTATGTTAATATGAACTTTTGTCTTGAATCTTTTGGATCTTAATATTCATGTCACAATTAAGAAGATTTACATTGAAATTATGCCAAAGTATCACTCCGCATCAAAAATTCTTTTTTATCATTTACCTACTTGAGGACGAAAGGTGAATTAAGCTTGGGGATGCTTGATACGTCTCCAACGTATCTATAATTTTTGATTACTCCATGCTACTTTGTCTACTGTTTTGGACTATATTGGTCTTTATTTTACACTTCCATATTATTTTTGGGACTAACCTATTAACCGGAGGCCCAGCCCAGAATTGCTGTTTTTTGCCTATTTCAGTATTTCGAAGAAACAGAATATCAAACGGAGTCCAAACGGAATAAAACCTTCGGGAACGTGATTTTCTCACCGAACGTGATCCAGGAGACTTGGACTGTACTCCAAGAAGTGCTAGAGGCGGTCATGAGGGTGGAGGTGCGCCCGGCACGCCCTGCCTCGTGGGCCCCTGTTGCTCCACCGACGTACTCCTTCCTCCTATATATACCTCACGGAGCCAAAAACCTAATTCCACCGCCGCAACCTTCAGATCCATGAGATCCCATCTTGGGGCCTGTTTGAACTCATGGGAGAGGGCATCTACCACGGAGGGCTTCTACATCAACACCATAGCCTCTCCGATGAAGTGTGAGTAGTTTATTTTAGACCTTCGGGTCCATAGTTATTAGCTAGATGGCTTCTTCTCTCTCTTTGGATCTCAATACAATGTTCTCCCCCTCTCTTGTGGAGATCTATTCGATGTAATCTTCTTTTGCGGTGTGTTTGTTGAGACCGATGAATTGTGGGTTTATGATCCATCTTATCTATGAACAATATTTGATTCTTCTCTGAATTCTTTTATGTATGATTGAGTTATCTTTACAAGTCTCTTCGAATTATCCGTTTGGTTTGGCCAACTAGATTGGTAGTTCTTGCAATGGGAGAAGTGTTTAGCTTTGGGTTCAATCTTGCGGTGTCCTTACTCGATGTGATGAAAAGAGTTGCAAGGCACGTATTGTATTGTTGCCATCGAGGATAACAAGATGGAGTTTTATCATATTGCATGAATTTATCGCTCTACATCATGTCATCTTGCTTAAAGCGTTACTGCTTTTACTTAATACTCTAGATGCATCTGGATAGCAGTCGATGAGTGGAGTAATAGTAGTAGATGCAGAATCGTTTCGATCTACTTGTCTTGGACGTGATGCCTATATACATGATCATACCTAGATAATCTCATAATTATTAGCTTTTCTATCAATTGCTCAACAGTAATTTGTTCACCCACCGTAGAATAATTATGCTCTTGAGAGAAGCCACTAGTGAAACCTATGGCCCCCGGGTCTATTCTTATCATATCAATCTCCATTACTTTATTTACTTGCTTTGTTTCTACTTTGCCTTTTACTTTTACTTTGCATCTATCTATCAAAATACCAAAATATTATCTCTATCGGATCTCACTCTCGTAAGTGACCGTGAAGGGATTGACAACCCCTAAGCGTTGGTTGCGAGTTGCTATCGTTTTGTGTAGGTACGAGGGACTTGTGCGTGGTCTCCTCGGATTGATACCTTGGTTCTCAAAAACTGAGGGAAATACTTATGCTACTTTACTGCATCATCCTCTCCTCTTCAGGGAAATCCAACGCAGTGCTCAACAGGTAGCAAGAAGAATTTCTAGCGCCGTTGCCGGGGAGTTCACGCAAAAGTCAACTATACCAAGTACCCATCACAATCCCTATCTCTCGCATTACATTATTTGCCTCTCGTTTTTCTCTCCCCACTTCCCCTTGTCGTTTTATTCGCCTCTCTTTCCCAATCTCCTCCTCTCTTTCTCTTTCGCCTTTTCTCGTTTGCCTTTTCTTGTGTGTTGGATTACTTGTTGCCATGGCACAAGATAATACCAAATTGTGTGATTTCTCGAGTACCAATAATAATGATTTCCTTAGTAATTCGATTGCTCCTCTTAATAATGACGAGTCTTGTGAAATCAATGCCGCTTTGCTGAATCTTGTTATGAAAGATCAATTCGCCGACCTTCCTAGTGAAGATGCCGCTACTCATGTAAACAATCTTTTTTATTTGTGTGATATGCAGAAGAAGAAAGATACGGATAACAATATTGTCAAATTGAAGTTATTTCCGTTTCACTTAGAGATCGTGCTAAAATTTGGTTTTCGTCTTTGCCTAAAAATAGTATTGATTCTTGGAACAAGTGCAATGATGCTTTTATCTCGAAATATTTTCCTCCCGCTAAGATCATCACTCTTAGGAACGATATTATGAATTTCAAACAACTTGATCATGAGCATGTTGCCCAATCTTGGGAAAGAATGAAATTGATGCTTCGCAATTGCCCTACTCATGGTTTGAATTTATGGATGATCATACAAAATTTTTATGTCGGATTAAATTTTGCTTCTAGAAATCTTTTTAGACTCGGCCGCTGGAGGCACGTTTATGGAAATTACATTAGGAGATGCTACAAAATTGCTTGACAATATTATGGCTCATTACTCTCAATGGCATCTTGAAAGAACTTCTAGTAAAAAGTGCATGCTATAGAGGAAATCAATGTTTTGAATGAAAAGATGGATGAACTTATGAAGATATTTGCTACTAAAAATACTCCTCTTGATCCCAATGATATGCCTTTATCTACTTTGATTGAGAATAATAATGAATCTATGGATGTGAATTTTGTTGGAAGGAATAGTTTTGGAAATAATGCGTATAGAGGGAATTTTAATCCTAGGCCTTATCCTAGTAATCCTTCTAATAATTATGGAAATTCCTACAACAACTCTTATGGAAATTTTAATAAGATGCCCTCTGCATTTGAGAGTAGTGTTAAAGAGTTTATGAATTCACAAAAGAATTTTAATGCTTTGCTTGAAGAAAAATTGCTTAAGGTTGATGATTTGGCTAGGAAGGTTGATAGAATTTCTCTTGAAATTGATTCTTTAAAGCTTAGATCTATTCCTCCTAAGCATGATATCAATGAGTCTCTCAAAGCTATGAAAATTTCCATTGATTAGTGCAAGGAAAGAACCGCCAGGATGCGTGCTTCCACGGATGCCTTTATTAAAGCGTGTACTTCCGATTCCTATGAAAATCAAGATGAAGATCTAAAAGTTATTGATGTGTCCCCTATTAAATCCTTGTTTTGCAATATGAATCTTGATGAAAATGAATATGATCTTCCTTTACCTAGAAGGCATCCTAAGAATTCTGAGTTTCTAGATCTCGATGATGAAATTGATGAAAGTGGGATTGAAAGAAATAAAAATCTTGATGTTGCTAAACCCACTATTTTGGACCTCAAGGAATTTAATTATTAAATTGCTCTTTGATTGGTTGTATTTCCTTGTTGCAATCCGTGCTAGATTCTCCTCATGCTTATAGTCAAAATAAGGCCTTTCTTGAACACATTGTTGATGCCTTGATGCAATCTTATGAAGAAAAACTTGAGTTGAAAGTTTCTATCCCTAGAAAACTCTATGATGAGTGGGAACCTACTATCACAATTAAAATTAAAGATTATGAGTTTCATTCCTTGTGTGATTTGGGTGCTAGTGTCTCCACTATTCCCAAAACTTTGTGTGATTTGCTAGATTTCCGTGACTTTGAAGATTGCTCTCTAAATTTGCATCTTGGATTCCACTATTAAAAAGCCTATGGGAAGAATTAATGATGTTCTTATTGTTGCCAATAGGAATTATGTGCCCGTAGATTTTATCGTTCTTGATATAGATTGCAATCCTTCATGTCCTATTATTCTTGGTAGACCTTTCCTTAGAACGATTAGTGCGATTATTGACATGAAGGAAGGGAATATTAGATTCCAATTTCCCTTACGAAAGGGTATGGAACACTTCCCTAGAAATAAAATAAAAGTACCATATGAATCTATCATGAGAGCCACTTATGGATTGCCTACCAAAGACGGCAAAACTTAGATCTATCTTCGCTTTTATGCCTAGCTAGGGGCGTTAAACGATAGCGCTTGTTGGGAGGCAACCCAATTTTATTTTGTGTTCTTTGTTTTTGCTCCTGTTTAGTGCTGAATTTTGTTTATACTTTCTGCTTAGATGTGGTTTTATGTTTTAATTAGTGTTCGTGCCAAGTAGAACCTATAGGATAAGCTATGATGATAGTTGATTTGATTCTGCTGAAAAACAGAAACTTTAGCTCCACGAGAAAAAATTCAATAAATCACAGGAACGTGATTTTGCATTGACTATTTTTGCGGCTGATCAATAAACAAATTCTCCAGTATGTCCTATTTTGGTAGAATTTTTAGAGTTCCAGAAGTTTGCGTTAGTTACAGATTGCTACAGACTGTTCTGTTTTTGACAGATTCTGTTTTTCGTGTGTTGTTTACTTATTTCAATGCATCTATGGCTAATAAATTAGTTTATAAACCATAAGAAAGTTGGAATATAGTAGGTTTAACACCAATATAAATAAAGAATGAGTTCATTACAGTACCTTGAAGTAGTCTTTTGTTTTCTATCACTAACGGAGCTCACGAGATTTCTATTGAGTTTTGTGTTGTGAAGTTTTCAAGTTTTGGGTGAATTCTTTAGATGGATTATGGAACAAAGAGTGGCAAGAGCCTAAGCTTGGGGATGCCCATGGCACCCCCAAGATAATCCAAGGACACCAAAAATTCAAAGCTTGGGGATGCCGGAAGGCATCCCTCTTTAATCTACTTCCATCGGTAATTACTTGGAGCTATATTTTTATTCACTACATGATATGTGTTTTGCTTGGAGCGTCTTTATTATTTGTGTCTTTGCTTGTTAGTTTTCCACAATCATCCTTGCTGTACACACCTTTTTAGAGAGCCATACATGATTTGGAATTTGCTAGAATACTCTATGTGCTTCACTTATATCTTTTGAGCTTGATAGTTTTGCTCATAGTGCTTCACTTATATCTTTTGAGCGTAATAATTTTTGCTCTAGTGCTTCACTTAGATCTTTAAAAGCACGGTGGTGGATTTGTTTTAAATAAACTATTGATCTCTCATGCTTCACTTAGATTATTTTGAGAGTTGTTAATAGCATGGTAATTTGCTTAAAGTTAATATACTTGGTATTCAAGATTTGTGAAACTTTCTTTTGAGTGCGTTGAATACTAAGATAAGTTTGATGCTTGTTGATTGTTTTGAGATATGGAGGTGATAATATTAAAGCAATGCTAGTAGGGGTAATTATGAATTTAAAGAATGCTTGCGTTGAAGTTTGTGATTCCCGTAGCATGCACGTATGGTGAACTGCTTGTGATGAAGTCGGAGCACAATTTTATTTATTGATTGTCTTCCTTATGAGTGGCAGTCGGGGACGAGCGATGTTCTTTTCCTACCAATCTATCCCCCTAGGAGTATGCGTTTAATGCTTTGGTTTTTGATGACTTCTAAATTTTTGCAATAAGTGCATGAGTTCTTTTGATTAATGTTGAGTCCATGGATTATACGCACTCTCACCTTTCCGCCATTGCTAGCCTCTCTAATACCGCGCACTTTTCGCCGGTATCATACACCCACCATATACCTTCCTCAAAACAGCCACCATACCTACCTATTATGGCATTTCCATAGCCATTCCGAGATATATTGCCATGCAACTCTCCACCGTTCCGTTCCTATGACACACATTACTTTTGTCATATTGCTCTTTGCATGAACATGTAGTTGACATTGTATTTGTGGCAAGGCCCTCTTCATAATTTTCATACATGTCGCTCTTGATTCATTGCATATCCCGCAATTCACGGGAGGCATTCATATAGAGTCATATCTTGTTCTAAGTATCGAGTTGTAATTGTTGAGTTGTAAGAAAAATAAGAGTGTGATGATCATCATTATTAGAGCATTGTCCCAAAGTGAGGAAAGAATGATTGAGACTATGATTCCCCCATAAGTCGGGATGAGACTCGGACTTTATGAAAAATAAAAGAGGCCAAAGAAGCCCAAATAAAAAAAGAAAAAAAAGAAGCCAAAGAAGCCCACCAAAATAATAATTAAAAAAATATGAGAGAAAAAGAGAGAAGGGACAATGCTACTATCCTTTTTCCACACTTGTGCTTCAAAATAAGCACCATGATCTTCATGATAGAGAGTCTCATATGTTATCACTTTCATATACTAGTGGGAATTTTTCATTATAGAACTTGGCTTGTATATTCCAATGATTGGCTTCCTCAAAAGTGCCCTAGGTCTTCTTGAGCAAGCAAGTTGGATGCACACCAACTAAGTTTCTTTTGTTGAGCTTTCATATACTTATAGCTCTAGTGCATCTGTTGCATGGCAATCCCTACTCACTCATATTGATATCTATTGATGGGCATCTCCATAGCCCGTTGATATGCCTAGTTGATGTGAGACTATCTACTCCTTTTTGTCTTCTCCACAACCACCATTCTATTCCACCTATAGTGCTATGTCCATGGCTCACGCTCATGTATTGCGTGAAAGTTGAAAAAGTTTTGAGATTACGAAAGTATGAAATAATTGCTTGGCTCGTCATCGGGGTTGTGCATGATTAAATACTTTGTGTGATGAAGATATAGCATAGCCAGACTATATGATTTTGTAGGGATAACTTTCCTTAACCATGCTATTTTGAGAAGACATGATTGCTTTGATTAGTATGCTTGAAGTATTATTACTTTTATGTTAATATGAACTTTTGTCTTGAATCTTTTGGATCTTAATATTCATGTCACAATTAAGAAGATTTACATTGAAATTATGCCAAAGTATCACTCCGCATCAAAAATTCTTTTTTATCATTTACCTACTTGAGGACGAGCAGGAATTAAGCTTGGGGATGCTTGATACGTCTCCAACGTATCTATAATTTTTGATTACTCCATGCTACTTTGTCTACTGTTTTGGACTATATTGGTCTTTATTTTACACTTCCATATTATTTTTAGGACTAACATATTAACCAGAGGCCCAGCCCAGAATTGTTTTTTTTGCCTATTTCAGTATTTCGAAGAAACAGAATATCAAACGGAGTCCAAACGGAATAAAACCTTCGGGAACGTGATTTTCTCACCGAACGTGATCCAGGAGACTTGGACTGTACTCCAAGAAGTGCTAGAGGCGGTCATGAGGGTGGAGGGTGCGCCCCCCTGGGCACGCCCCCCTGCCTCGTGGGCCCCCTGTTGCTCCACCGACGTACTCCTTCCTCCTATATATACCTACGGAGCCAAAAACCTAATTCCACCGCCGCAACCTTCTCAGATCCATGAGATCCCATCTTGGGGCCTGTTAGGATTCACGGAGAGGGCATCTACCACGGAGGGCTTCTACATCAACACCATAGCCTCTCCGATGAAGTGTGAGTAGTTTATTTTAGACCTTCGGGTCCATAGTTATTAGCTAGATGGCTTCTTCTCTCTCTTTGGATCTCAATACAATGTTCTCCCCCTCTCTTGTGGAGATATATTCGATGTAATCTTGTTTTTGCGGTGTGTTTGTTGAGACCGATGAATTGTGGGTTTATGATCCATCTTATCTATGAACAATATTTGATTCTTCTCTGAATTCTTTTATGTATGATTGAGTTATCTTTACAAGTCTCTTCGAATTATCCGTTTGGTTTGGCCAACTAGATTGGTAGTTCTTGCAATGGGAGAAGTGTTTAGCTTTGGGTTCAATCTTGCGGTGTCCTTACTCAGTGACAGAAAGAGTTGCAAGGCACGTATTGTATTGTTGCCATCGAGGATAACAAGATGGAGTTTTTATCATATTGCATGAATTTATTACTCTACATCATGTCATCTTGCTTAAAGCGTTACTCTGCTTTTACTTAATACTCTAGATGCATGCCGGATAGCGATCGATGAGTGGAGTAATAGTAGTAGATGCAGAATCGTTTCGATCTACTTGTCTTGGACGTGATGCCTATATACATGATCATACCTAGATAATCTCATAATTATTCGCTTTTCTATCAATTGCTCAACAGTAATTTGTTCACCCACCGTAGAATACTTATGCTCTTGAGAGAAGCCACTAGTGAAACCTATGGCCCCCGGGTCTATTCTTATCATATCAATCTCCATTACTTTATTTACTTGCTTTGTTTCTACTTTGCCTTTTACTTTTTACTTTGCATCTATCTATCAAAATACCAAAAATATTATCTCTATCAGATCTCACTCTCGTAAGTGACCGTGATGGGATTGACAACCCCTAAGCGTTGGTTGCGAGTTGCTATCGTTTTGTGTAGGTACGAGGGACTTGTGCGTGGTCTCCTCGGATTGATACCTTGGTTCTCAAAACTGAGGGAAATACTTATGCTACTTTACTGCATCATCCTCTCCTCTTCAGGGAAATCCAACGCAGTGCTCAACAGGTAGCAAGAAGAATTTCTAGCGCCGTTGCCGGGGAGTTCACGCAAAAGTCAACTATACCAAGTACCCATCACAATCCCTATCTCTCGCATTACATTATTTGCCTCTCGTTTTCCTCTCCCCCACTTCCCCCTTGTCGTTTTATTCGCCCTCTCTTTCCCAATCTCCTCCTCTCTTTCTCTTTCGCCTTTTTCTCGTTTGCCTTTTCTTGTGTGTTGGATTACTTGTTGCCATGGCACAAGATAATACCAAATTGTGTGATTTCTCGAGTACCAATAATAATGATTTCCTTAGTACTCGATTGCTCCTCTTAATAATGATGAGTCTTGTGAAATCAATGCCGCTTTGCTGAATCTTGTTATGAAAGATCAATTACCGACCTTCCTAGTGAAGATGCCGCTACTCATGTAAACAATTTTGTTGATTTGTGTGATATGCAGAGAAGAAGAAAGATACGGATAACAATATTGTCAAATTGAAGTTATTTCCGTTTTCACTTAGAGATCGTGCTAAAATTTGGTTTTCGTCTTTGCCTAAAAATAGTATTGATTCTTGGAACAAGTGCAATGATGCTTTTATCTCTAAATATTTTCCTCCCGCTAAGATCATCACTCTTAGGAACGACATTATGAATTTCAAACAACTTGATCATGAGCATGTTGCCCAATCTTGGGAAAGAATGAAATTGATGCTTCAATTGCCCTACTCATGGTTTGAATTTATGGATGATCATACAAAAAATTTATGTCGGATTAAATTTTGCTTCTAGAAATCTTTTAGACTCGGCCGCGGGAGGCACGTTTATGGAAATTACATTAGGAGATGCTACAAAATTGCTTGACAATATTATGGCTAATTATTCTCAATGGCATACCGAAAGAACTTCTAGTAAAAAAGTGCATGCTATAGAGGAAATCAATGTTTTGAGTGAAAAGATGGATGAACTAATGAAGATATTTTCTACTAAAAATACTCCTCTTGATCCCAATGATATGCCTTTATCTACTTTGATTGAGAATAATAATGAATCTATGGATGTGAATTTTGTTGGAAGGAATAGTTTTGGAAATAATGCGTATAGAGGGAATATTAATCCTAGGCCTTATCCTAGTAATCCTTCTAATAATTATGGAAATTCCTACAACAACTCTTATGGAAATTTTAATAAGATGCCCTCTGCATTTGAGAGTAGTGTTAAAGAGTTTATGAATTCACAAAAGAATTTTAATGCTTTGCTTGAAGAAAAATTGCTTGAGGTTGATGATTTGGCTAGGAACGTTGATAGAATTTCTCTTGAAATTGATTCTTTAAAGCTTAGATCTATTCCTCCTAAGCATGATATCAATGAGTCTCTCAAAGCTATGAGAATTTCCATTGATTAGTGCAAGGAAAGAACCGCCAGGATGCGTGCTTCCACGGATGCCTTTATTAAAGCGTGTTCTTCCGATTCCTATGAAAATCAAGATGAAGATCTAAAAGTTATTGATGTGTCCCCTATTAAATCCTTGTTTTGCAATATGAATCTTGATGAAACTGAATATGATCTTCCTTTACCTAGAAGGCGTCCTAAGAATTCTGAGTTTCTAGATCTCGATGATGATATTGATGAAAATGGGATTGAAAGAAATAAAAATCTTGATGTTGCTAAACCCACTATTTTGGATCTCAAGGAATTTAATTATTAAAATTGCTCTTTGATTGGTTGTATTTCCTTGTTGCAATCCGTGCTAGATTCTCCTCATGCTTATAGTCAAAATAAGGCCTTTACCGAGCACATTGTTGATGCCTTGATGCAATCTTATGAAGAAAAACTTGAGTTGAAAGTTTCTATCCCTAGAAAACTCTATGATGAGTGGGAACCTACTATCACAATTAAAATTAAAGATTATGAGTTTCATTCCTTGTGTGATTTGGGTGCTAGTGTCTCCACTATTCCCAAAACTTTGTGTGATTTGCTAGATTTCCGTGACTATGAAGATTGCTCTCTAAATTTGCATCTTGCGGATTCCACTATTAAAAAGCCTATGGGAAGAATTAATGATGTACTTATTGTTGCCAATAGGAATTATGTGCCCGTAGATTTTATCGTTCTTGATATAGATTGCAATCCTTCATGTCCTATTATTCTTGGTAGACCTTTCCTTAGAACGATTAGTGCGATTATTGACATGAAGGAAGGGAATATTAGATTCCAATTTCCCTTACGAAAGGGTATGGAACACTTCCTAGAAATAAAATAAAAGTACCATATGAATCTATCATGAGAGCCACTTATGGATTGCCTACCAAAGACGGCAAAACTTAGATCAATCTTCGCTTTTATGCCTAGCTAGGGGCGTTAAGCGATAGCGCTTTGTTGGGAGGCAACCCAATTTTATTTTGTGTTCTTTGTTTTTGTTCCTGTTTAGTGCTGAATTTTGTTTCTACTTTCTGCTTAGATGTGGTTTTATGTTTTAATTAGTGTTCGTGCCAAGTAGAACCTATAGGATAAGCTATGATGATAGTTGATTTGATTCTGCTGAAAAACAGAAACTTTGCGCTCACGAGAAAATTCAATAAATCACAGGAACGTGATTTTGCATTAACTATTTTTGCAGCTGATTAATAAACAAATTCTCCAGTATGTCCTATTTTGGTAGAATTTTTAGAGTTCCAGAAGTTTGCGTTAGTTACAGATTGCTACAGACTGTTCTGTTTTTGACAGATTCTGTTTTTCGTGTGTTGTTTACTTATTTCAATGCATCTATGGCTAATAAATTAGTTTATAAACCATAAGGAAGTTGGAATATAGTAGGTTTAACACCAATATAAATAAAGAATGAGTTCATTACAGTACCTTGAAGTAGTCTTTTGTTTTCTATCACTAACGGAGCTCACGAGATTTCTATTGAGTTTTGTGTTGTGAAGTTTTCAAGTTTTGGCTGAATTCTTTAGATGGATTATGGAACAAAGAGTGGCAAGAGCCTAAGCTTGGGGATGCCCATGGCACCCCCAAGATAATCCAAGGACACCAAAAATTCAAAGCTTGGGGATGCCCCGGAAGGCATCCCCTCTTTCGTCTACTTCCATCGGTAATTTACTTGGAGCTATATTTTTATTCACTACATGATATGTGTTTTGCTTGGAGCGTCTTTATTATTTGTGTCTTTGCTTGTTAGTTTTCCACAATCATCCTTGCTGTACACACCTTTTAGAGAGCCATACATGATTTGGAATTTGCTAGAATACTCTATGTGCTTCACTTATATCTTTTGAGCTTGATAGTTTTGCTCATAGTGCTTCACTTATATCTTTTGAGCGTAATAATTTTTGCTCTAGTGCTTCACTTAGATCTTTAAAAGCACGGTGGTGGATTTGTTTTAAATAAACTATTGATCTCTCATGCTTCACTTAGATTATTTTGAGAGTTGTTAATAGCATGGTAATTTGCTTAAAGTTAATATACTTGGTATTCAAGATTTGTGAAACTTTCTTTTGAGTCGTTGAATACTAAGATAAGTTTGATGCTTGTTGATTGTTTTGAGATATGGAGGTGATAATATTAAAGCAATGCTAGTAGGGGTAATTATGAATTTAAAGAATGCTTGCGTTGAAGTTTGTGATTCCCGTAGCATGCACGTATGGTGAACTGCTTGTGATGAAGTCGGAGCACAATTTTATTTATTGATTGTCTTCCTTATGAGTGGCAGTCGGGGACGAGCGATGTTCTTTTCCTACCAATCTATCCCCCTAGGAGTATGCATTTAATGCTTTGGTTTTTGATGACTTCTAAATTTTTGCAATAAGTGCATGAGTTCTTTTGATTAATGTTGAGTCCATGGATTATACGCACTCTCACCTTTCCGCCATTGCTAGCCTCTCTAATACCGCGCACTTTTCGCCGGTATCATACACCACCATATACCTTCCTCAAAACAGCCACCATACCTACCTATTATGGCATTTCCATAGCCATTCCGAGATATATTGCCATGCAACTCTCCACCGTTCCGTTCATATGACACACATTACTTTTGTCATATTGCTCTTTGCATGAACATGTAGTTGACATTGTATTTGTGGCAAGGCCCTCTTCATAATTTTCATACATGTCGCTCTTGATTCATTGCATATCCCGGTAACCCGCCGGAGGCATTCATATAGAGTCATATCTTGTTCTAAGTATCGAGTTGTAATTGTTGAGTTGTAAGAAAAATAAGAGTGTGATGATCATCATTATTAGAGCATTGTCCCAGTGAGGAAAGAATGATGGAGACTATGATTCCCCCATAAGTCGGGATGAGACTCCGGACTTTATGAAAAATAAAAGAGGCCAAAGAAGCCCAAATAAAATAAAAATAAAAAAGAAGCCCAAATAAAATAAAAAATAAAAAGAAGCCAAAGAAGCCCACCAAAAGAAAAAAAAAGAAAAAAAAGAAAAAAATGAGAGAAAACGAGAGAAGCGACAATGCTACTATCCTTTTTCCACACTTGTGCTTCAAAATAAGCACCATGATCTTCATGATAGAGAGTCTCATATGTTATCACTTTCATATACTAGTGGGAATTTTTCATTATAGAACTTGGCTTGTATATTCCAATGATTGGCTTCCTCAAAAGTGCCCAAGGTCTTCTTGAGCAAGCAAGTTGGATGCACACCAACTAAGTTTCTTTTGTTGAGCTTTCATATACTTATAGCTCTAGTGCATCTGTTGCATGGCAATCCCTACTCACTCACATTGATATCTATTGATGGGCATCTCCATAGCCCGTTGATATGCCTAGTTGATGTGAGACTATCTTCTCCTTTTTGTCTTCTCCACAACCACCATTCTATTCCACCTATAGTGCTATGTCCATGGCTGACGCTCATGTATTGCGTGAAAGTTGAAAAAGTTTTGAGATTACGAAAGTATGAAATAATTGCTTGGCTCGTCATCGGGGTTGTGCATGATTAAATACTTTGTGTGATGAAGATATAGCATAGCCAGACTATATGATTTTGTAGGGATAACTTTCCTTAACCATGCTATTTTGAGAAGACATGATTGCTTTGATTAGTATGCTTGAAGTATTATTACTTTTATGTTAATATGAACTTTTGTCTTGAATCTTTTGGATCTTAATATTCATGTCACAATTAAGAAGATTTACATTGAAATTATGCCAAAGTATCACTCCGCATCAAAAATTCTTTTTTATCATTTACCTACTTGAGGACGAGCAGGAATTAAGCTTGGGGATGCTTGATACGTCTCCAACGTATCTATAATTTTTGATTACTCCATGCTACTTTGTCTACTGTTTTGGACTATATTGGTCTTTATTTTCCACTTCCATATTATTTTTGGGACTAACCTATTAACCGGAGGCCCAGCCCAGAATTGCTGTTTTTTTGCCTATTTCAGTATTTCGAAGAAACAGAATATCAAACGGAGTCCAAACGGAATAAAACCTTCGGGAACGTGATTTTCTCACCGAACGTGATCCAGGAGACTTGGACTGTACTCCAAGAAGTGCTAGAGGCGGTCATGAGGGTGGAGGGTGCGCCCCCCTGGGCACGCCCCCCTGCCTCGTGGGCCCCCTGTTGCTCCACCGACGTACTCCTTCCTCCTATATATACCTCCGGAGCCAAAAACCTAATTCCACCGCCGCAACCTTACGTATCCATGAGATCCCATCTTGGGGCCTGTTTGAGCTCATGGAGAGGGCATCTACCACGGAGGGCTTCTACATCAACACCATAGCCTCTCCGATGAAGTGTGAGTAGTTTATTTTAGACCTTGGTCCATAGTTATTAGCTAGATGGCTTCTTCTCTCTCTTTGGATCTCAATACAATGTTCTCCCCTCTCTTGTGGAGATCTATTCGATGTAATCTTCTTTTTGCGGAGTTTTTGTTGAGACCGATGAATTGAGAGATTATGATCCATCTTATCTATGAACAATATTTGATTCTTCTCTGAATTCTTTTATGTATGATTGAGTTATCTTTACAAGTCTCTTCGAATTATCCGTTTGGTTTGGCCAACTAGATTGGTAGTTCTTGCAATGGGAGAAGTGTTTAGCTTTGGGTTCAATCTTGCGGTGTCCTTACTCAGTGACAGAAAGAGTTGCAAGGCACGTATTGTATTGTTGCCATCGAGGATAACAAGATGGAGTTTTTATCATATTGCATGAATTTATCGCTCTACATCATGTCATCTTGCTTAAAGCGTTACTCTGTTTTACTTAATACTCTAGATGCATGCTGGATAGCAGTCGATGAGTGGAGTAATAGTAGTAGATGCGTAATCGTTTCGATCTACTTGTCTTGGACGTGATGCCTATATACATGATCATACCTAGATAATCTCATAATTATTAGCTTTTCTATCAATTGCTCAACAGTAATTTGTTCACCCACCGTAGAATAATTATGCTCTTGAGAGAAGCCACTAGTGAAACCTATGGCCCCCGGGTCTATTCTTATCATATCAATCTCCATTACTTTATTTACTTGCTTTGTTTCTACTTTGCCTTTTACTTTTTACTTTGCATCTATCTATCAAAAATACCAAAAATATTATCTCTATCAGATCTCACTCTCGTAAGTGACCGTGAAGGGATTGACAACCCCTAAGCGTTGGTTGCGAGTTGCTATCGTTTTGTGTAGGTACGAGGGACTTGTGCGTGGTCTCCTACTGGATTGATACCTTGGTTCTCAAAAACTGAGGGAAATACTTATGCTACTTTACTGCATCATCCTCTCCTCTTCAGGGAAATCCAACGCAGTGCTCAACAGGTAGCAAGAAGAATTTCTAGCGCCGTTGCCGGGGAGTTCACATAAAGTCAACTATACCAAGTACCCATCACAATCCCTATCTCTCGCATTACATTATTTGCCTCTCGTTTTTCTCTCCCCACTTCCCCTTGTCGTTTTATTCGCCTCTCTTTCCCAATCTCCTCCTCTCTTTCTCTTTCGCCTTTTTCTCGTTTGCCTTTTCTTGTGTGTTGGATTACTTGTTGCCATGGCACAAGATAATACCAAATTGTGTGATTTCTCGAGTACCAATAATAATGATTTCCTTAGTACTCGATTGCTCCTCTTAATAATGACGAGTCTTGTGAAATCAATGCCGCTTTGCTGAATCTTGTTATGAAAGATCAATTCGCCGACCTTCCTAGTGAAGATGCCGCTACTCATGTAAACAATCTTTTTTATTTGTGTGATATGCAGAAGAAGAAAGATACGGATAACAATATTGTCAAATTGAAGTTATTTCCGTTTTCACTTAGAGATCGTGCTAAAATTTGGTTTTCGTCTTTGCCTAAAAATAGTATTGATTCTTGGAACAAGTGCAATGATGCTTTTATCTCGAAATATTTTCCTCCCGCTAAGATCATCACTCTTAGGAACGATATTATGAATTTCAAACAACTTGATCATGAGCATGTTGCCCAATCTTGGGAAAGAATGAAATTGATGCTTCGCAATTGCCCTACTCATGGTTTGAATTTATGGATGATCATACAAAATTTTTATGTCGGATTAAATTTTGCTTCTAGAAATCTTTTAGACTCGGCCGCGGGAGGCACGTTTATGGAAATTACATTAGGAGATGCTACAAAATTGCTTGACAATATTATGGCTCATTATTCTCAATGGCATACTGAAAGAACTTCTAGTAAAAAAGTGCATGCTATAGAGGAAATCAATGTTTTGAATGAAAAGATGGATGAACTTATGAAGATATTTGCTACTAAAAATACTCCTCTTGATCCCAATGATATGCCTTTATCTACTTTGATTGAGAATAATAATGAATCTATGGATGTGAATTTTGTTGGAAGGAATAGTTTTGGAAATAATGCGTATAGAGGAATTTTAATCCTAGGCCTTATCCTAGTAATCCTTCTAATAATTATGGAAATTCCTACAACAACTCTTATGGAAATTTTAATAAGATGCCCTCTGCATTTGAGAGTAGTGTTAAAGAGTTTATGAATTCACAAAAGAATTTTAATGCTTTGCTTGAAGAAAAATTGCTTAAGGTTGATGATTTGGCTAGGAAGGTTGATAGAATTTCTCTTGAAATTGATTCTTTAAAGCTTAGATCTATTCCTCCTAAGCATGATATCAATGAGTCTCTCAAAGCTATGAAAATTTCCATTGATTAGTGCAAGGAAAGAACCGCCAGGATGCGTGCTTCCACGGATGCCTTTATTAAAGCGTGTACTTCCGATTCCTATGAAAATCAAGATGAAGATCTAAAAGTTATTGATGTGTCCCCTATTAAATCCTTGTTTTGCAATATGAATCTTGATGAAAATGAATATGATCTTCCTTTACCTAGAAGGCATCCTAAGAATTCTGAGTTTCTAGATCTCGATGATGAAATTGATGAAAGTGGGATTGAAAGAAATAAAAATCTTGATGTTGCTAAACCCACTATTTTGGACCTCAAGGAATTTAATTATTAAATTGCTCTTTGATTGGTTGTATTTCCTTGTTGCAATCCGTGCTAGATTCTCCTCATGCTTATAGTCAAAATAAGGCCTTTACTGAACACATTGTTGATGCCTTGATGCAATCTTATGAAGAAAAACTTGAGTTGAAAGTTTCTATCCCTAGAAAACTCTATGATGAGTGGGAACCTACTATCACAATTAAAATTAAAGATTATGAGTTTCATTCCTTGTGTGATTTGGGTGCTAGTGTCTCCACTATTCCCAAAACTTTGTGTGATTTGCTAGATTTCCGTGACTTTGAAGATTGCTCTCTAAATTTGCATCTTATGGATTCCACTATTAAAAAGCCTATGGGAAGAATTAATGATGTTCTTATTGTTGCCAATAGGAATTATGTGCCCGTAGATTTTATCGTTCTTGATATAGATTGCAATCCTTCATGTCCTATTATTCTTGGTAGACCTTTCCTTAGAACGATTGGTGCCATTATTGACATGAAGGAAGGGAATATTAGATTCCGATTTCCCTTACGAAAGAGTATGGAACACTTCCCTAGAAATAAAATAAAAGTACCATATGAATCTATCATGAGAGCCACTTATGGATTGCCTACCAAAGACGGCAAAACTTAGATCTATCTTCGCTTTTATGCCTAGCTAGGGCGTTAAGCGATAGCGCTTGTTGGGAGGCAACCCAATTTTATTTTGTGTTCTTTGTTTTTGCTCCTGTTTAGTGCTGAATTTTGTTTATACTTTCTGCTTAGATGTGGTTTTATGTTTTAATTAGTGTTCGTGCCAAGTAGAACCTATAGGATAAGCTATGATGATAGTTGATTTGATTCTGCTGAAAAACAGAAACTTTGCGCTCACGAGAAAAAATTCAATAAATCACAGGAACGTGATTTTGCATTGACTATTTTTGCGGCTGATCAATAAACAAATTCTCCAGTATGTCCTATTTTGGTAGAATTTTTAGAGTTCCAGAAGTTTGCGTTAGTTACAGATTGCTACAGACTGTTCTGTTTTTGACAGATTCTGTTTTTTAGTGTGTTGTTTACTTATTTCAATGCATCTATGGCTAATAAATTAGTTTATAAACCATAAGAAAGTTGGAATATAGTAGGTTTAACACCAATATAAATAAAGAATGAGTTCATTACAGTACCTTGAAGTAGTCTTTTGTTTTCTATCACTAACGGAGCTCACGAGATTTCTATTGAGTTTTGTGTTGTGAAGTTTTCAAGTTTTGGGTGAATTCTTTAGATGGATTATGGAACAAAGAGTGGCAAGAGCCTAAGCTTGGGGATGCCCATGGCACCCCCAAGATAATCCAAGGACACCAAAAATTCAAAGCTTGGGGATGCCCCGGAAGGCATCCCCTCTTTCGTCTACTTCCATCGGTAATTACTTGGAGCTATATTTTTATTCACTACATGATATGTGTTTTGCTTGGAGCGTCTTTATTATTTGTGTCTTTGCTTGTTAGTTTTCCACAATCATCCTTGCTGTACACACCTTTTTAGAGAGCCATACATGATTTGGAATTTGCTAGAATACTCTATGTGCTTCACTTATATCTTTTGAGCTTGATAGTTTTGCTCATAGTGCTTCACTTATATCTTTTGAGCGTAATAATTTTTGCTCTAGTGCTTCACTTAGATCTTTAAAAGCACGGTGGTGGATTTGTTTTAAATAAACTATTGATCTCTCATGCTTCACTTAGATTATTTTGAGAGTTGTTAATAGCATGGTAATTTGCTTAAAGTTAATATACTTGGTATTCAAGATTTGTGAAACTTTCTTTTGAGTCGTTGAATACTAAGATAAGTTTGATGCTTGTTGATTGTTTTGAGATATGGAGGTGATAATATTAAAGCAATGCTAGTAGGGGTAATTATGAATTTAAAGAATGCTTGCGTTGAAGTTTGTGATTCCCGTAGCATGCACGTATGGTGAACTGCTTGTGATGAAGTCGGAGCACAATTTTATTTATTGATTGTCTTCCTTATGAGTGGCGATCGGGGACGAGCGATGTTCTTTTCCTACCAATCTATCCCCTAGGAGTATGCGTTTAATGCTTTGGTTTTGATGACTTCTAAATTTTTGCAATAAGTGCATGAGTTCTTTTGATTAATGTTGAGTCCATGGATTATCGCACTCTCACCTTTCCGCCATTGCTAGCCTCTCTAATACCGCGCACTTTTAGCGGTATCATACACCCACCATATACCTTCCTCAAAACAGCCACCATACCTACCTATTATGGCATTTCCATAGCCATTCCGAGATATATTGCCATGCAACTCTCCACCGTTCGTTCCTATGACACACATTACTTTTGTCATATTGCTCTTTGCATGAACATGTAGTTGACATTGTATTTGTGGCAAGGCCCTCTTCATAATTTTCATACATGTCGCTCTTGATTCATTGCATATCCGGTAACCCGCGGAGGCATTCATATAGAGTCATATCTTGTTCTAAGTATCGAGTTGTAATTGTTGAGTTGTAAGAAAAATAAGAGTGTGATGATCATCATTATTAGAGCATTGTCCCAGTGAGGAAAGAATGATTGAGACTATGATTCCCCCATAAGTCGGGATGAGACTCCGGACTTTATGAAAAATAAAAGAGGCCAAAGAAGCCCAAATAAAATAAAAAATAAAAAAGAAGCCAAAGAAGCCCACCAAAAGAAAAAAAAAGAAAAAAAATGAGAGAAAAAGAGAGAAGGGACAATGCTACTATCCTTTTTCCACACTTGTGCTTCAAAATAAGCACCATGATCTTCATGATAGAGAGTCTCATATGTTATCACTTTCATATACTAGTGGGAATTTTCATTATAGAACTTGGCTTGTATATTCCAATGATTGGCTTCCTCAAAAGTGCCCTAGGTCTTCTTGAGCAAGCAAGTTGGATGCACACCAACTAAGTTTCTTTTGTTGAGCTTTCATATACTTATAGCTCTAGTGCATCTGTTGCATGGCAATCCCTACTCACTCATATTGATATCTATTGATGGGCATCTCCATAGCCCGTTGATACGCCTAGTTGATGTGAGACTATCTACTCCTTTTGTCTTCTCCACAACCACCATTCTATTCCACCTATAGTGCTATGTCCATGGCTCACGCTCATGTATTGCGTGAAAGTTGAAAAAGTTTTGAGATTACGAAAGTATGAAATAATTGCTTGGCTCGTCATCGGGGTTGTGCATGATTAAATACTTTGTGTGATGAAGATATAGCATAGCCAGACTATATGATTTTGTAGGGATAACTTTCCTTAACCATGCTATTTTGAGAAGACATGATTGCTTTGATTAGTATGCTTGAAGTATTATTACTTTTATGTTAATATGAACTTTTGTCTTGAATCTTTTGGATCTTAATATTCATGTCACAATTAAGAAGATTTACATTGAAATTATGCCAAAGTATCACTCCGCATCAAAAATTCTTTTTTATCATTTACCTACTTGAGGACGAGCAGGAATTAAGCTTGGGGATGCTTGATCGTCTCCAACGTATCTATAATTTTTGATTACTCCATGCTACTTTGTCTACTGTTTTGGACTATATTGGTCTTTATTTTACACTTCCATATTATTTTTGGGACTAACCTATTAACCGGAGGCCCAGCCCAGAATTGCTGTTTTTTGCCTATTTCAGTATTTCGAAGAGCAGAATATCAAACGGAGTCCAAACGGAATAAAACCTTGAGGAACGTGATTTTCTCACCGAGCGTGATCCGGAGACTTGGACTGTACTCCAAGAAGTGCTAGAGGCGGTCATGAGGGTGGAGGGTGCGCCCCCCTGGGCACGCCCCCCTGCCTCGTGGGCCCCCTGTTGCTCCACCGACGTACTCCTTCCTCCTATATATACCTACGGAGCCAAAAACCTAATTCCACCGCCGCAACCTTCTGTATCCGCGAGATCCCATCTTGGGGCCTGTTCCGGAGCTCCGCCGGAGAGGGCATCTACCACGGAGGGCTTCTACATCAACACCATAGCCTCTCCGATGAAGTGTGAGTAGTTTATTTTAGACCTTCGGGTCCATAGTTATTAGCTAGATGGCTTCTTCTCTCTCTTTGGATCTCAATACAATGTTCTCCCCTCTCTTGTGGAGATATATTCGATGTAATCTTGTTTTTGCGGTGTGTTTGTTGAGACCGATGAATTGTGGGTTTATGATCCATCTTATCTATGAACAATATTTGATTCTTCTCTGAATTCTTTTATGTATGATTGAGTTATCTTTACAAGTCTCTTCGAATTATCCGTTTGGTTTGGCCAACTAGATTGGTAGTTCTTGCAATGGGAGAAGTGTTTAGCTTTGGGTTCAATCTTGCGGTGTCCTTACTCAGTGACAGAAAGAGTTGCAAGGCACGTATTGTATTGTTGCCATCGAGGATAACAAGATGGAGTTTTTATCATATTGCATGAATTTATTGCTCTACATCATGTCATCTTGCTTAAAGCGTTACTCTGTTTTACTTAATACTCTAGATGCATGCTGGATAGCAGTCGATGAGTGGAGTAATAGTAGTAGATGCAGAATCGTTTCGATCTACTTGTCTTGGACGTGATGCCTATATACATGATCATACCTAGATAATCTCATAATTATTAGCTTTTCTATCAATTGCTCAACAGTAATTTGTTCACCCACCGTAGAATAATTATGCTCTTGAGAGAAGCCACTAGTGAAACCTATGGCCCCCGGGTCTATTCTTATCATATCAATCTCCATTACTTTATTTACTTGCTTTGTTTCTACTTTGCCTTTTACTTTTTACTTTGCATCTATCTATCAAAAATACCAAAAATATTATCTCTATCAGATCTCACTCTCGTAAGTGACCGTGATGGGATTGACAACCCCTAAGCGTTGGTTGCGAGTTGCTATCGTTTTGTGTAGGTACGAGGGACTTGTGCGTGGTCTCCTCTTGGATTGATACCTTGGTTCTCAAAACTGAGGGAAATACTTATGCTACTTTACTGCATCATCCTCTCCTCTTGAGGAAATCCAACGCAGTGCTCAACAGGTAGCAAGAAGAATTTCTAGCGCCGTTGCCGGGGAGTTCACGCAAAAGTCAACTATACCAAGTACCCATCACAATCCCTATCTCTCGCATTACATTATTTGCCTCTCGTTTTCCTCTCCCCCACTTCCCCCTTGTCGTTTTATTCGCCCTCTCTTTCCCAATCTCCTCCTCTCTTTCTCTTTCGCCTTTTTCTCGTTTGCCTTTTCTTGTGTGTTGGATTACTTGTTGCCATGGCACAAGATAATACCAAATTGTGTGATTTCTCGAGTACCAATAATAATGATTTCCTTAGTACTCCGATTGCTCCTCTTAATAATGATGAGTCTTGTGAAATCAATGCCGCTTTGCTGAATCTTGTTATGAAAGATCAATTCGCCGACCTTCCTAGTGAAGATGCCGCTACTCATGTAAACAATTTTGTTGATTTGTGTGATATGCAGAAGAAGAAAGATACGGATAACAATATTGTCAAATTGAAGTTATTTCCGTTTTCACTTAGAGATCGTGCTAAAATTTGGTTTTCGTCTTTGCCTAAAAATAGTATTGATTCTTGGAACAAGTGCAATGATGCTTTTATCTCTAAATATTTTCCTCCGCTAAGATCATCACTCTTAGGAACGATATTATGAATTTCAAACAACTTGATCATGAGCATGTTGCCCAATCTTGGGAAAGAATGAAATTGATGCTTCGCAATTGCCCTACTCATGGTTTGAATTTATGGATGATCATACAAAAATTTTATGTCGGATTAAATTTTGCTTCTAGAAATATTTTAGACTCGGCCGCGGGAGGCACGTTTATGGAAATTACATTAGGAGATGCTACAAAATTGCTTGACAATATTATGGCTCATTATTCTCAATGGCATACTGAAAGAACTTCTAGTAAAAAAGTGCATGCTATAGAGGAAATCAATGTTTTGAATGAAAAGATGGATGAACTTATGAAGATATTTGCTACTAAAAATACTCCTCTTGATCCCAATGATATGCCTTTATCTACTTTGATTGAGAATAATAATGAATCTATGGATGTGAATTTTGTTGGAAGGAATAGTTTTGGAAATAATGCGTATAGAGGAATTTTAATCCTAGGCCTTATCCTAGTAATCCTTCTAATAATTATGGAAATTCCTACAACAACTCTTATGGAAATTTTAATAAGATGCCCTCTGCATTTGAGAGTAGTGTTAAAGAGTTTATGAATTCACAAAAGAATTTTAATGCTTTGCTTGAAGAAAAATTGCTTAAGGTTGATGATTTGGCTAGGAAGGTTGATAGAATTTCTCTTGAAATTGATTCTTTAAAGCTTAGATCTATTCCTCCTAAGCATGATATCAATGAGTCTCTCAAAGCTATGAAAATTTCCATTGATTAGTGCAAGGAAAGAACCGCCGGGATGCGTGCTTCCACGGATGCCTTTATTAAAGCGTGTACTTCCGATTCCTATGAAAATCAAGATGAAGATCTAAAAGTTATTGATGTGTCCCCTATTAAATCCTTGTTTTGCAATATGAATCTTGATGAAAATGAATATGATCTTCCTTTACCTAGAAGGCATCCTAAGAATTACGAGTTTCTAGATCTCGATGATGAAATTGATGAAAGTGGGATTGAAAGAAATAAAAATCTTGATGTTGCTAAACCCACTATTTTGGACCTCAAGGAATTTAATTATTAAATTGCTCTTTGATTGGTTGTATTTCCTTGTTGCAATCCGTGCTAGATTCTCCTCATGCTTATAGTCAAAATAAGGCCTTTCTTGAACACATTGTTGATGCCTTGATGCAATCTTATGAAGAAAAACTTGAGTTGAAAGTTTCTATCCCTAGAAAACTCTATGATGAGTGGGAACCTACTATCACAATTAAAATTAAAGATTATGAGTTTCATTCCTTGTGTGATTTGGGTGCTAGTGTCTCCACTATTCCCAAAACTTTGTGTGATTTGCTAGATTTCCGTGACTTTGAAGATTGCTCTCTAAATTTGCATCTTGCGGATTCCACTATTAAAAAGCCTATGGGAAGAATTAATGATGTTCTTATTGTTGCCAATAGGAATTATGTGCCCGTAGATTTTATCGTTCTTGATATAGATTGCAATCCTTCATGTCCTATTATTCTTGGTAGACCTTTCCTTAGAACGATTGGTGCCATTATTGACATGAAGGAAGGGAATATTAGATTCCGATTTCCCTTACGAAAGGGTATGGAACACTTCCCTAGAAATAAAATAAAATTACCATATGAATCTATCATGAGAGCCACTTATGGATTGCCTACCAAAGACGGCAAAACTTAGATCTATCTTCGCTTTTATGCCTAGCTAGGGGCGTTAAACGATAGCGCTTGTTGGGAGGCAACCCAATTTTATTTTGTGTTCTTTGTTTTTGTTCCTGTTTAGTGCTGAATTTTGTTTCTACTTTCTGCTTAGATGTGGTTTTATGTTTTAATTAGTGTTCGTGCCAAGTAGAACCTATAGGATAAGCTATGATGATAGTTGATTTGATTCTGCTGAAAAAACAGAAACTTTGCGCTCACGAGAAACAATTCAATAAATCACAGGAACGTGATTTTGCATTGACTATTTTTGCTGCTGATCAATAAACAAATTTTCCAGTATGTCCTATTTTGGTAGAATTTTTAGATTCCAGTAGTTTGCGTTAGTTACAGATTGCTACAGACTGTTCTGTTTTTGACAGATTCTGTTTTTCGTGTGTTGTTTACTTATTTCAATGCATCTATGGCTAATAAATTAGTTTATAAACCATAAGGAAGTTGGAATACAGTAGGTTTAACACCAATATAAATAAAGAATGAGTTCATTACAGTACCTTGAAGTAGTCTTTTGTTTTCTTTCACTAACGGAGCTCACGAGATTTCTATTGAGTTTTGTGTTGTGAAGTTTTCAAGTTTTGGGTGAATTCTTTTGATGGATTATGGAACAAAGAGTGGCAAGAGCCTAAGCTTGGGGATGCCCATGGCACCCCCAAGATAATCCAAGGACACCAAAAAGTCAAAGCTTGGGGATGCCCTGGAAGGCATCCCCTCTTTTGTTTAATTCCATCGGTAATTTACTTGGAGCTATATTTTTATTCACTACATGATATGTGTTTTGCTTGGAGCGTCTTTATTTTTTGTGTCTTTTCTTGTTAGTTTTCCACAATCATCCTTGCTGTACACACCTTTTTAGAGAGCCACACATGATTTGGAATTTGCTCGAATACTCTATGTGCTTCACTTATATCTTTTGAGCTTGATAGTTTTGCTCATAGTGCTTCACTTATATCTTTTGAGCGTAATAATTTTTGCTCTAGTGCTTCACTTAGATCTTTAAGAGCACGGTGGTGGATTTGTTTTAAAGAAACTATTGATCTCTCATGCTTCACTTAGATTATTTTGAGAGTTGTTAATAGCATGGTAATTTGCTTAAAGTTAATATACTTGGTATTCAAGATTTGTGAAACTTTACATTGAGTGCGTTGAATACTAAGATAAGTTTGATGCTTGTTAATTGTTTTGAGATATGGAGGTGATAATATTAAAGCAATGCTAGTAGGGGTAATTATGAATTTAAAGAATGCTTGCGTTGAAGTTTGTGATTCCCGTAGAATGCACGTATGGTGAACCGCTTGTGATGAAGTTTGAGGTTCAGCACACCGAGCAGTGCATTAAGGACATAAGCCTTCTACGCAGCAATGAGGACAATCCTCAGTTTACTGACCCAGTCTGCATAATTGCTACTATCAACTTTCAACTATATTTTCTCTAGGAACATATTTAAAACAGTAGAACTAAAGCGCGAGCTTACGACATAATTTGCAAAGACCTTTTGACTATGTTCAGGATAATTAAGTTCATCTTATGAAGTCCCACTCAGATAGACATCCCTATAGTCATCTAAGTGATACATGATCCGAGTCAACTAGGCCGTGTCCAATCATCACGTGAGACGGACTAGTCATCATCGGTGAACATCTTCATGTTGATCGTATCTACTATACGACTCATGCTCGACCTTTCGGTCTCTTGTGTTCCGAGGCCATGTCTGTACATGCTAGGCTCGTCAAGTCAACCTAAGTGTTTCGCGTGTGTAAATCTGGCTTACACCCGTTGTATGTGAACATTAGAAGCTATCACACCCGATCATCACATGGTGCTTCGAAACAACGAACTTCCACAACGGTGCACAGTTAGGGGGAACACTTTCTTGAAATTTTAATGAGGGATCATCTTATTTACTACTGTCGTTCTAAGCAAATAAGATGCATAAACATGATAAACATCACATGCAATCAAAAGTGACATGATATGGCCAATATCATTTTGCTCCTTTTCATCTCCATCCCGGGGCTCCATGATCATCATCGTCACCGGCATGACACCATGATCTCCATCATCATGATCTCCATCATCATGATCTCCATCATCATGATCTCCATCATCGTGTCTCCATGAAGTTGTCTCGCCAACTATTACTTCTACTACTATGGCTAACGGTTTAGCAATAAAGTAAAGTAATTACATGGCGTTGTTCAATGACACGCAGGTCATACGATAAATTAAGACAACTCCTATGGCTCCTGCCGGTTGTCATACTCATCGACATGCAAGTTGTGATTCCTATTACAAGAACATGATCAATATCATACATCCACATATCATTCATCACATTCTTTTGGCCATATCACATCACATAGCATACCCTACAAAAACAAGTTAGACGTCCTCTAATTGTTGTTTGCATGTTTTACGTGGCTGTTATGGGTTTCTAGCAAGAACGTTTCTTACCTACGCAAAAGCCACAACGTGACATGCCAATTGCTATTTACCCTTCATAAGGACCCTTTTCATCGAATCCGATCCGACTAAAGTGGGAGGCGGCACCCGCTAGCCACCTTATGCAACAAGTGCATGTCGATCGGTGGAACCTGTCTCACGTGGAAATGCGTGTAAGGTCGGTCCGGGCCGCTTCATCCCACAATGCCGCCGAATCAAGATAAGACTAGTAACGGTAAGAAAATTGAACAAATCATCGCCCACAACTACTTTGTGTTCTACTCGTGCATAGAATCTACGCATAGACCTAGATCATGATGCCACTGATGGGGAACGTAGCAGAAATTCAAAATTTTCCTACGAGTCAGCAAGATCTATCTATGGAGAGACTAGCAACGAAAGAGAGGAGAGTGCATCTACATACCCTTGTAGATCGCTAAGCGGAAGCGTTCAAGAGAACAGGGTTGAAGGAGTCGTACTCGTCGTGATCCAAATCACCGGAGATCCTAGTGTCGAACGGACGGCACCTCCGCGTTCAATACACGTACAGCCCGGTGACGTCTCCCATGCCTTGATCCAGCAAGGAGAGAGGGAGAGGTTGGGGAAGACTCCATCCAGCAGCAGCACAACGGCATGGTGGTGATGGAGGAGCGTGGTATTCCGGCAGGGCTTCGCCAAGCACCGCGAGAAATGAGGAGAAAGAGAGGTAGGGCTGCGCCAGGGAAAGGTGGAAACTCATGTGTTTGCAGCCCCAAATACCTCAAGTATATATAGGGGAGAGGGAGGGGGGTGTGCCCCCTTTAGGGTTCCCACCCCAAGGGGTGCGGCAGCCCCAAAACCTATCTAGGGTGGCGGCCAAGGGGGGGGAGAGGGGAAACTTGCCCCCCAAGTAAGGTGGAGGCGCCCCCTCCCCAAACCCTAGGCGCCTTGGGCCCTGGTGGGGCGCACCAGCCCACCTAGGGCTGGTCCCTCCCACACTTGGCCCATGCAGCCCTCTGGGGCCGGTGGCCCCACTTGGTGGACCAGGGACCTCCCGGTGGTCCCGGTACATTACCGATAACACCCGAAACTTTTCCGGTGACCAAAACAGGACTTCCCATATATAAATCTTTACCTCCGGACCATTCTGGAACTCCTCGTGACGTCCGGAATCTCATCTAGGACTCCTAACAACATTCGGTAACCACGTATATCTATCCCCTATAACCCTAGCGTCATCGAACCTTAAGTGTGTAGACCCTACGGGTTCGGGAACCATGCAGACATGACCGAGACGTTCTCTGGTCAATAACCAACAGCGGGATCTGGATACCCATGTTGGCTCCCACATGTTCCACGATGATCTCATCGGATGAACCACGATGTCGAGGATTCAATCAATCCCGTATACAATTCCCTTTGTCTAGCAGTATTGTACTTGCCCGAGATTCGATCGTCGGTATCCCGATACCTTGTTCAATCTCGTTACCGGCAAGTCTCTTTACTCGTTCCGTAACACATCATCCCGTGATCAACCCCTTGGTCACATTGTGCACATTATGATGATGTCCTACCGAGTGGGCCCAGAGATACCTCTCTGTTACAGGAGTGACAAATCCCAGTCTCGATTCGTGCCAACCCAACAGACACTTTCGGAGATACCCTTAGTGCACCTTTATAGCCACCCAGTTACGTTGTGACGTTTGGTACACCCAAAGCATTCCTACGGTATCCGGGAGTTGCACAATCTCATGGTCTAAGGAAATGATACTTGACATTAGAAAAGCTTTAGCATACGAACTACACGATCTTTGTGCTAGGCTTAGGATTGGGTCTTGTCCATCACATCATTCTCCTAATGATGTGATCCCGTTACCAACGACATCCAATGTCCATGGTCAGGAAACCGTAACCATCTATTGATCAACAAGCTAGTCAACTAGAGGCTTACTAGGGACATGGTGTTGTCTATGTACCCACACATGTATCTGAGTTTCTTATCAATACAATTATAGCATGGACAATAAACAATTATCATGAACAAGGAAATATAATAATAACGAATTTATTATTGCCTCTAGGGCATATTTCCAACAATAATGTAGTTCACAGCCAACAATAGTTCAAGGCCAACAAAGGCATAAGCTAGTTCAAAGCCAACAAAGGCATAATGTAGTTCACAGCCCACACAAAGGCATCACAAGCCAACAAAGACAAAGACATCTAGTTATCAGAAGCGTAGAAGTTATACTCTTTCAACTTGTATGAAACAATCCTTTTTCTTCCACTCTGTCTTGGAGCTTGAAAAGTTGACCTGTTTCCTGCAGCAGAGCTAGATGCTGCACCTACGGTGGTAGCTTTCTTCCTGGGAGACCTCCTTGGAGGAGCATCAGGTGTAGTGGCAGCAGGTGTAGCTTTCTTCCTGGGAGACCTCCTTGGAGGAGCAGCAGGTGTAGTGGCAGCAGGTGTAGGAGCAGTAGTTGATGGAGATGGCCTCTTCCTTGCTAGTGCAACAGTAGATGAAGATGGCCTCTTCCTTGATGGTGCAGTAGCTGTAGATGCATTTGTTGTTGAAGTAGAAGCCTGTGACATGTTTGGCTGCATTTCAAAAACAGTTAAGGAATGTGAGTAATAGATGCCATACTAGAGATAATTGAGGTGTTGGTTTAGTCTCATAGCTAATCTGATGCTGGTTTAGTCTCATAGCAAGAGTTGGCTTGAGGGGCTTGGAGCAAACATTGTATCTATGCCCTACAAGTTTGCAGTTGCTGCAAGTAGTAGATGCCATCCTAGATGTATCTCTTGGTGTTGGCTTCTCAAACTGGTTTTTCCTACTCTTTGTTTGTTGCTTACCAACCTTCTCTTTGAATACTGGAGGCTCTATGTCCGGAGTTCTTGTCCTTGGCCACAGGTTTGGACCAGGCATAGGAAATATGATATGTGCAAATGCTTTTCTGTACATTTCCTTTTTGAAGAAATCAGACACAAAGTCCTCTGGCTGCAACTTAGCTTTCACTATTGCAGAAACTGCATGATTGCATGGCATAGAAGTCATATCCCATTTCCTACATCCACATGTTCTGTCCAGCAAGTTCACTGAGTAGGTGTTTTCTCCACTAGTCACTTGGTAAATGTTAGGACCAGCCATCAAAGTCTGGTACCACCTTTAGTTGTACTTTGTCTGCTCTAACATTTCAGCATAAGTAGGGAAAATCTCCCAATTTGCTGTCTCTGTCTTAGTTCTATTTTTGTTAAATTTGACCATCAATTTTGTCCTAATTCCTTCTGTCATGGTCACTATTGGCTTACCTCTGACATCTAATATCATTTTATTAAACACCTCACTGATGTTGTTCACTACCAGGTCAGTTTTGCAATTAAAATCCATAGCATGCCTAGACCAAGTATGAACATGTATTTTGTGAAGCCATGTCCAAGCAGCCTTACACTCTCTTTTCAAAGCATTCATTGCATCAAGGTGTTCATTCTCAGTGTAAGAGTAGCTAGCTGCATCCATGTGTTTCTTTAATTCATCACCTCTAAAACCAGCAGTTTGGAAATTCTGATAGATATGTCTAAGGCAGAATCTTTGTGGGCAATTGGGGAAACATGGTTTGTTGCATTTAACAGCCCCTGTTTGAAACAATAGGAAATAAAGCTAAGCATTGGTCCTATGAAATAAAGCTAGAGCAATGTGCATATGAAACAATGGCAATATTGTGTGAGAAGAGATGTTTACCTTCTTCCTATCAGAGATGATGGTATAATAACCAAACTTCCCACTTTCTCCACCAAGTGCATCTTTAAGATGTGTTAAGAACCAGGTCCAGCTGTCTTTGTCCTCTTTGTCAACAACTCCAAATGTTATAGGGTAGATATTGCTGTTCCCATCCCTTCCTGTTGCATCAAGGATCTGTTGACCTGTTGACGGCTTGATAAAACAACCATCTACACCTGCAAAGCTGAAAATTGTGAGAAGATAGTGTACGTAATGTGAGCACATAAACAATTCACAACTTAGTAAATAAAATGTACCTATGAATGGCCTGTATCCATTCAAAAACCCTTCTTTGCAAGCACTTAGACAGAAAAAGAGGCCATGAAACCTAGGTTTTTTTGCTTGGGTGCAGTGGTAGATGCCTAGTAGTCACAACACATCTAGAGCCTAGGTTTGTATCCAACACAGCCTGCAAATAATCTCTTATCCTAGTGTATTGTCCTCTCTGATATCCTTGGACAACCTTCAATGCCTACTTCCTAGCCCTATAGGCCATATAGGTGGAGATCTCTACTCCATATTTCTTCTTCAGTGTTTGCATTATTGTGGTGACTGGTGTGCCAATATCAACTCTCATCATTTCCTCACACTGGTGGGCAACCCATTTTGCAGTGACCTTGGTGTTCTCTCCTACTGTTGGGCATGTGTGCACAAAATGTGCCTTCCTAATATTAAAAGTAGTCTCATTTGCAATAACAGAAGCTGCAATAAAGAAAGGGCATTTTGCATTTGTGCACACAACTATGATGTTGTCATTGCAGTTTCCGTGGAACTCATAATTCCTATTCTAAGTTATGTGCAATGTTTGAATTGCTCTCCTAAACTGATACACATTGAGGAAACAAAGTTTTCTGCAAAACTGCTCCTCTGGGTTCTCTCTCTCCTCACTGTACCAGATCCTTGGCAAAGATCTCACTGATCTGCTCTTCCTTCCATTGGGCAGAACATATTTTACTTCCTCAGCTCCATCATCATATTCCTGCTTCAAAGCACAAAGATCTTCCTCCTCATCTGATGATGGTGCCCACACATCCTCAAATCTCTGTTCCAAGCTAGAATGTGACCTCTCTGTTGGCCCTTTTCTAGCTTTCTTCTTCTTTGTAGGCACATCTTGCTGCTCCACCTGCTCATCTTGCTCCACCTGCTCCTCTTGGTGCACCCGCTCCTCTTGCTCCACCTCCACATGCTTCCCTTCCTCATCTTCCTCATACACTTCATCCACATCAGTGTCTCCATCAAAATGAATGAGTGGATCCTCTCTTTGCTTCCTCATTTCATTAAGCCTCTGAAGATAGTCCTCATCTGCATCCAGATCTGAATCATCTTCAGTTAGCAGAATTGGGAGCTTCTGCTTAACCTTGTTTACATGCTCAGATGCAATCTTATGTTTCCTAAATTTGGCAATCTTTGTTCTCCTCTTCAACTCCATTATTGTCTCCACTTCATCCTGATCTGCTGCAATGCATTGTTCCATGGCAGCATATGTATCCAAAGGAACCTGCATATCATGGTTTGTGCTCTGCTGTGTGGTGTAGAACTGCAGTGGCTCTGGTTGACTCTGTATTATACTTTTTGGTGGTGATCTTAAGAGAACACCAGAAGGATCTACTACATACACAGGTTTCTCTCCTAATTGGCTCAAAGGAAGCTGCTCCTCATACAGATGGCATGAGTTCAAATGTGCAGGTCTTGGATCAGTGCCCCTCACCACTGTCAAGTTAACTACATTCTGATCATTGTTAGCAATATGGTCAAGCATTTCATCCACCTTATCATCATCACAAATTTCATCCATTCCTTCTATCCCCACACCAGGATCCCTCACAAAATACATGAAATCATTCAGCCCATATCCCCCTGTCTCTATCAGGCAACCAAATTATAATATGTTACGTCTGAAATGCAAAATGATCTCTCCAAGTTTTCTCTGTCATGAAAATGCATTCTAACTTGCCAAACATCATCATTCAAACTGCACACAAATAATTAAAATATCTTAATTAACAAAGCAGGTGTAACAGAGCACTAAAACAGAGCAAAAAAGTACCGTAAATAAAAATGCATAAACTAGATCACTAATAGTGTCAAAAAACCTAAATCCTAACCCTAAATCCTAGAATCACAATTAACAGAGCACTAAACTACAACAACCACAACTAAATCCTAACCCTAACCCTAGAATCACAATTAACAGAGCACTAAACTACATCACTAACAGTGCCAAAAAACCAAACCATAACCCTAGAATCACAATTAAGAGAGCAATAAATTACATCACTAACAGCGCCAAAAAAGCCTAACCAAAACCCTAGAATCGAACTACTGGAAGAGGGAAGAGGGAAGATGGAATAGGGAAGAAGGAACTCACTAGATGCCGCTGAACGACGAGGCATTCCGGTGGCTCTTCGTCGGATTCTCCTTCACTGCCCTGGCCCAAGATCTTGCTGCCGCATATTCAAGACAGTGCTGGGGGCTCTGGCTGGGGCTGCTCGTATCCGACGACCAACTAGGGTTTGAGCTCCCGCATACATCTCCCACCGGTGGACCATCGTCTCCAACACCGGCAGACCCGCTGCAGTCGCCGCCTGCGCCGCTAGCCGTCGCCATGACTCAGAAGAGAGAGTGCGGGGGAGGAAAAAAGAGGGATATGAGCGCTACGGGCCCGAGCGGCTGGAGTACTTAGCGGCCCAGCTCGAACCGGTGCACGAGCGGCGTCTAACGCCGTCTAACGGCGTCTCCGTGTGAACATTGTTGCCACGTCGACAGATGCGGGCGCGTCCTGTCATAAACACACTTAAAACGGTTCAAACAAGCAACCAGTGTTTTTTTGCAAAAAATTAAGAAAAAAAATTAGTGCTTTTTGGCACAATTCCATATATGTGTGGAACCTGCAACCCTAGCCTGAAGTGTCGATGTTTTTTGCAATTCACTCCCACGGATCAGCTGGAACAAGAAAGTCCGAAGCCATGGCTCAGCTGCCCCCTACCGTATCTGATCCGTGGCTCGACTGAAATGCTAACGTTTTGGTCCACGGACCAGATCGCACCCGCGCCTCTGCCGTCCCAGCAGTATGTTTTGGGCCCACGTACGTTCCACTGTTTCGTACCGTATTCCGCCGCACGCCCCATTTTCCAAACTTCGTGTCAGACGCGTCAGCCTGTTTTTAACGGATCCCGAGCCACGATTGGAAGGCGACGATATCGGGTGCATCTGGGCTCGGGCGCTGAATCGCCGCATTAGAAATGCCCATAGATAAGCTTAAGATGCTATCAATTCAACTCCTCAACACACTTGCATGTACACTCGTAGTGAAGCTCACTCTTTAGCCTATTGCCGAACTAAGGCTGCTCTATGTAATCCAATTACGCACAATGTTAATGTTTTGATAGTGACTTATCTTCTATAAATGAAATCTAGAGTTTACACACAGAATAGACAGACTAGTAAAGAGCAACACACCATAAAAAACCATACAAGACGGCGATTCCAGTTTTTTCTGGTCAAACCACCAGTCCGGTCAGGTTTTAAAACTATGATTTCGTTTACTTTAAGGTAAGCTTTCGTCCCTCACAAAGAAAGGACAAACAAAAGAGTTAGCCCGTTTCTACTCCATTCCAACTCGACCCAAAAACATCGTGGGCCATTTCCATTGTTCATGGACTAACGATGTAGACTAGGGAAACAAACAATCGCATGCCATGTTTTTTCTCATTGGCTTTGATGTGTACCATTTTATGCTCATTTTTCTTTTGGAACTTTTTTTTACTCGAAACAATTTAGTTTTGTTCCAATAGATCAACATATTTTATCCTTGCCAAATTATAGTGATTTTTAGTTTAAACTCACATACCTAGGACGGAGCAATTATGTTGGATTGTTTATGTTTCATGCATTGGCTCATGGAGCCGTTGGTCATAAGTACTGTTGCATGTATTGGCTTGTTGTGACTCTATTTCTTAAAACCGAAAGTGATGTTCTAATCACAAGCTCACATGAGCTCGGGTGAACAATAAAAAAATCAAAAAAAATTCCAAGTTTTTTCTCCATGGAACTTTGACAAATGTAAAATGTGGCAAAAAAAAACATGTGGCCAATTTTTGTATGTAAAATGTGGCAAAAAAAATGGAGCATTGATTTTTTGCCACATTTTACACCAATGTCATATGGTTATGATTTTTTTTGCAAGCTATCAAACATTTGTTAGAGTTTTACACAAAAAAATATGGAATTTTTTAAATTATTTTTGATTTTACTGTTCACCGAGCCCATGTTAGCCCGGGATTAGAACAACTACATCCAAACTCTTAAAACAAAACAATAATATCAAGAAACATAAAAAAGTTAATAAGATGCACTATAAATTTTAACGATGAAGTAACTGAAAAACATGTAGACACCACAGAATTCTGAGCGAGCGCATACCTGATTATTTTTCCGATTTTTTCACTTCATTTTTCAGTTTTGGTAGTTTAATTCTTATTTTAAAAAAATCATGAATATGATTTTTTACACAAATTTCTAGAAAACAATTGAAAGTCTTAAAAGAGTTGTCCGAATTTTGAAAATTGTTCATCAATTTGCGAAAACATATGCACCCTTAAAAATGTTCGTGAATTCATAAAGTATTCGTGAGTTTTAAAAGTGTTACAAATTTGAAAAACTGTTTGTGAATTATAAAAAAATCAAAAATTTGGAAAATGTTCATGAATTTGATTTTTACATAAATTTATAAATGTTCACAAAATTTCAAAATATTTATGAAATTGAAAAGGATAAAAAGTAAAAGGAAAGACGAAAAAGAAACCACTAGAAAACAAGAAAACCACTTCTAAAACTGGTGTAAAACCACCGCTTGTTGCATCTCACTCTCTCTCTGCATAGCTGGGCCTCTGCGCATTTCTGACCTAGCGCGGTGATCACCCGATATGTGTTGCTATACAAATGAGTTGAGTGTTCCTAAAAAAACTATCAGTTGAGTGATTCTAAAAAAAACATATCGATTGCGATGCAGTACATCTGCCCTAACTAGTTTTTACGAGTTAGGAACGAGATATGCTCTTTATGTAGATCGCCGATTGTTGTGTTGTTGTATATACAAAAATAAAGAGAGAGAAGTTCCTTTCCTTGACGGAAGTTGCAGAGAGTGAAGAAACCTGCGGCCAGAGCACTGGACACTGGACCCTGCCATCCATGTGCAACGTTGCAATAAGCCTCTCTTCTACCTTATTGTCTACTAAAACAGGATCTTGCCAATTCTATTCTGCAGCATACTGAGCTAATACATACTCCCTCCGTCCGAAAAAGGTTGTCCCTCAAATAGTTGTATCTAGCATCGTAGATACATCCATTTGAGAGACAAGCTTGTGACAAGTTTTTTCGGACGGAGGGAGTACCAAGGTGTATTTGTAGCATAACTGTCGGTATTCTTCTAGGCCGCGTATGACAAGTTTGTAAAAAAGTTCACATGTATAAAAAGCTTATATCAGTAGTTTACCTTCACACAACACACACTTTATCATTTCATTCCGGTGCAAAATTAGCAACAACAAATAAGTCATCGACGAATTAGGAGGAAACAAAGGAAATTCCAATGAGACTTTGAATAGCAACAACCTGCTCATCCTGGTGAGATGACAGTCACAATAGCAACAATTAACGCACTCTTTAAGAACACTAGAAAGAGCATTACATGCAACAGATTAATGCTCTTATATTATGGGACGGAGGTAGTACCACTAGAAAGAACATTTTGTAAGCAACATTAAAACCTTCATATAAAAAAAAGAAACATGGCAAAATGCTCAATAATTGGTAAGGTAACCACAAATGGTGTGCAACATCAAGCACATTCCATACCAATTGGGTACAAATTAGTGCATGAATTGCACAAATATATCATAGGAGATGGACAGGGGAAGAAGGGATGGATGTTTACCCGGTGCAGCTGAGACTACAGATGGCGGCATATGACGGCAGCACCATAGAGCGTGTCCCCCCTTGTGTCACCGACAATGGTCAGTTGCCGACGCTGACGCAAATTTAAAACTATGGTACAAATTAAAAAAAATAAATCAATAAAGATATACTCCTGGAAACTAAATCAAGCTAGCCATGTTGGGGAACGTTGCAGAAAATAAAAAAAATTCTACGCTTCACCAAGATCAATCTATGGAGTTCATCTAGCAACGAGAGAGAGGATTGCATCTACATACCCTTGTAGATCGCGAGCGGAAGCGTTCAAGAGAACGGGGTTGAGGGAGTCGTACTCGTCGTGATCCAAACCACCGATGATCCTAGTGCTAAACGGACAACACCTCCGTGTTCAACACACGTACGGTTGGGGAAGACGTCTCCTCCTTCTTGATCCAGCAAGGGGGAAGGAGAGGTTGATGGAGATCCAACAGCACGACGGCGTGGTGGTGGAAGCAACGTTGATCTCGGCTGGGCTTCGCCAAGCTCAGCGAGAGGGAGAGATGGTACGGGGGGAGAGGGAGGCGTCAGGGACTAGGGTGCGGTGTCCTCCCTCCCCCCTCTTTATATAGGGGGCCTAGGGGGGTGCGCCGGCCCTGGAGATCCCATCTCCAAGGGGGGGCGGCGGCCTAGGGGGGGGACTTGCCCCCCAAGTCAAGTGGGGCGCCCCCCACCCCTAGGGTTTCCAACCCTAGGCGCAGGGGAGGCCCAAGGGGGGGGGCGCACCAGCCCACCAGGGGCTGGTTCCCTTCCCCTTTCAGCCCACGTGGCCCTCCGGGATAGGTGGCCCCACCCGGTGGACCCCCGGGACCCTTCCGGTGGTCCCGGTACAATACCGGTGACCCCTGAAACTTTCCCGGTGGCCGAAACTAGACTTCCTATATAGAATTCTTTACCTCCGGACCATTCCGGAACTCCTCGTGACGTCTGGGATCTCATCCGGGACTCCAAACAACTTTCGGGTTTCCGCATACTAATATCTCTACAACCCTAGAGTCACCGAACCTTAAGTGTGTAGACCCTACGGGTTCGGGAGACATGCAGACATGACCGAGACGACTCTCCGGTCAATAACCAATAGCGGGATCTGGATACCCATGTTGGCTCCCACATGTTCCACGATGATCTCATCGGATGAACCACGATGTCGAGGATTCAAGTAATCCCGTATACAATTCCCTTTGTCAATCGGTACGTTACTTGCCCGAGATTCGATCGTCGGTATCCCAATACCTTGTTCAATCTCGTTATCGGCAAGTCACTTTACTCGTACCGTAATGCATGATCCCGTGACCAAACACTTGGTCACATTAAGCTCATTATGATGATGCATTACCGAGTGGGCCCAGAGATACCTCTCCGTCATATGGAGTGACAAATCCCAGTCTTGGTCTGTGTCAACCCAACAGATACTTTCGGGGATACCCGTAGTATACCTTTATAGTCACCTAGTTACGTTCTGACGTTTGGTACACCGAAAGCACTCCTACGATATCCGGGAGTTACACGATCTCATGGTCTAAGGAAATGATACTTGACATTGAATAAGCTCTAGCAAACGAACTACACGATCTTGTGCTATGCTTAGGATTGGGTCTCGTCCATCACATCATTCTCCTAATGATGTGATCCCGTTATCAACGACATCCAATGTCCATAGTCGAAACCATGACTATCGGTTGATCAACGAGCTAGTCAACTAGAGGCTTACTAGGGACATGTTGTGGTCTATGTATTCACACATGTATTACGATTTCTGGATAACACAATTATAGCATGGATAATGAGACAATTATCATGAACAAGGAAATATAATAATAATCATTTTATTATTGCCTCTAGGGCATATTTCCAACAGTCTCCCACTTGCACTAGAGTCAATAATCTAGTTACATTGTGATGAATCGAACACCCATAGAGTTACGGTGTTCATCATGTTTCACTTTCATGGAAGAGGTTCGGTCAGCGGATCTGCGACATTCAAATGCGTCTGCCCTTAGCAAATATCTATGTCTCCATCTTGAACATTTGCACGAATGGAGTTGAAGCGACGCTTGATGTGCCTGGTCTTCTTGTGAAACCTGGGCTCCTTGGCAAGGGCAATAGCTCCAGTGTTGTCACAGAAGAGAGAGATCGGCCCCGACGCATTGGGTATGACTCCTTGGTCGGTGATGAACTCCTTCATCCATATTGCTTCATGCGCTGCCTCCGAGGCTGCCATGTACTCCGCTTCACATGTAGATCCCGCCACGACGCTTTGCTTGCAAATCGCACCAGCTTATCGCCTCCATTCAAAATATACACGTATCCGGTTTGTGACTTAGAGTCATCCAGATCTGTGTTGAAGCTAGCGTCGACGTAACCCTTTACGACGAGCTCTTCGTCACCTCCATAAATGAGAAACATATCCTTAGTCCTCTTCAGGTACTTTAGGATATTCTTGACCGCTGTCCAGTGTTCTTTGCCGGGATTACTTTGGTACCTTCCTACCAAACTTACGGCAAGGTTTACATCAGGTCTGGTACACAGCATGGCATACATAATAGACCCTATGGCTGAGGCATAGGGGATGACACTCATCTCTTCTATATCTTCTGCCGTGGTCGGGCATTGAGCCGAGCTCAATCTCACACCTTGCAACGCAGGCAAGAACCCCTTCTTGGACTGATCCATATTGAACTTCTTCAATATCTTATCAAGGTATGTGCTTTGTGAAATACCTATGAGGCGTCTCGATCTATCCCTATAGATCTTGATGCCTAATATGTAAGCAGCTTCTCCAAGGTCCTTCATTGAAAAACACTTATTCAAGTAGGCCTTAATGTTGTCCAAAAGTTCTATATCATTTCCCATCAAAATTATGTCATCTACATATAATATGAGAAATGCTACAGAGCTCCCACTCACTTTCTTGTAAACGCAGGCTTCTCCATAAGTCTGCATAAACCCAAACGCTTTGATCATCTCATCAAAGCGAATGTTCCAACTCCGAGATGCTTGCACCAGCCCATAAATAGATTGCTGGAGCTTGCATACCTTGTTAGTATTCCCAGGATCAACAAAACCTTCCGGCTGCATCATATACAGTTCTTCCTTAAGATAGCCGTTAAGGAATGCCGTTTTGACGTCCATTTGCCATATCTTATAATCATAGTATGCGGCAATTGCTAACATGATTCGGACGGACTTCAGCTTTGCTACGGGAGAGAAAGTCTCATCGTAGTCAACCCCTTGAATTTGCCGATAACCCTTAGCGACAAGTCGAGCTTTATAGATGGTAACATTACCATCCGCGTCCGTCTTCTTCTTAAAGATCCATTTATTTTCTATCGCTCGCCGATCATCGGGCAAGTCTGTCAAAGTCCATACTTTGTTTTCATACATGGATCCTATCTTGGATTTCATGGTTTCAAGCCATTTGTTGGAATCTGGGCCCGCCATCGCTTCTTCATAGTTCGAAGGTTCACTGTTGTCTAACAACATGATTTCCAGGACAGGGTTGCCATACCACTCTGGTGTGGAACGTGTCCTTGTGGACCTAAGAACTTCAGTAGCAACTTGATCTGAAGTACCTTGATCATCATCATTAATTCCCTCTCCAGTCGGTGTAGGCACCACAGGAACATTTTCCTGAGCTGCACTACTTTCCGGTTCAAGAGGTAGTACTTCATCGAGTTCTACTTTCCTCCCACTTACTTCTTTCGAGAGAAACTCTTTCTCCAGAAAGGACCCGTTCTTGGCAACAAAGATCTTGCCTTCGGATCTGAGGTAGAAGGTATACCCAATGGTTTCCTTAGGGTATCCTATGAAGACGCATTTTTCCGACTTGGGTTCAAGCTTTTCAGGAAGTTTCTTGACATAAGCATCGCATCCCCAAACTTTTAGAAACGACAGCTTAGGTTTCTTCCCAAACCATAATTCATACGGTGTCGTCTCAACGGATTTAGACGGTGACCTATTTAAAGTGAATGTAGCTGTCTCTAAAGCGTATCCCCAAAATGATAGCGGTAAATCGGTAAGAGACATCATAGACCGCAGCATATCCAATAAAGTGCGATTACGACGTTCGGACACACCGTTACGCTGAGGTGTTCCAGGCGGCGTGAGTTGTGAAACGATTACATATTTCCTTAAGTGCGTGCCAAATTCGCGACTTAATATTCTCCTCCACGATCTAATCGTAAGAACTTTATTTTTCGGTCACGTTGATTCACTACCTCATTCTGAAATCCCTTGAACTTTTCAAAGGTTTCAGACTTGTGTTTCATCAAGTAGACATACCCATATCTACTTAAGTCATCAGTGAGAGTGAGAACATAACGATAGCCTCCGCGAGCCTCAACGCTCATTGGACCGCACACATCAGTATGTATGATTTCCAATAAGTTGGTTGCTCGCTCCATTGTTCCGAGAACGGAGTCTTGGTCATTTTGCCCATGAGGCATGGTTCGCATGTGTCAAATGATTCATAATCGAGAGACTCTAAAAGTCCATCAGCATGGAGCTTCTTCATGCGCTTGACACCAATGTGACCAAGGCGGCAGTGCCACAAGTATGTGGGACTATCGTTATCAACCTTACATCTTTTGGTATTCACACTATGAATATGTGTAACATCACGTTCGAGATTCATCAGGAATAAACCATTGACCAGCGGGGCATGACATAAAACATATCTCTCATATAAATAGAACAACCATTATTCTCGGATTTAAATGAGTAGCCATCTCGTATTAAACGAGATCTAGATACAATGTTCATGCTCAAAGCTGGCACTAAATAACAATTATTGAGGTTTAAAACTAATCTCGTAGGTAAATGTAGAGGTAGCGTGCCGACGGCGATCACATCGACCTTGAAACCATTGCCGACGCGCGTCGTCACCTCGTCCTTCGCCAGTCTCCGCTTATTCCGCAGCTCCTGCTTTGAGTTACAAATATGAGCAACCGCACTGGTATCAAATACCCAGGAGCTACTACGAGTACTGGTAAGGTACACATCAATTACATGTATATCACATATACCTTTAGTGTTGCCGGCCTTCTTGTCCGCTAAGTATTTGGGGCAGTTCCGCTTCCAGTGACCCTTCCCTTTGCAATAAAAGCCCCCGGTCTCAGGCTTGGGTCCATTCTTTGGCTTCTTCCCAGTAACTGGCTTACCGGGCGCGGCAACTCCCTTGCCGTCCTTCTTACCCTTGCCTTTCTTGAAACTAGTGGTTTTATTGACCATCAACACCTGATGTTCCTTTTTGATTTCCACCTCCGCTGATTTCAGCATTGAAAATACTTCAGGAATAGTTTTCACCATCCCCTGCATATTGTAGTTCATCACAAAGCTCTTGTAGCTAGGTGGGAGCGACTAAAGGATTCTGTCAATGACCGCCTCGTCCGGAGGTTAATGTCCAGCTGGGACAAGCGGTTGTGCAACCCAGACATTTTGAGTATGTGCTCCTTGTGAACTATTTTCCTCCATCTTACAACTGTAGAACTTGTCGGAGACTTCATATCTCTCGACCCGGGGCATGATCTTGGAAAACCATTTTCAGCTCCTTGAACATCTCATATGCTCCGTGTTGCTCAAAACGCTTTTGGAGCCCCGGTTCTAAGCTGTAAAGCATGCCACACTGAATGAGGGAGTAATCATCAGCACGTGACTGCCAAGCGCTCATAACGTCTTGGTTCTCTGGGATGGGTGCTTCACCTAGCGGTCCTTCTAAGACATATGCTTTCTTGGCAGCTATGAGGACGATCCTCAGGTTCCGGACCCAGTCCGAATAGTTGCTGCATCATCTTTTAGCTTGGTTTTCTCTTGGAACGCGTTGAAGTTGAGGTTGACATGAGCGTTGGCCATTTGATCTACAAGACATTTTTGCAAAGGTTTTTAGACTAAGTTCATGATAGTTAAGTTCATCTAATCAAATTATTTATTGAACTCCCACTTAGATTAGACATCCCTCTAGTCATCTAAGTGATACATGATCCGAGTCAACTAGGCCGTGTCCGATCATCATGTGAGACGGACTAGTCATCATCGGTGAACATCTCCATGTTGATTGTATCTTCCATACGACTCATGTTCGACCTTTCGGTCTCTTGTGTTCCGAGGCCATGTATGTACATGCTAGGCTCGTCAAGTTAACCTAAGTGTTTTCGCATGTGTAAATCTATCTTACACCCGTTGTATGTGGACGTTGGAATCTATCACACCCGATCATCACGTGGTGCTTTGAAACAACGAACTTTCGCAACGGAGCACAATTAGGGGGAACACTTTCTTGAAACTATTATGAGGGATCATCTTATTTACTACCGTCGTTCTAAGCAAATAAGATGCAAAAACATGATAAACATCACATGCAATCAAATAGTGACATGATATGGCCGATATCATATAGCTCCTTTGATCTCCATCTTCGGGACGCCATGATCATCTTCGTCACCGGCATGACACCATGATCTCCATCATCGTGTCTCCATGAAGTTGCTCGCCAACTATTACTTCTACTACGATGGCTAACGGTTTAGCAATAAAGTAAAGTAATTACATGGCGTTTAATAATTGACACGCAGGTCATACAATAATTAAGACAACTCCTATGGCTCCTGCCGGTTGTCATACTCATCGACATGCAAGTCGTGATTCCTATTACAAGAACATGATCTCATACATCACATATATATCATTCATCACAACTTTTGGCCATATCACATCACAAGGCATATGCTGCAAAAACAAGTTAGACGTCCTCTAATTGTTGTTGCATGTTTTTACGTGGCTGCAATAGGGTTCTAGCAAGAACGTTTCTTACCTACGTAAAAGCCACAACCTGATATGCCAATTTCTATTTACCCTTCAAAAGGACCCTTTTCATCGAATCCGCTCCGACTAAAGTGGAAGAGACAGACACCCGCTAGCCACCTTATGCAACTAGTGCATGTCAGTCGGTGGAACATGTCTCACGTAAGTGTACGTGTAAGGTCGGTCCGGGCCGCTTCATCCCACGATGCCGCCGAAGCAAAATAAGACTAGTAGTGGCAAGAAAATTGACAACATCTACGCCCACAACAAATTTGTGTTCTACTCGTGCAAAGAAACTACGCATAGACCTAGCTCATGATGCCACTGTTGGAGAACGTTGCAGAAAATAAAAAAAATTCTACGCTTCACCAAGATCAATCTATGGAGTTCATCTAGCAACGAGAGAGAGGATTGCATCTACATACCCTTGTAGATCGCGAGCGGAAGCGTTCAAGAGAACGGGGTTGAGGGAGTCGTACTCGTCGTGATCCAAATCACCGATGATCCTAGTGCTGAACGGACAGCACCTCCGTGTTCAACACACGTACGGTTGGGGAAGACGTCTCCTCCTTCTTGATCCAGCAAGGGGGAAGGAGAGGTTGATGGAGATCCAGCAGCACGACGGCGTGGTGGTTGGTTCCCTTCCCCTTTCAGCCCACGCGGCCCTCCGGGATAGGTGGCCCCACCTGGTGGACCCCCGGGACCCTTCCGGTGGTCCCGGTACAATACCGGTGACCCCCTAAACTTTCCCGGTGGCCGAAACTAGACTTCCTATATATAATTCTTTACCTCTGGACCATTCTGGAACTCCTCGTGACGTCCGGGATCTAATCCGGGACTCCTAACAACTTTCGAGTTTCTGCATACTAATATCTCTACAACCCTAGCGTCACTGAACCTTAAGTGTGTAGACCCAACGGGTTCGGGAGACATGCAGACATGACTGAGACGACTCTCCGGTCAATAACCAACAGCAGGATCTGGATACCCATGTTGTCTCCCACATGTTCCACGATGATCTCATCGGATGAACCACGATATCGAGGATTCAAGTAATCACGTATACAATTCCCTTTGTCAATCGGTACGTTACTTGCCCGAGATTCGATCGTCGGTATCTCAATACCTCGTTCAATCTCGTTACCGGCAAGTCACTTTACTCGTACCGCAATGCATGATCCCGTGACCAAACACTTGGTCACATTGAGCTCATTATGATGATGCATTACCCTGTGGGCCCAGAGATACCTCTCCATCATACAGAGTGATAAATCCCAGTCTCGATCCGAGTCAACCCAACAGATACTTTCGGGGATACCGGTAGTATACCTTTATAGTCACCCAGTTACGTTGTGACGTTTGGTACACCCAAAGCACTCCTACGGTATCCGGGAATTACACGATCTCATGGTCTAAGGAAATGATACTTGACATTGAATAAGCTCTAGCAAACGAACTACATGATCTTGTGCTATGCTTAGGATTGGGTCTCGTCCATCACATCATTCTCCTAATGATGTGATCCCGTTATCAACGACATCCAATGTCCATAGTCAGAAAACCATGACTATCAGTTGATCAACGAGCTAGTCAACTAGAGGCTTACTAGGGACATGTTGTGGTCTATGTATTCACACATGTATTACGATTTCCGGATAACACAATTATAGCATGAATAACAGACAATTATCATGAACAAGGAAATATAATAATAATCATTTATTATTGCCTCTAGGGCATATTTCCAACAAGCCATGCATAGTTCATCTCAAAGTAAGAACACATATCCTGTGGCTTGATTACCTAAATCCAACCACAGATCCTCATAGCAGAGGGGTAGAAAAGCAAGAAGGCTTGTTAGCAGAAACTACAGTGCATGGCAGATCAAATCATATCTTCTTGCCTATGTAATTAATAATCAAAGAAGCAGAAGCTCAATTGGTGCACAGGTGTCTCGATTGCTCAAAGGCACATTTATTTCAGCCATGTTTAATCATCATTGCCCTAGCAAGAATGGCCTCCGACCGGTGGGGCACGTGACTGGACGCACATGCCATGCCCGCACACACGGTCGCTGACGGACGCGTCCCACACGCAAAGGGCCCCACACGCCAGCGAGCACGGGTCGAATAGACCGAGTGAGCGACGCTGCGAGCCAAGCGAGCTAACCCATCAGTAGAGCGACGGGTTTCGATCCGGCGACCGGGATCGGCCCGGAGCAAGATCCAACGGCCAGAATAGCATCAGGAAAATGATCGGACGGCCAGGAAGCCTAAATCGCTGAGGAGCCGGGGTTTTCGATCGGTCTCATGTTTCTGGATAGATGTTCTTACAAGGGTGAAACTTCCCTGGTTATCACTCATCAGAAATGACCATCCAAGGAAAGAGCCACTAAAATAAGAACATGATCAAAACGGCAAAGAAGCGAGGGGGTATCCAACTTAATACCCACAAGTACCTCGATTGCTCGAGAGCATGCTTATATCAACCATAACCGATCATCATAGCCCTGGCTATGTCCCATACAGTAGCCGAAGCAGAGGAGCAGGAGGAAGATGCAGCTCACCGAGGGAGGTTGTAGCCGAGGCAGTACTCAGTGGGTGCCAGAGTTGCGGTTGAACGACGTCCAACCGGCGAGGAACCGCTTCCTACACTCCTGATCCGGCATAAAAAGAAGCAGGAGCTCATCATTTTCCATTGCTCCTGAAAAAATTGTAAAACAAACAAAAATTAATGCTTTGTGACTGACCAGCAAGAATTAAAAAACTAATTCTTATAACCTAAGGTGCTCTGAACCCAAATCTTTTCTTCATAAACATGGAGAAACTCTCATCAACAGAGTAAGCTTGCGACATATAAAAAAATATTATAAGAAAGAACACCAGATAGAAGCTAACAAAATTAAGTTTAGAATATACCCTAGAAAATCAATAACTGTACAAAAATATTGTGGGCTAAATGGAATTCATATAGGCCACTAACTAAACTGAGAGGAACCAAACTTTTATATTTTGAGCAATTTTTCCATATTAGTCTGAAGCTCTTGTTATTTTATTTATACAAATTAAGACTGTCATTATTTAAACAAGATATTCTTAAAGCCGCTATCTGATTTAAGCCCAGAACATAAAATTAGATAGCAAAAAACATGCATGGACTGAACTCTTCAGCAAAATAATACTATATGTCTACTCAAAGCTATATGTTTCCAGATTGTTAAGGATTATTTTAACTGCTTTTGACATCTTTGTGCTTGCTTGGCATTTGGATTCGGTGTACTGAATTGATACTTTGCACATATATAGTACATCTTTGTATTTACTTCACAGAAGTACCTCATTGGCTCCTATTACCAAGACCGATAAAAATTTGGGCAGCTATGAGATGGATAATTTTTTGAACTTACTGATGACAGGGAGGTTCATTTCAAGCTCAAGAGGCTTAAAGCCATCCATGTCTAGCATGTGCACATCACTGATAACAAGATCAAATATGTCCGTGTTTTCCCATAGCATCCTCAGTGCGATAAGAACCTGATTCGTCGCCATCAGTCGACACACAACAACATGTTACTCTTCCAAAGTGGGTAACAATACAAGGGAAATGGTCCTATGCATTTTTCATGACAAAAATCAGATGCCTGGTGCATCATCTGTACTATAAAAAGGGCATCATAAATTCAGGTCACCCAATCAAATGAATCCATCCATCCACAGGTAACCAATCTTTGGTTACAGGCAGCATCTCAAAGTTAGCTGACCTAGCACAATGTTCTTATCTGATTGTGAGATATGTAACCAAAGATGGGTTACCTCTAACTAAAGATTGTATAAACTATATTAGGCAAATACATACACTAAAATAGGAAAAAAATCATGTAGGACCCAATTCCATTAAATTGAAAAAACCTAAAGATCCATGGTCACTAAAGTAGGAACCTAAAAGAGTAAATAAACCTAGATGGGATTAAAAAATAAGCAGACAGAATGGACATAGACCAAGCATACCAACCTAAATGGACCAGCCCAATGAATGTCTACCTGACAGCATACTACTTCAGCATACTGAACAGAAGCAACAATGGTACTTACAAATTGAAGGATTCAGGAAGGATCTCCCCCTCTACCAGGAACATGTTGACAATTTTGATATTTCACTTGAGCAAGTAGTCATGGATATGTACATCAAGCCTGCACGACCCACCACAAGAAATTAACGATAACATAATTCATCCCAAAAACACATCCAAACATTGAACACCTTGTGGTGGTGTACCTTTGTGGAGAAGTAGATCTGGGCAGGCTCGTTACTGGTGACTAACATCCCCATGCCCTTCTCCTCCATCCCAACACAACATGTTCGTCTCCTGCAGTTCCATGATGATGGGTGGAGCAGTGGAGAGAGAGAGAGAGAGAGAGAGAGAGAGAGAGAGAGAGAGAGAGAGAGAGAGAGGACATGCAGCCGATCCTCTCCTGAGGATGAAGGAGAAGGAGGGGCGACGGGGGAGCACCTGTAGCGGACATAGAAGGAGGAGTGAGGGGGGGGGGGGGGAGTGTCGCATCGAGTGCCTACTGCTGGCGCTCCTCGGTCGCGCGCACCGTCTGGCCTCCAACATGGCCTTAGCGGCGCCGTCCGCTGCGCCCCCGAGGCCGCGCATCGAGCTCGCAGAATACGGGACGACGGGGCATCGACCTAATCGCCCGCAGCCCCAATCTTCTTCTAGGGTAGCGTGTGGTCGTGGATGGGTGCCCGGGCGAGCGGCGGCGACCTCCGACGAGGCTTGTGGCGCCCCCATCCTCCCTGGCGCGGTTGACCCGCGGCGCCCACGCCACCGTCAACCGCGGAGCGAATCCGCTGAGGCACGCGCACACCCGGCGACGCCCTCCCTCTCTAGACGCTTCACAGCGGGAGGATGGCTTGGCCGAGCGGCGGCGGCGGCAGCAGCCGGCGGGGGCGGGCCTAGGGTTTGGACGTGGGAGAGAGGCGAGGCGGAGGGAAGAGGAGAGGGGGACGCGTGAGTGGGAGAGGAGCGACGACTTAGGTCACACCGATATGCCGTGGCTGGATATTTTTTCGCCCATGTGAAATGACCAAAATGCCCTCGGCGGCCACCCAGTTTTACGCGCGGTGGCACGACCGGGAGGTAACTCCTCATTCAACCCATGCTAAGGAGGGGGGATTCGATCCAACGGCCGACGCCCCTCCACCGCTCGATCGGACGGCTGGAACTCCATCAAGCAAAAAGATCGGACGGCCAGGAGGCCCAAATCGCTGAGAACGCAGATGTTTCGCGCGGTCTCGTTTTTCTGGATTGTCTACTAAAACATGATCTTGTCAATTCTATTCTGCAGCATACTGTGCTAATACGTACTCCCTCCGTCCGAAAAAGGTCGTAGATACATCCATTTGAGAGACAAGCTTGTGACAAGTTCTTTCGGACAGAGGGAGTACCAAGGTGTATTTGTAGCATAACTGTCGGTATTCTTCTAGGCGCGTATGACAAGTTTGTAAAAAAGTTCACATGTATAAAAAGCTTACATCAGTAGTTTACCTTCACACAACACACACTTTATCATTTCTTTCCGGTGCAAAATTAGCAACAAGCGGGATCAGGAGCAAAAACAAACGAGTCATCGACGAATTAGGAGGTGACAAAAAACATTCCAGTGAGACTCTGAATACTGCTCATCCTGGTGAGATGACAGTCAGAATAGCAATAACTAACGGACTCTTTTTGAACACTAGAAAGAGCATTACACGCAACAGCTTGCAAGGTTCCAACCAATGAAATGAAGAGCAAATACTGCATGCACATAAGTACATAACACGATTAAACAGCATCGGGAGCACCATGAGTTGCAGTGGCATCGGCGGTGTCGTCGTCGACGCTCCCGACATGGGCGAGCAGCGCCCAGAGGAGCGTCACCAGCTCCCCGCCCCGGGCGACGGCTTCGGCGTGGTCGTCGATGTTGTCGCAAGCAGCGGCGACCGAGACGAGTGTGTTCGACCAGAATTCCGCGAGAGCCTTCCATGCCACCTCTTCTCCTTCCGGCAGCTCCGCCAGCAGCCGCCCGAGCTCCGCGCCATCCTTGAGAACATGGTGCTTCGACTGCTCGCTCAACAGCTTGATCAGCTGCTGATCCTCTGCTTCGGGCGTTGCCGTCGACACCCGATCGCTGGCTCCCCGGAGGACGCGCGCGGCGTCCTTCTTGACGTCCTTGTACAGGCTCATGCACCAGGCGGCGTCGTCCGGGAGTAGCTCGGGACAGTAGGCCACCAGGTAGGCGCAGTATCGCGATATGCGAGTGGCGGCGATCTCATGGTTGGAGTTGGAGAGAGACTGGTCTGGCCATCGTGATCTCACTTCAAGGATACTCGTGGCGACGTGACACACGAGAATGACATCAGCTGTGCCCTTGGTGCCTTGGAATGTCCAAAGGAGGTTGTTGACATGGAGTTGCATAGGTGTTGCCCCATTGGTTTGTCGCCCAGTTCTTTTGTACCTTCTCACCGCATCGACGACGGCTGCTTTCACAGGCCTTGGCACCTTCTTCTTCTGGTCTGGCAGATGAAGGAGATGTCGAAGTAGAGTCACTGGGTTTCTCCTTGGGCGGAGCACCAGGATTGAGGTTTGGTTCATCTTGTCCTCCCAATGTACCATAAACTTGCATCTGGTGCGTAGCACGAGGCCAACACACTTACGGATCACTGGAGATTGTTGCCAAGACGTATGACTTACGTAGTGGCATGTCAGGGCTACTTTAGTCCAATTGGAGCAAATGTAAGACATGATCTCCCTCGCTTCAACAAGCACAACTAGTGCAACAAGTAGACTTAGTGACATTTGATCAAAGAGCAATGCTCCGAATTGCAAAGATGATCCACCCTGAGGCATATATGGAGGATCGCAATGGAAGTCACTACATGTAATCTGCTCACTACTCTGGGGCTCCATTATGAAATTGTTGGTGACAAGCAAGCAGTAGCCGATACTTGAGAGTGAAATGCATGTGCTTACTATGGGTAGCCAACTCTTTGAATATGAGACTGGGAGTGATGTATAATAATAATCATTAAGAAATGAAAGCTCATGTGCAATCACCCCAAATACCCTTTCATCATCACTATCCTCGAGCAAGACATGGCATATAAAGTTATTGGCTTTTGCAAAGATAGCCTCACTGACTTTATACCTTGCAAAACGACACCGCAATAGCTTGAACATTGCAAATGAAAGGCATAGGTCTTTGTGCTGCGTTGTTGGCCCCGATTTCAATGTGACATTCAACTGCCAAACTCTGTCTAGGGTCACTAAGCCATTATTGTTCATCCTTGTCAAGCTATAACCATGAGGTTGTTTCTCTACCAGCAAAGTATCCTCTTTCATAACTATAAGTGGTGGAGGTACATGCTCACTTACTAGTTCGGCACAATTGAGCACTCCATCTTGTAGTTGCTCCATGTATCCAACAATGAGACGAGGATTGCTTCCAAGAGCTAATGATCTCCTGGCCATGTACCAAGCATAGTACTTCAAGAGCATTTTTGCCAAGATAAGAACATACGGTAGTAACATAAGAACATACGGTGGAAGCTTATAAACAAGCCCGAGAATTCCCCTTTTTGGATCAGTAACAGGACCTGGAAACCGTCCAAAATATTCAGGTGGATGTAGATTTGATTCTATGGCGGTGTAGGCAAGGTAGGAAGTCCATATTGCTTGAACAAGCTGCACTGCAGGGGGGGCAATGCTTCGGCCTTCTCTATAATCGCCGGCAACTGTTGCAATGGCATTGGTACCAACAATCTGGACCAAACCAATCCACAACATAACTGAGAAGACATGTAGGCGTGCTTCACATTTTGCTGTTATGACTGTGTACTTTAGTACATAATTGGTGACGTTGTATGGATTCTCGATGGCGGAGACGACATAGGAGACAATGGGTAGGAACAAGGTGGTTGCTGCTAGGTAGATGAAGCGGATCAAAGGATGGTGGCGATAGCGATGCCGGTAGGCACCCATCACAGCAATGACTGCCATCAAGATGGTGTTTACCACAAGGAGAGTGTTGATACGGGATACCAACCCTCCCTTCTGCTTGGTGAAGAACGCCATTTCAACGTTAGAGCAGTCGGTAGAGTTTGTAGAATTTCTGCCCATCGTGTGTGTTGACCTAATATTAAAAATTATACATTATTAGTATAGGAGCCTTTGGTTGGGTCAATGGTCTACATATACAATAGTACCATGCCCGGATACACCACTTTCAAATCTAATTTAAGGTAATATGATTTATGATCGCTATGACAAAACTCGACGAGTTTGACCATACCGCCTTTTCACAAACATTATTATACTGAACACTCCAAATTCTGCTTGATATATATAAATATTCAAATAAACAAGGGTAGTTAGGATTTACCACATAAAAGGCGGCAGGCAATTGATGAGAGGACCAAGACGTGCACCTCCCTTAGTAGCTCCTGGCTCCTGCTGCCTGGGAATGTGTCTTGAGAATAGATAGCCAGATTGCACAAGCTGTGCAGCGATATTTAATTAGCTTGGAAAGGGGCACATGCTTTTGGGGATGGATGTATGCTCCATGTGGAGTTGTACCTTACTTGTTTCAGCTGCAGAGTATTGGATTGGGAACCACTTCTTTCTTCTTTTGAGCACGCGACGGTGAGTGACTAAAGCTCGTTTTCCAGCTTAGCCTGCTTTTCTTTTCCTACCCGGATGCAAGATGCCTTGATTTCCTTTTTCTTTTTTGGTGTGTCGATAAGGAATGATAAAATTGATGCTCCAAAATGCGTTTGAAAATAAGATTTTGGAGCATCGATTTTTGCCACATTTTACACCAATGTCATATGGTCATGAAACTTTTTGCAAGCTATCAAATATGTTAAAGTTTCACACAAAAGAATTCACAAATTTTAAAATTATTTTTGATTTTACTGTTCACCCGAGCTCATGTAAGCTCGGGATCAGAACAACTGAGTCCAACCTCCTAAAATAAACTATAATATCAAGAAATATAAAAGAGTTAATAAGATGCACTATAAATTTGTAAGGATGGAGTAATTGAAAAACACGTAGACACCATAGAATTCTGAGAGAGCGCACACCTGTTTATTTTTCTGATTTTTTCACTTCACTTTCCAGTTTTGGTAGTTTATTTTTTTTTAAATTCATGAATATGATTTTTTTCACAATTTTTTTAAAAATATTAAAATCTTAAAGAAGTTATCCCGAATTTTGAAAATTGTTCATCACTTTGTGAAAATATATGCAAAATTATTTTTTTCATGAATTCAGAAAGTATTCGTGAGTTTAAAAATGGTTATGAATTTGAAAAACTGTCTGTGAATTACAAAAATTTCACAAATTTGGAAATTTTTCATTAATTTATAAATGTTCAAAAAATTTCAATATATTTATGAAATTGAAAAAGAGAAAAAGTAAAAGAAAAGTTGAACAGGAACCACAAGAAAACAAGAAAACCACTTCTAAAACCAGTGCAAAACCACCGCTTGTTGTGTCTCTGCATAGCTGGGCCTTGGCGAATTTCCGACCTAGCGTGGTGATCTCCCGATATGTGTTTGCTATACATATGAGTTGAGTGTTTCCAAAAAAAAAAGACTATCAGTTGAGTGGTTCTAAAAAGAAAACATATCAATTGCGATGTACTCCCTAACTTGTTTTTACGAGTTAGGAACGAGATTCTATGCTCTCTGTAGGTAGATCGAGAAATTCCTTTGCTTGACGGAAGTTGCAGAGAGTGAAGGAAGAAACTTAGAGCAACTTCAACCCAGAGACCCATTTTGTCCGTTTGGGTTTTTTGGACAAAAAAGATGGCCCAACGAGGCGACCCAAACGGATAAAGCATCTGCTGTCTGTTTGTTGTTCATCTTGGTCCAAATCAAGCCCAAATTTGAGCCATAAATGGGACCCACATACCAGCGACCGCGTACAAGCGAAGACCTACGCACCGGCGAGGCCACCTGCGCAGGCCGCCGCCACGCTCGCCGACGAGGCCACTTTACGCAGGCCGCCACGCCAAGAGATCGGGCGCTGGCCGCCTCCCGCTCGAGCCTCGCCGACGGGCGCCTCAACCACGGCGGCGAAGCTCCCGTGACGCTCGCGCCCCAGCAGCAGCAGTTCGTTGTGTAAAGTAGGGTCTAGTATATTGTCCTTGTACACGTATTTGTATACGTATGTAATTGTAATTGTGATCCTCTATATATTGAGACGTGAGGCTGGATGTCAACCACCCACGCAAAACCCTAAACCTGTGTTTCTAACTTGGTATCAGGCCGGGCCGCCGCCGCAAGTTCCTCGCGCCGCCGCCCGATCCTCTCTCCACGCAGCCGCTACTTCCGATCGCTGCGCGAGCTAGCCAAGCTAGCGATCCATCCGCCGCGTGAGCTAGCCAAGCTAGCCATTCATCCGCAGCGTGAGCTAGCATCCATCCGCCGCGAGTGCGTTCCATCCATCTGCGCCGCCGCTTCCGATCGCAGTTGCCGCACGTGCCATCTCCCGCGACTTGCTCCGCTGCCGCCGCGCGCTGTCTCATCCACGCCACCGCTGCGATGTCATCCGCCGCTATGTCCGTCGCACAAACTAGCGGCGCGATCGTCTCTTCACCCGTCGCCTCGATCCCGCCCGGCTTCGCCGTCCGGACGATCTCCGTCCGCCTCGGTCGCCACAACTTCATGCTCTGGGGGGGCATCACCAGCACCGTTCTTGCCGGTACCAACCTCCACGGACACCTCGATGGCACCAAGGCGGCACCGGACAAAACACTCATTATCGGCACCGGCGACGCTGCTACCACCGTCGCCAACCCGGAGTACCACCAATGGTGGGTTCAAGATCAGCGTCAAGGGCTTCTTCTCACCTCCATGGATGAGGATATTGCATGCCAACTTTACGGCTGCGAGTCGGCGATCTGGTATGGACATCCGTCGCCGCCATGTTCGGCGCCCAGTCAGCGCCAATGTCCGCCACATCCGGCGGCAACTTCAGTCGCCGAGGAAGGATGATCATGTCGCCGCGGAATACATGCACAAGATGAAGGCCCTGGCCGACACTATGGCCGCCGCCGGCTCTCCGATCCGGGATGATGAGCTTATCGATCACATCCTCACTGGCCTCGGCTCCGCCTACAACTCCATCGCCGCCTCCTTGGGCGTGAGTAATGCACCCATGCCCTACTCCAGTTTTTACTCATTGGTTTCGCCCTTCGAGGCGCTGCAGTGCACAACAGAGTGCGGTGGAGGGTGGTCTCCCTCCATGAACGTCGTGACCCGTTCGGGTTCATACGGCGGGCGGACGCGCGCCCTACTCCGATCCCTATCCCTCCCATGGTGGGGGGCGCCCGGCTGATGGACATGGCCAGCCAGGGCAGAACCGCCAGGGCGGTAATGGCGGCAACACCGGCGGCCGTGACCGCAATGCTGGTTATGCCGGCAATGGCCGGCAAGGTGGAGGAGGCAACGCCGGCAACAACAACGGCGGAGGAGGTGGGCGTCGCAACCGCTGGCGTCCCCGGTGCCAAATTTGCAAGAACTGGGGCCATGAAGCCGACGACTGCCGCAAGCGCTATGATCAGGATCATAACTCCCGCTCCGCCAACTCGGCCTCCACCAACACCGTCGACTTTCCTTGGGTGCTGGATACCGAACTCTGGATCACTTGACTAATGATCTTGAGCGCCTCCAGGTTCATGAGCGCTATGACGGCAAGGATCAGGTTCAGGTGGCCAATGGTGCAGGTTTGTCTATTTCACACATTGGTCATTCGCGTTTACCCGGTTCATCTCTTAAACTGCGTAACATCCTTCATGTTCCACACATCAGCCAGCATCTTCTCTCTGTTTATCGTCTTCTTTGTGATAATGACGTGTTTGTTGAATTTCACCGTCTTTTTTCCTTGTTAAGGACAAAGCAACCAGGCGCGTCATCCTTCACGGTAGAAGTTACGGGGGTCTATCCGGTCCCTTCGCTCAAGGCGTCATCTTCATCGTCTCACCGTGCCTTATCCGGTGTTCGAGTTTCATTGCCGCAATGGCATCAACGTCTTGGTCATCCTACAAATAATGTGGTCACTTCCATTGTTCGGAGTCATGAACTTCCGTGTTCTAGTTCAAATAATTCATCGTTAGTTTGTGATGCATGTCAGTGTGCTAAGAGTCATCAACTACCTTATTATACTTCGTTTCACATCACTACTGTACCTCTTGAATTAATACATTCAGATGTTTGGGGTCCCGCTTTTGCTTCGTCGGGAGGGTACAAATATTATGTTAGTTTTATTGATGACTACACGCCGCTTTCACCTGGATTTATTTGCTTAAACACAAGTCTGATGTTGAGCAAGTTTTCTACAACTTTCAGGCTCATGTCGAACGCCTTCTGGATTATAAAATCAAAGCCGTTCAGTCTGACTGGGGTGGTGGTGAATACCACAAACTCCATCGCTACTTTCAACGCACGGGCATCTCTCACAGAGTGTCATGTCCGCATACCTCTCAGCAGAACGGTATTGCCGAGCGCAAACACCGACACTTGGTCGAGACCGGTCTTGCCTTGCTTGCGCACTCCTCTCTTCCACTTCGGTTTTGGGATGAGGCTTTTCTTACGGCATGTTACCTCATCAACCGTATGCCCACTCCGGTTCTCAACAAGGACACACCTTTGTTTCGTCTGTTTCATGTTCAGCCCAACTACTCTTCTCTTCGGATTTTTGGGTGTGCTTGCTGGCCTAGTCTCCGCAAGTACAATGCTCACAAACTTGAGTTTCGGTTCAAGATGTGTGTTTTCCTTGGCTATAGTCCTTTGCATAAGGGCTATAAGTGTCTTGACCATACCTCCGGTCGGATATACATCTCTTGTGATGTTGCTTCTCTTGAACATGCACTCACTTTTCCCTCCGATGAACCGGTTCCGGATGTCCATGTGCGCAGATATGACCTGTCCTATTTGTCATCTAACTTGTCTTTTGCAGGTGATATTGCTTTGAGTTCCCCCCAGGTACATGTTGCTGCTCCGACGCCTCCTGATGCGCCCGACGTGCATGTCCCGCCGCCCGAGGCGGGTGCGGCTGCCTCGTCTGATGGCGCGACCGCGGACGCGGCTGGGTCGCCACCCTCGCCCGGTGCGGCTGGGTTGCCACCCTCGCCCGGTCCGTCGCCCGGGCCGCCGCCCTCGCCTGGGCCGGTCCCGCACACCATCGTCTCTCGGCCCGTGTCGCCTCCTGCTGAGGTCCCCTCAGCCGCGACACCCTCGGCCGAGCCCTCGTCGCCGTCGTCTTCTCTTACTGGCGATGCAGCTCCGACGCATGCCATGGTTACACGCCATCGTGATCATACGCGCAAGGAGAAGTCTTACACTGATGGCACGGTTCGCACGACTCTCGCCCGTCGTGCCTTCTTCGCCGCGCCGGTTTCCCATCGTGATGCTCTGGGTGAACCTGCCTGGCGTGCCGCCATGTCCGAGGAGTTTGCTGCTCTCCGTCACACTAACACCTGGGTGTTGGTGCCTCGGCCACCTGGTGTTAATATTGTGAGCTGCAAGTGGATTTTCAAAACCAAGCACCGTCCGGACAGGTCTGTTGATAAGCACAAAGCTCGTCTTGTTGCTCGTGGTTTCACTCAACAGCACGGGATTGACTACGGAGATACTTTTAGCCCGGTGGTGAAGCCTGCCATGGTTCGCTTGGTTTTGTCTCTTGCTGTGTCTCGTGGCTGGAGCCTCCGACAGATTGATGTGAGCAATGCCTTTTTACATGGGTTCTTGGCCGAAGATGTGTACATGCAGCAGCCACCTGGGTTCGAGGATGCCACTTATCCCTCTCATGTCTGCAAACTTCAACGGTCTATTTATGGTCTCAAGCAGTCACCCCGTGCCTGGTATGCTCGTTTGAGTCAGCGCCTTTTGCAGCTCGGTTTTGTTGCCTCCAGATCAGATGCATCTATGTTCATCTTCTCCCAGGGTACTATACATATATACATGCTGGTGTACGTTGATGATATTGTGATTGCTGGCTCTACCCCCGCCGTGGTGGATCGTCTTGTGCAGTCGTTGTCTGCTAGCTTTCCCATCAAAGATTTGGGTCGCCTCGAGTACTTTCTTGGTTTGGAAGCGTCCTTTCATTCAGGGGGCATGACCTTGACGCAGAAAAAGTATGCTTTAGATCTTCTTCATCGCGTCAACATGGAGAACTGCAAGGCCACTTCCACTCCGCTTGCTACATCCGAGAGTCTCTCACGTCATAGTGGTGCACTACTGGGTAGAGATGACTCCTTTCGGTATCGCAGTGTGGTTGGAGCACTTCAGTATTTGACCCTCACTCGTCCTGATATCTCCTTCGCAGTGAACAAAGTGTGTCAGTTCCTGTCTCAGCCAACGGAGGATCATTGGGAAGCAGTCAAGCGTATTCTGAGATATGTCAAAGGTACGCTAGACATGGGACTACGGATTCGTAAGTCCAGATTTACTGGAGTGAGTATATTCACCGATGCAGACTGGGCAGGCTGTGTTGATGATAGGCGCTCCACTGGTGGTTTTGCTATATTTGTTGGACCTAACCTTGTATCTTGGAGCTCGAAGAAGCAACCCACAGTCTCGAGATCAAGCACCGAGGCAGAGTATAAGGCATTGGCCAATGGCGCGGCTGAAGCCATTTGGATAGACTCGGTTCTCACAGAACTTGGAGTCCCACGGCAGCGCACTCCTATATTGTGGTGTGATAACTTAGGGGCAACTTACCTGACGGCGAATCCAGTGTTTCATGCTCGGACCAAACATATTGAGATTGATTTCCACTTTGTGAGAGAACGAGTAGCTGCTTGTGAACTGGAAGTCAGGTTTATTTCTACAGATGATCAGTTAGCGGATGTATTTACTAAACCCGCTACTAGACAGATGCTAGACCGTTTTAGAACCAATCTGAATCTTGTATGTAGTTCAGATTGAGGGGGCATGTAAAGTAGGGTCTAGTATATTGTCCTTGTACACGTATTTGTATACGTATGTAATTGTAATTGTGATCCTTTATATATTGAGACGTGAGGCTGGATGTCAACCACCCACGCAAAACCCTAAACCTGTGTTTCTAACTCGTTGACCGGGCGCGACGAGCTCGGGGAGGGAGGGCCGGGCGCGGCGAGCTCGGGGAGGGAGCCGGGCGGCGAGCTAGCGGCGAGCTCGACCGCATCGTCCACCAAGAAGTCGTCCACCGCGTCATCGCCGTCCGACCGCATCGTGAACGCGTTCCGCCACTTTGCGCAGCAGGCGTCGCTGGGGGCGGTGACGGTGAGCCCTTACGTCGTCGAGTCTCCCTACAGCTCCATGCACCATGACGTGTGCTCGCTAGCGCACAGCCGGAAGGCCAACCTCATCCTCCTCCCGTTCCACAAGTCCTCCGACGGGGCGCGCAGCACGGCCAACTTTGCCGTCCGCTTCGCCAACCGCGCCATGCTCCAGTACGCGCCCTGCTCCGTCGCCATCCTCGTGGACCACGGCCTTGCGTTCGGGTCTGCGTGCGCAACTGCGTCCAACAGGAACCTGCTCCAGAGGGTGGCCCTCTGCTTCCTTGAGGACCGCGGTGGACGACGCGGTCGGACGGCGATGACGCGGTGGGCGAGCGGGGCGGCGCGGGAGGAAAGCTGCGTCTAACCTTGCGTGTCCGCTTTTTGGTCTTCTGCGTTGGGTTCATCCACGGGCAGCTCTTGTCCGCCTCATGTTCGTTAGGCGGACGGGCGACCCAGACGGAGAAAATGCGGATAAAATTCGTGTCTGTTTGGATGACTGTGTTGGAGTTGCTCTTATACACTAAAACAGGATCGTGCCAATTCTATTCTGCAGAATACTGAGCTAATACGTACCAAGTTGTATTTGTAGTATAACTGTCAGTATTCTTCTTTTTTTATTTTTTTTTCCGGAAAAAGGGACTCCCGGGCCTCTGCATCAGAACAATGCATAAGGCCACATTTATAAATAAAATAGGTTCAACAAGGTCTTAAAGTCGTGAAACAAAATAAAGGCGAGCTCACATAGAGCCTCAACGCCAAAACAATAAAAGGCCATAAAGCCACAACCGGCTGGCATAATAAAGATAGGAAAACTAATCGCCTATCCTATTACATGACCGCCATCCAAACCGGTTGAAGATATCTCGCGCTACCATCTCCCATCGGACAGATCCACTAACCAAACGCTCCCTGGCCTCTGTCGGAGTGAGTAAGGACCACATACGGACCAATGCGGTAGCACGGAATACAACCTGCAAAAAATGAGTAGTAGTTGCTCTGTTAAAAGCCAAATCATTTCTGCAATTCCAAATTGCCCATAACAACGCACAAACTCCTACACGAATGTGTCTAGCTGTATCGGACTCTTTCCCATCTAGCCACATTCCAAATAACGAACCGACCGAACTCGGAGGAGTAATGTTAAAGGCAATTTGCACGGTGCGCCACAAAATTCTCGCCAACGGGCACTCAAAGAAGAGATGCTTAATGGTCTCGTCCTGATCACAGAAACTACACCTAGTAACCAAGTTGTCATTTGTTAAAATGACTTGTTTATGGACAAACCACATAAACACTTTAATTTTCAAAGAAACTTTTACTTTCCAAACATGTTTGGAACTAGGAATGACACTCAAGTTAATAACATCGATGTACATCGACTTAATAGTAAATTGTCCAGACCTAGTAAGTTTCCAACACAACTGATCGGGCTAATGAGCTAGCTGAACTTCCATCAGTCTACTCACGAGATGAAGCCATGCTTCCCATCTATCACCAACAAGCACCCTCCGAAACTGGATATTAAGGGGAATGGACTGCATAATCGTTGCAACTAGCGCATCACGTCGCTGAACAATACGATACAGGGTCGGGTACTGGAGCGCCAATGGTGTATCACCAAGCCAAGTATCCTCCCAGAAACGGGTATCGTTGCCATCACCGACTATAAAATTTGTTCTATTAAAGAAGGCTGCCTTAACTCTCATAAGCCCCTTCCAAAACGGCGAATCAGTTGGTCTCACTGTCACCTGTGACAAAGTCTTGGACTGCAGATATTTGTTACGGAGAATATGCGCCCAAGTTGCGTTAGTTTCAACTGATAGCTTATACAGCCACTTACTGAGCAGGCATCTGTTCTTGACCTCAAGATTCTCGATACCCAGACCCCCTTGGTCCTTTGGTCTACAAATAACATCCCACTTGGCGAGTCTATACTTTCTCTTTAGTTCATCACTCTGCCAAAAAAATCTTGATCGGTAGAAGTCCAGCCTTTTCCTAACCCCAACTGGAACCTCAAAGAAAGATAGTAGGAACATCGGCATACTCGTGAGCACCGAATTAATAAGAATCATTCGGCCTCCATAAGACATGAGTTTGCCCTTCCAGCAACTAAGTTTCTTCTTAAACCGATCTTTGATGCATTTCCACTCTCTGTTTGTTAGCTTACGATGGTGAATGGGTATACCTAGGTAAGAAAAAGGTAAAGCCCCTAGTTCACATCCAAACAATTGCCTATAAGCCTCTTGTTCCTCCTTGGCTCTACCAAAGCATAACAACTCTCTTTTATGAAAGTTAATCTTTAATCCAGTCAATTGTTCGAATAAGCATAACACCAGCTTCATATTTCTTGCTTTTGCCAAGTCATGCTCCATAAAGATGATTGTATCATCAGCGTACTGTAGAATGGACACACCCCCATCAACTAGGTTAGGCAGCAAGCCACCCACCTGACCGGCCTCCTTCGCCCTACCTATGAGAATTGCCAACATGTCAACCACAATGTTGAAGAAAATAGGGGACATTGGATCACCTTGCCTAATGCCTTTGTGTGTCCGGGAATAATGACCTATATCAGTATTCACTTTAATTCCAACACTCCCTTTTTGCGTAAAGGATTCTACCTGGCGTCGCCAAGCTTCATCAAAACCCTTCATGCGTAAGGCCTGTTGAAGGAAGGGCCATTTGACTTTGTCGTATGCTTTCTGAAAATCCACTTTGAAAACAACCCCATCCAGATTTTTCATGTGAATTTCATGGAGCGTTTCATGAAGGACCACAACCCCTTCAAGGATGTTCCTGTCCGGCATGAAAGCAGTTTGGGTAGGCTGCACGACAGCATGCGCGATCTGAGCCTATTAGTCCCGACCTTGGTGAATATTTTGAAACTAACACTAAAAAGACGATGGGCCTGAATTGCTCAATTCTCACAACCTCTGTTTTCTTAGGAAGAAGGGCTATCGTTCCAAAATTAAGCTGAAAAAGCTGAAGCTGTCCAGAGAAAAGATCATTGAACAAAGGCAACAAATCCCCTTTAATGATATGCCAGCACTTTTTATAAAACTCCGCTGGAAATCCATCGAGGCCCGGCGCCTTGTTATTTTTCATATGCGAAATGGCCTCAAACACCTCTTTCTCAGAGAAATGAGCCGCAAGAATATCATTCTCCACTGCTGTGAGTTGAGGAACATCCTCAGTCCTGGACTCATCCAGAGACACACAGTTCTCTTTTGGAGGGCCAAACAGCTACTTGTAATACTCCTCTCCATGGTGTGGATCGTGAACTTGGTAGGCTTCAACACTCCTCTCCATGGTGTGGCTGCGGTGGGAAACGACCTGTTTCCTTAATTTCAAGAAACATAACACCCACGGCCACCGCATCGGACATCTAGCAAGCACAAATGTCCACATGGAAGAACAAGAACAACAGCAAAGTGATCTTCTGCAAACCTCGAGAGCGAGAGAACGACGGCTATCCTCCCGATCGATCCGGCTTTGCTGTCGCGTCCGTGTATTGGTGTTTGTTGGGTCCTTTTTCTCGGGAGCAGCTCGTGTTCCCATCGTCGACTATCTGGTCGGCATCGATCTTGTCTATATATCCTGTCGTTGTCCAGCTGCTGGCCGCTCGAACCCTAGCTCGCTCAAACCCGATCCCCTTGGCTCCATCCCCTCAGCCTCTTCCTCTCGATCCCACCTAGCGCCGTCCCGCACAGAGTCTCCTGTACCCGCTCCGTCCAACTCCCCGGCCGCCGCGCCACTCCATGCCTCATCTTCCCCTGCCACCTCTCCTTCCCTTCCTCCCCTACCTCTGTCTTTCACCACGCGCGTGAACTCTTCCGAGCCCCAGCCATGGTGTGAGCTCTCGCCGCTGTGCCTCGCCTCTCCCCGCGACCAGCGCTGCCTCCCCGCCAAATATGGCACTTCCGATGCCTGGCTCCCATGCGTCCGTCGGGGGCGTAGCTACGTACAGCTACCCGGTGTCACTGGCACCGGGTCCAATCTACACTTGCTTAAGATAATCCATTGATTTAGTATATAGGTCATTGATTTTTTGATGTGTTTTTTTATGTGGACATCGGGTAATCTTCAGTCTGGGTTCGCCGGTCGTCAACCTCCTGTTGCCTGCCGCTGACCAGCCCCGGTCGTCCTATGCCATCGACACCGACAGCAGCTCACCCCCTGCACTCCTCTCCGAAGTGCCACGTCCTCCGCCCGCTCATACAGCCACTTGGGAACCCACTGCTGCCGCTGTTGTCTCATGTTATTGTCGCCCATCGGCGCCGTGGCATGCGAGAGCGAGGCCCAACAGAAGGAGCCGCTCCGGGTCGCCCCCGTCGAACTCGCCTCGGGTCAGTGGCTTAAAGGATGACTTCCGTTCGCCTCCAGCAGCAGAGGTTGCAACCGGCAGACCTCATGTTCTTCTATTCTGATTCGATCATGTTCTGGCTGTGCGATTTGAGGAGGACATTGACATGCTTATATCTTGTCTCCTCGTGGGATAGGGATATGGATTGGTTTCCTGCCTTTTCGTTCGTCACAGTGCAAGTTTGACATGGACACGTGACAACTTAATTTTCTACGTGCGGGGAGGGGTGACGAAGGAAACACACAACAATATTTTTGTACAAAATAAAACTAAACTTTATGTAGATTTGCTTTTAGATCTCAGCCGTCAATCTTTATGGTTAACATTAAATCAACGGATATAAATAGATGACGTACGGAGAACTATAGAAGTCTCCGTCCTTTAATTAATATTAGGTAAAGATAGGTCATTATTCACACTATTTTGACCGAAATTGTTCTCTTCTTTGAAAAGATGTCAATGGGATTTTTCTCTTTTGTTGATTCATGTTTGCCAGTACAATGGAAGGCCAAGTTTATTTCAAAAATATTTTCAGAGCTTGTTGAATTTTTATTTAATTTTTCATATAGGGTGTATATACGCTGTAGACCAAAAGTTTCCCTGCACCGAGGGAGTACCTAAGGGAACGTGCCAATTCTAGTCTGCGTCCTACTGAGCTAATACAAGGTGTAATTGTAGCGTAACTGTCAGTATTCTTCTAGGCCGCGTATGAGAAGTTTGTAAAAAGTTTCACATGTAAAAAGCTTACAACAGTAGCTTACCTTCACGCAATTGATACCTTATGGATAGGACTATCATTTCATTCCCGTGCAAAATTAGCAAGTGGGAACTACTTGCTGTTGCTGTTGGAGATGGCTCTAACGGCTCCTGTACGGCGAGGCGACCCGGGAGGCGATTCCATGGGTGTTGGTGCAGTAGCCCTTGTCGTGGCGGCGGCGGCGTCGCGCGGCTGGACGGCGGTGCGCCCAGGTGAGGGGCTGGCGAAGCGGCGCCCGGCGTCGGGCGAGCGGTCTCCGGGTCCTTTCCCCTCGGGCAGTCGGTTCTGGGCGCTGTCGGGGGCCGATTCCGACGACGATGAAGAAGAGGAAGACCAGGTAAGTTGTCAGGTGAGTGATGGTGGTTCGCCGAGGCCTCGCGTGTCGTGCTTGGTGGGTGATTTTGTCGCCCGGGCGAAGGAGCTTGGGGGCTCCTTCAAGGCCGGCCGCCGCCGTGCTTTCGTACCTGGTGGCCATGGCGGGCGTCGCCAAGCGGCGCAGATCTGGCGGCCGCCCAGGAGGGTGGACGCGGGCCCGGAGGGGCGCTCTTGTGCTCTGCCGGAGGCGGGGCGGAGTGGCACGGTGGTGCCGTCGCGGCCCTCGGTCTCGGCGTGCTCGTCGTCGACGTCAGGGGACGGTGGCATCGGCGGCAGCGGCGCCGCCCCTGCCAGGGAGACGAGCTCCCAGCCTAGGGTTGCCTGGCTGGGCCGGTTTTTGGGCTGGGCGTGGTGGAATGGCCTAGCCTGCCCTCACTTGGGCCAGGGGGGCCAGCAAGCGGTTTGCCCATTTCCTCGTTTGCTGGGGAGCCGGGGGTAGCGCTGGTGAGTGGGCCCTGCTCTCCTGGGCCGTTGGCCCCGTGCCCTCCAGTGGTTGAGCCCAGGCTCAATGCGGGGTTGGATGCGCATCGTCCCCCTTCCATATATACCGTTTACCTATCTTGGCCTCCCAATCTCTGAGAAAAAGTGCCTGATCTCAGATTGGGATCCTCTCTGCACTAAGGTGGCGGGTAGAGTTTGCCCGTGGAGAGGGAGATACATGTCTTCAGGGGCAAGACTAATCCTAACAACTCCAGCCTCTCGTCCTTGCCTATGTTTGCCATGGGTTTGTTCTTGTTGGCGGACGGGGTGCACACCAAAATGGACACCCCAAGGGCTCGTTTCTTTTGGGAAGGGTTGGGGATGAAACGAAAGTACCACATGGTTAAGTGGTTGGCTGTTTGTCGGCCCAAAGCCCAGGGGGGCCTCGGGATCATCAACTCGAAGTTGATGAACATCGCACTCATGTGCAAGTGGATCTGGAGGATGTCTCAGGGCGAGACTAGTCTCTGGATGGACCTCCTGCGGGTCAAATATTTCCCTTGGGGGAATTTCTTTGAGGCGGTAGGCAATGGGTCTCCTTTCTGGAAATCCATCCAATCTCTGAAGCCATACTTCGCCAGAGGGGCGAAGTTCACGGTTAATAACGGTCGGTCCACGCGTCTCTGGCTTGATCTATGGATCGGCCAACAACCCCTTTGGTCGGAGTTTCGTGATCTTTATGCCATCACCGTTGATCCCAATCAACTAGTAGCCACGGCCTTCAGCACTTCCCCGCCTTCTATGTTCTTCAGAAGGGAGCTCTCAGGGCCCGAGGCGGTCAGCTGGGATTGCTTGCGTGCCCTGACTGCAGAGGTGCACCTGTCTGCTGACATGGATTCGGTGTCTTGGAGGCCCACGTGCTCTGGCAAATTCATGGTCAACTCGCTATACCGTGAGCTGACTCGCGGCCCGGCTTTCCAGGCTGCAACGGGGCTCTGGAAGGCTCGCATCCCGCTTAAAATCAAGGTTTTCCTCTGGCAATTGTGCCATGATCGACTTCCTACCTCCATTAATGTAGCTAAACTAAATGGGCCGGCTTCAGGGCCCTGCACGCTATGTGCTGTCCCTGAAGACACGGACCACGCGTTCTTCCGGTGCCCTCTAGCCCGCTTAGCTTGGAGTGCGGTCCGGGAGGCAGCGAGCGTAGATTGGGATCCACGCTCCCGCTTCGAGCTAGTGTCGTCTCTGTCCTCGGCCCAAGGCTCCTATCGATCGTATCATGTGGACATGTGCGGCGGCTGTGTTGTGGGCTCTTTGGCGCACTCGCAACATGTTTACAATTGAGGGTGTTTTCCCTTCTCATCCCGCTGACGTTATTTATAAATGCATCATTTTCTTACAGCATTGGGCTCCGTTGGGAAGACAACAGGACGCTGATCTCCATCGCCATGCGCTCGACCGCCTTCGCACCGTCTACTCGATGGCCCGAGCTCTGTCGTCTGATGCCGCTGCTACCTAGGGTGGGGCAGTCCCTTTTGGATGTGTTCTCTTTGAGCCTGCGTGCTCTTTTGTCGGCTCCATAAGCCTTGTACCGCACTATTTCTTTGGGGCTGATCGTCGTTTGGTGTGGTTTATGTTGATGAGACATTGGTTTAAGTCTTTATGTACGCTGCCTAAGTTGTAGGCTTTATTAATTTAAAGCCGGACGCCTTTTGACGTCTTCGTTCTTAAAAAAATAGCAAGTGGGATTATGAAAAAAACAAACAAATAATCGACAATCGGATTTTAAACAGTTCTCATTCTGGTGAGACCACAATCACAACCATTAATAACAATGAATGGATTCATTCAGAACACCTGAAAGAGTACAGGTAACGGATTCCAATGTGCCAACCCAACAATGAAATGAAGAGCAAGTACAGCATACGCATAGCACGATTAAACAATATCGGGAGCACCATGAGTGGCAGCGGCAGCCGCGGCGGTGTCGTCGTCGACGCTGCCGACATGGGCCAGCAACGCCCAGAGGAGAGTTACCAGCTCCCCGCCCCGGGCGACGGCCTCCGCGTGCTCGTCGATGTTGTCACAAGTAGCGGCGACGCTGACGATCATCTCCGTCCAGAAGCCGGCGAGGGCCTTCCACGCCACCTCCTCTCCTCCAGGCAGCTCAGCCAGCCGTTGCCCGAGCTCGGCACCATCCTTGAGGACCTGGTGCTTGGACCGTGCCCTCAGCAGCTCCACCAGCCGCCGGTGCTCCGCTTCCGACGACGACACCGTAATGTCGTGGCCGGCGAGGACGCGCCCAGCATCCTTCTTGACAGCCTTATACAAGCTCCTGCACCACACGTGGTCGTCGGGAAGGAGCTTGGGGCAACATGCCACCAAATAGGCGCAATACCGCGAGAGGTGAGTGGCGACGATCTCATGGTCGGAGGGGAGTTGCTCTCCTGATCTTGTCATTTCAAGGATGCTTGTGGCGATGTGACACACGAGCATGGCATCGGCTGCGCCCTTGGCTTCATGGAATGTCCATAGGAGGTCGCTGCCGACTTGCAGCTGTCGAGGTGTTGCGCCATTGTTTCTGAGCTTATTTCTTTGGTTCATTCTCACCACGTCGAGGACGGCGGCCTTCACTGCTCTTGGTATCTTCATCTTCTGGTCCGGCAGATGAAGGATACGTCGAAGAAGAGTAATTGGATTTCTACTTGGGTGGAGCGCTAGGATTGAGCACTGGTACATCTTGTCCTCCCAGTGATCCAAGAGCTTGCATCTGGTGCGCAGAACATAGCCAACGCACTTACGGATCGTCGGAGATTGCTGCCAAAATGTATGCTTTACATAGCAGCAAATCAGGGTTACTTTAGTCCAGTTGGAGCAGATATAAGAAGTGATCTCCCTCGCTTCAACAAGCACACCTAGTGTCCCAAGTAGACACACTGGCAAAACATCAAACAACAATCTTCCAAAACTCACCTCTGCTTCACTCTCATTCGTATATGTATATGTAGAGCTGGACACAGAATGGCAGTGCACCGGATGACAATAAATCTGCTCATAATCTAGAGCACTGTAACCTCGGAAAGTTGTTACCAAAAAGATGATGACAAATAAGCAGTACCCGATGTTTGAGAGTGAAATAGATACACTCAAGAAGGGTAGCCAACTCTCAGAATAAGTGACTGGGAGATACGAGAAATAATAATCGTGAACAAACCAAAGCTCATGTGTAATCAACCCAAGAACCCTTTCATCATCACTATCCTCGAGCAACACATGCTGTATAAAGTTACTGGCTTTCGCAAAGCCAGCCTCACTAACTGTGTACCTTGCAAACCGACACCGTAGCATCTTGAACAATGCGAATGCAAGGCACATATCTTTTGATCTCTGAAGCAATGTGTCATCCAACTGCCAAACTCTGTCGATGGTCACTAAGCCGTTGTTCATGTTCATCCCTGCCAGGCTGTAACCGTGAGGTTGTTTCTCTACCAATACAGTGTCCTCTCTCATAACTATCAGTGGTGGAGGTACACCATGCTCACTTATTGCTAACTCAGCATAATGGATTCCTACTTGTAGCTTCTCCATGTATCCAACAATGAGGCGCGGATTGCGTCCAAACGCTAACGATCGCGAGGCCTTGTACCATGCATAGTACTTCAAAAGCAATTTGGCCAAAATAAGAGCATACGGTAGTGCAAGGAGGAGATTATCTAACAGAGGAAGCTGCCGATCTTGAGACCATTTGACGTTATATCCGTATGGCTCTAGACCTGATTCTATCATCATGTAGGCAAGGTAGGAAGTCCAGATTGCTTTAACAAGTTGCACTGCAGGAGGTGCAATGCTTCGACCTTCTCTAGAATCACCGGCCACTATTGCTGTGGCGTTGGCACCAACGATCTGAACAAGACCGATCCACAATATGACCAGGAAGACTTGGCCGTCTGCTTGACAGTTTGATGAAATGACTCGGTCGTGTTTTGGGTAAACGGTGATGGTGTAAGGATTTTGGATGGTGGAGACGACATCAGATACAATGGGTAGGAACAAGGTGATGGCTCCTAGGTAGAGGAAGCGGATCAAAGGATGGTGGCGATAGTGATGCCCATAGGTGCCTAACCCGGCAATGACTGCCATCAAGATGGCATTAGTCACCAGGAGAGCATTGAGACGCAAGACCACCCATCTCACGTGCTTGATGAAGAAAGCCATTTCATTGGTGGAGCACACTTGGGTAGAATTTCCGCCCATTATATATATTGACCTGATTGTCAAATTTGAACATTAGTACAAGTTGGTTGTTGAGGCAATTGTCTATACACTATTACAAATATGCAGCATTCGAAACCAGGGTAAGAGGGTTTCTTATCACTGTGACAAAAGTCGACGGATTTGACCATAGTCAAATGACCATACGGGCTTAGCTTTCACGAAAAATCTGGTATTGTAACAAGTTCTAGAGGAACATCGTCATTTCCTTGTTGTATGAACAAGAAAATCTGGTATTGTAACAAATTCTAAAGGAACATTTCCATGTTTTATGAAGAAAGTTGGACATTTAAGGATTTGTATTTTCGGGTGAAGTGTGATTTTGTCTAATTTAGACCAAACATATGTATCTACTGCACCGTAGCAAAGTTCTACAGAACAACTTTCCTTCGGTACACCCTCAGAAAAGTTTACAGATCTCGATGCAGATTAAAGGTGAAGATTAGTAGTTAACTTCCAATCAAAAAGGGTAATATTGTCTTGTGTATCCAAATCAATCTATTCAATAGGTTTGATCAGCAGGTTTATAAGGCGATGGCCTTTTTAAATAACTTTATTTAAAATTCCTGTAAACTCTTAAGATCGGTGTACCCAAAGCAAAACTCCATCTAGGAAGATTATGCTTGATATAATAAATAAACAAACAAATAAAGGCTAGTTAGGGTTTGCTAACTCACACAAGCGGGCGCGCGACTGAGGGCACCAAGATTTGCAGCTCCGTAGTGCGTCGTGGCTCGTCTCGTGCGCAGCATGGGAGTATTATATTTGTGTCATGGCTGAGATGACCTGATTGCAGAAGCTCTTCGCGCGGAGGATATTTAATACGCTTGCCAAAGGAGGAGTATATAGAGGCGATGCTCTTCATGGACGTTGCTGAATATATGCTCCATGTGGAGTAGTACCTTGCTTGTTTCAGCGCTACAGTATCGGATTGAGAACCACTTCTTCTTTTTGAGTAACTAAAGCTCCGTTTCCAGTTTAGGCTGGTTTGCTTTGCTGCCCGATGCATGCTGCGTTGAATCTTTTTTTTTTGGCGTGTTGTTAAGGAGAAAAAGGAATGGTGTTCCTTGCTTGTGCCGGTTGGACTGCGAGCTGCCATTTTTGGTACGAGAGGTTAGTGCTCGATGTCAGGTGGAAGCGTTCCTATTCTCCTTGGAGAGCTGCGTGGTGTATATTTATGTTGGGCAAATAGCCTTGACGCGGCGTACAAAATGATGGACATGTCCACTGGATGTGGTCCTTAGAGCATCTCTCGCAGATCCCATAAATCAGACCGTCCGTTATAATAACCGTCGGTTTCAGGGTCCATCCCGTAAATCCGGTCTAAACAGAAACTTCAAATTTGTCTGTCCGGTAAAATATTTTTTAGAATCCCGCATCCGCGAGCCCACTTCCTCTATATCTATGGGATTTCATCCTGTTTTCGAGGATCCCCTTTCCTTTGGCGGGGGGAAATTTCGGCCCCAACCGTTTTCCTCGCAGCCGGCACCATGGCTCCCGAGCTCGATTCTGGCCAAATCTCACCGCCTCCGTCACCGCACGCGAGCTGCCGCATGTCTTCACTGCCAAGACGCGAAGCTATCGCTGTTGCTGTCGCCATCATGAAGCTAGCTAGCTAGCTTAGCTGCCGCATTGGCCACGAAGCGAAGCTAGCTAGCTAGCAGCCGTTGAGCTACCGCCGTCGCAAGCGAGCTAGCTAGCAGCCGCTATGCCGCTGCCGTTGCGAGCTAGCTAGCCGCTGCTGCGAGCTGTTATCTGCTCCTCGCGTCTGCCCCGGTGATCCTTGTCTTGCTCCATGGCGGTGCTCTCACCGGCAAGACGTGCGGATCCAATTGTAATTTAACATTCACTTTTTAGGGGTGTTTGTGCAATTTTACCAAGACCATAAAATATTTTACGGGATCGGTTCTGATGGAACAAAAGTCATACCATAAAAATGTGAAACGTTTTGCGGTATCCTTTAAACATTTTTTTGCGGATGGATATACGGGATCTGCTAGAGATGCTCTTACAATGTTTATCTCTAGAAAATAACTACGGGAGAGAGGGGGGGGGGGGGGATAGAGATAGTCAGGTGAGATTACAACAAATTACTATCGTATGTCTAACATCCTCCCTTAATCCCAACTATCCTAGATCAAGATTCCTCTTGACCGCCAGGGCTTTAGTGAAACCATCCGCAACTTGTTCTTTGGAAGGAATGAACCGTATGTCCAACTTCTTTTCCACAACTCTTTCATGTCCAAAACAAAAATCAATTTTAATATGTTTTGTTCTTCATGGAAGACTAGATTAGCAGAAATATAAGTTATTCCCATGTTATCAGGCCATATATAGGAGATACGATTTTGCTTAATTCCCAACTCATTTTGCAATGATTCCAACGATTTCAGAAATGGCATTTGCTAAATATTTGTATTCAGCTTTTATACTTGACCTTGACACTGTAGCTAGTTTTCTCGCACTCCAGGAAATAAGAACCAATGAATATTGCAAAGTCGCCAGCTGAATTTCTATCATCACTATATCCTGCCCAGTCAACATCATCAGAAAAGGAACTAACAAGAGTAGAATTAAAGCATCTGAACTAAAGACTCAAACTCATAGTATGTTTTACATATCGTACAATTATTTTAACAACTGTCCACTGTAGTCATAGGTGCATGAAAATACTGACATACCTTGTTGATAGGAAAGTATATGTATGGCCGTGTCAGTGTCAAGTACTGTAGAGCTCCCACATCACTCCTATATTTTATGTTTTATTTTTCCTTGAGTGGCTCCCCGGACACACCATCGAACTCCTGGCAGAGCTAGCGAAGTGCTGAAGCCTGGTCATGCCGTAAGCTAGCTAGCTGATATATGATACTTTGATCTATCTACACCACATGTATCATATATGTAATAAACGTCGTGTGAAATATACGCACTAATATTTCATACATTATAGAAGTAAATAAAAACATGAGATACAACACCAAATATAAGTCCAATCTTTGGTGTTCATCCTTGTGCACACATGAGAATCTACAAGATAAAACACATTACCAAATTTTCATTAGATTAAACAACACATTAGAGAGAATAAATCATGCCAATGCCAACAATATGCTAACTGCACCTAGTGCTCCTTGAAGTGCCGACGGTGATGAGGATGAATCATCTCTTGCGGTCTTGCCGGCCTTCAACCGCCGGAATGGCTAGGGTACTCCTGATCGATCGATCCACATGTAAGGTAAATAATGGATGGGCTTCGGCTTTAATGTAAATACAATGAAATTAATTGTGTAAAATGAAATTTCAATAAAAAGTAAGCCCAAGAGGCAAATATAACACCCAAAGTAGCCCAACTGATGAACTTGATGTATTTTTGTTATCTCAAAAAAAATTGATGTATTTTTTAGCATAACTAGCAAAAACTGCCCGTGCGTTGCAACGGGAGAAAAAAATTAGCTCCCCCTAGTCCAAAGGTTCAAGACCACATCATGCTCCATCACTCACATACTCTATATCTGTGCCTATCTATGTATCTATCTATCTATCTCGTTTAGACATTTCGCGAAGCATCAGCCATGTTATCGACATGAAATAAAAAGTGCATGCATGATTGGAAATGATATCTTGAAAAGCAAGTGCATAGCTAACAACATATGTGAGAATTGCTAAATGCCCCAAAAATTTATTTAAACAAAACTGTCATGCAAGCTATACATCTAAATAAACGGGACTTAATATACTTATACTAATCTAGGGGATAAAATGAAGTTAAGGTATCCTTTCAGTATTGTTTCCAAGCAAAATGTCTTCATAGCTTTACACCAGATTGGTCGAGCTATCTCAAGAAGTCTAAAAATATTGCCATGACCAAAAGACTAACAGTGATAATCTGAACCGCCGAGCTAATCTTACATGCCAGATTGCTCATCCTTTTGAAGGCAAATTAAGGAGTTAATTGCATTTTAGATTCAAATAAAATAGACATACGTAAGATCCATCGCTATTATGCGGATAAATAAGTTAAATGAATACATGTTAGAATTGCAAGATGATGATGTTGTTCATACCAAATGGTATCCCATCGCTACCCATGTCTATGAGTTATGGATCATACAGGAAGATATAATATCTTGGTAGTTCGTGCAATGCATAAAGGTAAGTTCAGGTACTCCCCATCAAGTCAAGTTGGTCATACAGGAGTATGATTCTTTCTTGTGTATCCACCCAAGCTTGTTCGTGCAATATCTTGGATCATACAGGAGTATGATTCTTTCTTGGTAATTGTATCCCCATCAAGTCAAGTTGGTCCTCGCTGCAGCTAGCTGCACCACGTGTTGCTCTCACTGGTGGAAAAAAGGCCTTTGGTCGCGGTTCGCAACTGCCATTAGTCGCGGTTGGGAAACCGCGACCAAATAAGCGCGACTAAGGCCCCCCACCTTTAGTCGCGGCTGCTTAAGAACCGCGACTAACGGCCCGTCCACGTGGGCGCCATGACCGTCGGGCGGAGGACCTTTAGTCGCGGCTCTTTCTGCCAACCGCGACTAAAGGCCGCCACAGGTTTAGGGTTTAGCCCCCCTAAACCTATTTTCTGTTTAATTTGTATTGTTTTATTTCTTTTGTGCTTTATTTTAATTTTGAAGGAGTTTCATATATTCTACGGTACTATATACATGCATATGAATGTACAATTTCAAATAAATTTGAAATTAGAACCAAAAAGAATTCAAGAGGAATATACAATATATATTCAATATCATCGGATGACCATATACAATTTTGAACAAGTTTCCATACATGATTTAATGCATATAAAGTTCTACGTCCTCGTAATAGTGTTCTCCTTTAGGATGGAGGACTTCCCTGCTGAACCATCCAGCTAGTTCCTCTTGAAGTGGTCGGAAGCGAGCTTACGGACTAAGCATCATCCGGAGGTTATTCCTCACGAGCATTGGTATCACTCGAAACCCGCTCAGAGGTGTATCTCGGATCATCTCACGAACATAGTATCCACATAGATTGGTCTCCGGTGGCTGAATATCCCCAGCATTCTTAGGCTTTGACCTTTTGAATTCTAGCTCTTTTTGAATTCACCGACCTTTGTATCTCTGAACCGTCTCCAAACCCTACGAGGCAAAGAAAATTAAATGAACAAGAGAGTTATTAGTTACTTGATATTAGGAAATGAACGAAATAGGCCGATCGATATAGAGCGCAAATGAATGAAAATAATTACTTCGCAGCATTCTTCTCATGCCGCCCCAAAGCTTTGGATCCATATTCAGAGAGTCGTGGACGAGACATTCGAGGTGTTAACTTTAATTACTAGCAGAATCCAGTGGAACTGCGGACACGATACATGCACAAGACGTCATGCATAACTCATCGATTAGCCGGCCACATACCATGCATGGAGTAAACAAAAGAGAATGTGCTCAAGATGTAAACACTCACCCAAAATAGTAAGGAAATAGAATATCACTTTTGAGTTCCTGCTTTGTAAGAAACTGCCACAGGTCTGCCTCCACGTCGTGGGTGACGCTCCAACACATGTCCATTAACGATGTGTGGGTCAATGAACCCAACATCATGGATGTTCCTTACTCTGCATTCCTTAATCTTCATTCTGCATGTATAATAGCGGACACAACAATATAGTTAGGACATATATATAGTGCAGGCAATATGAACGAGATGGGGTAGAAATTAATAAATCACTTACGTAACGTGAGCAACCGATGATAGATTTGTCGAGCTCAAGCGCAGATTGAAAAGCTGGAACAATTCACTCAGTTCAATTTGTACATAGTAATGTTTGAAGTGATGCTCATGTCTAACTTCCGCATAAATATATTCTTTGGCGTTTTTATTTTTATGTAACCCTTGTACCATTTCAGCAGACCTTTCATTTGTGGAGGTAGATCCTTTTCCTGCGAGGCTCGACGAGAGGCCCATTCTTGACATATGTAATTACTACCTCCTTCATCGGGCGCCTCATCAAGGCCTAACAGTTCACGAAGAGTAATACCTAAGTTGGCCGCTTGTTCTGGCACTCGTTCTGATCAATCGCTGTCTTTGCCGCAGCTTGTATGATCTCGGGGCATCCGGACAGAAGGCTTCCACTATAAGCGGGCAATCGATTGTTTACTTTGTTCCCGAGCTAGGCAACTTGTTTCCGCTTATTTTACTTTCGGCCTTCTCCCGCTCTTTGTTCTCCTTGAACATGAGTGCCTGCTGTGAAGTTCACGTGCATAGTCGTTAGGCAGATTCTTCATGGGCTTTGGGACGGTGTGCTCAAAAATGACTTAGCCCACTTCTTTTGCTCATCGAAAATACTGGCTTGGGCTCGGGCTCTCTTTTCTTCTTGCAGTCCGCCTTCCATTTCTCCAAATCAGCAGCCGCCGCTGGCCGACTTCCTCGGCACCACGCTCCCAAGGCCTTGTGGGGAGAGGCTTGATGATGGCCCGGTACCTTTGTGGTCTTAGGTACATAAGGGTCCGGGTTAATAATCCAGGACTGCTTCGCTTCTTTGCGGAGGTGGATTGGGGCGGCGTCGATCACCCGCCGGACGAGGATCGGGGCGGCGGCTGATCACCCGCCGGACGTTGTGGGATCGGGGCGGCGTCGGTCGACGTGGACGGAGGTGTAGGTGAACCGCCACCACCACCACCACCACCACCACCGCCACCGCCACCACCACCACCGTAGGGGGTGGACTTGTTGTCCTTGGCGCCTCGCCTGGAAACTTGATAAACTTCTTTTGCCATAGAATGAAATGGCGCTTGACATCTCCAAGTCTTTTCTCCCCTTCAGGTGTAGCAATGTCAATCTCCGTGTCCTCAAACCCTTGGACTATGTCCTCCACCGTGACACGAGCATAGCCATATTGAATGTGGTTGTTGTGGTGGAGTGCTCCATGTAAACATGGTATCGAACTGCCGATGGATACCTTCATGGACATGTTCCCGATAGGATAATACAGATGACATTCTTTCATCTCCTTTATATCGTCCACGGGGTAGCGAGGAGGCTCCGGTGCAGTAATTTCGACCACCAGAGGCTCCGGTGCAGTAATTTCACCACCAGAGGCTCCGGTGCAGTAATTTCGATCGTCGGTGCATCTGCACCAGCCGGTGGGGCCTCCGTGGAAGCCACGCTGCTTCTCCGCTCTTGGCTTCCGAGATCCGCTGGATGATCTTCATCTTGCACCCGAGCTGCATCTCTTCGCTACTAGTACACTCATGGTTTTCTTCATCACATCCATTTCCGATGCCAACCGCGCCACAACATCTGATTCCCGATCCATCTTTCTCTTACGGCTTCAGAATCGCACGGGTCATCGCTCGGGGAACCCTATTTTCCACGGAATGTGCCCCATGCCTCGTGACACGCCCTCCGTGTTCAGGATTCCCGAGGGCTTTTGTCGCCGCGTCGTTCTCTCTGTTGAACTTGATCTTCCCTCGTTGAGCATCCTTCATTGCGTCAATAAGGGCTTGGGTGGGTTTAATTAATTTGCCCGGTAAACACACTCCCCTGCCTCCGGGTTCAGCGTTCCCCATGCCCGTACCACCAGCTTTTGGCCCTTGGGTCCCATCCTCCGTGCACTGGACGGATTCCTCGCGCCCTCATTTCGTTCTCCATCTTCTCCAACCTAGGCACCCAAATGCGATACCCTCCTGGCCCCATAACATGATTGTACTCCTTCTTAGCCACATTTTCCTTATTTTTTTTTGATATTTGAATGAACTGCTCCGATTTCTTTTGCTTCACAAATTCTGGCCAATCATGTTTCAGTTTCTCATATTGTCCTTTGAAATCCGGAGTCTTGTTCTGCTTGACAAAGTCATGGGCTAGATTTTGCTTGAATTTCCGGAATGCGTCGGCCATCTTATGAAGAGCGAACTGTTTGACTAGCCTCCTCCTCTCCTTGTTTTCCTCAATCTTGTTACCCTCCTCATCGAATTTGTTGTATTCGGAGGTAGAACGAAATGTTCCATAAGCTTCTTGAAGCAATCTTTTTTGTTCTCTTATCGACAAAAGTGAAACCATCAATTCGTGCCTTCTTTGGCTCATTCCACTCCTCGACGGTGATCGAGACGTTGTCTCTAACAATGGCTCCGCATTGGGTGACAAACTTGGTGGCGTTCTTGCGGGGCTCCGGCTGACCTGCGGTTGCACCGTCGACAACCTCGATGGTGCATGTTTCTCCTTGTTTCATCGTCTTGGTTGCGCCACGCTTTGACGACGTACTCGATTGTTTCGACGATCCGCCGAGGGCTAAAATAAGAAAGAGAGTCGCTGCGTTAGTACACACATATTTATTCAAATCAGTTAGTTTGTATCACCAGAGGCTCAATGTATATATATACCTCGGCGCGGAGGTGGTTGCTACTTCCATTTGAAGATCGCTCGTTTATCGACGTTTGTTCGGCATCATCTTCTTGTGGCGCCCTTCATCTTCACCGTCAAGGTTCAGATAAGAAGAGATATCATCTTCTTCTTCTCCGGTCGGCACATATAGAATATCGCCGTTTATGATGCCGAACATATGTGCTTCACCATCCGGATCATAGTTGTCCATAATCGGGTTGACTCTATCGTCCGCCATTATGTCACCCTGAAAACATGTAGTAAAAACAAATTAATTAAGTGAAGAAGGGGCGGTGGCGGTGGCGGTGGCGAAAGGGCGGTGGCAAAAGGAGGGGCGAGGAAGGGGTGGGAGAGGGTGTCATGAGAGCGCGAGACGGGCGTGACAGCAGGCGTCACGGAGAGGGAGGCGAGGACAACACACACGGAGAGGAGGCGAGGACAACAGACAACCACGTCTTCACGAATGTCATTTTTAATTTTTAATAAAGCAAATAGTGTTTACGGTCGCACGTCAGTCGGCTATTTTGCATGAAAGTCCCTTCGTTTCGAGAATTTTTTGAGCGAACCGTGTATTCGGATTCATTGAATTTTTTGAGCAACTTTCATGTATATAGTTTTTCGATCTGAGCTACGGTTTAATTTCTAATGATTTTACAAAGATTTTAGAATTTTCAAAGACTATTTAAATTAACATGAATGGAATTATGACGTCGGCAGAGTGTCGACATGACATCAGTAGTTCAACAGACCGGTTCATCGGTCAAAATGACCACTTGGGTCCTACATGTCATACTCGGAGGGACTAACGGTAGTTTATTTTAATTAAACAGTGTTAATTAGTAGGGCCCCACATGTGAGTGACCGTTTAGGTTAATTAATTAATTTTATTTATAAAAATGTTTTGTTAGATTAATTACGTGATGGGGCACGCTTGTCGGTGACACTGGGTTGCCTAGTCGACATGTTGATTGGGTCAACCAGTCAACGGGGCCGTGGGGCCTTGGCGGCTGACCAGGTGACCTCGGTCACCACATCGGCGGCCAGCGCCGAGCAACGCTGGTGACCAGAACACGGCGGCGCTCACGGACTTCGCCATAAAATGCGCATGGGGGTCTTTTAGCGCGGGACTTGGCACGTTCGATCGGGAAAAGGATGTCGCGTCGATCTACAACACTCACGCATCTCAAACAGACGGAGTCGACGGCGGCGGCGACTACGGCGACGTCGGACTTCGGCCGAGGTGCGGCACGCAGCCAGAGGGCAAGAGGAGACGAGCTAGAGGCGGCAGTCCCGAGGCCGGCCGGCGGCGTTGAGGGCGGGCGAGCGAGGCGGCAAGACGAGGTCGGCCGGGCAAGGCTGCTGTAGAGGCGAGGGCGACGGCGGGCGGCCGAGGGCGAGGGCGACGGGCGGCGGCCGAGACTAACAAAGCGAGAATCGGAATCGGAGAAGACGAGAATCGGAGCCTTGTATTTATAGCCCCCTTTAGTCGCGGTTGGCGACGAGACCATGATTAAAGGTACCCTTTAGTCATGGTCGCCGCCCAACCGCGACTAAAGGGTTTTTGGCGAGTTTTTATGCGTTCCGCCCCCTTTAGTCGCGGTTGGCGGCGAGACCCATGATTAAAGGTACCCTTTAGTCGCGGGTCGCCTCGCCCAACCGCGACTAAAGGGTTTTTGGCGACCAAAGGCCTTGTGCTGGCGCCCAAAAGTTTAGTCCCACCTTGCTAGTTGAGAGAGCTCGAGAGTGGTTTATAAGCGCCGCTGCGCCACCTCTCGAGCTCCTCTCAACTGCAGCTTCGGCCTAATCATCACTAGCTATGTGCTGTGGGCCTACTTGGCCTCCTGCGGACTGAATCTCGGCCCATGTAGGGTTTCTAGTCGTATTCGGGCCGTGGGGGTCCAAAGAGGTGGCATTATTTTTTTCCAGTTTTTTTGTTTTGTTTTCTGCATTATTATTTATTTTTGTTGTTTTTTGCTTTATTTTTAATTCTTTTTGCTTTTAGTTTTAGAAAAATTATAAACTTTCATTAGTGCCATTAGTTTTCAAATTTGAAAACACTTTTTTGTTTTCTTTGTTGCTTTATTTATTTTATTTTGTTTCTACTTACAACAAAATACTTATTGTTGCTATTTTAGTCATGGGTCGCCTCGCCCAACCGCGACTAAAGGGTTTTTGGCGGGTTTTTTTATGCTCTCAAGGCTTTCTCATTTTTTAGTCGCGGTTGGTTCTGCCAACCGCATTAAAGGCCAAGCAGGTTTAGGGTTTTAGCCCCCCAACCTGTTTTCTGTTTAATTTGTATTGTTTTCTTTTTAATTTGTATTGTTTTCTGTTTAATTTGTATTGTTTTATTTCTTTTGTGCTTTATTTTAATTTTGAAGGAGTTTCACATATTCTACGGTACTACATACATGCATATGAATGTACAATTTCAAACAAATTTGAAATTAGAACCAAAAGAATTCAAGAGGAATATACAATATATATTCAATATCATCGGATGACCATATACAATTTTGAACAAGTTTCCATACATAATTTAATGCATATAAAGTTCTACGTCATTTGTATCTACGAACCGTCTCCAAACCCTACGAGGCAAATACAAATAATATGTCAAAAATAAAACTAATTCAATTCAATATGTTAAAAATACAAATAATATATCAAAAAATTCAGAAAAATAGAACTAATTCATTTCAAAATTCTAAAAATACAAATAATATATCAAAAATTCATAGAAGTTCTTCCAGGCCGCCTCTGTCTTCCCACAAGTTCTTCCCGCGGTCTTCCCTTGATTCTTTCCCGCCTATGTCTTCCGCCATTTCTTCACGCCTCTATCTTGGCGTGTCGATGCTCCTTTTATAGGCACGGCGCCGCTTCGCTTTGTCTTGTTCCTCCGACAGGCGTGTGGCGCTACCCACGCGTCTGTCTAACCTTTAGTCCGGTTGCACCAACCACCGGGACTAAAGGTTAGATGACCAACTCTGATTCCTCTTCTTCCCGCCATTTCTTCCCTGTCTTCCCGCCTCTTTCTTCCCGCCACTTTCTTCCCGCCTCCTGTCTTCCCGCTCCCATTTTTCCGCCATTTCTCACTACATATATGTAGCCTGCTTGGCCACAAGATTATCACATCTCTACAATCTCTCATCACTCTCTCATGGCTTCCACCACACCCACTCTAACCTACCGGCGGTGGAGGAGCTTTGCGCCTCGAACTACCCTTGTCCACCGGGCTACCGCGTCCCCACCGGTTTGGAGCCTAAGCGCCGTGGCGTGCAGTCCCTCCCGTCCCTCGGTCTGGCGGGCGGCCATCACGAACCACTACTACCTCGACCTCACGCCGAGCGGCGGATGAATCCCGGCATCCCGATAACCGGCATACTTGGGACGCCTTCTTCATCAATCGGCGTGAGAGGGCGCCGCCAGTATGAGGAGGACGGTGCGCCTCTGGGAACTTCCACGAGGCCGGCCGTCGGCTATGGTGGTATGGCGGACTCTCTGAGCGTCATGGACTACATCACGGCCGGCGATATCCCGCTGCGCTACCCTCGATTCGAGCCACATTTAGCGCCGACGACAGCCGACGACAAAGAATGCGACAATGACGACGACGGGCGGCAACTTAGAAGGCGATGACTACCAAAGACAACGACGACGGCGGCTATGAAGACTACTTAGTATGCATATTATACGCCTAGGCAGGAGTATGACTAAATCACTCCAAATTTCATGTATCATCGGTGGTATCTCGAATCATTCGAAAATGGACACCAAACACATCACGGGTAATATAATTCACATGATCCATTCAACAAAGTTTGGTACAATAAATTATTACACATCATTTTTCTTCCCTTGTGTCCCTGCTTGCTTACGATTGTGCCGTATCCATGGAGCATCCTCATCATTTAACTTAACTTAATGCTTGGGTCGGTGTTCACTTTGAAGGGCGGAATTTCAGCAAACATATTATAATCTTCTGACATGTCTGTCTTGTCCTCCACTCCCACGATGTTTCTTTTCCCTGAAAGAACAATGTGGCGCTTTGGATCATCGCATGATGTCTTCGATCGTTTTCTTATCTTTCCGTTTCCTCGGTTTGCTACTCATGTCCTTCACATAGAAAACCCGAGCGACATCTTTCGCTAGGACGAATGGTTCGTCAAGGTAACCAAGATTGTTGAAATCCACCATTGTCATTCCGTATTGCTTTGGTCCACCTTTACCCCACCTCCTGTTAGCTTGAACCATTTGCACCGGAACAAAGGGACCTTAAAGGAGGGTCCATAGTCAAGTTCCCATATCTCCTCTATGTAACCATAATATGTGACCTCTTGCCCATTCTCGGTTCTTTGCATCAAAGCGGACACCACTGCTTTTGGTTGGTGCTCTTTTATCTTGGGCGATCGTGTAAAATGTATTCCCATTTATCTCGTACTTTGGAAAGTCGTTATAGTCGAAGATGGTGTCTTGGCCAACATGTACAAACGATCTACAACATCATTGTCATTCATTAAATGTTTTCTCAACCAACCGCCGAAAGTCTCCATGTGGGCCTTCCTAATCCGTGATTCAGGCTTCCCGGGTTGTCGAACGTAAAATATTCTTGTGTTTCTCAAAGTACGGAGCCACCAAGCTGGAATTGGTCAAGACAAAGGTGGTGTGCTTCACCAGAGAATGGCCGTCCATACATATCGTTGATTTCATTCCGATCGTGTTTTTCCACTTAGTCTCCCCTCGTGCCGCGATCGAGGAAGACCAATCGGCTTAAGGTCGAACAAAGTCAACACAAAACTCAATTACCTCCTCATTTCCATAGCCCTTGGCGATGCTTCCTTCGGCCTAGCACGATTCTGAACATATTTCTTTAATACTCCCATGAACCTCTCAAGGGGAACATATTGTGTAGAAATACAGGACCGAGAACGAAAATCTCTTCGACTAGGTGAACCAGAGGTGCGTCATAATATTGAAGAAGGATGGCGGGAACACCAACTCGAAATCGACAAGACATTGGATCACATCGCTCAGAACCGTGGTAGAACTTCCGGATTGATTACCTTCGAGAGATTGCATTGAGGAATGCACATAGCTTCACAATGGCTACTCGAACATTTTCCGGCAGGAGCCCCTCAAAGCAATCGGAAGCAATTGCGTCATAATCACGTGGCGCCGTGGAGACTTCGTGTTTTGGAACTTTTTCTCCGCCATGTTTATTATTCCCTTTATATTGACGAGAATCCAGACGGGACCTTCATCTCGCTCGGGCATTCAAAAAGATGACCTTCTCTTCTTTGGTCGGGCGTATTGGCACGACCTTGAAACCATTCCGGATGCCGTCATCGTGGTCTTTCAAACGTTCTTCGGTCCCGACGTGCTTCCTTTGTATCATTTGTCTTCCCATACACGCCCAAGAAGCTTAGGAGGTTCACGCAAATATTCTTCGTGAACGTGCATCACGTCGATTGCAGAGCGGACATCTAGGACTTTCCAATATTCTAGCTCCCGAATATAGATTTCTTCTTCCACATGGCTGCGTCTGCCGCCTCCCTTCGAACCGATTGTCCGCCAGACCCTTTCCAAAGATGACTTTCAAATCCTTGACCATATCAAATACCTCAAAGCACCGGTGCGTTCCGCGAGCTTCGCCGGTGATCTGCCTTTGCCGTTGTAATGCTTGCCTTTCTTTCTTCTTGGATGAATTTTCGGAAGAAATCGACGATGCCCAAGGTACACGTTCTTCTTACAATTTGGCAAATGTACACTTTCGCCTCATGTAAGCGGTATGCGTGCATGCATTGTATCCCTTATTCGACAAATTCCGAAGGTTACTAAGAGCAGGCCAATCGTTGATGGTTACGAAAAGCAACGCCAGAGGTCAAATTCCTCTTGTTTGTGCTCATCCCACACACGGACACCACCCCACATTGTAAAAGTTCATCAACTAATGGCCTTAGGTACACATCGATGTCGCTGTCGGGTTGCTTCGGACCTTGGATGAGCACCGGCATCATAATGAACTTCCGCTTCATGCACAACCAAGGAGGAAGGTTGTAGATGCATAGAGTCACGGGCAGTGCTATGGTCGGAGCTCGCCGCCAAAAGGATTCATGCCATCCGCATTTAGAGCAAATCTTATGTTCCTTCGCTACCGCAAAATCTTTGAACCATCCTGCCGATCTTTCTCCATTGCGTTCCATCTGCGGTGTGTCTCAACTCCCGTCCGACTTACGGTCCTCTTTGTGCCATCGCAACAACTTGGCATGCTCTTTGTTCTGAGCAGACGTTTCAACCGTGGTATTATAGGAGCATACCACATCACCTTGGCGGGAACCCTCTTCACAGGTTTCGGCCCTCAACATCGTCACCGTGGTCATCGCCTCGATCTTATAACGCAATGCGGTGCATACCGGCATTCATTCAAATTCTCGTATTCATCATGGTAGAGGATGCGATCGTTGATGCATGCATGTATCTTCGTAACCTCTAAACCTAGAGGGCGTATACAACCTTCTTTGCTTCAGACGCATCAAGGGCAACTCGTTATCCTTTGAAACATATTCTTCAACATTTTCAAGAAGTTTTCAAATGCCGAGTCACCTACACCGCCTATGCCTTCCATTTCAAAGAAATCCGATTATGCAGCCCAAATTTTTGGACCATCATCGCATCCGGGGTACATCGCCTTTCTGTGATCCTCTAACATGCGATCCAAATTCTCCTCTCCTTTTCGGTTCGCGGCGTCTCCGGTGCATCGGCAATGGTCCGACCAAGATCATCAACGGGATCATCACGTGCCTCTTCTTCACCTTCCCTTCACCTTCAAAGATCCTTCATGAAAGTATCACCGAAATGAGCAAGATAGCTTTCATCGATGAAATCATCCCCTTCTTCATCTTCTTCCATTATAACCCTCTTTCTCCATGCTTGGTCCAACAATTATAGCTTGGCATGAAACTGCGTCAAGCGGATGCATGTGAACATCTCTTGAGGAAGAGTAACCTTCCGATTCTTACAGATAACACATGGACCAGATAACAAAACCCCCGCTTGTTCGCATTAGCCACTACGAGGAAATCTTTCAAACCCGTAGTGAACTTGCCGGAGAGTCGGTTACCGTACATCCCTTGCCGATTCATCTGCATTATTATAATATAAAATATATAATTAACCATCATGCATTTGTTAAACTAACTAGCTACAAACAATATAAATTAAACAATGAACTACACACATGCATATTTTATCAATGACACATCAAAGGTTCATCAAGTTGCTAACCGCGATCGAGGAGTGTGGCTCCAACACTTCATGTCATGTTTGTTTCATGCTCTTGGGGCATTTCATCAAACACCTTATGTGCATAAGAGGAACCAAAAGCAAACCTACACCCACTTGTGAAGAGAATGGCTCCAAATGGCTAAGTGTTGGGCTTTGGATGGGTATATATAGGGGAGGGCTTTAGTTGCGGTTGGCACAGCAAGTGACTAAAGGTGCCGAAAAGCCTTTAGTCGCGGTTGTCTGGCAAACCGCGACTAAAGACCCTCACGCGCCACTGCCACCGAGTGCCTGGGCCCAGCCTTTGGTCGCGGTTCACCTCCGAATCATGACTAAAGGTCCCATTAGTCGCGGTTCCTACAGCTTCGCGACTTATGGGGCTGGACGGAAGCCTGTTTTTCCACCAGTGTCTATTACAGGTATAGATACAGTAGAAGGATTTAGATTCTCAACTTTATTGTCTAAAACCAAGAAGGAATAATAAAAATAATATTTGATCAAAGCTGTTGCAACTTCTCTAGCAAAACCTTGGATAAATCAGTATTCATGCACCTTGCCAATTAGCACAAATAGAGATGCAAATTATCCCAGAGAGTTAGAAGACCCAAAAAAAGTTAACCCACACATGGTGCACTCATACATAAGAGAAGACCAAAGCAAAGCGATCAAGCCATGCAATTCAAGTTATTAAAATACTAATTAGTTATTGTATCTACACGGTCAGTCTTACGTAAAAACTTTTAAATGATATGGAGTAATTTGCAAGGAGTATATACATACTATTTTTTCAAATGGGATATATACAACTATTCTCAGAGTATATACCTATGATACTGGCAATAATGATCGGTGTATACTCATTGTCAGAAATGAGTATATGGTGTGTTTTCTTTTGAAATGATAGTATACTACTTTTCACAAAGGGGTATAGAAGAGAGGGCTATCTTCCATATGATATTTCAGTATCGATCAACAGCATATGTTTCTTTCTGTCTTGTTGTACGTATACTTGATTGATGAGGAGAAAGTATACACCAAAAAAAAAAATAAGTACTGAACTAAGGGAAACCTGTGCGGAGAAGCATGCATGCATCCGGTGAGAAGAAGTAAAAGTGATAAAAAAGTAGTATATACCTGAACAAAAGTAGTATATACGTATTATGAAGAAGTAAGACCAATGAATTAGAAATACTCGTAACAATTAAATTGATAGACGCGGACAGGTATATAGTTGTATATTTAGCTTTCGTTTCTCTGTCACAACAGCTGCTCTTTCTAGATAAAAAATTAGCTACCTTTATCACCTTTGATTGCTATTTCCAAAATAATCAATTAATGCCATCACCATGATATTAGTTTATCTTTTCTCATATTTTTCAGTCATACAACAGCTGTTCTTCCTAGAAAAAAATTTAGCTAGCTTTATCTACTTTGATCGCTACTTGTCATTATTGTCTTTCCTGAAGATCATCTTGTAATGAGTACATGTGGTATTTCAGGCATTGACTAGTTTAGAGATTGAAGTGCAGATACTAAAGAACATACAAAATTAATAAGTAGTCTTTGATGTCAGATGCAAATTGATGACACTGTAATATATACCTCAGGTCAGACAAAGTTCCGGCGAACAGTCGAGTATGAGTAGACGGATTATCGGCGAAAATCGTCGCTGTACAGCCAAGCGATGTCTGAAACTTGAGGCACAATGATAAGCCAAAAAACTGCATATTATCCCAGACAGTAAGAACACACAAAATTATTCAGCCTTGCATTAGAATCCAAAGGGTTCAGTGATGTGTAGTCTCTCTATCTCTCTGCACTCTCTGTTCCTCTCCTATTTCTCTTTTTTTTCTCACCAAAACCAGATCAGTAAGCACTGGAACCCTGTCTCTCCCTCTCTGCTCTCTCTGTCTTTCTAGTAGCAGCGGCCAGCAGTAGCTCAATCAAGCCCTGTATCTAAATTGCAGCAATCAACGCCTCTCTCTACTCAACTGATTTTAGTCAACTCAATGACTAAACCATGCTTTCATCCACTACCCTCAATCAGATGAAATATCAGATAATGCAGAGCACAAGATCTCTAAGCTCTGGGCTTCAGATCGACTCAATAACATGAAGAATGAGGATTTCTGCAGCTGAAGAACATGGCCAATGAGGACCAGATCGAGGGGAAGTAGGAAAAGGGGGGAGATGAATGGATTATACCTGATGGTAAGTCCTCATTCTTACTCGTCGGAGTGGCTGCACCACCCGTGGCCTGGTTGCTGTCATCCAACCGGCCGGCGGCGTTGCCGCCTTCCTCTACTCCTTTCTCTGGACGAACAACACCAGCAGGATGAAGAAGGAAATACGACGAGTCTGAATATTTAAGGACTCCGCGCCGTCGCGCCGGATCCGCCCCTCTCCCGCGCCCGTCCGCCGTCGCCACGCTCCGGCGAGCTCCTGCCTAGGTCGCCGCACCGCCCCTCCTTTCTTCCTTCTCTCCCTCACCTCCCTGTTTCCTTTCTTCCCAGCGTCGGTGATGCCATGGATCCGCCCGGGAAACCGTGCTCCGGCCTTGTCTTCACCAGCGACCCACGCCTCGCCGCCCGCCCCCGGATCCGCCTCCCTAGTCCCGGCCGCGCACGGATCCGGCCGCCGCCGCCGTTCTGCATAGAGTAGGCGCGCCGCCCCCAGTCGCGCCTGAGCCACCACCGCGTTGACCCGATTAGTAAACCAAGCATATGGACAGTGGGTTGAATAGACCAAACAACGGGGTTGTTTTTGTAAAAACGAATCGTTTTCCCAGACCACTTAAAGCAGGGACTGCGGGTTCAATATTAAGAAATGAAGGGGCTTTTCTGCAAAAACGCTAATGACGTACGGCAGAAATCCAATTTACTTTATTATTACTAGAAAAAAGACCCGTGCGTTGCAACGGGAGAAACAAATCATGGAAAGGATCCTAAAAGAATATTAGGCGAGGGTGGGAATTACCGAATTAAAACAAAGTGGTAAAAAATCATCCCAACTTTTGGTAACAAAATGAGTGGCACATATTATAACTGAAATTTGTGTGCAGATCAAAAAGAGCAGTCCGCTTTAGTACCAACTTCCACTCTGCACAGTTTTCCAACTTGTATAATGTAATGTGCAGGGATAACTTCAAAATCAGAAATAGCTAGCACGGAGCCGAAATCATCATTTTAGGTACATCTGATCATGATTTGAGTTCCGGCTAAACAAAAGCAACCCTTAGCTAGAAAATCTATAAACAAAGTTATTCTAAAGTTTTTAACCCGGAATTAAATTTATCTTTGGCCATGATGAAGAATATATTTTGGTAACCTCGTATCAAGAGACAATATCCTTTTGGAATAGATCTTTTGAACCAGTGATTGGTTTGAACTATAAAAGAAACGTTGACTTCCTCTGAATTTTGAAGTGAAAAGAAAACTTATTGTGTCAGCTACACCTAGCTAGCTAGTGCCTTGCTGCACCAGTAGCAGTCGCCACAGCTTACTCCGTTGCGAGCCGCTGATGCAGCCTGTTGATAACTTGGTATACTCTTCAGCAGCCACATCAAAACAATATGTCACTCTTCAGAGGAAGCCAGGGATGTTTGTTCAGGCTTCTAATGCAAATGGAGCAGGGGAGCCTTTCCCTGTTGATCTAAAAAAATAATATATCCTTAGAAATTTGAAAAACAATTTACCACTCGAACAATTTTGCAAGTAGCAAACTAATATTGAAAGTACTCGAAAAGTACATCTTCTATGCCATGTTGAAAGACCAATCTCATGATTCACAAAAGGTATTTCCTAACAAATGAAGAGGCATCTCTGAAGGTTGCTGAAAATGAAATTGGCAGGAAAAAATGGCACTCTAACTCCATGCTTTTTCCTCGAAGTGAGGCCAGTCTGCACCTTAGCAACACGAATTTAGACCTGCTAGTATTGTTGTAGACATGTACACAGCTGAACCACTGTGCAGTGTTTCAGGAATGTGTACAATAGTGTCAAAGGGAAGGTAATTTAAGATGGCATCTGATGCAGAGCATCCCACGATCATCCCCATGCACTAGTGGAAAAACAGGCTTCCGTCCAGCCCCATAAGTCGCGAAGCTGTAGGAACCGCGACTAATGGGACCTTTAGTCGCGGTTCTGGAGGTGAACCGCGACCAAAGGCCTGGGCCCAGGGCGCTCGGTGGTTGGTGCACGTGAGGGCTTTAGTCGGTTGGCCAGACAACCATGACTAAAGGTTTTCGGGCACTTTTTAGTCACTGATTTGCCGTGCCAACCGCAACTAAAGCCCTCCCTATATATACCCATCCGGCAGCCAACACTTAGCCATTTGGAGCCATTCTCTTCACAAGTGGGTGTAGGTTTGCTTTTGGTTCCTCTTATGCACATAAGGTGTTTGATGAAATGCCCCAAGAGCATGAAACAAACATGACATGAAGTGTTGGAGCCACACTCTTCGATCGCGGTTAGCAACTTGATGAACCTTTGATGTGTCAATATGCATGTGTGTAGTTCATTGTTTAATTTATATTGTTTGTAGCTAGTTAGTTTAACAAATGCATGATGGTTAATTATATATTTTATATTATAATAATGCAGATGAATCGGCAATGGATGTACGGTAACCGACTCTCCGTGAAGTTCACTACGGGTTTGAAAGATTTCCTCGTAGTGGCTAATGCGAACAAGCGGGGGTTTTGTTATCTGTCCATGTGTTATCTGTAAGAATGAGAAGGGTTACTCTTCCTCAAGAGTTGTTCACATGCATCTCGCTTGAAGGGTTTCATGCCAAGCTATAATTGTTGGACCAAGCATGGAGAAAGAGGGGTTATAATGGAAGAAGATGAAGAAGGGGATGATTTCATCGATGAAAGCTATCTTGCTCATTTCGGTGATACTTTCATGGAGGATCTTTGAAGGTGAAGGGAAGGTGAAGAAGAGGCACGTGATGATCCCGTTGATGATCTTGGTCGGACCATTCTTGATGCACGGAGACGCTAAACCGAAAAGGAGAGGGAGAATTTGGATCGCATGTTAGAGGATCACGTAAAGCGCTGTACCGGATGCGATGATGGTCCGAAAAATTGGGCTGCTGCTCGGATTCTTTGAAATGGAAGGCGAGGCGGTGTAGCCGACTTCGGCATTTGAAAACTTCTTGAAAATGTTGAAGAATATGTTTCCAAAGGATAACGAGTTGCCCGCGATGCGTCTGAAGCAAAGAAGGTTGTCCGCCCTCTAGGTTTAGAGGTTACGAAGATACATGCATGCATCAACGATCGCATCCTCTACCATGGTGAATACGAGAATTTGAATGAATGCGGTATGCCTTGCATTGCGTTATAAGATCGAGAGGCGATGACCACGGTGACGATGTTGAGGGCCGAAACCCGGAAGAGGGTTCCGCCAAGGTGATGTGGTATGCTCCTATAATACCACGGTTGAAAGCGTCTGCTCAGGAACAAAGAGCATGCCAAGTTGTTGCGATGGCACAAAGAGGACCGTAAGTCGGACGGGAGTTGAGACACACCGCAGATGGAACGCAATGGAGAAAGATCGACAGATGGTTCAAAGATTTTGCGGTGACGCAAGGAACATAAGATTTGCTCTAAGGCACGGATGGCATGAATCCTTTTGGCGAAAGCGAGCTCCAGCCATAGCACTGCCCGTGACTCTATGCATCTACAACCTTCCTCCTTGGTTGTGCATGAAGCGGAAGTTCATTATGATGCGGTGCTCATCCAAGGTCCGAAGCAACCCAAGAACGACATCGATGTGTACCTAAGGCCATTAGTTGATGAACTTTTACGGTGGGGTGGTGTCCGTGGTGTGTGGGATGAGCACAAACAAGAGGAATTTGACCTACGAGCGTTGCTTGTAACCATCAACGATTGGCCTGCTCTTAGTAACCTTTCGGAATCACGAATAAGGGATACAATGCATGCACGCACCGCTTACATGAGACCGAAAGTGTACATTTGCCAAATTGTAAGAAGAACGTGTACCTTGGGCATCGTCGATTTCTTCCAAAATTCATCCAAGAAGAAAGAAAGGCAAGCATTACAACGGCAAGGCAGATCACCGGAAAACTCGCGAACGACCGGTGCCGAGGTATTTGATATGGTCGAGGATTTGAAAGTCATCTTTGGAAAGGGTCTGGCGGACAATCAGTTCGAAGGGAGCCGACGGCACGCAGACCATGTGGAAGAAGAAATCTATATTCGGGAGCTAGAATATTGGAAAGTCCTAGATGTCCGCTCTGCAATCGACGTGATGCACGTTACGAAGAATATTTGCGTGAACCTCCTAAGCTTCTTGGGCGTGTATGGGAAGACAAATGATACAAAGGAAGCACGGCAGACCAAAGAACGTTTGAAAGACCACGATGACCGGCATCCGGAATGGTTTCAAGGTCGTGCTACCACGCCTCGACCAAAGAAGAGAAGGTCATCTTTTTTGAATGCCCGAGCAAGATGAAGGTTCCGTCTGGATTCTCGTCCAATATAAAGGGAATAATAAACATGGCGGAGAAAAAGTTCCAAAACACGAAGTCTCACGGCGCCACGTGATTATGACGCAATTGCTTCCGATTGCTTTGAGGGCTCCTAGGAAAATGTTCGAGTAGCCATTGTGAAGCTATGTGCATTCCTCAATGCAATCTCTCGAAGGTAATCAATCCGGAAGTTCTACCACAGTTCTGAGCGATGTGATCCAATGTCTTGTCGATTTCGAGTTGGTGTTCCCGCCATCCTTCTTCAATATTATGACGCACCTCTGGTTCACCTAGTCGAAGAGATTTTCGTTCTCGGTCTGTATTTCTACACAATATGTTCCCCTTCGAGAGGTTCATGGGAGTATTAAAGAAATATGTTCAGAATCGTGCTAGGCTGGAAGGAAGCATCGCCAAGGGCTATGGAAATGAGGAGGTAATTGAGTTTTGTGTTGACTTTGTTCACGACCTTAAGCCGATTGGTCTTCCTCGATCGCGGCACGAGGGGAGACTAAGTGGAAAAGGCACGATCGGAATGAAATCAACGATATGTATGGACGCCATTCTCTGGTGAAGCACACCACCTTTGTCTTGACCAATTCCAGCTTGGTGGCTCCGTACTTTGAGAAACACAAGAATATTTTACGTTCGACAACCCGGGGAAGCCCGAATCTCGGATTAGGAAGGCCCACATGGAGACTTTCGGCAGTTGGTTGAGAAAACATTTAATGAATGACAATGATGTTGTAGATCACCGTACATGTTGCCAAGGCACCATCTTCGACTATAACGACTTTCCAAGGGTACGAGATAAATGGGAATACATTTTACACGATCGCCCAAGATAAAAGAGCACCAACCAAAGCAGTGGTGTCCGCTTTGATGCAGCAACCGAGAATGGGCAAGAGGTCACATATTATGGTTACATAGAGGAGATATGGGAACTTGACTATGGACCCTCCTTTAAGGTCCCTTTGTTCCGTGCAAATGGTTCAAGCTAACAGGAGGTGGGGTAAAGGTGGACCACAATACGGAATGACAATGGTGGATTTCAACAATCTTGGTTACCTTGACGAACCATTCGTCCTAGCGAAAGATGTCGCTCAGTTTTCTATGTGAAGGACATGAGTAGCAAACCGAGGAAGCGGAAAGATAAGAAAACGATCAAGACATCATGCGATGATTCAAAGCGCCACACCGTTCTTTTCAGGAAAAGAAACATCGTGGGAGTGGAGGACAAGGCAGACATGTCAGCGATTATAATATGTTTGCTGAAATTCGCCCTTCAAAGTGAACACCGACCCAAGCATTAAGTTAAATGATGAGGATGCTCCATGGATACGGCACAATCGTAAGCAAGCGAGGGACACAAGGGAAGAAATGATGTGTAATAATTTATTGTACCAAACTTTGTTGAATGGATCATGTGAATTATATTACCCGTGATGTGTTTGGTGTCCATTTTCGAATTTGAAAACTAATGGCACTAACAGAAAGTTTATAATTTTCTAAAACTAAAAGCAAAAAGAATTAAAAATAAAGCAAAAACAACAAAAAATAAATAATAATGCAGAAAACTAAAATAGCAACAATAAGTATTTTGTTGTAAGTAGAAACAAAATAAAATAAATAAAGCAACAAAGAAAACAAAAAAATTGTTTTCAAATTTGAAAACTAATGGCACTAACAGAAAGTTTATAATTTTTCTAAAACTAAAAGCAAAAAGAATTAAAAAATAAAGCAAAAAACAACAAAAAAATAAATAATAATGCAGAAAACTAAAATAGAAACAATAAGAATTATGTTGAAAGAAGAAACCAAAAAAAAAAAAACAACAAACAAAGAAAACAAAAAAAATGTTATCAAATTTGAACACTAATGGCACTAATGAAAAGTTTATAATTTTCTAAAACTAAAAGAAAAAGAATTAAAAATAAAGCAAAAAACAACAAAAAATAAATAATAATGCAGAAAACAAAACAAAAACTGGAAAAAATAGTGCCCCTCTTTGGACCCCCACGGCACGAATACGACTAGAAACCCTACATGGGCTGGATTCGGGCCCAGGAGGCCAAGTAGGCCCACAGCACATAGCTAGTGATGATTAGGCCGAAAGCTGCAGTTGAGAGGAGCTCGAGAGGGTGGGCGCATGGCTTATAAACCACTCTCGAGGCTCTCTCAACTAGCAGTGGGACTAAACTTTTAGGCGTGAGGCGTGAGGCGGCCTAAGGCCTTTAGTCGCGGTTGGGCGAGGCGACCAGCGACTAAAGGTACCTTTAATCATGGTCGCTTTGCCGCGACTAAAGGGCGTGAGGATCGCAAAACCGCCAAAACCCCTTTAGTCGCGGTTGGGCGGGCGACCCGCGACTAAAGGTGCCTTTAGTCATGGTCGCCCAACCATGACTAAAGAAACTATAAATACACTGTTCGTTCTCGTCTTCTCCGATTCCCTTTGTTATACCGACGCCGCCCGCCATTGTCGCCCTCGCCCTCGACGCCGCCGTCATTGCCGCCTCGACGCCCGCCGTCTCGCCTCAGAACCCTCGCTGACGCCCTAGGGTTTCCGCCCTCGCCTCAGCCCTAGCCGCCCGCCTCGACCTCCCTCCCTCCCGTCTCTCTCCACCGTCGGCCCTCGTCATGTGACCACCCACCTTCCCGATCCCCTTGGCATGCCGTCGACCTCCGCCTCGTTCCTCGACCCTCCACGCCGAGAAATCGCCTCATGTCGCCCCTTGGCCCCGGTCTTCCCTTGGCGGCGATTCGCCGCCACCTGCACTGCTGCTCCCCTCGCCAGCCGTGAACAACTCAAGATCGGCCTCCAAGCTCTGCCCCCCTCCTCCTTGATTTTTTTGATCATGTATTAAAAATGTTAAACTCATATATGAAAATGTATAACGTGTATTTAAAAAATATTCTTGATACAAAAAAATGTAGAATGAAAACCAAAATAAAGAAAGAGGAAAATGAAAAACAATGAAATCTAAAAAGGAAACTAAAGGAAAAATGAAAATGAAAAATAAAAGCAAAGAAACAAACTCATAAAAATATAAAACTATGAATACCTACAAAGAAACAAAGAAAAACAAAAACTCTCTGAAAACTAAGAAGTAGACAAAAAACCAAAGGAAAAAAGAAGGAAAATTTGAAAAAAGGGAAAATGGATAAAAACCATGAAAGAAACAAAGAGAAACCAAAAGAAAAACGAAAAAACAAGATATAGCAACAAAAAAAAGAATACCAAAAAACCGAAGAAGAAAGAAAACCAAACAAATCACAAAAAGAAACAAAAAAGCGAAGAAATAAAAACAACTCCGGGCTTTCATCCTAAATTAGGAAGCGCCTCATTTAGTTCCACGACCCCAACAGATTCAAGCAATGGCTAACAACACCCTCAACTACGGAGGCGACCTAGGATCATATCCTCGCATGCCCTATTTTTTTCTTCCTTTTTCTCCCGCTTTTAATCTTGCTCTGGGTCGACCCATTCCGTATTGTCTTCATGTGAGTGATCCTTCCATCTCGCGTGAAGACGTGGTTGACAAATGTTTAATTGCTTGCAAAGTTTCTTCACAAAATGACATTCGTGAAGACGTGGTTGTCTGTTGTCCTCGCCTCCTCTCCGTGTGTGTTGTCCTCGCCTCCCTCTCCGTGGCCGCCGTCGTCTGCCGCCCGTCTCGCGCTCTCCGCGACACCCTCTCCCACCCCTTCCTCATGGCCCCCTCCTTTTGCCACCGCCTTTCGCCACCGCCACCGCCACCGCCTTCTTCACTTAATTAATTTGTTTTACTACATGTTTTCGGGATCGACATAATGGCGGACGATAGAGTGACCCGATTATGGACAACTATGATCCTGGACGGTGAAGCACATATGTTCGGCATCATAAACGGCGATATTCAATATGTGCCGACCGGAGAAGAAGAAGATGATATCTCTTCTTATCTCGAACCTCGACGGTGAAGATGAAGGGCGCCACAAGAAGAAGATGTCAAGAAAGCGTCGATAAACGATCTTCAAATGGAAGTAGCAACCACCTCCGTGGCCGAGGTATATATATACATTGAGCCTCACGGTGATACAAACTAACCGATTTGAATAAATATGTGTGTACTAACGCAGCGACTCTCTTTCTTATTTTAGCCCTCGGCGGATCGTCGAAACAATCGAGTACGTCGTCAAAGCGTGGCGCAACCAAGACGATGAAACAAGGAGAAACATGCACCATCGAGGTTGTCGACGGTAACCGCAGAACCTGGAGCCCCGCAAGAACGCCACCAAGTTTGTCGACCAATGCGGAGCCATTGTTAGAGACAACGTCTCGATCACCGTCCGTGAGTGGAATGAGCCAAAGAAGGCACGAATTGATGGTTTCACTTTTGTCGATAAGAGAACAAAAAAGATTGCTTCAAGAAGCTTATGGAACATTTCGTTCTACCTCAGGAATACAACAAATTCGATGAGGAGGGTAACAAGATTGAGGAAAACAAGGAGAGGAGGAGGCTAGTCAAACAGTTCGCTCTTCATAAGATGGCCGACGCATTAGGAAATTCAAGCAAAATCTAGCCCGTGACTTTGTCAAGCGTAACAAGACTCGGATTTCAAAGGACAATATGAGAAACTGAAACATGATTGGCCAGAATTTGTGAAGCAAAAGAAATCGGAGCAGTTCATTGAAATATCGAAAAAAAATAAGGGAAATGCGGGGAAGGAGGGGTACAATGCTGGTTTGGGGGCAGGGGGGGATAGCATTTTGGTGGCAAGGTTGGGGGAGGTGGAGAACGAGATGAGGGCGCGAGAAATCCGTCCAGTGCACGGAGGATGGGACCCAAGGGCCAAAAAGTTGGTGGTACGGGCATGGGGAACGCCGAACCCGGAGAGGGGAGTGTGTTTACCGGGCAAATTAATTAAACCCACCCAAGCCCTTATTGACGCAATGAAGGATGCTCAACAGGGAAGATCAAGTTCAACAGAGAACGACGCCAGCGACAAAAGCCCTCGGGAATCCTCGAACACGGAGGACGATGTCACGAGGCATGGGGCACATTCCGTGGAAAATAGGGTTCCCCAGACGATGACTCGTGCGATTCTGAAGCCGTAAGAGAAAGATGGATCGGGAATCGAGATGTTGTGGCGCGGTTGGCATCGGAAATGGATGTGATGAAGAAAACCATGAGTGTACTAGTAGCGAAAGAGATGCGGCTCGGTGCAAAGATGAAGATCATCCAGCGGATCTCGGAAGCCCGGAATGAGAAGCGTGGCTTCCACGGAGGCCCACCTACCGGTGCAGATGCACCGACGATCGAAATCTTGCACCGGAGCCTCCGGTGGTCGAAATCTTGCACCGGAGCCTCGGTGGTCGAAATTACTGCACCGGAGCCTCCTCGCTACCCGTGGGCGATATATAAAGGAGATGAAAGAATGTCATCTGTATTATCCTATCGGGAACATGTCCATGAAGGTAGCCATCGGCAGTGCTTTACCATGTTTACAGGAGCACTCCACCACAACAACCCCATTCAAGATGGCTATGCTCGTGTCACGGTGGAGGACATAGTCCAAGGGTTTGAGGACACGGAGATTGACATTGCTACACAGAAGGGGAGAAAAGACTTGGAGATGTCAAGCGCCATTTCATTCTATGGCAAAAGAAGTTTATCAAGTTTCTGTGCGAGGCGCCAAGGACAACAAGTCCACCCCTACGGTGGTGGTGGTGGCGGTGGCGGTGGTGGTGGTGGTGGTGGTGGTGGCGGTTCACCTACACCTCCGCCACGTCACCCGACACCGCCCCGATCCCACAACGTCCGTGGGTGATCACCGCCGCCCCCGATCCTCGTCCGGCGGGTGATCGACGCCGCCCCAATCCACCTCCGACAAAGAAGCGTATAGTCTGGATTATTAACCGGGACCCTTATGTACCTAAGACCACAAAGGTACCGAGCCATCATCAAGCCTCTCCCCACAAGGCCTTGGGAACGTAGTGCCGAGGAAGTCGACGCTGCCGCTGCTCATTATGAGAAATGGAAGGCGGACTGCAAGAAGAAAAGAGAGCCCGAGCCCAAGCCAAGATATTACGATGAGCAAAAGAAGTGGGCTAAGTCATTTTTGAGCACACCGTCCCAAGTCATGAAGAATCAGCTCGACGACTATGCACGTGAACTTGGCGAGTGCACTCATGTTCAAGGAGAACAAAGAGCGGGAGAAGGCCGAAAGTAAAAAAGCGGAAACAAGTTGCCCATTTCGGGAACAAAGTAAACAATCGATTGCCCGCTTATAGTGGAAGCCCGGATGCCCCGAGATCATACAAGCCGCGACAAAGACATGGATTAGTAACGAGTGCCGGAGAACAAGCGGCCAGCTTAGGTATTACTCTTCGTGGAACTGTTAGGCCTTGATGAGGCGCCGATGAAGGAGGTAGTAATTACATATGTCAAGAATGGGCCTCTCGTCGAGCTGCGCAGAAAATGATCTACGACCAAATGAAAGGTCTGTTGAATTGGTACAAGGGTTACATAAAAATAAAAACGCCAAAGAATATATTTATGCGGAAGTTAGACATGAGCATCACTTCAAACATTACTATGTACAAATTGCCTTCGAGTGAATTGTTCCGACTTTTCAATCTGGCGAGCTCGACAAATCTATCATCGGTTGCTACGTTACGTAAGTGATTTATTAATTTCTACCCCATCTCGTTCATATTGCTCGCACTATATATATGTCCTAACTATATTGTTGTGTCCGCTATTATACATGCAGAATGAAGATTAAGGAATGCGAGTAAGGAACATCCATGATGTTGGGTTCATTGACCCACACATCGTTAATGGACATGTGTTGGAGCCGTCACCCCACCGACGTGGAGGCGCACTGTGGCGATTTCTTACAAAGCAGAACTCAAAAGTGATATTCTATTTCCTTACCATTTTGGGTGAGTGTTTACATCTTGAGCACATTAATTCTCTTTTGTTTACTCCATGCATGGTATGTGGCGGCTAATCGATGAGTTATGCATGACGTCTTGTGCATGTATCGTGTCCGCAGTTCCACCGGATTCTCGCTAGTAATTAAAGTTAACACCTCGTAATGTCTCGTCCACGACTCTCTGAATATGGATCCAAAGCTTTGGGCCGACATGAGAAGAATGCTTTGCGAAGTAATTATTTTCATTCATTTGCGCTCTATATCGATCGGCCTATTTCGTTCATTTCCTAATATCAAGTAACTAATAACTCTCTTGTTCACTTAATTTTCTTTGCCTCGTAGGGTTTGGAGACGGTCAGTAGATACAAAGGTCGGTGAATTCAAAAAAGAGCTAGAATTCAAAATGTTAAAGCCTAAGAATCTTGGGATATTCAGCCACCGGAGACCAATCTATGTGGATACTATGTTCGTGAGAGGATCCGGAGATACACCTCCGAGCGGTTCCGAGTGATGCCAATGCTCGGAGGAATAACCTCCGGATGATGCTTAGTCTAGAAGCTCGCTTCCGACCACTTCAAGAGTAACTAGTTGGATGGTTCAGCAGGTAAGTCCTCCATACTAAAGGAGAACACTATTACGAGGACGTAGAACTTTATATGGATTAAATCATGTATGGAAACTTGTTCAAAATTGTATATGGTCATCCGATGATATTGAATATATATTGTATATTCCTCTTGAATTCTTTTTGGTTCTAATTTCAAATTTATTTGAGATTGTACATTCATATGCATGTATGTAGTACCGTAGAATATATGAAACTCCTTCAAAATTAAAATAAAGCACAAAAGAAATAAAACAATACAAATTAAACAAAAACAGGTTTAGGGGGTGGTGGCTAAAACCCTAAACACATGGCGGCCTTTAGTCGCGGTTGGCGGAAAGAACCGCGACTAAAGGTCCTCCGCTTGACGGCCTTTGGCGCCCACGTGGACGGGCCTAGAGTCTCGGTTCTTAACCACCCGCGACTAAAGGTGGGGGGCTTTAGTCGCGCTTATTTGGTCGCGGTTGCGCAACCGCGACTAATGGCAGTTGCGAACCGCGACCAAAGGCCTTTTTTCCACTAGTGATGGACATACAACCGTCTCATCAAGAGCCAAGAGGACCCATGACACGAGCTAGAGCTAGAGCTCTCGAGAACGAGGTGACCTCCTTCCTTATTGATATCGCATATGATCCACTCGAGACATGGCTACTACCTAAGTCCGATATGCTATGCATGATTAGGTGTCAAGGGAAACCTCCCGAGGATGCACGTGAAGACGGACAAGCCGCCAAGTCCATGGATGAAGAGAACCAGCGGAACGAGCAAAATCACCTTCCGGGCCCGGACATCCGGCCATGACCGGACATCCGGCCCTGGAGCTTCTACCTCAACATGCTCCAAGCGCCCAAGTCCCTGTGGCGGACATCCGGCGTCCAAGCAGGACATCCGACCCCGGCCGGATATCCGGCGGATGCTGAAATCCGGCGCCCTCTCCCGATTAATTTGAAGCAGTCGACCCGGCCGGACATCCGGTGATAGCCTGACATCCGGCGCCTCGCGAAGGCCCGAACATCCCGCCCGTCCGGCCTCCCACCTGCGTCACGATGCTTAGGGACTTGTCCCTTGTACCCCTTCGCCCCGAGACTATATATACTTCATCCCCTTCCTCTTTTTGGGGTTAGCTTAGGTTTAGCTCATGTTTGTGTGAGAGCCTTGCTCATCCACTTGGTTACTTCTCCTCGAGCTCGGGACCTCTTGGAGAAGATCCCCAAGCGGATTCAAGACCCCCTTCTAGGGTGGACCCCATCAAGACCTCCTCTCGGAGAAGAACGGCTACTCGTGTATCCTTACCTTTGTTGATTGTGGATCATATGTACCTCTTTGTGTTCGGTGATCTAGCACTTGGGTGATTAATTCCTTGTTGGTTGAGCGATCTCTCTCTCGTTTCCTCCGTGTTTCCCTTTGTTCTTCCGTGTGTTCTTCGTGATTCCCCGTAGGATCCGCTCCAACGTGAAAGATCGTCCACGTAGGGTTCCGCCCTACATCATCTATGGTATCATGAGCCACGTTGATCACGTTATTGGAGCCCCTACCCCTCTTTTTCTAGCTTGATTTTGTTGTTTTTTCCTAATTCGAAAATTCCCCACAAAAATAGCCCCAAATTTTTTGTGATTTGTTAGTGTGATGAAGTTTTGTTGGATTTGATCCGCGGATTTCGTGTGTTGCAGGTAGATCTAGCATTCCCCCATCTTTTCCACAATTTCCATCCACAAAATCTCCCAAATTTTGACCGGTTTTGACCTCTCCCCCGCGGTGTTCTTCGAGCCCGGACTTCCGGCCCGAACAGCCCGGACATCCGGCATCCCGGACATCCGGCCCGATCAGCCCGGACATCCGGCGCCCCGGACATCCCGCTTCCAGCCCGGATTTCCGGCTCCTGGCAGCATCAAACCCTTTCCACCACCCCGTTCACCGCCTAACTTTTGCAAAATTTTGTCCCGTACCCACATACACTTCCATACACCTCCGCCACTTCCGCATAACACCACCATAGCCTTTCCCACTACCAATCCCGACAACGTTGCCAAATTGCCTTGAGAATTTGAGTTGGGGTTTTCCGTATCCTTTTGTGTTTCGGCTATCTAGGTACGGTTCAACATCAACATCACCACCGCTCATCTTCGCCAAGGACGGTAACATCGTCGACACCTTTGTCATTACTCGCAATTGCATTGATAACCATCATAGCCCATCTTTTGCGTCGCTTACCCATCAAGACTAGCCATTGAGTATTGCACAGAACGTGACTTGTGCACATTAGTGATCATACTCCATAGCATACATAACATACCAAAGTGGTGCATATCTTAGCATCAACTTGTGTGTCACAAAGTTGTCATCGCATACACAATTTCTATCTTGGTTCGTGAAGTTTTGCATGAGAAAAGAGCTCAAAAGAGAAAGAGCCAATCAAGCTTTTAAGCAAAGAGAGAAAGATAAGCAAAGAGCTTATGAGCAAGAACCATAGCATCATACAACATTAAGATTGTCATACTTGATCATCTTGGATCAACACATCGAAACACCATACATATAGCATACTTGGGATAGAAGTCGTTGCATTTTTGCTTAGTAGGTTGTGCACAAGTTTGTATCCGCCTATTGTGCAATCGTGCTAGCGTCTCTCTAGTGTTGTGCAACAAGAGCATCTTGGTGAATCCCACATTTTGGCTCATCCTTGGTTGCATAACCCCATATTATTTATTTGCGCGTGTGTTTCTGTGTACCATATCTTGCTATTGGTCTACTTGTTGCATTTGCAAATTTGTGAATCATTTCCAACTTTATTGAGTCTCACTTACAATTGCATCAAATTTTGTGCCACCATCCTAACCGAGCTCCACCATAAGCTTTTATTTGTGTAGGTGTGAGAACCGACAAGAATCGGTACCAAGAGTGCTATTTCATTGTCCGCATTTGAGTGAACTTGATTCATTTTCAACATCGGTCAAAGGTACATTGGTATAAGTTCTTTTCCGTTCTACCGCTCACATTTTGCTTGGAATGATGGATAGGCCAAGTTCTTCTACCAATCCACTCTTCATCGAGCAAGACGACGACATGTCTTCATACGTCACCAAGAGCCACCTCTTTGGTGCACAACGAGCGTTGCACCAAGAATAACAAGCAATGAGCGACCGCATCGACAACCTAGCCACCGACTTGCGACTCTCCGAGCAACGTACAAGAGACTACTTCGACAACAAGTTCGAGGCCCACAAGCAAGAGAACGATGCAAGAATGGACGAGATCCGCGCTTTGATGAGAAACCGGCATCATTCAACTTCTTCATCATCAAGACGGAGCCGCTCGAGTCGACACTCCGACGACACCTTCTACGACTCAAGTACACCTACTTCGAACACTCTTCGTCGTGCCGCTCGTCAAGACCGTCATGCATCTCGCAACCCGCTACATGACAAGCATTCACAAGAGCAAGTTGATGATCAAGTTCCTCGTCCTCAATCAAACCAAGAGGCTTTTGCTCAAGCTCAAGAACGACAACGTCTTAAATGCGCCAACAAGAGGAAGAACGAGCACGTCTTCACCAAGGCGAACAAGACGCCAAGGCTCAACGCGTCTTCAACAACAACAACGTGAAGCGCAAGCTCTTGAGGCGCAACGTGCCCTTCAAGAATCAAGTAGAGCCTTCGCCAACCGCAATCGCGAACGGCGCAATCAAGAGGAAGCCCTTCGAGAAGAAATCCAAGAGAGGAACTACCAACCTCATGTACAACGTCAAGATCCTCAAGCCCTCCACAAGCTTGTCAGGTCCCACCCCAACCTCAAGTGCAACAAGGGCAAGTTGATCATGGTCTTCCTCCGTGCCAAGAGCAACATGAAGACGAGTACAATCCACGTCAAGGACGTCATCATCAACATCGCCAACAACACAATGAAGAGCAACGCTATGGCAAGCTAAAATTCACCATGCCCAAGTTCAATGGAAGCAATGACCCCGAAGACTACCTCTCATGGGCATTGAAGGTTGACAAACTCTTCCGCTTGCACAACTACGATGAAGCGAAGAAAATCGCTATGGCATCACTTGAGTTCCAAGACTATGTGCTCATATGGTGGGAACAAATCATTGAGAGACGACAAGCAAGAGGTGAACCTCCAATCACCACTTGGGCTCAAATGAAGGATGTCATGCGAGCACGCTTTTGTGCCAACCTACTACAACCGCGACCTCTTCAAGAAACTCCAACTACTCAAGCAAGGAACAAAGAGTGTTGAAGAATACTACAAGGAAATGGAGATAGCCATGATTCGAGCCAATGTCAAGGAAGATGATGAGCAAACTATGGCACGTTTCTTGAATGGACTCAATCATTCCATCAAGAAGATCGCCGAGCTTCCAACCATACTCATCCCTCATTGAGCTCGTGCATCAAGCTACAAAGGCGAACGCCAAGTGCAAGATGACTTCAAATGGCACGCCAAGTACTCATCCAAGACCTACGGCTTCTCCAACAACCAAGCTTCAACGACTCCTTCAACATCTACATCAACCAAGCTTTCTTCAAGAAACGACGACAAGTCAAGTTACAAGAAGACTTCGACAAGTTCAAGTCGTCCTCCTCCTACTACAAACAACCTCAAGCCGCGTGCTTCATCCTCTACTCCGACCGATGAGACCATCAAGACAAGCTCCTTCAAGTGTTTCACTTGCGCGGCCGAGGCCACAAGTCATCTGAATGCACCAACAAGCGCACCATGATCCTCAACGACGATGGCACATATGACTCCATGAGTGAAGAGGAGATGGAAGCCCTTGAGCAAGTGGCCATGCACCGCAAGTGAATGAAGATGAAGATGATCAAGTCTTTTGTGATGAGGATTCGAGCCCGCTCTAGTTGTCTCCAAGGTCTTGACTCTTCAACATCAACAAGAAGAAGACCAACGATGCCACATCTTCCACACAAAAGCCGGCATCAATGGACGGTCCATCAAGGTCATCATCGATGGAGGTAGTTGCCACAACTTGGCAAGTGAAGAACTATGCTCCAAGCTCCAATTGGTAAAGAGGAAGCACCGCACCCATACAAGGTTCAATGGCTAAGTGACTCAAGACTATACGAGTCGAGCATACGGTCCAAGTCTCCTTCAAAATTGGTGCTTACGAAGACACGTTGGAATGTGATGTGGTCCCAATGACCGCTTTGTCACCTACTTCTTGGTGCGACCATGGCAATTCGACCGTGGTGTCATACACAATGGGCGTACCAATCACTATAGCTTCAAGATGAAAGGGAAAGAATATGTGCTACGACCTGTCTCCTAGTCAAGTGATAGCCGACAAACAAGCCACCCATCATAGAGACAAGAGTGAGAAAGTGATCCACCCAAAAGTGAGTGAGAGCCACAAACCAAATTTGAGCGACTCTTCGCCTAAAGAGAAAAACCTCATTCTATTTGCCACCAAAAGTGAGATGAGAGAAGTATGTGAGAACCCATCGAGTGTGATGCACTTTGTCCTTGTGTGCAAGGATGGAGAACCAAAAACTAACACCATTCACGAGCTACCTTTGGTGTTTCAATCTCTTTGCAGGAATTTCAAGATGTTTTCCCGATGAGCTACCTCCGGGTCTACCTCCTCTTCGAGGCATTGAGCATCGAATCGACCTCATCCGGAGCGCCTCTACCAAACAAAGCCCCATACCGAGTCAATCCCAAGAAACCAAGGAGATTCAGCAGCAAGTACAACAACTCATCGACAACGGCCATGTACGTGAAAGCCTAAGCCCTTGTGCCGTTCCGTTATTCTTGTGCCTAAGCCCGATGGAAGTTTCCGCTTGTGTTCCGATTGTAGACCTATCAATGCTATTACCGTTCGATATAGGCATCCCATTCCTCGCTTAGATGATATGCTTGATGAACTTAGTGGAGCCAAACTTTTCTCAAAAATTAATCTTAAAAGTGGCTATTATCAACACGCATACAAGAGGGTGATGAATGAAACTGCTTTCAAAACCAAATTTGGTTTATATGAATGGTTAGTGATGCCTATGGGTCTTTCGGAAGCTCCCGGTACTTTTGTGCGTCTTATGAATCATGTGCTTCATCCTTATATTGGAGTCTTTGTTGTGGTTTACTTTGACGATATTCTTGTGTTTAGCAAAACCATGAAAGAGCACATCAATCATGTAAAATCTGTGTTGCAAACTCTTCGCAAGGAAAGCCTTTATGCAAACTTGAAAAAATGCACTTTTGGAGTCGACAAAGTGGTTTTCTTGGGTTTTGTTGTTTCCTCAAAGGGTGTCCATGTTGATGAATCTAAAATTCAAGCAATTAAAACGTGGCCCCAACCCACTAATTTGCAACAAGTGCGAAGTTTTCTTGGTCTTGCGGGTTTTTATCGTCGCTTTGTGAAAGATTTTAGCACAATTGCCGTTCCTTTGCATGCTTTGAGCAAGAAGAATACTCCCTTTGTTTGGGGAACTTTGCAATCAACCGCTTTTGATGAGCTCAAGTCTTTGCTTACTCATGCTCGATTCTTGCTTTGCCCAATTTTGACAAAACTTTTGAGGTTCATTGTGATGCAAGTGGTACCGGAATTGGCGGAGTTTTGATGCAAGAAAAACGGGCCATTGCTTATTTTAGTGAAAAACTATCCGGTGCTCAACTTAATTATCCCATCTATGACAAAGAATTGTATGCTTTAGTGCGTGTGCTACACGTTTGGGAACATTACCTTAGACCTCATGAGTTTGTCATCCATACCGATCATGAAACGCTTAAGTACCTCAAAGGTCAAACTAAATTAAACAAGCGTCATGCCAAATGGAGTGAATTCATTGAATCTTTTCCTTATGTGATCTAGTACATTTAGGTTAAGGAAAATGTAGGTGCCTACGCTCTTTCACGCATAATCATGATTGTCTCTCAACTTGAGTTGAAAGTTATTGGTTTTGATCATATAAAAGACTTGTATGAGCATGATCCATCTTTTGATTCTCCTTATGCTAAGTGTTTGGCCTTGCTCGTCTTGGGAACAATATTACATCAAGGCTGGTTATCTTTTGAGAGCTAACAAACTTTGCATTCAGGAGTCTTCTCTTCGTTTGCTCCTTTTGCAAGAGGCTCATGGAGGCGGACTCATGGGACACTTTGGACGCCGACAAGACATTCGCCACGCTCTCCAACAACTACTTTTGGCCCAAGATGTTCATGACGTCTCCCGCTTCACCAACCGATGCTATACATGTCGCAAAGCTAAGTCTAAAGCTCAATCTCATGGTCTTTACATGCCTCTCCCTATTCCATATCAACCATGGGAAGACATTAGTATGGATTTTGTACTTGGTTTGCCTAGGTCTCAAAATGGCAAGGATTCCGTGTTTGTTGTTGTGGATAGATTTTCTAAAATGGCACATTTCATTCCTTGCAACAAGATAGACGATGCTTCACATGTTGCAAATCTCTTTTGTAGGGAAATCTTGCGACTCCATGGCGTACCAAAGACAATCGTCTCCGATCGTGACGTCAAGTTCTTGAGTTACTTTTGGAAGACCCTATGTGCCAAGCTTGGAATCAAGCTCTTGTTCTCCTCGGCATACCATCCTCAAACCGACGGCCAAACGGAGGTGACGAACCGCACACTATCCACTCTACTTCATGTCTTGATCAAGAAGAACATCAAGGAATGGGAAGCATGTCTACCCATCGCGAAATGCACGCCTACAATCGTGCAAGACATTCAACTACCGGCAAGTCCCCTTCGAGGTCGCTCTACGGTTTCAACCCGTTGTCCCCATTGGACATTCTACCACTTCCTCTCCAAGAGCGCACCAACATGGATGCAAGTAAACGAGCAAGCTACATCAAGAAGATGCACGAAGATACAAGGCACACCATTGAGCGCCAAGTACAACGTCTGCAAACAAGCTCAACGCCAACAAGCAACCCATCGTCTTCAACATTGGTGATCTAGTGTGGCTACACCTTCGCAAGGACCGCTTCCCCAAAGAACGCAAGTCCAAGCTTCTTCCTCGAGCCGATGGACCTTTCAAGGTGCTAGCATGCTACAACGACAACGCTTACAAGATCGACATACCTCGAGACAAGTACAACGTGAGCGACATCTTCAACGTCAAGGACCTCGCACCTTTCCATGGAGATGAAGCTTTTGATCCGAGGTCGGATCTCTCCCAAGGGGGGGGGGGAGATGATGCGGAGCATCCCACGATCATCCCCATGGACATACAACCGTCTCATCAAGAGCCAAGAGGACCCATGACACGAGCTAGAGCTAGAGCTCTCGAGAACGAGGTGACCTCCTTCCTTATTGATATCGCATATGATCCACTCGAGACATGGCTACTACCTAAGTCTGATATGCTATGCAGTATTAGGTGTCAAGGAACCTCCCGAGGATGCACGTGAAGGCAGACAAGCCGCCAAGTCCATGGATGAAGAGAACCAACGAAACGAGCAAAATCACCTTCGGGCCGGACATCCGGCCATGACCGGACATCCGGCCCTGGAGCTTCTACCTCAACATGCTCCAAAGCGCCCAAGTCCCGGGGCGGACATCCGGCGTCAAGCCGGACATCCGGCCCCGGCCGGATATCCGGCCGGATGCGAAATCCGGCGCCCTCTCCGATTTGAAGCAGTCGACCAGCCGGACATCCGGTCGATAGCCGGACATCCGGCGCCTCATGACGAACATCCGGCCCGACGCCCGGCCGTCCAAGCCTCCCTGCCTGCGTCTGATGCTTAGGGACTTGTCCCTTGTACCCTTCGCCCGAGACTATATATACTTCATCCCTTCCTCTTTACGGGGTTAGCTTAGGTTTAGCTCATGTTTGTGTGAGAGCCTTGCTCATCCACTTGGTTACTTCTCCTGAGCTCGGGACCTCTTGGAGAAGATCCCCAAGCGGATTCAAGACCCCTTCTAGGGTGGACCCCATCAAGACCTCCTCTCGGAGAAGAACGGCTACTCGTGTATCCTTACCTTTGTTGATTGTGGATCATATGTACCTCTTTGTGTTCGGTGATCTAGCACTTGTGTGATTAATTCCTTGTTGGTTGAGCGATCTCTCTCTCGTTTCCTCCGTGCTTCCCTTTGTTCTTCCGCGTGTTCTTCGTGATTCCCCATAGGATCCGCTCCAACGTGAAAGATCGTCCACGTAGGGTTCCGCCCTACATCAGCATCTAAATAGTTCAGTAGTGCTAAAAAAATCTAATTAGTTCAGTAATGCTCAAAAAATCTAATTAGTTCAGAAAGACATTAGGAGATCAGCAAAGTGAAGAAACAAACTGGCACCTTGGACGGAATATTGATAGGAACAAAACTATCAACTTGTTCATTTTTTTAGCAATTCCATGAATGCAGAACCAGGGAAATATGGTGCAAACAGTTTTGGTTAAAACATCTTTTGAAGCAGTCAATAATTTCAGCTTGTAAATCCCATAAATTTCTCAAAAAACATAATAAGTAAACATGAATATGCTCTTACTTGTTCCAACATCAAGAAATAAGGATTGGGCGCATATTGGCTACATCCCTGTCGGGCATCGTGGCCTCGTATTGGAAATATTTGCTTCTGTGCTTTCAATCTATCGGGTGTTCCAAGCGCCTACTGGATGTTGTTTGTGTGTGTATGTGAGCATCTAAAAAAAGTCAATCGTGCATCATGTTAAAGGAGAAGAACAATTATTCTATCGAAGAACATCAGCACATAATCCAACTTGATCTTAAGTCCATGTCCTGGACACCAAATCCATTGAGTACACATAATTAAAATATGCAAATTGATTGAGCTATAATAGTTTTGATGTATTTTTATAGTTCTGTAGTTCTGCTAAAAGCAAGTTGGAAACTATTATTAGCAAAAGATTTCAGCACCTACTCAATGTTTATATCCGAAATTTAAGCATCCAGTTTGTTAGACAAAAAAAAAATGCAAGCAACATCATGAACGACTCTCCATAAGTTAATTATCCCAGATGAATTAGACTGTACAACAAGCTCACCTTTGAAAACAAATTACGCCTGGCCTGATACACCAAAGAAGAACCTGAAAAAAAATGAAGTTCAACTCCTCATAAGCATAACATCAAACACGTTGTGGGCAGAATCTGAACAGAAGCACACATTTATTTGGGAATAATGCAGTTACTGATCTGAGAGAGGGAGAGGAGCAGCACCACGCCATGACCAACAGTACAAAGGGAGATGTGAGGTAGCCCTACCTGTTGCAGTGTGTGCGTAGCAAGTCACCAGATAGCAGTAGCACAGCGTGCGTGCATCAGACATGAGAGAGCGAGAGAGCTGCACGCATTCAAGGGAACCCGAGGAACACCATGTCGTCTCTCAGGCGGAACGCGGACCCCCTGAACCATAACAGGCGCCGGCTTTCGTCCTCGGGGTAGTACCCCTCCTCGAGCGCCCGAACGAACGGGATCCGCCGTCCCGGCTCCAGGTAGATGAACATGAAGGGGAGGTACACGTATGGGGATTCTGCAAAGAACCATGGTTATTTTCAGGAGATCAAATTTGGACAGAATTGAACTATGGCTCAAGAAGAAATCGATCAGTCGCCGAAAGCAATTCAAGAAGAGGTACCAAGAAGTGGGTCTGTCATGGCGAACTCACCAGATGCAGGGCAGGAAAGGCAGGTATGCCATCTTCCCTGGCAGGGAAGCGCTCGACGATCCAATACTGGAAGGGAAGCTGGCTCTGTGGTCGACGTTGACGCACCTGCCGTTAGCGCTGAGGTAGGGGCCGATGACCTTGCGGAGCAGGACGACGTTGTCCCTGAAGCCCGACCTGACGGCCCACCACATGATGGCCTCCGCCTCCGGCTGGTCGTAGTCGCGAAGCTCCGCGCGGAGGCCGCGGTGGCCAAGCCGCGACCGTGTGGTCGGGTCGGTCGTACGCGGTCACCGCTCCCATCTCTCTTCCTCTGGCCTCCTCTTGTCCTCCCTTTTTCTCTCCTGCTCATCTCTCTCTTCTCTCATACATACCCGACGTCATGCCGCTCCCGCCGACCGTCGTGCTCCAGTGGCGAGGATGGGGGGCCCGGTCGGATCCGGGTGGATCTGGACGGGATGGATCCATTTCCGGCGGATTTGGCGTGGAGGCGGCCGGATCCGGCGAGATTGAGGGCTAGTGGCGCCATGGCCCTCCTGGAGGTCCCTGTTCAGCAAGAAAGAGAGACAGAGGTGAGAGGAGATCGAGAGGAAGGAGGGAAGGGGCGAGGCGGCGGAGAGGCCGGAGCTCCGACGGCGGGGCGCGGCGGAGGTGTGGGGTCGCCGGCGAGGCGGCTTGCGGGGCGAGGGAGCTCGGGCAGGATGGAGCAGCGGGAGGCGGAGCGGTCTGGTTTGGGCTGGGTTTTCAGGGTTATTTTTGTAAAAGTGAAACGTTATCCACTAAAACAGGGACTGCGGGTTGAATTCGAATAAACTGAAGGACTTTTATGCAAAATCGCTAGCGACGACGGACGACCAGAAGCACTCCGTGCTTTATTAGTAGGGAAAGATTAGGTAAAGATAAAGATATTGTACGTATTCACGTATTGTTGTGACTCCGGCCGCCCGGAAAATTGGCGGTGCTCGAGCTCGGACCAAACCGTGATCCTCACGCAACGTCCATACTATATCTCCCAATTGGAGTCCGTGTCCACCTCCACCTCCCTCTCCCCGTCGGCCCGTTCGATCGATCCTTCATAAGCAACAAGAGAAGAGGCAGCAGCGAGGAACGAACCAAGCAGCTGATTGATCGATTCATCGAAGAAGGTGGTCATGGACCGACTGCTACCCGATGTAGTGCTCGCGGACGTCCTCGGCCGTCTCCCGCAGCGAAGTCTCGCCGTTTCGCGCGCCGTCTGCAAGTGTTTGCGCGACATCATCGACGATCTCAGCCTGCTACGTGCGGACCTGCTCCCGCTGTCGCTAGGCAAGATCTTCACCAACTTCGAGGCCATGGAACTCTCGGAATTCTTCTATCCCGTCAACGACCCGACGGCAATCTCACGCAGCTGCCTCCTTGGTATAATTGACGACCACTGTAATGGCCTTGTCTTGATTAAATACATTGACCACTTTGTGATGAATCCTATCACACGACAATGGGTGCTTTTGCCCCCGCCGCCGCCCCCGTCGACGGAGATGAAGGACTTCTACCAAAACGGGGCCAAGTATCTTGTGTTTGATCCCACTGTCGCGCCAGACTATGAGGTCTTCTTGATTCCCCATGTTCCAGGGAGAGATACGTTGGGTCTTTTGTCGCTGGAATTGGAATGGCCACCATCGCCATTTATCTTGTCAGTTTATTCATCAACAAGTAAGCATTGGGAGCAGAGGCCCTTTGTTCGGAAAGGGGACGCCATAGGGTCTATTGGTCATATTCTACAAAGTGAAAAAGAGAGAGAGAAGCACTACGGTGTTTACCTGCGTGGAGCACTTTATGTGCATTGCCAGAATGATTATTTCTACAAAATATCACCCTCAAACGGCGAGTACCAAGTAATCAAGCCACCGCCAGGTATTGAGACAAGCAATCACCGTCAAGTTTATTTGGGCAAATCACGGAACGAGGTGCGTTGTGCCATAGTAGACTGTTCGTACGAACTCCGGGTTTGGATCATGGATGAATCTCACGGACAATATGAATGGGTCTTGAAGCATCATATTGACATTCTGCATCTGATGCAGAGACAAGACAATCTACAAGTCGACGGCCCATGGTCTTCACAAGAATATTATTATGATGATGCTGGCCATGATCACATGAAGAAAGCACCACAAGAGTATTGTTATGATTACTTTAGCATACATAATGAGGAAGGACCAGCCGCTGAGGGAACTCGACTTGCTTTTCTCGGATTCCATCCTTTCAACAAAGATGTCGTCTTCTTGACGGACACATCAGAACAAGGATTTGCCTATCATCTTGAGAGCTCTACAGTTGAGCACTTAGAAAAGCTAAACCCAATGACCGAATCTGTCTATTACAACCCCCGAACATTTGTAGAAGTGTCTTTTCCTTTCACGCCTTGTTTGACAGGAGAATTATCGTAAGATATGTAACTTGTTATAAATTCATGATGAACTGTTCACATAACTGCTCTATGGGCATGAGGCAATGCATGTAACGGACATGGATTATCTACACCTGAGCTCAAACGCTCCCTTATGAACAGTAAAATCGAAAAAATAGTAAAAAAATAAAAAATTCTAAATTTTTCTTGTGATAAACTTTGACAAATGTTTTGTATGCTTACAAAATTTGAGCACGAAATGACATTCGTCAAAATCATGGAAAAAAACAAAAACAACGTTCCAAAAATGCTAGTTTTGAAAACATTTTGGAGTGCTGAATTTGTTTTTTTTTCTGCGAGCCTTCCGCGAATGTCATTTTGTGATGAAAATTTGCAAGCATACAAAACATTTGTCAAAGTTTACCACAAGAAAAATTCAGAATTTTTTTACTTTATTACTGTTTTTTTATTTTACTGTTCATGAGGAAGCATTTGAGCTCGGGAGCAGAATAGGACTTTCACGAACATATATGTTATTGGACATGTTATTTGGTTCACTATCAGTTTCAAGATGTCAACTTTGCTAAAAAAAATCCGTGTGTGAATTAACTTTGCTATTCATTTTATGCTCGTGTAAGAAGGAACTTGAACATATGCCTGTGCTTCGCAACCGGAGAAAAAAAATACCGAGCATTTAAATTTAGTAAGAATTATATGTGCAAGTATAACCCTGTGTGCACACCGAGAAGGAACATTTAGGTTATGGATTTCATCATGTGTGAAGTAATCAATCCAAAAATAGTGAGCATTTAAATTTAGTAAGAATTATATGTGCAAGCATAGCCCTATGTGCACACTGAGAAGAAACATTTAGGTTCTGAGTTTCGCCACGTGTGAAGTAATCAATCCGTCATTTTTCAGTTCATTGATCTAGGGGATTTAAGGTATGAAGTTTGAGCATACATTTAGATCATGGGTTTTGTTTGGTCATCGCACGTTAGAGAAGGCCCGTAAATTATTCAATCTATTTTTCCATTCATTGGAGGAGATTTTAATGTATGAAGTTCCGTACTGAAAGTGACGTTGGTCTTCTTTTTTCCATGTACAAACCATCGATATAGTAGAATCGGAGTTAATTCTACTATGCTATTTTTCCGTTCATTGATTGGAGGGATTTAAGGTGTGAAGTTCCATAATATGGGAGTGAGCTGAGTCTTCTCTTTTCCATGCATCTAGCTCAGGTAGTCGGGTCTTCCCTTCTTTTTTACTCGAGTAACAATCCTCAAAAAATTCAAGGTCCTTTTCCAGCTAGCTCACGTACCAATCCATCCATTCTTTGTCCAACTTAATCGATCAATCTTTTATCCAGCTTAGTATATGTAGTTTAGAACACGTACATAAATTGGTACGGCTGCATGTAAAGGAGCAATTTGGGACTATTTTACATATTTTTGCCTTATTCACATGTAGTTGGGCTGGCTAAGTGGCATGGACTATGAAAGCCCAGGCACCGAAACGACCTGTGTTTGAAAGGCACGAGTACCTCAAAAACCCAACCAATTGCTGCCAGCCACTCGAACAAAAACATTCTGCTAACCAATCACCAGCACAATTTACGAACATAGTGCAACGACTAATTAGAAACATTTTTTTGATTCTTTGGATCTTTTTTGAACTTTTCAAAAAATAATAATTATTATGAATTCCCGAATATTCTTGAAAACATGAACAAATTTTGAAATCCCGAATAAGTTTTCAAAAATGTGAATAGTTTTTCGAAAATTGCATACATTTTTTGGAAAAACACAAAAAAATAGAAATGTGAACAATTTTTTGAAATTCACAAACATGTTATGAAAACATGAAACTTTTTATTAAAAATACGAACATTTTTTTAATTTGTGAACAATTTTTTAAAACATGAACATGATATGAACATTCAGAACCATTTTATAAAATCTGTATTTTTTTAACACAGACATTATTTTAAATTTGTGAAGATTTCACTAAAACAAGTTTTTTTCAAATTGGAACATTTTTTAAAATATTTTTTTAAATCATGATACAATTTTGAAAGACACAAACATGTTTTAAAAAATGGGAATAATTTTTCATTTTAAGAAATTCATGGTCCTTTTCCAGCTAGATCACGTACCAATCCAGCCATCCTTCATCCAGTTTAATCCATTCATCCTTAATCCAGCTTAATACATGTAGTTTCGCACACGTATATAAATTGGTACGACTGTAAATAATAGAGCAATGTGGGACTATTTAAAATATTTTTGATTTTTTTTTAAACTACAAGTTTTTTTAAAATCTCAAACAATTTTTGAAAACACAACATTTTTCAAATTTGATTTTTGAGTATTTTTAAAATGAGAAAAAATTTAAATTTTTGTGCATTTATGAAAATGGTAAAAAAATATTGGAATTTGGAACATTTAAGAAAAAAAGGAAAATAGAATTCTGAACATTTTTTAAAAATATTGGATGAAGAAAAGAGTATAAAATAAAAATAAACTTGGAAAAAGTGAAAAAAGAAGAAATAAAATGAGAAAAGAACAAAAAAAGAAACAGAACACACAAAAGGGAAAACGGGTCGGCTCTATTTAGGCCGCCCTGTGCAAAACTCTGAGTATTTGCTGCCCCGTGCACAAACATGGTTTTCCCAACTACGTGGGCAGGAAAATAAGTGAGCTGGTTTCGCTGGGCCACAGCATGCACCGCACATACAAAAAAATTGATAAACTTTTTTTTCCTTTTCTAGCAGGTGGACACAAAAGTTTAGTACCACTTTGGATACAAAAATAAAATTTACGACGGTGAATGGATAATTTTTTTTGGGTATATATGTATATACTAGTAAAATGGCCCGTGCGTTGCAACGGTATAATAAAATTGTGGTCTTCAAATCAAGTTTCTAATATTCACACTATATGTATATACACGTATTTGAATATTTGTGCACCAATCGGTGCATATGCGGGTGTAAGACACGTGCATTCTAACATGCTCACAATGGATCGATGTTGGACTTGATCCTTGATGCATGTTTTTAAAGTACATTCTCGATGCGTGTATGAGAAGCAAAAGAAAATGGCAGTCTCACGATGGATGAAAATTGGAGGGCCCTATGATGTAGGAAAAACTCGGAGGAATGCTCACTTTTAAATTTTAAGACTGGCGAGGTGGATAATTTACTTTAACTTTAGGGACGCTTTCAATGAGAGATAAAATTTCAGAAAAACAATTAATAAATAGTATTTTCTTTCACTAGTGACGTCGATTTGTGTAGCAACGACGCCTTTCTATAGATGAAGACTCTCCATATGAGCCAGACCTCTGTTTGGGATTCCCAAGATACTCGATCAACGTCAAACTCATCATAGAAACCAATAGTCAAACTGAAGTCTCCTCTAGAAAACATAATTTTTTTCCTAAAGTACGCCAAAGGTGTACCTTACTTTTATAGAAGGGGAGAAACAAGAGCACATATATACAAGAGAGTTTGGATGGAAGCGAGCTTCCATCGAGAACGCACACTCTAGCCCTAGCACATCCTACAATTAACCTATGCCAACATTCTCAGAAAACGTGCCATAGCCTCCTCCTCCCAAACCGGCTAGTCTCCTTTCTCTGAGCTCCGCGATGATGACAAGGGCCAAGTCTGGCGCCGTCATCTGTTGATTAGTCCTATGGAACACTCTAGCGTTACGCTGCTTCCATAAGGCCCAAGTGGTAGCAATGATCACCGTGTCAAACCCACGCTTGGCACCCTTTACGTAATGGGCTCTCCTAGCTAACCACCACTCCAAAGAAACAGTCCTCTTGCTCGGATCTTGCCTGCAGTCGAAAGGCGTCGAACATGTAATGCCACACTTCTCTCGCGTAAACACATTGAGCAAGAATGTGCTCTGCGTTATCTTCTTCTTGAAGGCACGTGTAGCAGGCAGAAGGAGCATCCTGGAGGCCATGCCTCGCTCTACGATCAGAAGTCCATATTCGGTGTTGAACTGCCAACCAAGCAAAAAATTTGCACTTGAGGAGGGCCCAGCTCTTCCATATGCATGCGGCGTAAGGGACCCTGTCAGCGCCGAAACAGAGCCTGAGGTATGTGGATTTAGCCATGTAACCACCAGAAGGATCAGCCGGCCAAGAGAAAGAATCTTCCGCATGAGGGTCCCGGTTCACCGTGCTGATTGCAAGGTTTAGGTGAAGAAGTTGCAAGTGGCCACCAAAGTTAACTACACCTGAAATGTCATGCAACCATCTATCATTTTGCAAGCCTTCCTCAACCGTGCGATGGTTGATCGTTCTCGTGTCAACCAAGGCATATATGTACGGCGCAATGTCTTTGACCGCAAAGCCGTGTATCCATATATCTCTCCAGAACAACACTCTGTTGCCCACACCAACCTCAATGAGCACCAGACTATCAAAGACCGCTCGAGCCTCTTTGTCCACGGCCATTGGAAGCCCTTGCAACGGCCTCTCAGGGTACGTCCTTCTCAGCCACTCCCATCTCACTCTCAAAGCCAAGCCTTGTAATTGCATGTTGCGCACGCCCAGACCTCCAAGCCACGTGGGTTTGCACACCGAGTTCCAAGCCACCAGACACTGACCTCCGTGAACTTTATCTTTGTCGGCCCAGAAGAAGGAGCGCATCCATTTATCTAACTCCTCAAACACCCAAGCAGGGGCGTCTGTAACCATGAAGTGGTGGATAGGCTTAGCAGAGATTACAAACTTAACCAGCACCAAGCGTCCCGGACGATGCAACAACCCTCTCTGCCAGGCCGGGGCAGACTTCTTGGCTTGGTCGATCATGGGCTGCCACTCCACCCTAGAGAGCTGACGAATGGCCAATTGGAGGCCAAGGTACTTACATGGGAAACTCCCCATCCGACAATGTAAAATGGACTCGACCCGTTCCCGGTCATCGTTGTTCCCGTGGATCATGATGACCAGCGACTTCTGATTGTTGACCCACAGGCCAGAAGCAGCACCAAAAGTGTGTAGCACGGATCTGACGAACGTAAGGTCCAGCACCCTGGGTTTGACGAACAGCGCCACGTCATCCGCATAGATCGACACTGATTGGTGTGCAGCGATGCCAGTGAAGCTACTGCTAACACCATAACTCTCGGCCTTGATCATGATTCTAGAAAGCACATCCATGGCGATCACGAAGAGCAAAGGCGAAACCGGGTCACCCTGCCTAAGGCCCTTGGCATGGGTGAAACTTCTACCAGGTACTCCATTAACAATCACCCTTGTGCTAGCCGTTTTGAGAAGGATCGAGATCCAAGTGCACCACTTGTGGCCAAAGCCTTTTCTCCTCATCACCTCAAATAAAAACGCCAAAGCGAGTTGAAGGCCCTTGATATGTCAAGCTTCAAAAACACGCTGGCCTCCTTACGCGCATGAATCTTCCTGGCAACTTGTCTAACAAGAAGAAAGTTGTCGTGCAAGTGTCTTCCACAAATAAAGGTGGATTGATTTGCCGTGACTATCTCCTTCATTCTTCTTCGGGCTCTATTCGCAAGTAACTTTGCAAAAATCTTGGCCACACTATGGGGGAGGCTGATGGGGCGGTAGTCTCCCACTTCCTCGGCCTCCGGTTTCTTCAGGATCAGCACAATATGAGCGCGGTTAAGCTTGCCGAAACCGCGTCCATCTCCCACATAGAGCTTTAGAAGCACCGACATAACTTCGTTCTTGATAGTGGACCAGGCTTTTTGATAAAATACTGCGCTGAATCCATCCAGCCCTGGCGCCCGATCCGGGTGCAATTCCTTGATGGTTTTCCACACCTACTCCTCCGTAAAGATCGCATCAAGCTCCACGAGATCGTGCCCTGCCATGTCAAGAAAATCCATATCCACATCTACCTCCCTGGCAGCGGCACGACCCAACAACTGCTCATAGGCTTCGATGAAGATCTCCTCCGGGCACTAGTGTAGAACCGGGCATTATCACTGCTCAGTAAGGCCTTTAGTGCCGGGCTCAGAACCGCACTAAAGGGTCACCACGTGACGCCAAATGGGCGGATATTTTTGGTACGGTTGGTAACACCAACCGATACTAAAAGGTTTGGGGGTTTTGTTTTATTATTTATTTTTCCTTAATTTTGTGTTTTTCATTTAATTTTTTTTATTTGCTGGTATTTTACAATACTACATATTGTACAAGGTATATATATATATATATATATATATATATATATATATATATATATATATATATATATAGATTAGAATAGTTATTTGGATCACGCGTTATATAGGAGCGATCAAGTTGTTCCCGAATATAGCTGGCCAAATGGGCCGTTCTTTTCGGGCCGGCCCGTGAGCACGCGCGGCACGGCCCGCCTTGGGCCAGGCACGGCACGGTCTAAACGGGCCGGGCCCGGCATGCGGCACGCCCTGGGCCGTGCCTGGGCCTGGAGGCTGGGCACGCGGGCCGGCACGGCACGGCCCGACCGCTACCAACCCACCCCGAGTCGAGCGGATCCTGTAGCCGCCGTTGCCCCCAACCCCCAGCGCGCCAGCCGCCGGTGCGGCGACCGAGCAAACGCGACCTGTTGCATCCCCCGAGCTCTCTCAATGTGTCGCGACCACCGCCTCCCTGTAGCGCGCCTCCGCCAACGTCGTCTCCCCGATGCGCGCCGCCACCGCACGGCCCCCATCCTGCCTCGCATGACTCCCCAGTAGAACCGCCGCCATGGCCGCATCCTTCAGCTCCACCCCGCCGCTGCAGTCCAACGACTCCAGTTGCAGCCGTTCACCACTATGAGGTAAGCTGGATCCCAACATCTTCCTCATCCCCGTCGCAACCAGAGTGGTCGCAGCGATGGCTCCCTGCATGCCGCAACTGTAGCTCAACCTGCCTTGTGATGCTGTCGTAGGCCTCCCTCGCCTCTTCTCGTCGTCGGCGCGTCGTGCGGCAAGAGCACGCGCAGACCCGGTGGTGGAGCTCCAGCTCTGGCCGCATGGCCCTGCCCCTGCACCACCCCTTACCAGAGCGCCTCCCCCAACCGCCGACCAAATGTCCCGCCACTGCCGCCGACTACCAGGTCGCTGCAGTACATGCTTGTGTAGTGCGCCTCCTACTGTTGTCCTACTGTACGCTGTTAAGATCCCCGTTCTTCCACTACCTCTAGTCACTTCAATTCAGTTCAACCTGCCCAGCCACATCAGCTCGATTGTTTGTGTTTTGAAGAACAAAACAGAGTTGGCTGAAAATTTCCAACAGTTCAATGAATCTCGTAGTGGAAGGAATCATGTGGGAAAAAGTTGCTTCGACCCATTCCGGTGCTGCAGCAAATTCTGTTGATTGTGTGTCATATCTATTATGTGTGTTACACATCTCTCTCTCTCTCCCTCCCTCCCTCCCTCCCTCCCTCCCTCCCTCTCTCTCTCTCTCTCTCTCTCTCTCAAATTGATTCTAATCCACAGCCGACAGTGCTCCCAAACATCTACGGATGGAGCTCTTGCGGCTGATTACTGAAGTTCTAATTAAAAATGGAGAGAAGTCCAGTGAAGAAACGGATTATGTGTGTTGTGTGCATGGTTTTCAATTTCAGTTTCAGAAAAATTTCAGCACCAACTGAAATCACTGAAATTCAGTGAATTTCAGTTATTTCAGTTTCCATTTCAGCCAAATGACCGAAATATTCACTTGAATTCAATTAAAAATTTGAAAATTTTAAAAAATATTTTGAAAAATATTGGAATTGTTGTGCTATACTGAAATTGCTGAAATATTTTGACCGAAACGTAATATTTCAGTGTCTGCTGAAATTACTGAAATTCAATGAATTTCATTGAAATCTCACTGAAAATGAAAACCATGATTGTATGCTGCCGCTGCTGCGCTTCTGTGTGTAGTGTGCACGCCCAAGAACACAAGCATGAAGAAGTTAAACTGACGAAGAAAAACAACACTTGATAACTACTGAGTTAACTGACGAACGGAGGAATGCGTGAGGCATATGGTTTTCGTTAGTTTATATATCTCTACATATTTAATCAGTGAACGACTCCTTGTTTTATTAGTGAACATTAAAAATACAACTAGTTCGAACACTTAAAAGTTAGTGTTAACTTAAAAAGAATTTTGCTGTGGCATATCGTGTTAAAAAACAAAAATCAACAGCTCAGATTTCAGTGAAAAAAAGAAAATATAGAAGTTCATATATTGATCCTGAGAGAGTTCAAACTATGTATGCGTGTGCAAACTTTGACACCCTCCATCTGTTTAATGAAAAATTCCAACAAAAGAGCTCGAAAGAATTTCTCGTTTGTTAAAAAAACAAAGCTAAGCTAAAGCACTACTTTCTTGTATGTGAATGAGATGTCATCTAAAATAGGATATACAAGAAATTGCTCGTGTTTCTTTTTTTTAAAATTGGATTTTTCTCGTTCATAAAAAAATAACCAATTTTTTTACAAGTTAGATTTTCCTCGTTTCTAAAAAATAAGAGATAAGGCCAACTCAAAATAACAGAGCAGTTCAAAAAAGTATAAAAAATGGATTTTAAAAAAATACTAGAAATTTTAAAATAATCGAGAAGGTCAAAAAACATAGAAGTTCAAATTTGAAAACCCTAGAATTTAAATTTGAAATAACCGAGAAGGTAAAAAAACCTTGAAGTTCAAATTTAAAAACGTAGAAAATTGTTTGCTTATTTAAAACCATATTTTTCTAAGAATTTCAAAGTAAAAAAAGAGAAGTTCGAAGGTTAAAAAACTTAGATGTTTTCTCATTACTAAATAATAAAATGATGAAGTTAAAATTAAAAAAATAAGGAAAAACTAAAAAAGTTTTAAAAGACTTAGTAGTTCAAAAAATTATTTAAAAAACATTTTTCATGTTTCAAAAAGAAATTAGAGATTCAAATTTAACAAACATAGAGGTTCAATGTTTATTACAGAACCAAGAAAGTCAAATTAAAAATACAAAGAAGTTCAACTTTTTAATAATAAATGGGTTACATAAAAACCTAGAGGTTCGAATTTAAATAACCGAGAAGTTCAATTTTTAGTACAAAACCAAGATGCAAGTTAAAAAAAATCTAAATTAAGAAGTTCGAATTAAAAAGACGAAGAAGTTCGATGCTTGTTACAAACCCAAAAGAAGGTCATTAAAAAAGCATCTCAAACAATTTTATAAACAAAGATTTTCCCGGTTAAATAAACCTAGAAGCTTAAATTTAAAAACGGGACGGCTCGAGGTCTATCAAAAGGCAGGATTTTTCTGTCACTAAAAGTTCAACTTTGAAAAATAGAGCGGAAATTTCATAAGAAAATATTAAGAAATTTATATTAATATTCATAAAAAACTCAGATATTTTCAGGTAACCGAGAGAAGTTCAGATTGATAACTGCGAGAAGTCCACGTACTACACGATGTGCATTCTGTATTAAGAAAAAGAATAAAAAAACAAATACTAATTTTTTTGTTGTTATAAGTTCAAGTTCTCGATCGGAGAAAGTTAAAAAATTTATTGTTAGAGTGGTTTGTACAAAAGGAATATCCTTTGTGTAACACTAACGAATGGATGAGAAAATTACAAACGAAAATACGTCACACAAGTTCAACATGAAAATAGTAGGAAGCTCAACTACTACACTGAATGAATTTCAGTTGAAAAACTTTTAAAATCGTCGCGAGTATGAAAAAATGATCAACACGGGAAAGTTACGTGTTATAACAGCTTTCCACCGGTATATCATTTGCTCAATTCCGGTGAGTGTTCCGGTGAGTGGATGGAGAGTTACGAGCCAAAAAACTACGTGAAAACAGAGTGAAGTTCAAGGACACATGCAGAGAAGTTCACGTTCTTCACGCAATGCATTTTCGACGAATCTGTTTCGTGATAAAGGCAGAACGAATGATCTTGCCATTTTCGAAATTACTTGAAAACGGCTAGGAATCAGAGAAAACCGTCAACATGAAAAAGTTTCCATTTTCGGTAGCTTTTCAATGGTATATTATTTGCTCCGTTCTGACAAAGTGTGTAGAAATTATGGCAAAAATACGTTTTTAGCCATTTCCAAAATTAACTTAAAACCGAAAGGAATTGGGAGAAATAATATATACCAAAAAGTTTCGCATTTCCTCAGGCTTTCCAACGCCATATCATTTGTTGCATTTGGGCGTACGGTTAAAAAATTAGCTTGAAAATACGAACTCGGTAGAACTTGTATCGTTTTCTAAATTACTTTTAAATAAATTAGAAAAAGCTTTTAACATGAAAAAGTAGCGAATTTTCATAAGCTTTCCAACGCCATATCATTTGCCTCCATTAGATTAGCTGTTTATAAATGGCATAAAAAATACGAACTCGGCTTTCAGTTTGCAAAATTTTACTATTTTCCAAATTACTCTTTATCTATAGGGAATTCGAGAAAACTTTCAACATGTGGAAGGAGCGGTTTTGGAGAAAATTTCCAACGTCATATTATTTGCCTCATTCCGACAAACGGTTTAGAAATGCGATTGAAAATACGATTCACGTTTTTTGTATGAAGAAAATTGGTTTTCAAAACTGCTCTTAAACTGCTTACTTTTTGCCAAAAATTTAACTTGGGTCATGGTACTGGTGTCCATAGCTTTCCAACTGTACATTGCATGCCACATTTGGGCAATGTTGGCAGAAGTTCAACCTAGCACTAGGAGAAGTTCAAGTCGAACAACTCAGGCAGTAAAATTGCAAAAAACGCAATTTCATCATGACCCGAGAACAAAATCCGCCAGCGAGCGAGATTTCTATTTAAAACCAGTATTTAGTTGCTAAAAACGTTTCTAGATTACACTAGCATCATATAGAACACTACTGACCAGAATAATTCCGGAGAAGCCACGGTTGCAAAGATAGCCCGAAGGTCGGGTTAAATGCAGAGGGAAGTTCAGCGCTGTACAAACAAAAATACGTCACAGAAGTTCAACGTGAAAACATCATGAAGTTCAACTACTACGCTGAATGAATTTCAGATGAAAAACTTTTAAAATCGTTGCGAGTATGAAAAAATGATCAACACGGGAAAGTTGCGTGTTTACAACAGTTTTTCATCGGTATATCACTTGCTCAATTCCGGTGAGTGGATGGACATCTAGGAGCAGTGAATAGAGATATACGAGCCAAAAAAGCACGTGAAAAATAGAGTGAAGTTCCAGTACACGTGCCGAGAAGTACAGGTTCTTCACGCGGTGCATATTCGAAGAATCAGTTGCGCGATAAAGGCAGAACGAATGATCTCGCCATTTTCGCAATTACTTGAAAACGGCTAGGAATCAGAGAAAACCATCAACATGAGAAAGTTTCGCATTTTCCGTAGCGTTTTAGGGGTATATTATTTGCCCCATTCCGATAAAGTATATAGAAATTATGCCAAAAATACGTTTTTAGCCATTTTCCAATTTGACTTAAAACTGTAAGGAATTACGAGAAACAATATATAAGAAAAAGTTTCACATTTTCTCAAGCTTTCCAACTCCGTATCATTTGTTGCATTCTGCCGTACGGGTAAAAAACTAGCTCGAAAATACGAACTCGGTTGAACTTGTACCGTTTTTTGAATTACTTTTAAACCGTTCCAAATTAGAAACTTTCAACATGAAAAAGTAGCGCATTTTCATAAGCTTTCCAACGCCATATCATTTGCCTCAATTGGATTAGCAATTTAGAAATGCCGTCGAAAATACGAACTTGGCTATTTGGTTTGCAAAATTTTACGATTTTCCAAATTACTCTTTAACCATAAGGAGTTAGAGAAAACTTTCAACATGTGGAAGGAGCGGTTTTGCAGCAGCTTTCGAACGCCATATTATTTGCGTCATTTTGATAAATGGTTTAGAAATGTGATCGAAAATACGACTCACGTTTTTTGTGTGAAGGAAAAATGGTTTTCAGAACTGCTCTTAAACCGCTTACATTTTGCCAAAAATTCAACCTGAGTCATGATACTGGTGTTCATAGCTTTCCAACGGTATATCGCAAGCCCCATTTGGACACTTTTTAGCTAAAATTCAACCTTGTACTCGGGGAAGGTCAGGCGCGTTACTCGGGAAGTTCATGTTGTGATCAGAATATTATTCTGATCCCGTGATCAGAATATGGGTCTATTATGATAACACCCCTTAAGAGTCTATTCTGCTAAAACTTTCCCTTATTCTCATAACACCCACGCCACGCCTATAACGGATCGAAAACAAAAACACACAGGACCGAACAGCCCCATGCCACACCCCGAACCGCATGACCAAGAAAAAAAACCCTCCTCCACCTTATCTCTGCCCCGGGCCGCATGAACCACCAACTCCTCTCCTCCCTTCCTCCGATCGCCACAACTATGCGCCTCGCTGTTGTAGCCCACCTCCCACCTCCCCGGCGCGCTCCCCCCACCTCGCCTGGTGTAAACCACACTTGCCACCACCCCGCGCCGGCACGCCACCACCGGCGCCTTCTTCCCGCGTGCTGCTGATAACCCACAAGTATAGGGGATCGCAACAGTTTTTGAGGGTAGAGTATTCAACCCAAATTTATTGATTCGACACAAGGGGAGCCAAAGAATATTCTCAAGTATTAGCTTGGTGAGTTGTCAATTCAACCACACCTAGAAACTTAGTATCTGCAGCAAAGTGTTTAGTAGCAAAGTGATATGATAGTGGTGGTAACGGTAACAAAAGTAAAGACAACAAAAGTAATATTTTTGGTATTTTGTAGTGATTATATAAGAATAACGGAAAAGTAAATAAGCGAGAACCATTATATGGAAAACTCAGAGGCACCGGATTAGCGATGGATAATTATGCCGGATGCGGTTCGTCATGTAACGATCATAACATAGGGTGACATGTAACTAGCTCCAGTTCATCAATGTAATGTAGGCATGTATTCCGTATATAGTCATACATGCTTATGGAAAAGAACTTACATGACATCTTTTGTCCTACCTCCCCGTGGCGGTGGGGTCCTATTGGAAACTAAGGGATATTAAGGCCTCCTTTTAATGGAGAACCGGAACAAAGCATTAGCACATAGTGAATACATGAACTCCTCAAACTATGGTCATCACCGGAGTGGTCCCGATTATTGTCACTTGGGTTGCCTGATCATAACACATAGTAGGTGACTATAGACTTGCAAGATAGGATCAAGAACACACATATATTCATGAAAACATAATAGGTTCCGATCTGAAATCATGGCACTCGGGCCCTAGTGACAAGCATTAAGCATCGCAAAGTCATAGCAACATCAATCTTAGAACATAATGGATACTAGGGATCAAACCCTAACAGAACTAACTCGATTACATGATAAATCTCATCCAACCCATCACCGTCCAGCAAGCCTATGATGAAATTACTCACGCACGGCGGTGAGCATCATGAAATTGGTGATGGAGGATGGTTGATGATGACGACGGCGACGAATCCCCCTCTCCGGAGCCCCTAACGGACTCCAGATCAGCCCTCCCGAGAGAGATTAGGGATTGGCGGCGGCTTCGTATCGTAAAACGCGATGATTTCTTCTCTCTGATTTTTTTCTCCCCGAAAGCCAATATATGGAGTTGGAGTTGGCGTCGGAGGGCCACCAGGGGGCCCACGAGGTAGGGGGGCGGGGGCGCCCCACCCTCGTGGATGTGGTGTGTGCCCCTGGTCTTCATCTTTGGCGAGGATTTTTATTGTTTTTTCTAAGGTGTTCCGTGGAGTTTCGTGTCATTCCGAGAACTTTTATTTTACGCACATAAAACAACACCATGGCAATTCTGCTGAAAACAACGTCGGTCCGGGTTAGTTCCATTCAAATCATACAAGTTAGAGTCCAAAACAAGGGCAAAAGTGTTTGGAAAAGTAGATACGACGGAGACGTATCAACTCCCCCAAGCTTAAACCCTTACTTGTCCTCAAGCAATTCAGTTGATAAACTGAAAGAGAAAAAGAAAAACTTTTACAAAGTATGTTTGCTCTTGTTGCTGTAAACATGAAAAGCCAGCATTCATGTTTCAGCAATTTTTATGAACTAACCACACTCACAATAACACGTAGGTCTCACAGTTACTCATATCAATAGCATAATCAGCTAGCGAGCTATAATAATAAAACTCGGATGACAACACTTTCTCAAAATAATCGTAACAGGATATAACAAAATGGTATCTCGCTAGCCCTTTCTGAGACCGCATAAATGCAGAGCACCTTTAAAGATCAAGGACATACTAAACATTGTAATTCATGGTAAAAGAGATCCAGTCAAGTCATACCCAATATAAACCAATTATAATGAATGCAAACGACAGCATGCTCTCTAGTGGGTGCTTTTTAATAAGAAGGGTGATGACTCAACATAAAAGTAAATAGATAGGCCCTTCCCAGAGGGAAGCAGGGATTTGTAGAGGTGCCAGAGCTCGGTTTTGAAATAGAGATAAATTATATTTTGAGCGGCATACTCTCATTGTCAACATAACAACTAAAAGACAACGATATCTTCCATGGTAAACAGATTATAGGCGGTTACCAAACAGAATGGTAAAGTTTATACTCCCCCTCTCCACAAGCATCAATCCATGGCTTGCTCGAAACAACGAGTGCCTCCAACATTCAACGGGTCCCAGGGGAGTTTTGTTTGCAGTTATTTTGATTTAGTTTGCACGAAGCATGGGACTGGGCATCCCGGATACCAGCCATTTTCTCGTGAATGAGGAGCGGAGTCCACTCCTCTGGAGAATAACCCGCTTAACACGGAAGATAAGGGCAGCCCTAGTTGACATATGAGCTATTCGAGCATGCAAAACAGAATGTTTGTTTGAAGGTTTAGAGTTTGGCACATGCAAATTTACTTGGAACGGCAGGTAAATACCACATATAGGAAGGTACAGTGGACTCATATGGAACAACTTTGGGGTTTAAGGAGTTTGGATGCACAAGCAGTATTCCCGCTTAGTACAGGTGAAGGCTAGCAAAAGACTGGGAAGCGACCAACTGAGAGAGCGACAACATTCGTAAACATGCATTAAAATTAATTTACACCGAATACAAGCATGAGTAGGATATAATCCACCATGAACATAAATATCATGAAGGCTATGTTGATTTGATACAACTACATGCGTGAACATGTGCCAAGTCGAGTCACTCAATTCATTTAAAGGAGGATACCATCCCATCATACCACATCATAATCATTCTAATAGCATGTTGGCACGCAAGGTAAACCATTATAACTCATAGCTAATCAAGCATGGCACAAGCAACTGTAATCTCTAAATGTCATTGCAAATATGTTTACTTCACAATAGCTGACTTAGGAACGATGAATCATCATATTTACAAAAACAAGAGAGGTCGAGTTCATACCAGCTTTTCTCATCTCAATAAGTCCATCATATATCATAATTATTGCCTTTCACTTGCATGACCGAACGATGTGTATAACAATAAGAGTGCGCGTGCATTGGACTAAGCTGGAATCTGCAAGCATTCAACTCAAGAAAGAAGACAAGTAATATGGGCTCTAAGTTAAATAAACAATCATGCATGTAAGAGCCACTAAGCATTTTCAATATAGTCTTCTCGACCCCCAAAGAAAGGAAAAGAAATAAAAATTATTTACATGGGAAAGCTCCCAACAAGAAAAAGAAGAACGGGAAATATTTTTGGGTTTTCTTTTTAATTACTACAGCAAAGGAATAAACTACTACTAATTTTTTTGTTTTTTCTTAAGGTTTATCAAACACACAAGAAGAAAGCAGGAAAAAGAAAATAAACTAGCATGGATATTATAGTGAAAGAGTATGAGCACCGACAGATAGCAATGAGTGTGTGTGAACATGAATGTAATGTCGGTGGAAATACGATTTCCCCAAGCTTAGGCTTTTGGCCTAAGTTGGTCTATTGCCAGGGATAGCCTGGCGGATACCTGTAGGTGAAGCTGGGGTCGTAATGTGATGAAGAGGGCTCCGGCTGCCACTGGCTGGCAGCTTCCTCTGGATCCCAAGAATAAACAGATAGTCGTGGAGGCTCATCTTGTGGCTCCGGTTCCGGGGCTGATGCAGGATTCCGATAGGCTTGAACAGCCGACCATGGAACGATGTGAGGTCCTGCAGATAAATTAAACAAAGAAGGAGCAGGCAAAGTAATAGTCTCAGGGTGATGTTTATCAAAGTATAATTTGTATTTGAGCTCCCCTTCGCGACTCTTAACAAGAAAGTCTTGCACTATCATACTCTTATAATCTAAATAAGCACAGGGCAACGCTGTTTCTTCTTTCTCCTCATGCCTAATAGGTATTTCAAAATGTTCAGCTAGGCGTGAAGCATAAATGCCTCCAAAGATGGGGCCCTTAGTACGGTTCAGACTTAACCGTCTAGCAACAATTCCACCCATACTAACAGAGTTATTGCGGTATAAACCATGGAGCAAAATAATAATATCAGGAATACTAAGGTTCCCACAGTTCCCGCGTCCTATCAAGCAACGACTAGCAAAATAAGGGAAAGTAGCGTAAAACAGGAAAATGTATGCTAGTGATCCTTGCATCAGAAACCTTCCTGGTTTCTCCCACAGTGATAGTGTTAATAAAAGCTTCTACTTCATTACGGTGGGGTTCATCTAAGGTGCCCTCAAAGGGTATTCTTCAAACCTCGCAGAATTCAGCTAATGTCATCTCTTTAACAACGTCATATAAATGAAATTCTACTATTGGAGGTGATTTCTTTGGGAAAAAGTAGAAGTTTTGCACAAAAGTATTTATGAGTAAGAGATACTGATGACGTTGGTCGCAGAGGAAGTCGGTGAGGCCGGCATTCTCAATCAATAAATAGAAATCCTCATAAATCCCGGCTCTCCTCAAGAAGTCATCGGAAGGCCATTCACACGGCCGGACCTCCGCGGTGGGAGGCAAATTAAATTTGGGCTTCTGCTCTTCTTCCTTTTGTTTTTCCTTAGAGCTTCGGCTTGACGAGCCCCTCAAAAATTTCTTCATTATTTATGAAACAATCTGAAATTTTTAGTAACTTCAAATGAAAGTGAACCAACCTCAATAAAATTGATAGTAACAACTCCCACAAGTGCCTAGAGCCTATATAAAGCATTGGAACTACTTGGAACCATATAAATTTGAAATGCAAGCTCAATAACATGGTCACCTATGCAGCACAAATTTGCAATGAATAAAGCACTAGAACAAAAACTAATTGGACCAATGGAGGAGTCACATACCAAGGAACAATCTCCCCAAGCGGTTTTGGGAGAGGTGCTTTGAGCAAGGAGATCGAAAATCACAGCAACGGGGGCTGGAACTCGTGCTTGAGTTGGTTTTTCGTGTTTGTGTGAGGCAGAGGAAGAAGATGGGTGCAGGGATAAGTGGAGGAGGGCCACTTTGTGGGCCCACGAGGCGGTGGGCGCGCCAGGGGGTAGGGCGCGCCCTCCACCCTCGTGGCCAGGTGGCAGCTCCCCCCGCGGTAATTTTTGCACAGTAGATCCTCAAATATTCCCGAAAAAATCATATTAAATTGGCATGTCATTCTGAGGAATTTTATTTTCGGGATATTTTTATATTGCACGGGTAAGTCAGGAGACAGACAGAAAAATACTATTTTACTTTATTTCTACTAAATAACAGAAAATATAAAAAGAGTACAGAAAGTTATGTTTCTAGTTTCATCCATCTCGTGATCGTCAAAATGAACCCACTAACAAGGTTGATCAAGTCTTGTTAACAAACTCATTCCGAATAATCACGGAACCGGAGAAATTTCGAATAACACTAAGTTAGCTCAACGGGGATATGAAAATCCCCAACAATAAGAATATCATACTTTTTCTTGACAGTAGGGAGAGGAAATTCAAAACCTCCAAATATAATCGATGGAACTTTTCCAATAGAATTGATACTATAAACTTGAGGTTGTTTTCTCGGAAAATGTACCGTGTGCTCATTTCCATTAACATGAAAAGTGACATTGCCTTTGGTGCAATCAATAACAGCCCCTGCAGTATTAAGGAAAGGTCTTCCAAGAATAATAGACATACTATCATCCTCGGAATATCAAGAATAACAAAGTCCGTTAAAATAGTAACATTTGCAACCACAACAGGCACGTCCTCACAAATACCGACAGGTATAGCAGTTGATTTATCAGCCATTTGCAAAGATATTTCAGTAGGTGTCAACTTATTCAAGTCAAGTCTATGATATAAAGAGAGAGGCATAACACCGACACGGCTCCAAGATCACATAAAGCAGTTTTAACATAATTTCTCTTAATGGAGCATGGTATAGTAGGTACTCCTGGATCTCCAAGTTTCTTTGGTATTCCACCCTTAAAAGTATAATTAGCAAGCATGGTGAAAATTCCAGCTTCAGATATCTTTCTTTTATTAGTAATGATATCCTTCATATACTTAGCATAAGGATTTGTTTTGAGTACATCAGTTAATCGCATACACAAAAAGATGGGTCTAATCATTTCAGCAAAGCGCTCAAAATCCTCATCATCCTTTTTCTTGGATGGTTTCAGAGGAAAAGGCATGGGTTTCTGAACCCAGGGTTCCCTTTCTTTACCATGTTTCCTAGCAACAAAGTCTCTTTTATCATAACGTTGATTCCTTGATTGTGGGTTATCAAGATCAACAACAGGTTCAACTTCTACATCATTATCATTACTAGGTTGAAAATCAGCATGAACAATATCATTAACATTATCACTGGGTTCATGTTCATCACCTGATTGTGTTTCAGCATCAGAAATAGAGATATCATTCGGATTCTCAGGTGGTTCAGCAATAGGTTCACTAGAAGTTTGCAAAGTCCTATCATTTTTCTTTTTCTTCCTTTTAGGAGAACTAGGTACATCAATATTATTTCTCTGAGAATCTTGCTCGATTCTCTTAGGGTGGCCTTCAGGATACAAAGGTTCCTGAGTCATTCTGCCAGTTCTAGTAGCCACTCTAATAGCATAATCATTTTTCTTACTATTCATTTCAGCAAGCACTTCTTTCTGAGCTTGAAGTACTTGTTCTACTTGAGTGGTGACCATAGAAGCATGTTTGCTAACAAGTTTAAGTTCACCTCTAATATCAGCCATATAATCACCCAAGCGTTTAATCATAAAGGTATTCTGTTTTAATTGTCTACCAAAATAAGCATTAAAGTCATCTTGCTTAAACATAAAGTCATCAAACTCATCCAAGCAATCGACTAGCAATTTTAGTAGGAGGGACTTCAGCTTTATCATATCTATAGAGAGAATTTACCTTTACTACCGTGTCGGGATATCGGAGGTTCTTCAAGAAATAAGTAATTGAGATCATATACTTCTTCAACAAAGTGTAAATTAAGGCAGTGTATTTCTTCAATAGGAGGTAAATTCTTAACGTCTTCAGCTTTAATACCTTTTTCTTTCATAGATTTCTTTGCCTCTTGCATATCTTCGGATCGAGAAATAGAACACCTCTCTTCTTCGGAGTTGGTTTAGGAATAGGCTCGGTAATTGGCTCTGGAGCTGGCTCAGGAGGTGGCTCGGGAGGCACCCAATTATTTTCATTTGCCAACATATTACTCAATAGAATTTCAGCTTCATCTGGTGTTCTTTCCCTGAAAAGAGAACCAGCACAACTATCCAGGTAATCTCTGGAAGCATCAGTTAGTCCATTATAAAAGATATCAAATATTTCAGGTTTCTTAAGAGGATGATCAGGCAAAGCATTAAGTAACTTGAGAAGCCTCCCCAAGCTTGTGGGAGACTCTCTTCTTCAATTGGCACAAAATTGTATATTTCCCTCAAGGCAGCTTGTTTCTTATGAGCAGGGAAATATTTAGCAGAGAAGTAATAAATCATATCCTGGGGACTTTGCACACAACCAGGATCAAGAGAATTAAACCATATCTTAGCATCACCCTTTAATGAGAACGGAAATACTTTGAGTAAATAAAGGTAGCGCAATCTCTCATTATTAGTAAACAGGGCGGCTATATCATTTAACTTAGTAAGATGTGCCACAACAGTTTCAGATTCATAGCCATAAAAAGGATCAGCTTCAACCAAAGTAATTATATCTAGATCAACAGAAAAATCATAATAATCCTTATCGGGAACACAGATAGGTGAAGTAGCAAAAGTGGTCGGGTCTCATTCTATCTCTAAAAGATTCTTTACTCCATTTAACTAGCAACCTCTTAAGTTCATATCTATCCTGGCAAGCAAGAATAGCTGCAGAAGATTCAGCATCAAAAAGATAACCCTCAGGAATAGCAGGCATATTCTCATCATCACTAACATCATCGTATTCAGGTTCAATAATTTCTCTTTCTCTAGATCTAGCAATTTTCTCATCAAGAAATTCACCAAGGGGCACAGTAGTATCAAGCATAGAAGTATTTTCATCATAAGTATCATGCATAGTAGAAGTGGCATCATCAATAACATGCGACATATCGTAATTCGTAGCGATGGCGAGGTTTAGGTGTCGCAAGCTTACTTATAACAGAAGGAGAATCTAGTGCAAGGCTAGATGGCAGTTCCTTAACTCCCCTCGTAGTTGAGGGCAAAATAGTAGTTCGATCATCTTTCAAGTTCTTCATAGTGTCCAGCAGATATACATCCCAAGTGACTCAAAGAATAGAGCTATGCTCCCCGGCAACGGCGCCAGAAAAAGGTCTTGATAACCCACAAGTATAGGGGATCGCAACAGTTTTCGAGGGTAGAGTATTCAACCCAAATTTATTGATTCGACACAAGGGGAGCCAAAGAATATTATCAAGTATTAGCAGCTGAGTTGTCAATTCAACCACACCTGGAAACTTAGTATCTACATCAAAGTGTTTAGTAGCAAAGTAATATGATAGTGGTGGTAACGGTAACAAAAGTAAAGACAACAAAAGTAATGTTTTTGGTATTTTGTAGTGATTGTAACAGTAATAACAGAAAAGTAAATAAGCGAGAACCAATATATGGAAATCTCGTAGGCACCGTATTAGCGATGGATAATTATGCCGGATGGGGTTCGTCATGTAACAGTCGTAACATAGGGTGACACAGAACTAGCTCCAGTTCATCAATGTAATGTAGGCATGTATTCCGTATATAGTCATACGTGCTTATGGAAAAGAACTTGCATGACATCTTTTGTCCTACCCTCCCGTGGCAGCAGGGTCCTATTGGAAACGAAGGGATATTAAGGCCTCCTTTTAATAGAGAACCGGAACAAAGCATTAGCACATAGTGAATACATGAACTCCTCAAACTATGGTCATCACCAGGAGTGGTCCCGATTATTGTCACTTCGGGGTTGCCGGATCATAACACATCGTAGGTGACTATAGACTTGCAAGATAGGATCAAGAACACACATATATTCATGAAAACATAATAGGTTCAGATCTGAAATCATGGCACTCGGGCCCTAGTGACAAGCATTAAGCATAGCAAAGTCATAGCAACATCAATCTCGAGAACATAATGGATACTAGGGATCAAACCCTAACAGAACTAACTCGATTACATGATAAATCTCATCCAACCCATCACCGGCCCAAAGAAGCCTACGATAGAATTACTCACGCACGGCGGTGAGCATCATGAAATTGGTGATGGAGGATGGTTGAAGATGACGACGGCGACGAATCCCCCTCTCCGGAGCCCCGAACGGACTCCAGATCAGCCCTCCCGAGAGAGATTAGGGCTTGGCGGCGGCTCCATATCGTCAAACGCGACGATTTCTTCTCTCTGATTTTTTTCTCCACGAAAGCCAATATACGGAGTTGGAGCTGGCGTCGGAGGGCCACCAGGGGGCCGACGAGGTAGAAGCGCGCCAGGCGCCCACCTCGTGGATGTGGTGTGTGCCCCCGGTCTTCATCTTTGGCGTGGATTTTTTTTGATTTTGTGGATGGTGTTCCGTGGAGTTTCAGGTCTTTCTGCGTACTTCTATTTTCTGCACATAAAACAACACCATGGCAATTCTGCTGAAAACAGCGTCAGTCCGGATAGTTCCATTCAAATCATACAAGTTAGAGTCCAAAACAAGGGCAAAAGTGTTTCGAAAAGTAGATACGGCGGAGACGTATCAGCTGCCAGCGGCATGGAGGCGCGCCGTCGGAGCACCTAGGCCCCGACGTCAAATCCGGGCGGCAGCGCGCCGCCGCGCCTCTGTTTCCTTGATCTACATGGCCTCTCGCGTACAAGCTCTCGACCAGGATCCCGCGCTCACCGCCGGCGAACGCACCTCCGGTCCACCCCGCCAACCAGCGCGGAACTCCTGCAACCCCGCCCTGCCCGCGACCTTCCTCCCCTTGACGGCGAGCCTCCCTCCCTCGGCCACCTCCTAGCATGAGCCGGCGCCGGATCCAGGCCGCAGCTGGGATCCACTTCGCCCCCGCACTATACCGCGCGGCCCCAGCAGCGCCGCCCGAACATGCCCCGCACTCCACTTCGCGGCCCCAGGTGCGCCGACCGAGCGACGGATTCGGCCCCGCCATGGCGCCCAGACGAAGGATCCCTCTTGGATCACGTCGGATCCAGGAACTGCTGCTCCAGTGGCTTGCGAGCGAGGAGGCGCGCAGAAGGGGTCGGGGCTACCGTCCCTCACCTCTCTTGCAGTCCACCATCATCGTCAAACAGGTGCGATTACCTGATGTGTCGAGCGAGGGGACTCCCCTGGCGTCCTCCTTTCCTTTTCATCGCACGCGCATGCCACCGCCACACCAGCCCAGGATCCCCCCTCCTATCCTCTCCATGTTGTTCCCGATGAGGGCGACTAGCGGAGCCTACCTGACGTAGGTCGATTGGGTCATCCTCTCTGGCTTGAGCAGCCCAATGCCATTGCTAGAGCAGTACACAGCAGCAGGTGTGTGCAGCCACCATCGACTTCCCGCGGGGAAGAGATCCCTCGGCCATGCCACATCCGCCCCTGGGATTCAGTTTGCCAGAGCACCCCTCGCAGCTCTCTCTTCGCAAGAGAACTATGGTAGTGTGCCGGCTTGCAGTCCGGTCGTGAGTTTAGTGCAGCACAGACGGCGATGTCGTGTAGTTTGCCATCCAAATCCCATCCAGGGTTGTTGCTATTCAGAAGCATTTTCCTGTGTTTTTAAGAAAATTTGATGAGTTGTTTTGGATGCAGTGCAATTCAGAAGCTTGTGTGTAGTCTGGTGACCACGGACGTGCGGCTCGCTAGCATTAGATGCGCTTCAGTGCTCCTGTGGGTGCAGTTCATGAGCGCGCCAACGACGACGGCGACAATGCAGTGCACTCTGGTAGTTGCCGTGGTGCACTCTGGTGGTTGTTGTGGTACAGCTCAGTGGCTGGCCAGGTGAGGTTTGCTTTTCCTCTGCATGTGGGTAATCTGAGCACGAGCTTCATCGCCTTTAATGCTTTTGTAGTGTGTTCCATTTTCTTTTGCAGTTCCCTGGTTGTGCAGCTTGGTGACGCGCCAGGTGCAGTCAGCTGAGTGACACTCTTCTCCAAGCAAGAAGAGGAGGGCGATCTTGGTTCCCTGTCCCCATGCAGTACAGGCGATGTGCCTGTGCGGTGCGGAGCACATGTGCAAGTTCGTCGGCCATGTGTGTAGTACAAGTCGCATAGTGGTGTAGTTCATCGCTGAACCCGTGTTGTAGTTTTATGGCGCCCTGTGTGTGTGTGATGCAGTTTGGCGTCTCCCTCGGGTGGACGCATAGCTGCACTCCAGATCGCCCAGTACTGCAACTCTTTCCTTCCTTTTACTTATTTTTTCTAGGAAAGAAAGTGGTGCAGTTCGGTTGGATGTCCCGTTGGAGTTTGACCTTGTGCCATTTCAGATCATATTGTGCAGTGCGACATGAGTTTCTCTGCTTGGGGTGCTCCGGGTACTTCAGTTGGGCTACTCGGGGATAAAAATTTATGTGTACAATATATAGTTGTATGTCTGTGTAAAAAAATATGAATTTGTGTGTTGAGCATTCTGAAGCGCTGATGTTATATTTTTACTTCGAGAAAATATGATGTGGTCCATTATGTGGTGGTTGGTAGTTTACTTTGTAAGAAGGGAGAAAAAGAAATTCACGTGAGAGGTTCACTTCTTTTTTGAATGAAGATTGTCTTTGTGGGACGATCGAAAAATATGGATTTGAGGTTCACTAGCAAAAATTAATGTGGTTCACTTCTGAGAGTGTTACAGTGCATTTTCAGAAGTGGTGTGGTTCACTTACACCCTAGGTGAACCGCAAAAAAATAAATCGTTAGGGAAACGACAAAAATAGTAATGAGGTTCACTTTCATATAGGTCGCGGTTCACTTGCCCTTGTCTCTGCGGTGCACCATCGTTCATAAAAAAAGTTAGCAAAAAGACAATAAAAACTCGTCTGAGAAAAATTTGCGTTCGACAAAAGAAACTATGAAGTTCACTTGACCGTCTGATGCAGTGCGGTTTTCTGTCTAATGCAGTACATACGACGATTTTGGTGTCGCGAGAAAACAGAGTGTCCGCATTTTGTTAAAATCAAAATTACTCTTAAACCGTAAGGAATCAGAGAGAGTTCTACATGAAAAAGCTGCGCCACATTAATATCTCTCCAACGACATATAATTTGAATCATTCCGATCAGCGATTTGTGAAAATTTCACGAAAAATGGCCGCTGCCACTCATCGTCAGGCGCACCATTTTCAAAATTAACTTAAAATCGTAAGGAATCTCAAAAACATTTCAACATAAGAAAGTTGCGTCTCGTCCATTGCTTTCCAACGGCGTATCACACGGCTAGTTTCGACAAACGGTTAAAAAATTGTAATGAAAACAATACAGAAAAATTCAAAAAAATTTGAAAAACACAATTCCGTGAATTAGTAAATTTGAAACTGCTCTTAAACCATAACGAATTAGAGAACATAATAGATATGAAAAAGATGCACCTCAACAATATATTTCCAACGGTGTATCATTTGCTTCGTTCCGACTAGCGGTTTAGAAGAAATCAGGAAAAAATGCTCGCTGCCACTCGTCATTGGCCGGACCATTTTCAAAACTGCTCTTAAACGTGTGGAATCTCGAAAAGTGTTCAACATGTCGAAGTTGCGCCTAATCCATAGCTTTTCAATGGTATATTACATACCTAATTATGATAAACGGTTAAACAATTAGAGCGAAAACAGTACCGAAAGAACAACGTGTGCAGTTTTTTCCGACGAGAAGTTCACTCGTGTGAGTACTGCAGCACACTTGGTTCAAAGAATGACCTGCACTTGCTTGAGTGTGTAGTGCGGAAGTGTTATCAGAATAGCTATTCTGATCACGGGATCAGAATATTATTCTGATCACAACATAAACTTCCCGAGTTACACGCCTGAACTTCCCTCTGTAGGAACACGACCTTCGGGCTATCTTCTCAACCGTGTTTCCCCGCGCGAATTTTTTTGGTCAGTCATGTTCTATGTGATGTAAGTATAATCTACAAATGTTTTTTAGCAACTAAATGCCCGTTTTAAATAGGAATCTCGCTCATTGGCAGATTTGCTCTCGGGTTGTGATGAAACATGTCTCTGTTGCAATTTTACTGCCTGATTTGCTCGACCTGAACTTCCCCAGTGCTAGGTTGAACTTCTGCAAACATTGGCTAAATGAGGCTTGCAATATACTGTTGGAAAGATATGGACATGAGTATCATGACCCAAGTTAAATTTTTGGCAAAATGTAAGCAGTTTAAGAGCAGTTTTGAAAACCGTTTTTTCTTCCTACAAAACACGTGAATCGTATTTTTGATCGCATTTCAAAACTGTTTATCAGAATGAGGCAAATAATATGGCGTTGGAAAGGTGCTGCAAAACCGCTCCTTCCACATGTTGAAAGTTTTCTCTAATTCCCTACGATTAAAGAGTAATTTGGAAAATCGTAAAATTCCACAAACCGAACAGCCGAGTTCGTATTTTTGATGTCATTTCTAAACGGCTAATCCAATTGAGGCAAATGATATGGCGTTGGGAATCCTATGAAAATGCGCTACTTTTTCATGTTCAAAGTTTTTTGTAATTTTGAACTGTTTAAAAGTAATTTAGAAAACGGTCCAAGTTGCACCGAGTTTGTATTTTCGAGCTAATTTTTTAACCGTACATTCGAATGTAGCAAATGATATGGCGTTGGAAAGCTTGAGAAATGCAAATTTTTTTGGTTTGTATTGTTTCTCCCAATTTCTTACTGTTTGAAATCAATTTTGAAAATGGCTAAAAATATATTTTTGGCCGTAATTTCTACAAACTTTACCGGAATGGGGAAAATAATATACCTTGAAAAGCTAAGGAAAATGCGAAACTTTTTCATATTGATGGTTTTCACTGATTCCTAGCAGTTTTCAAGTAATTTCAAAAATGACGAGATCATTCGTTCTGCCTTTATCGAGAAACAGATTATCCGAAGAACCGGAACTTCTCGGCATGTCTACTTGAACTTCACTCTGTTTTTCACGTGTTTTTTTGCCCGTAGCTCTTGATCCACTCACCGGAATTGAGCAAGTAGTATACTGGTGGAAAGCTGGTATAAACACGCAACTTTCTCGTGTTGATCATTTTTTTCGTACTCGTGACAATTTTAAAAGTTTTTCATCTCAAATTCATTCACTATAGTAGTCGAACTTCCTGATGTTTTCACGTTGAACTTCTGTGACGTATTTTCGTTTGTAATTTTTCTCATCCATTTCGTCAGTGTTACACAAATGATATTCTTTTTGTACAAACCTCTCTCACAATAGTTTTTGAACTTTCTCCGACCGAGGACTTGAACTTACACAAATGATATTCCTGTCGTTTTGAAATAACTAAGAGAAATGACGAGATCATGATTTCTGCCTTCATTGCGAATAGAAACGCACTGCGTGAAGTAGTTGAACTTCTCGGGCATGTTTGTTTGAACCTCACTCTGTTTTTGACGTGCTGTTTTTTGCACTGCGTGAAGTAGTTGAATTTTTGGGGCATGTCTGTTATAACTGCACTCTGTTTCACTTTATTGTATTTTTCTTATATGAAATACACACCATATAGTAGGTGAAGTTCTGGTTGTTATCACTTTGAACTTCTCTCTGGTTTTAGAGAATTATTTTAAAACACAAAAAATAACATATTTTTGATGTATTTTGGACATCTAAATACACAGTGAACCTCTCTCACAATATTTTTTTAACTTTCTCTGACCGAGGACTTGCACTTACACAAATGATATTCCTGTCGTTTTGAAGTAAATTAGAAAATCGCAAAATCATGATTTTTGCGTTCATCGCGTACGGAAATGCACTGCGTGAAGTAGTTGAACTTCTAGGGCATGTCCGTTTGAACTTCACTCTGTTTTTGACATGCTGTTTTTTGGCCGTAGTTCCCAAACCAGTTACAGGAATTGTGCAAATAATATACCGATGGAAATCTGTTGAAAACTCGCAACTTTCCTGTGTTGATCAGTTTTTCATACTCGTGATGGTTCAAAAGAATTTTTTGAATACACAAAAACATGTTTTAAACATTACACGTAAAACTTTTAAACCATTCATCGGAATATAGCATATAATATACCGTTGGAAAGCTTATGAATAGGAGCAACTTTTTCATGTAGACAGGTGTTACAAATTCGTTGTCGTTTGAGAGTAGTTTTAAAAATGGCAAACATGATGTTGTTTTTGCCTCTTTTTTAACATGTAATTGAAGGTTGGAGAGCACATGAACTTCTTGCAACAAACCTTTTAGGCTTTTACTTTTTTATTCTTGTATTTTCTTCCGAAACGCATACCGTGTAGTAATTGAACTGCTCGCTGTTTTCACCTTGAACTTCTGTCACATATTTTTGTTCGCGATTACTCATCCGTTTCGTCGGTGTTACACAAATGATATACCATTAGAAACTTGTTGAATAGATGCAACTTTTTCTAACACGGTTTAACTTTTGTTTCGAACAAGATACACCAATTCGTATTAACCATTTATTTGGAATAAGAATATTATATACCCTTGGAAAATTGTTGAATAGGAGGAACTTTTTGAACTTTCTCGGGCTTAGCACTTGAACTTCTAGCAACAAAATTTTTAGACTTCGTTTTTATTCATTTTTTCTCATACAAACACACACACACATGTAGTACATGAACTTCGGGCTGTTATCAATTTGAACTTCTCTCTGTTTCGCTTTAGTAATGGAAAATTTTGAACTTTGAGAGCTAACATTTTGCAGGTCATGCTTTTTGTTTTCTTCATGAATTATAAAAATCGCACTGCTCTGTTATTTGAATTTGAACTTCTTAGTTTATTTTTTATTAATGAGGAATTTTGAGTTTTGTAATCGCTTCATTATTTAAATTTGGATTGCTTCTTTGTTTAAAGTTAAACTTCTAGGTTTTTCCTAGAATCGGAGAAAATGTATTTTTGATCCATAATTTGAACTATTCTGTTATTTTAATCTCCACTTCTTGAGATTTAATTAAAAACACGAAAATTTATGTTTTCTAGAAACAGTGAAATACTTGCTTGAAAGTTTTGTTTTATTTTTGAAATACTTTGTCATTTTGCTTTGAACTTCTTATGAAATTCCCATCAAAAAGTTTTGAACTTCTCTATCTTTTTAATTTAAACTTCTTGGTTTATTATTTAGAAATGGAGGAAACCCTTATGTTGTAATAAACATCGAACGCCCCTTTATTGAAATTTGAACTTCTAAGTTTTTTAGAAACAAGGACAATCCTTTTTCGTTTAAAACTTTTGCCAGTATTTTTAACACATGAGAAGAAGTGAATATTATTTAACATATGTACAAATGAGTAGCCATTTAACAAGTATTCCTAAAAAGGGGGCACAAATAAATGATGGGCCTAGTGCGGCATGGTAAACACATATGCTTACCATTTTTTGCAACCTATTTAATGAAAAAAATGATTTGTAACAAGATGCATGAGCTTGCTTCCTTTTTTGGCATAGGCTGAACAGAGCAAAATAAACGACTACAAAAGTTGAGAATGTTTCTTTTAAACTGAAAAATGTGGATTTTTTACCAGCACATGTTTTCATCCCAATCATGTTCCTTATCTTCTCAAGTGACCAGAACATGCGCTGTGCTTCCATTTTTTTATATGTTCAATAAAATCAGAGCAGTCCAATGTCGTAAACATCCATAGTCCAATGACCAAAATAACCAGAGTATATATGAAGAAAATACAAGTTTTGTGGACCCTTTTTTCTACCACACACACACACACCTTTGTTCTCATCCATCTCTAAAGCCACCACCACTGAGCTACTCACGCAATAGGAAAAAGATCAACACTTTTTGCATAAGTGAATGACTAAGAGTTGACAACAACAACTACAAGTTGAAGGGACTAGTCAAGTGAAGTGCTTGTAGTGTTAACCTGTAGCAAATTCATGTTGGCCAATTCCACCAAGAGCACGCCATGTATGGATATGAACTCCACAAGCAGCTATACTAATCCCTCCTCGAGTTGGCTACAATTGACTCATCTTCCATCGGATGTTGTGCCCGCGTCGACGGCTCACTGCAGTCAAGCACCACCAAATCCACGACCGCCGGACATTCTGAACTAACAACAAACAGTGACCTGAACTTCTGTTTGTAGGAGAATCATTTCTGAACTTTTTAGTAATCAGTAGTACAAATCCACAGTAATTTTTATGAAACAACACATGAGTTCAGTTAGTTTTTCTGAACTTTTTTGAAGACAACGAAGCAAGAACATGCCAGGGGGCGAACAACCGCTAGCTGCTGGCACATCGGGGAGAGAAGTAGCCGCTCTGCCACGAGTGGTAGCTGACGTTGCACAAGGGAAGCTTGGCGCTGGAAGGGCAGGCCAAGGCGGTGTGCTGGAAGCTCTATGCGGCGGCAGCGCACTGGTGACAGAGGGCGGAGACGTGCAGCGAGCCAGGCACGACGCGGCGGTGGAGTGGCGGGAGCGTCCGCTCCATGGATGAACCTTCATTGGAAAGGTCAAGGTGGCCCTCGCGAGAAGGTCAATCTGGCCGGAGACGCAGGACAGCGGCGGTTGGGTTGACTGCCAGCGGCGGCCTATGGGGATAGAATGCCATGGTGACTGGATCATGCCTATTGTGCACTATGAAACTGAACTAACGCATCAGGCAAAGCTGACCTACATAGTATAGAAAAAGAAGTCAGCGGAGTAGACGACAAGGTATAATGCTCTTCTGTTTTTTCAACTGAACTGATGCATCAGGCGAAACTGACCTGCAGCAATGCCATTTTTCAGAGGATGACGACAAAAAAATGTGACATACTGGGGTTTTCTGTAGACAAAGAAGAGAACTTCTATTATTCAAAAAACAAATAACAGAAGTACGAAGCCATCAAAATCTCGGGCAAATAGCTCCCATGCGACGTAGTTGGTGTGAATTGTCTCTCATGCGATGTAGTTGGTTGTAATAGCTCTCATGCGACATCTGCGTTGGAAAAAATAGCTCCCATGCGACACTGCTGCCTAATCCAAAGACACATGTTTAAAACTCGAATCAGGTGAGCAGGACCCATAGCGTGGGACCCACTAACTTATCCAACTCAGCATTGGTCAGGTGAGCGGGACCCATAGCATGGGACCCACTAACTTATCCAGGTCAGCATTGGTACAAGAGGACACCGAGCCGTGCCCGAGCCGTGCAGCACCCGAGCCCATCCTCCCCCCTCCCCGATCGTTGTTGTTCTTCTTCTTCGATGACGACGCGCAACAACGCCGTTCCGGGCTGCGACCTAGCAATGTCGAGCTCTGCTTCAGCCTCCCGCCGCTCATGGCCGCGCTATGGTACAGTGCCCATGACAAGGTGCCCTGCATTCGCACGTATCGCACCCCTGAAGCGGCTAGTCACAACGATCGACAAGAATGGCAACCTTGGGCGGGAATTCGTGAAATGCAAGAGCAGAGCAGGGAAAGGTGAGATTTTACTTCTCAATATGCCAATTTTGGTTTTTGTCTCCCAATTTCATATTTGCCCATTTTTCCCCACCGGATTTGGGATTTAGGGTTCATCTTTCCGATTTCAGAAATTGAAGCAATGCACCCATTTTGAGTGGATAGATGAGTACATAGAGCGGATTCAACTGGAGGGTGCATCAGGGGAGCTCGATTTACCGTTGGAGGCGGAGAAGTTGGGTAAGTTTGGATCGGGCGCGTCTGGATCTGGGCCCCCTGGATCTAGCAATTCCATTGGGGGCGACCGCCCTTCCATTGGTGCTACTGTGGGGGGATGCAGGAGTGACGGCAGAGCTGAACAAGCTGAACAAGCAGATGAAGAAACTCATCGAATTGCAGAAGCAAGGCAATTTGATGGGGCTGATGGCCGAACTTTTTTATGTTTGTGTAATTGCTCTCGCATTTGTTTATGTGATGATAATTAGTCATAAGTGAATAGGTTGGGCATCATTTGTAATCTTAATGATATATACATTTGAATAAAAGTGTTGCGCTGTACGAATTCGGCATGTCTTCTCCACTCTGTTTCATTTTTGAGTTCTTGATTCGTCATCGCTTTGATTTGGTGGTAGAGGGAGAAAAGGAAAAAAGGTTCGATCCTGATTGCTAAAAGGCCAGGCCCATATAGAAGTTAGGAAGGGCTGAATAGAACATATCCAGGCCCATTGATAAAAGAAGTGTAGCTAGTGCAAAAAAAAGTGCACACGGTCATTGACATCGAGATATCTTTTCAGCTTTAGGTTATTTCACAAATTTTGAGTTTCCTGCCTTCACCTTTTTTTAGATAACTCATCTGATAATTATTTGAGCTATTTTTATGCATAAGCTATCGTGTCCGATGGTAGGGTCCCGTGTTGTTTCGGCTAAAATAAAAGGTTGGTTCTAGTTAGCAGTCTAACTTGCAGTCTTTGAGAACCAAAAAAGTTGCAATTGTTTGTTCTAGTTTATTTCAACCAAGCACCATTTTTAATTTTATTTGATTTGTGTTATGGTGTTTTCAAAGTTTTTACTCGTGTGTTTCAACCGAAAAAGGTTGTGCCCCTCTCAAAAAAAGAAGACATCTAGTGTGCCCCTAGTAGCATCTCCTTACAACATAGAGGGGCATCCCCTTACAACATATAGTGCATAAAACATAAAAGGAAGATAATTAACTAGACACGTGCTAACAACAACTTATATGATTGGATCATGTTTTAGTGCATTTTTTAGTTCACATGGCCACATAAATAAAATGCAATGGAGAAACTTTGAAAACACCATAGCACAAATCAAAAAAAAAATAGATAGCACGATAGCCCGAAAAAACATTAATAGATAGCATGATAGAGGGGCATCGGGTACCCTAGTAGCATAGATAGATAGAACATATAGAGGGGCATCCCCTTACAACATATAGTTCATAAAACATGAAAGGAAAATAATTAAAACTAGATAGATAGAAGACACGGGCACACATGCCCGAACCAACACAAACACAAGCTAGATAGATAGAAAGACTCGCACTCGAACAACTCCTTGGCCCCTCCACCTTAGCCGGCGCCCCTCACTCGTCGTTCCTCGGCATCTGGTAGGGAAGGGTGTGCATGCCGTTGGGGTGAGGGAAGATGTGGTGGAAGTTGGTGAAGATGTTGTAGGTCTTGAACGCGATAAACTCGCATCCACACCAGAACACCTCGCCGAGGAGGTGGTGAGCGTCGTAGGGGTTGGTGAAGGTGACGAGAGGCCGATGATTTAGGCCGTTGGCGTTGCCATCGTACTGCTCGTGGAGGTGGACCATGGGTGGAGTGCCCGGAGGGAGGTGGCGGTAGCCGGCTTGGAGGAAGAAGCGAGCCAACTCTCTAGGGCCCCTCCACCTTGAGATGGCCCACACCCTCAGGCTATTCTCGACGATGACTCTAGCCGGGTACTCCCTCTCCGGCACGGTGCGAGGGCGATGGTAGGTAGGGCCGTTGAACTGCATGGTGGCTCGAGTGGTGGATTTGGCTCGAAAATAAGAAGCGGAGGAGGCTTGAGAGATGAGTGTGAGAGGGATGAGGAAATGGTGCCCTTTTATATCCGCGTTGCAGCCGTGGTCAATGTGTACATGGTGCCTTCTCGATCGTTTTCTCTTTTCCGTTTGTACTGGCATAAGTAATTGCGGGCATTAATTCAAAAACGGCGGGCAGAGCATCCAAAGAGGCACCGGCGGCACAGGCGAGATGCATCATTTCGTGCACTTGCATCGGCGGTGACGCTGGCGTGGGAAACAGAGCCCGTTCATCCGCTGCGTGACCTTTGAAAAAGGAGCTGCACCACCAACGCGTCTGTCCCGTGTCTCATGTTCAAACATGCATTTGTTAAAATAGCTTGGATGCGACGTACCTATACGCTGCGCCCCTGCCGTGCTTTACTGCGTCGATGCGTGCATGCAAGCCCGCATGCAAATGGCTAGGTTGTGTCACAGCATTCACGAGCACAGAATAGCTAGGCTGCGACGTTGCCTGGCATGCATGGGACAGGGATGGCCCACATGTCATTGACCCTCTCGCATGCAGCCCATCCCCCCCTCTCGACGGCCGTGCGCACGCACGCCAGGCTCTGCCGGGCCCGAGCCGCTCGGCCCAACGGTCACTGAGATGCTCCCTCGCTCAACGTCATCTGTTCGTCAGAGAGAAAAAACGATGGCCAATCAGATTAGAGAATCAGGGCTCCCACGGATCGCCCTCACGGAATCCTTCTAGAAGGCCTATCCGACGGCCGCAGTTTGGCGTTAGGGTTAGATCGACGGTGGATGTTTGGTGCTAGGGTTACATGGGTTTTGGAGGCAGTCAACGGGGTTTTGAAAGGTTTGACCGAACATTCAAATGTGTATAACTAATTCAAAAAAATCTAAAAAATGAAAAACCTGCGCATATAGTCTTTTTATGTTACATAGTTACGATATAAAATGATAAACTTGATCTAATGATCTTTGCATGAAAAAACCTTCACAAATTGGACTATCTCGACTGAGGTTGCATAGAGTTCAAAGGAGTGAGAAGAGGGTTTGAGGTTTTGAAAATGCAAAAAAATCAAAAACCTCACCTTAGCTTCATTTTGGAGTGACTAAGGAGGATCTAAAGTTATTTTTGCATTTTTAAAATTTTAAACTTGTTTTATTGTTGACTTGGTACTAAACGGTGTTTTTTCAAAAATAAATTAAATAATATGAATACTTATTCAAAAAAAGGTGAGACTTCGTATTGATCCTATATAGGTATAATATAAGCTAAGAAATTCTTTTTGGGTGATTTTGAGAAGGTCGAAAAAAACTTGCTTAGAAATGGGGCCGTTTTCCCTTACTTTGGAGCCTGTTTGGACAACATTTTCAGTGACTATGAGTTGGACTTCACAAAAAGGGTCGGATTTATGAACTAAAGTGCATAGTAGTACATAAAACAATGCAACATCACAGAACAAACAAATGAACCCCAAATATATTGGAGATAGGTTCAAATTTGAATGTCGGTTCAAATTTGAATTTTATTTCAAGTCAAATCAAGATCATAGCACATAAGTTTTCACATGAAAGAACATCAGTTTTCACATCAAATGACAACAAACTTAAGTTTTCACATAAAATTTGAATGATTTCGACTCTATTTCTTTTGCTTCTTTCTACCACTCGATTTATTCTCCTTTTTTCCACCGTTTGGTTCCACGACGCATAGTTTGTTGATGCTGATGCTCTTGCTTTTTGGCCCCTTGGTTTTCTTGCCAACTCCACTAGGCCCCCTCAACTTTTGCACCTGACCATGTCCCACTTCTTCGCTTTGCACTTCTGCAGATTGAGTAGATGGCACACATTGTTCAACTACTTCAGTTTGCAACTCAACACTTGGCAGCACAACCTCCAAACATGGCAACACAACTGTCAAAGCAGATTCGCATGGCAGCACAACAGTTGCTTCATCTGCAACAGTTTCAGATTGCCTAGCGCCTGCAAAACAGATTCAATATGCATCACATCGTCCAAAACAGAAACACTTAGCTCATGTTCAGCAAAGAATAGTTTCAGTTTGCTCCATATCTTTGTCACCAAACATTATCTGCTTAGTGCTCTTCCTTCTAAAGCCATTGAGTCTTGCTTTTTTCACTGGCCAGCATTGTTCAACAACAAGAGGTGGGGCTTTTTCTGCATGCTTCCTCCTAAAAAATAAAGCATTTGACTTGGTTAGATACTAGAACAAGTAGCAAAATCAAAAACTTGCAAAAATAGTAACATAAACATACTTTGGCCTCTGAGGAGTGTAGATGCATTTCGATGAACCAATTATGTGCCCAAGTACCTCACACAACTTGCCCTATTTTTGTTACCTTTTTGATCCCTTTTGGGCTTATCATTCTTTTCCTTTTCCTTTTTCCCCTTCTTACTACAACCACCTTTCGTGAACCAAGCTTTGAATCTGCTCTGTTTTGGCCTCCCATCATTTCTTCTAGTGACAGGGGTGTTGGGGAACGTTGCAGAAAATTAAAATTTTTCCTACGGTTTCACCAAGATCCATCTATGAGTTCTACTAAGCAACGAGTCAAGAGAGAGAGTTTGCATCTACATACCACTTGTAGATCGAGTACTGAAGCGTTCGAGGGAGTGGTGATGATGAAGACGTTCCCAACGTGATTCCGATCACCAATGACCAAGTACTGAACGGACAGCACCTCCGCGTTCAACACACGTACGGGATTTAAGGCGTCTCCTTCGCCCCGATCCAGCAAGGAGGAAGGAGAGGTTGAGGAAGACAACTCCAATGGCAGCCTGACGGCGTGATGTAGATGGAGGACTGTTCTCCCAAGCAGGCTTCGCCAAGCTTTTGGGGAGGAGGAGTGGTGTTGGGTTGGGGTGGGGCTGCGCCTTCATTGGTGTGTGCAGCCCTCCCCTCACCCCTCTATTTATAGGGGAAGGAAGGAGGGGGGCCGGCCCCCTCTAGATGCATCTAGAGGGGGCAAGGAGGGGCTTGCCCCCAACCAAGGGGCGCCCCCTTAGGGTTCCCTCAACCCTAGGCGCATGGGCCAAGGGAGGGTGCGCCCAGCCCACCAGGGGCTGGCTGCCTCACGCAGCCCAAGTGGCCCCCAAAGGGGTGGCCCCTCCCGTGGTCCTCAGGAACCTTCCGGTGGACCCTCCATAATACCGATATGACCCGAAACTTTTCCGGTGTCCGTTTGACGACTTCCCTTATATAAATCTTTACCTCCGGACCATTCCGGAACTCCTCGTGACGTCCGGGATCTCATCCGGGACTTCGAGCAACATTCGGTAATCACATACAAGTCTTCCTATTAACCCTAGCGTCACCGAACCTTAAGTGTAGACCCTACGGGTTCGGGAGACATGCAACATGACCGAGACGCTCTCCGGTTAATAACCAACAGCGGATCTGGATACCCATGTTGGTTCCTACACGCTTCCTCGATGTTGTCATCGGATGAACCACGATGTCGAGGGTTCAAGCAACCCCGTATGCTATTCCCTTTGTCGACGGTATGTTACTTGCCCGAGACTCGATCGTCGGTATCCCAATACCTCGTTTAGTCTCGTATCGGCAAGTCACTTTACTCATCCCGCAATGCATGATCCCGTGACCAGACACTTGGTCACTTTGAGCTCATTATGATGATGCACTACCGAGTGGGCCCAGTGATACCTCTCCGTCATACGGAGTGACAAATCCTGTCTCGATCCGTGTCAACCCAACAGACACTTTCGGAGATACTGTAGTGCACCTTTATAGTCACCCGATTCGTTGTGGACGTTTGGTACACCCAAAGCACTCCTACGGTATCCGGGAGTTACACGATCTCACGGTCTAAGGAAGAGATACTTGACATTGGAAAAGCTCTAGCAAAACGAACTACACGATCTTTGTGCTATGCTTAGGATTGGGTCTTGTCCATCACGTCATTCTCCTAATGACGTGACCCCGTTGTCAATGACATCTGATGTCCATAGTCGAAACCATGACTATCATTGACCAACGAGCTAGTCTACTAGAGGCTTACTAGGGACGTATTGTAGTCTATGTATTCACACGTGTATTACGATTTCCGGATAATACGGTTATAGCATGAATAAAGACATTTATCATGAACAAGGAAATATAATAATAATGCTTTTATTATTGCCTCTAGGGCATATTTCCAACAGTCTCCCACTTGCACTAGAGTCAATAATCTAGTTACATTGTGATGAATCGAACACCCATAGAGTTACGGTGTTGATCATGTTTTGCCGCATGAGAGATAAAGTCAGCGGATCTGCGACATTCAGATCCGTGTGCACTTTACAAATTTCTATGTCTCCATCTTGAACATTTTTGTGAATGGAGTTGAAGCGACGCTTGATGTGCTCGGTCTTCTTGTGAAACCTCGGGCTCCTTGGCAAGGGCAATAGCTCCAGTGTTGTCACAGAAGAGTTTGATCGGCCCCGACGCATTGGGTATGACTCCTAGGTCGGTGATGAACTCCTTCACCCAAATTGCTTCATGCGCTGCCTCCGAGGCTGCCATGTATTCCGCTTCACATGTAGATCCCGCCACGACGCTTTGCTTGCATTGCACCAGCTTCTTGCTCCACCATTCAACATATACACGTATCCGTCTGCGTGACTTTGAGTCATTCAGATCTGTGTCGAAGCTAAGCGTCCGACGTAACCCTTCTGACGAGCTCTTCGTCACCTCCATAAACGAGAAACATGTCCTTTGTCCTTTTCGGTACTTCAGGATATTCTTGACCGCTGTCCGGTGTTCCTTGCCGGGATTACTTTGGTACCTTCCTACCAAACTTACGGCAAGGTTTACATCAGGTCTGGTACACAGCATGGCATACATAATAGATCCTATGGCTGAGGCATAGGGGATGACACTCATCTCTTCTTTATCTTTTGCCGTGGTCGGGCATTGAGCTGAGCTCAATTTCACACCTTGCAACACAGGCAAGAACCCCTTCTTGGACTGATCCATTTTGAACTTCTTCAAAATCTAATCAAGGTATGTGCTTTGTGAAAGACCTATGAGGCGTCTCGATCTATCTCTATAGATCTTGATGCCTAATATATAAGCAGCTTCTCCAAGGTCCTTCATTGAAAAACACTTATTCAAGTAGGCCTTAATGCTGTCCAAGAATTGTATATCATTTCCCATCAAAAGTATGTCATCTACATATAATATGAGAAATGCTCTGAGCTCCCACTCACTTTCTTGTAAACGCAGGCTTCTCCATAAGTCTGCATAAACCCAAACACTTTGATCATCTCATCAAAGCGAATGTTCCAACTCCGAGATGCTTCCACCAGCCCATAAATGGATCATTGGAGCTTGCATACTTTGTCAGCATTCTTAGGATCGACAAAACCTTCCGGCTGCATCATATACAGCTCTTCCTTAAGATATCCGTTAAGGAACGCTGTTTTGACGTCCATCTGCCATATCTCATAATCATAGTATGCGGCAATTTCTAACATGATTCGGACGGACTTAAGCTTCGCTACGGGAGAGAAAGTCTCATCGTAGTCAATCCCTTGAACTTGCCGATAACCCTTAGCGACAAGTCGAGCTTTATAGATGGTGACATTACCATCTGCGTCCGTCTTCTTCTTAAAGATCCATTTGTTTTCTATCGCTCGCCGAACATCGGGCAAGACAGTCAAAGTCCACACATTGTATTCATACAAGTATTCTATCACGGACTACAAGGCTTCTAGCCCTTTGATGTAATCTGGGCCCGCCATCGCTTCTTCATAGTTCAAAGTTTCACCTTTGTCTAACAACATGATTTCCGTGACAGGGTTGCCGTACCACTGCAGTGCGGAACGTGTCCTTGTGGACCCACGAGGTTCAAGAGCAACTTGATCCGAAGTACCTTGATCATCATCATGAATTTCCTCTTCAGTTGGTGTAGGCATCACAGGAACATTTTCCTGAGCTGCACTACTATCCCGTTCAAGAGGTAGTACTTCATCGAGTTCTACTTTCCTCCCACTTACTTCTTTCGAGAGAAACTCTTTTTCCAGAAAGGTTCCGTTCTTGGCAACAAAGATCTTGCCCTCGGATCTTAAGTAGAAGGTATAACCAATGGTTTATTTAGGGTATCCTATGAAGACGCATTTTTCCGACTTGGGTTCGAGCTTTTCAGGTTGAAGTTTCTTGACATAAGCATCGCATCCCCAAACTTTTAGAAACGACAGCTTAGGTTTCTTCCCAAACCATAATTCATACGGTGTCGTCTCAACGGACTTAGAGGGTGCCCTATTTAAAGTGAATGTAGCTGTCTCTAGAGCGTATCCCCAAAATGATAGCGGTAAATCGGTAAGAGACATCATAGACCGCACCATATCCAATAGAGTGCGACACGACGTTCGGACACACCGTTATTACCGAGGTGTTCCAGTGCATGAGTTGTGAAAGCGATTCCACATTTTCTTAAGTGTGTACCAAATTCGTGACTTAAATATTCTCCTCCACGATCCGATCGTAAGAATTTTATCTTTCGGTCACGTTGATTCTCTACTTCATTCTGAAATTCCTTGAACTTTTCAAAGGTCTCAGACTTGTGTTTCATCAAGTAGACATACCCATATCTACTCAAGTCATCTGTGAGAGTGAGAACATAACGATATCCTCCGCGAGCCTCAACGCTCATTGGACCGCACACATCGGTATGTATGATTTCCAACAAGTTGGTTGCTCGCTCCATTGTTCCGGAGAACGGAGTCTTGGTCATCTTGCCCATGAGGCATGGTTCGCATGTGTCAAATGATTCATAATCTAAAGACTCCAAAAGTCCATCAGCATGGAGCTTCTTCATGCGCTTGACACCAATGTGACCAAGGCGGCAAGTGCCACAAGTATGTGGGACTATCGTTATCAACTTTACATCTTTTGGTATTCACGCTATAAACATGTGTAATACTACGCTCGAGATTCATTAAGAATAAACCATTGACCATCGAGCATGACCATAAAACATATCTCTCATATAAATAGAACAACCATTATTCTTGGATTTAAATGAGTAGCCATCTCGCATTAAACGAGATCCAGATACAATATTCATGCTCAAACTTGGCACCAAATAACAATTATTAAGGTTCATAACTAATCCCGTAGGTAGATGAAGAGGTAGCGTGCCGACGGCGATCACATCGACTCGAACCATTCCCGACGCAGCGCATCGTCACCTCGTCCTTTGCCAGTCTCCGCTTATTCCGCAGCTCTGCTGTGAGTTACAAATATGAGCAACGGCACGGTATCAAATACCCAGGAGTTACTACGAGTAATCGGTAAAGTACACATCAATTACATGTATATCAAATATACCTTTGGTGTTGCCGGCCTTCTTGTCCGCTACGTATTTGGGGCAGTTCCGCTTCCAAAGGACCCTTCCCTTGCAATAAAAGCACTCGGTCTCGGGTTTGGGTCCATTCTTTGACTTCTTCCGGCAACTTGCTTACCGGCGTGGCAACCTCCTTGCCGTCCTTCTTGAAGTTCTTCTTGCCCTTGCCCTTCTTGAACTTAGTGGTCTTATTGACCATCAACACTTGATGTTCTTTCTTGATTTCAACCTCGGTGACTTCAAAGATAGAGAACACTTCAGCAATGGTCTTTACCATCCCCTGCATGTTGTAGTTCATCACAAAGCTCTTGTAGCTAGGTGGGAGCGATCGGAGGATTCTATCAATGACTGCCTCATCGGGGAGGTTAATGTTCACCGGGTCATACGGTTGTGCAACCTGACATCTTCGATGTGCTCACCGATGTAACTGTTTTCCTCCATCTTACAACTATAGAACTTGTCGGAGATGTCATATCTCTCGACCGGGCGTGAGCTTGGAAAACGAGTTTCAGCTCCTCGAACATCTCATATGCTCCGTGATGCTCAAACGCTTTTGGAGCCCGGTTCTAAGTCGTAAAGCATGCCACATCGAACGAGGGAGTAATCATCAAGACGAGACTGCCAAGCATTCATAATGTCTTGGTTCTTCCGGGACGGAGCGTCACCTAGCGGTCCTTCTAGGACATATTGTTTCTGGCAGCTATGAGGATGATCCTCAAGTTCGGACCCAGTCCGTATAGTTGCAGCCGTCATCTTTCAGCTTGGTTTTCTCTAGGAACGCGTTGAAGTTCAAGTTGACATGAGCGTTGGCCATTTGATCTACAAGACATATCATTCAAAAGTTTTAGACTAAGTTCATGATAATTAAGTTCATCTAATCAAATTATTTCAATGAACTCCCACTCAGATTAGACATCCCTCTAGTCATCTAAGTGCTACACAATCTGAGTCGACTAGGCCGTGTCCGATCATCACGTGAGACGGACTAGTCATCATCGGTGAACATTCTCATGTTGATCGTATCTTCTATACGACTCGTGTTCGACCTTTCGGTCTCCGTGTTCCGAGGCCATGTCTGTACATGCTAGGCTCGTCAAGTAAACCCTAAGTGTTTTCGCGTGTGTAAATCTGTCTTACACCCGTTGTATGTGAACGTAAGAATCCATCACACCCGATCATCACGTGGTGCTTAGAAGCTTTAACTTTAGCAACGGTGCACAGTTAGAGGAAACACTTCTTGAAATTGTTGTAAAGGGATCATCTTATTTACTACCGTCGTTCTAAGTAAACAAGATGTATAAACATAATAAACATCACATGCAATTATATAGTAGTGACATGATATGGCCAATATCATAAAGCTCCATTGATCTCCATCTTCGAGGCTCCATGATCATCTTGTCACCGGCATGACACCATGATCTCCATCATCATGATCTCCATCATTGTGCCTCCATGAAGTTGTCACGCCAACGACTACTTCTACTTCTATGGCTAACGCGTTTAGCAATAAAGTAAAGTAAGTTACATGGCGTTCTTCGATGACACGCAGGTCATACAAAATAAAGACAACTCCTATGGCTCCTGCCGGTTGTCATACTCATCGACATGCAAGTCGTGATTCCTATTACAAGAACATGATCTCATACATCACAATATGTCATTCATCATTCATCACAACTTGGCCATATCACATCACATGACAATTGCTGCAAAAACAAGTTAGACGTCCTCTAATTGTTGTTGCATCTTTTACGTGGCTGCAATTGGGTTCTAGCAAGAACGCTTTTCTTACCTACGAATAACCACAACGTGATCTTGTCAACTTCTATTTACCCTTCATAAGGACCCTTTTCATCGAATCCGCTCCAACTAAAGTAGGAGAGACAGACACCCGCCAGCCACCTTATGCAACTAGTGCATGTTAGTCGGTGGAACCGGTCTCACGTAAGCATACGTGTAAGGTTGGTCCGGGCCGCTTCATCCCACAATAGCGCGGAAGCAAGATAAGACTAGTAGCGGAAAGTAAATTGACAAGATCCACGCCCACAACTAAATTGTGTTCTACTCGTGCAATAGAGAACTACGCATAGACCTAGCTCATGATGCCACCGTTGGGGAACGTTGCGTAAAATTAAAATTTTTCCTACGGTTTCACCAAGATCCATCTATGAGTTCTACTAAGCAACGAGTCAAGAGAGAGAGTTTGCATCTACATACCACTTGTAGATCGAGTACGGAAGCGTTCGAGGGAGTGGTGATGATGAAGACGTTCCCAACGTGATTCCGATCACCGATGACCAAGTGCTGAACGGACAGCACCTCCGCGTTCAACACACGACGGAACGACGGCGTCTCCTTCTGCCTTGATCCAGCAAGGAGGAAGGAGAGGTTGAGGAAGACAACTCCAATGGCAGCACGACGGCGTGATGTAGATGGAGGACTGTTCTCCGGCAGGCTTCGCCAAGCTTATGCGGAGGAGGAGAGGTGTTGGGAGGGAGGGCTGCGCCTTCAATGGGGTGTGCAGCCCTCCCCTCACCCCTCGCGTTATAGGGGACGGAAGGCGGGGGGCCGGCCCCCGCTAGATGCAGCGAGAGGGGGGGGGGCAGGGGAGGGGGGCTTGCCCCCTGCCAAGGGGCGCCCCTTAGGTTCCCTCAACCCTAGGCGCATGGGCCAAGGGAGGTGCGCCCAGCCCATCAGGGCTGGCTGCCTCTCACGCAGCCCAAGTGGCCCCCGAAAGGGGTGGCCTTCCCGTGGTCCTCCGGAACCTTTCCGTGGACCCTCCATAATATAGATATGACCAAACTTTTCCGTGTCCGTTTGACGACTTCCCATATATAAATCTTTACCTCCGGACCATTCCGAACTCCTCGTGACGTCCGGGATCTCATCCGGACTCCGAACAACATTCGGTAATCACATACAAGTCTTCCTATTAACCCTAGCGTCACCGAACCTTAAGTGTGTAGACCCTACGGGTTCGGGAGACATGCAGACATGACCGAGACGCTCTCCGATCAATAACCAACAACGGGATCTGGATAACCATGTTGGTTCCTACACGCCTCGATGTTGTCATCGGATGAACCACGATGTCGAGGGTTCAAGCAACCCCGTATGCTATTCCCTTTGTCGACGGTATGTTACTTGCCCGAGACTTCGATCGTCGGTATCCCAATACCTCGCTTAGTCTCGTTATCGGCAAGTCACTTTACTGCATCCGCAATGCATGATCCCGTGACCAGACACTTGGTCACTTTGAGCTCATTATGATGATGCACTACCGAAAGTGGGCCCAGTGATACCTCTCCGTCATACGGAGTGACAAATCGCCTCGATCCGTGTCAACCCAATGACACTTTCGGAGATACCGTAGTGCACCTTTATAGTCACCCGCCACGTTGTGACGCTTTGGTACACCCAAAGCACTCCTACGGTATCCGGGAGTTACACGATCTCACGGTCTAAGGAAGAGATACTTGACATTGGAAAAGCTCTAGCAAAACGAACTACACGATCTTTGTGCTATGCTTAGGATTGGGTCTTGTCCATCACGTCATTCTCCTAATGGCGTGACCCCGTTGTCAATGACATCCGATGTCCATAGTCAGGAAACCATGACTATCTGTTGACCAACGAGCTAGTCTACTAGAGGCTTACTAGGGACGTATTGTAGTCTATGTATTCACACGTGTATTACGATTTCCGGATAATACAGTTATAGCATGAATAAAGACATTTATCATGAACAAGGAAATATAATAATAATGCTTTTATTATTGCCTCTAGGGCATATTTCCAACAAGGGGGACACAAGGTAAATTCTATTTCCACCTCAGGCCACTGAGATTGGTCAGTCAGTGCAGGAATTGGACTTGCATATGCAGCTTTGAATTTTTGTACTGAATAATACTCATGCAAATATGGGTGCATATTTAACCTGGGTTTAGATGCCTAAAAAGTATGGAATGCTCACATGGTTTTCCAGTGTGTTGCCACTCTTCGCAAGTGCACTCATGCAATTCAGTATTTACCACATGCCTCTTGCCACTCTTTGTATCTCTAACTTCAGCACCCCACAAGGAAGATTTCTCAACAGATGGATGTGAAAGATTTCTACTCCTGTTGACTACCTGTTGTACCACTGCTGGAAGCTTGTCCCCTTCCAAAATATTAGCAATTTTTCCTCTCAACTCCCACAAACGCATGATCATGATCCTTATTTGGTCCACCATGTCATGCATGTGCAAGTCTTTCAAATCCTTCACTTTGTTGTTAAAGCTTTCATTAAGTTGTTATTGATATGATCACATTTTATGGCAGTATTAAAACCTGATCTATATCACAACAGAGAATGGTGGGTGTTCAACCATGAAGCAAATTCATTATCACTACATGATGCCAATATCTTACCAAGGTGATAGGAATGTGTCTTCCTGGTGTAGGATCTTGCTGCTGGCCACATGCGCCCAAATTCATCTCCTCTGATTTTTTATCAGATTCATCCACATATGTCCAAAGCACTCCCTCTACTCAGCATGGGGGAAAACATTTTGTACTGCATTTTCCAATCCTTTACATGCATCTGTGTGGATGGCCAAAGGAGAAACTGGCCCTATGCATCTTTTCAGTTGCATCATGAACCATATCCATGATGCCTCTGTCTCTGATTGAAACATTCCTATTGCAATTGGGAACATCCATTTGTGTCCATCTAGAGCATTGCATGCATCCAACTGACCATTCCACTTTCCAGTCAAAAAATATGAGTCTATGCTCAAATATGGACGACAACCTGCTTTGAATCCATCTATGCAAGGCTTCAAACACATAAAAAACTTGTTGAATAAAACCTTGCCATCCTCTGTTACCTTTGTATCTATCTCCACCACACTCCAAGGTGACCTCTTCTCCACCTCTGCTTTAAAACTATACAACATCCTAAATGTATTTGCCCAGTCACCATACAATGATTTCATGGCCCTTTGTTTTGCTTTCCACACTGTGGTATATTGCAGCTGGATGGGGTACAGCTTCTCCAAGTCAACTTTAAGCCTCTTCTCATTAGTGTTTGGAGTCTTGGCTAAAATAGGAGTAATCTTCTCTGTAACCCAAAGCTGTGATGTCATCTTTGAAACTCTTTGTGAAGTGGTCATACATGTATGCTGGTGTGGTATTTGATTTACCCTTACTGTACTTCCATCAGGTTGTAGTCCGGCAGACAAGTACCATTTGCAAGGATTGCCACCACCATCATAACCTTTGCACCGAGCATAAAATTTCTTTCGATCAGTCCACATAGTCTTGGCATCAAACTCTTTTTTCACTGCATAGGTCCTGAAAGACATCCTAAACTCCTTCATGCTTGGCCACAACTTTCCCACCTCAATAACTGGGTTCTCTTTGTCATACAAACAAACCAACTCATTATCATCTGCATCATCCACATCATCTGCAGCCTCTCTCATCAGCTGTTCTTCATCCTCATTTGCATTTCTAGGGCCTGTGTTACCATCAGCAGGCAAAGAACTGTCATCCTTCTCCTTATCTTTGTCATCAACTTGAATGCCAAACATTTCGCCATATCAATGTCGGATATTGGTGTAATGACCAAATCTGTTTTTCATTCAACTCTACTACATTCCAGTCAACAACAATCTTCCTAGCACCATGGGTTCCCTCCTCTCCATCTCGTGATCAATCCCTGTATCTTCAGCTACTACAATGGTTCGCCAACAATGCCAACATCTTCTTTTGTGAAACCCATTCATCATCTTCCACCTATGCAGCCATCTTTATGGCACATAACCAACTCTGGAATGAGTTTGCAGATCAATTAGCTCTGCATAAAATTTTACTTGTTTGCTTGCCCACCCTTCTTGCTGATCAATTTCAGCAACCATGGATTATCCATCTTCAGTTCTCACATATTCACCATTATAGTTATCGAAACGTTGCAGAGATACCTCTTGTTCTGGACCCCAAACAATACTCTCCCCAATTCTCTCCACCAATTTTCCCACGGCCTTCTCCTCCATGCTCTCCAATTCCTGGGGATCAACATCTGCAAATTCGACATCCAACCTCACGGTGGTATCTCTATCAATGTCTTGGACACTGCCATCACTGAGCTTGGCTTTACAGGGAAAAAAATTCCACTATAATTGCGAATGTGGTGGCAGAACATGAACCTCCCCTATTTTGTCAATGGCAGGCAGCAATAGTCACTACCAAATCGAGTTCAATTCTAAATCGCCAAGAAAAGAGGGTGGCATTACCGATTTGAAGCACTGTCTCCTCGCTCCATCTCATCCAGCCCTCGCTCCATCTCCTATCCAACCGAGATTCTAAAACGCCAAGAAACAGGGGCAGCATGAGGCCACATATTTATCCAAAATTCAGTGGAATGGGAGTAGTGTTTGGAAAATACTCACTCGCAATAGCCGCTGCAGAGAAAGGCGCTCCACCGGGCCGCAGAGAAGAAACGGCCCCCGGATCCAATAGAGCCCGATTCTAAATCGCCAAGAAACAAAGGGGCAGCATGAGGCCACAGATCCCCCAAAATTCTGGGGAGTGGGACTAGGGTTTCGGGCTCACCTCGCAATAGCTCTGCCGCTGCCGTGCGCTCCACCACCGCGGAGAAGAAACCATTGCCGGAGAAGATGCTTACGGCGGCGCCGCTCGCCCAGTCCAGCACGGGCGAGTCGAGCATGGTCACACAGTCACCGGTCGAGTCGTGGACGGTTGACTCTTCTGCGTGGCCCTAGGTGGACCCCGCTAGTCAGAGCACATAACTCCCAGTGTCCTAACCAAACCTCAGCCTAACTAACAGCCAACTAGCCGCGTAAATGGGTTGTCTTGCTTGAGCTATTTATGCGTTGGGGGACGTTGCATGAGAGCTATTACAACCAACTACGTCGCATGAGAGACAATTCACACCAACGACGTCGCATGGGAGCTATTTGCCCCAAAATCTCACATGGCCAGAGTCCAGGGGCACAAGCATTATCCACTTCACAAGATTACTTTAGTTTAGTAGTACATACTAGTTAGCACAACCAGAGAAGGTTTTCCTAGTGAGCAACCTAGTTGCCTGAACTTCTGAAGAACAAAAACAAGTACGGTGTCAAGATATATTTTCAGAGTAGCTAGTTCCTAAAAATTGACAGCTGAAGGTCGGGGCGTCCTCTAGCTGCAGGTCAACGTCTCCTACAGCTGAAGGTCGCGGCCTCCTCCAGGTGTAGGTCGGGGCCAATCCATGCGTGGGCTGGTGGTCAACCATTTGGCTTGCTAGACTGAATGTCTTTCTTTTTGGACTTGCCGTGGCTGGGGGATGGATAAGCTGGATCGGGGCATCACTCTTCAGCGCATATGCAACCAGGATGATAAACGACATGGGCCGCCATTGCGCACACAGCCTTGGGGCAGCAGCGGAGCCAGAGGTAGACGAAGGCCAGCGTGTCGTGGAGGCGGTTGGGGAGGAAGGCTACAGCGGCAGGTGGAGGATGGCCGCGGCGGTTGCTTCCTGTGGTAGGAGGCTGGTGGCTGCATCGTTATGCTCGATGCTCCAACTCAACTCCGGTGGACGCGACAAGAACGCTGCTTGAGGGAGAATTTTTTTTGCGGAGGTCAAGTCAGTTGTAGCGAGAAGGTCACCTAGCCGGAGATCCACGGGAGTCGCGGGGTGGGGCGGCGGCATCGCTCGAGGATGGCGGGGTGGGGCGGCAGCGGCGCGCGTGAAGGAGGGGTGGGGCGGCGGAGTCGCGCGAGGATGGTGGGATGGGGCGGCGGCGCGCCGTGATCTGGGAAGAATATGGTTGCGCCGGCGGGGTAGACGTGGCGGTGCAAGAAGGTGCCGTGTGGCCGGAGTGGCGGGAGAAGGTGGCCGGCCATGGCGACGGAGGTCGCGCAGCCATAGGGGGGCCAGGAAGCTCGCGCGGAGGCGGGGGCCCCGGGGAGATCATGCGGCGGCGCGGGGTGTGGGGGATCTGGGGTGGGGGTAGGAGATTGGGAGCGATTTCTTTTTTCGCTACCGTTTCCGTGAGTTCAGGAAACCCTATCGCTCTTATATAGGGGCGCTGTGATCCAAATAACTATTTTCAATCCTGGGATTAGAATAGTGTTGTCCCATATATATACCTAAATGCTAAAAAGCAACTGAGTGCTGGTTGTCACGTTTCAGCACTCACCTTTATCACCGTCCAATCGGCGCGATCGAGCCCAGGTATTCCTGGCCGGCACGAACGGTTCGTCCTCCCCCCGCGGACACGTATTCACCTGGGTGGCCCACCACTACCCACACTCCCCGTCCGTTGGCTCACTGTTCGAAACTGCCGAGACCACCGCCCCAATCCTCCCAATCCGCTCCCCATTCTCTCCCTTTCTCTCCCTCCCTCCTCGACGCCAAGCCCCCCAAGCCACAGTTCAACCACGGCCCCCAAGCCGCCGACGACTGCCGGAGAGCGGAGGGCGTGCGCGGCGGTGGTGTTTGAGCGACAGGGCTCCGCGAGTGTGCGTAGGTGCGCGCGGCCCCCGGAGAATAAGGCGGAACGGGTTCAATCTCGTCGCGCCCAGGGCCAAAGGGGTGCGTGCTGAAGGTCGCCGATGGCGCTGCGTGTCTGGTGGCCTAGTGTTCTGGAGGATTCTGGAATCCTGAGGTATGCACCCATCGCCGCCCGTTCTCTCTGCTTTCTGCGTGTGCTCGGTTGCAGAGGGTTTGGATTTAGCGGGGATTCATGCGAACATGGAGGTGGATTTAATCACGCGCCCATAGATTGTAGTGGTTTTGCTTCAGTTAGGGATGAATCGTGGTGCCTCGTGGTGGGGAATCACGGGGTCATGCCGTGAGGGATTTGGTGCTGTGCTGTTAGTTCTCGTGCCAGATCTGTTTGGTCTGAGATGGGCATTTGCTTTTGGCAGATGTTTGGTGAACTTCGTTTAGGATTTTTTGAGTAGTTGCTTCGATTTTGCGCAGGAGTTGCCTGATTGAGGCTATTTGAATTGGCGAAATAGAGCTGTCTGAAGAGTTGCTTCGAACAGCTTATGGAGTTGCTTCGACTTTGTGCATGAGTTGCCTGATTGAGGCTATATGAGTTGGCAAATTTAGAGCTGTTTGAACTACTGGGCGTGGGGGCGTTCACCGAGTTGATTTGACATTGTATACAAGTTGCATGTTCAACATTGATTAAGTTGCCAAAACTTTTTTAGAGCTGTCTGGACTACCTGTACTGGGGCTGTTAACCGAGTTGCTTCGACATTTGTGCATGGGTTGCTTGATTGAGGCTGGATGAGTTGCCGAAACTTTTAAAGGAGTTTGTTTAGTTCAGTTTTCATTGAATAGCGTCGATAGCGGTCGCCATTTGCAACACATATGCTAAAGTATCAGACTACAACTGACCACTTCACGGAATACTTGCTTTTTGTTTAGCCTTGTGTTTGGCACCACACATGGTGCTCCCTGAACCGTGTCTTCCCGTTATACTCATGATAACAATTCATAGCTGTGTTTTGACAAGTGTTTTTGTTTGTTGTTTTCTGCATGTATCTCTTATGGACATCTATTACTGTGTTGTATATTTCCATCACAATTTTTCCAAACTGCAAAATTGCCAATTGTATAAGAGGATTACAAACTTTAAGATGCCCAAACTTTTCTTAATATATAAGATGTCTTATCAATGATGTTGTAGTTTGCCGAAATTTACAGATTGTTGGGGCAACGTTCGAAACAGAATTTGTTGGACTTTTTTTTCTAGATTTTTGTCAGGCCCTTTTTTTTCTAGTATCTTGCCACAAATAAGCATAGAAGTTGTTCGTTAGTCTGAACCAAAGTTGCCTAATCAGTACCTGTGTAAGTTTGTTTTCGTTGTCTAAATCAAGTTTGTGTTGCTTTAATGGTTCATCATTGAACTCTAGGAAATGTCTTTTTTCATGTGTTATAAGCAACCTACAGTGTTACAAGTAGTGAAGTCCCTTTTTTATTAGCAACCTGAAAATACTGTATTATGTGTTTGCAGTGTCCAAAATGTCCGAGGCAAGGAAGGAAAGTGATGGTCAGGGTTTACAAGCAAACCAAGAGGGTGTACGAGGAGCAGAGGTAAGAGCTCTGAGCGTGGCACGGTGGAGTGTTTGTCATGTTTGCCATGTTTGAGTTCCGTGACCTTTTCCAATGCGAAACAGATGAACACATTTTCCCCCAATGCAGGTACACTCACTACAGCAACAGAACCCAACTATGATTGGCTACAAGCGTATGCACACTAAAGGAATAATTTGTCGTGGGAATCGCCCGTCAGACATAGATAGCAATGCCAGTGCACAAGATGATGATTTAGAAGGCAAGGAGGTCACCGAGGAGGGTGAATCAAAGCCAAAAGGCCGAGAAACATGCGGAAATGAGGTATTCATGCATCATGAATCATAGTTTTCAGATTCCATTTTTTTCAAGGCAGTATGGATTTTTTGCGTTCTTTTTAGAAGTTGCGAGATGAATGTGTTATTTTTTTAGCAATTCTAGGTATTGTTTTTGGCTGTTAAATCGTGCGTAAGCAAGGCCACTAGCAGTTTTGAGCATGTTGAAGTTGTAAGAACAAATGATGGTATTCTGTATAGGACAAACATCGCATCATCATGGAAACAATATTGATATTTGCTAATTTCTGTCACACAAAGTTTTACTTAGCCCATTTTTACACACTTGTAGGGTCGCAGGAACAGGGCATCACCAGCAAGGTTGTTCAAACTAAACAAAGATTTAGTGCAATTTCAGAAGGACGAGGTAATTCAAATTGAGTTTGGAGGTCTGTTGCAGATTGCAACATGTAGCATGCCAGGAGACTTAAGTCAAGGTTATGAAGCATTACGACCCTGAAATTTCCCAACTTGTCATCCCAGAGAGGGCAAGATTCCAGAGATGCAGCAAGTGTTCACATGATATGGGGTCTGCCAAACAGGGGAGGAAGGTTTGCTACGAGAATAGAGCAGATTACACATCCAAAATGTAGAAAATCTTCAAGATCAATATTTAAAGGCTCACCAACACTAACATCTTGGTGCAAAATGATCAAGGATATGGCTGGGGCAGCAGATAACAATTTCCTGCATGCTTGGTTGGCGGTCGCCTTCTCCTGTTTCCTTGCTCCTACCACAAGTTTGAACATATCCCCACGGTGTTTTCCTGCTGTGATGCATGTGGATTCGATAACGGAGACGAATGTATGCCAGTTTGTAGTTGATCAATTAAAATTGGCATTCACAGGAGCAGGTGATAAAAACGCTGTCTGCTATTGCGTGATGCATTTAGTTGTAAGTTTATCTTGCTCTTTGTCCCTTTTTCCATAGTTTTTCCTCTTCCTGCTCTTGTTGTTCATCTACTCATTTTTTCCTTTTTGTTTTTGATTTGCCTCATGTAGCTGCTATACCTGGACTCATTGGATGTGGATGAACCGATCGCAAGCACGATTCCAAGAGCGTCGGTTTGGGATTCTGATCTTATTTCCAAGGTCATTAAGAAGGACAAAAAGGGCCAGGGGAGTTTGGCAAGTTGCGGGTAAGTTTCCTCTTATGTTTGTGAAGCACACGACCATTCAGTCACTTTAGTTTTCTTTCAGTTTTGTAAGGAGGTCATATAGAAGTTAGACAACTTTCCAAGCAACTATCAGGCAACACACTATCATTAACTAGGCAACCACATTTTTTTCCTAAGCAACTCACCAGATGTGTGTTATCCCTAGTCAAAACATGTGTTGTTATTTTGTTAAACCAATCATAGGAAATACAGACTTATACTTTCAGGCAACCACACATTTAATGCTTGGCAACTCACAAATAGCTTGAGTAGAGATAGTTGCATACTCACCAGGTTTTCCCCCCCTTTTTTTGGTTTTTTCTTTTTGTTTGCATTTTTCTCACACTTCAAATTATAGCTCAAGACCGAGTTCGCTCGCTTTGCCGATGAAAGCTTATTTGGCAGTCTTGATCACGTCACAAAGTTCGTGGCAGCAAGGCTCCCCAACTCATACGACTCAAATGTGAGTTGCCTTATACATTCCTCTTTTCGCTTGTATTTTTTGTACCTGTTCTAATATACGTGACCCCAATGTCCTCTCTCTCTCTTTTGGTGTGCGCAGAAACAAAAGAAGCTTGTCGGGATGGTGCATGAAATATGTTCTGAAATATCACACTCAACGGGCAAGATCGTACAGGGAATTGGGAAACTTGACGATGATGGCGGCACAACTAGCGTGCCAGCAGCTGACAATGTTGCTCGTTCAAGCAGTTCATGTTCAAGGGAAATGCGCGAAGCTGGTGGAAATGACCCCCACACACTTCCCAGTGATGAAGAATCTTACCAGTCGGGGAGTGACACAGACGATGGCCACGAGGACGAGAGTGAAGAATCAGACGGTGCTGAAGGTGACTCCGATAGCGATGATGCTGATGGTGATGGGAACATGCATGGAGAGATCAATAGTGGCGGCGATGATGTCCAGGACCAGGAGGATGAGCAAGAAGAAACACGACGGGAGGAAGCAGAGGTAGATGTTGGAGACCTTGAGACGGAAGATGAGAAGGAGGATGAAGATGGAGACAAAGAAGAAGATGAGGAGGATGACGTGAACAAACATGAGGAGGACAAGGAGGGCGACGATGGCAACGATGGTGGTGGCGGGAATGGGGGTCCGTGACGGACCAATCGGCAGAGGTCATAGTGGTGGCACTAATGAAGATCGGGCCAAGGATGGGAGTCATGAGCCAGCTGAAAACAACTCCAAAAGCGAAGAGGGTGCATCTATGCAGTATTGGATTAAGAGGAAACAAAACACTCAAGAGATTGAAAGCCGAGAACCATTTTCGTTGTTGGATCTTGTCAAGCTAGATGCCAGAAAGGAGGGCATCCCTCCTGACATCCCGATGCTGGAAGTTGCCTATGTGTCAGATGGTTTACCTGTTGGTTGGGAAATGAAACGGATTTTTAAAGAGCTGATTGACACCGGAATTTAAGAAAACATTTGAATTCAGACCGAAGATATCTGCCCCGGAAGACACGAATCGAACTGATGCAACAAGTTTGTGGTTTAAGTCACACGCCACAGCAGCCGGACCTGTGCATCAAGTCGTCAGAAGAAGAAAAGGCCGCCCACCAAAGCCACCGAAGAAGCAAAGGAAGGTGACCTTCATAGATCAACCAACCGTTGTAACATGTGATGTTTTGGATCAGCTGGGAGTTGAGTACATGAGTAGGAATGAAGCAAGAGGTCAAAGCATGAAATGTCAGGAACCAGGCAGGTGGGTATAACTCAGGAGGCAACTACAGTAGATAATCAGGCAACCACCTTTGAATTGCAAGCAACCATGACCAGCAGCAAGACAACCCCTGGGTTTGATCATTCAAGCAAACCAAGCATGCCAAGTGAGGACCCAGTTGCACATTCAAGAAACTCAGGACCAGATGCAAGGAAATTGTCTGTTGATGCAAATGAATCATATGTAAAGCAGTTTCAGGCAAGTACCAGTGCAGACTGGGCAATGCAGAACAAGAGTAGTGCAACTCATTGCCATGTACAGGCAAGTCTGCCAGGGAAGTCAGTTGTCCCACTCGTTACAACAAACGGGGTTCAAAACAAACCTTATGATGGAGGAAAGGAACACGTAAGGGAAATTCACACACATATAGTGGAGCAAACTGCAAATGAAACACTCCTTCCAGTTTTGGCAAGTAAGGGCAATAATGAGGCCAGTGAGGGGCACATTCAACCAAAGGTTACAGTGAAACAACCTGCCTCTGCCCCAATTACTATTTTGAAGAAGTCACCAAGCACTAAGCATCACGCAGCAATGGTACAGAAGAGGGAAACACTTGGGGATCTCAATGGTTGTGGCCAACAAAAACAACATGCCATCGAGAAGAAGGAAAAGAGTATTACAAGAACAACAACAAACAAGGAAAACCAGCCACCAGAAATGTCTAGGGTAGAATTGAGTGAAGCAGCAAAAATCAATGATATCCGTACAAAGTGCATTGTTACAAGCAGCAAGTTGGATCAAGGTCAGCTGGGCAGTACCATAGGCATGGGGGATAGCAAATCTGGATGCCAACAACCAGAAATACGAGTTGCACACCAAGATCATGATGCACTTGATCAAACACATGCTCAAAGGCCGCAAAGCTCAGAGGGATGAATATTGCCCTGCACCTCCTTTCAAAGATAGGGCTTGATGAAATTTTTGGATCAAGCATGGTTGAAGAATTGGCAAGGCCTGCAGGATTTTTGACGATCGCTACAACCAAATGGTTATGAGTTGGGGTCTATTGATATTCCGGGAACAAGCATCGATGAAGGTGTGTTGGAAGTTGAAATGTCAAAGCAACTCATCGGGGCAAGCAGTGGCAATGTTGACATGTGTCCTGAAGCAAAGGGGAAAACACCCGTGGTCATCGAAATCCCTGATGAAGGTGTGTTGGAAGTTCAACTGTCACATCAAATCAACAGGGCAAGCAGAAGCATTGTTGACATGTACCCAGAAGCAAGGGAAAAAACATCCATGGTCACTGAAATCCCTGATGATGAATTGCTTTGGGACTTAGAAGAAATTGACTTAGCGTGTGAAGAAGCAGAGAAAAGGGCTCAAGGCAGAAGGACACGGTATAGCATGGAGAACTTATCACCTACCAACTTCCAAACGCCTGAGAAAACATGTTGGAAGGATGGAGAATTTGGTTCCAGTAGCAGCTCAGGAGAAATCACGAACAAATTTGAGAGACGCATCATCAAGCCACCAAAGATGCAAGAGGTCACCTTTTGTGGATTACAACGAGAATAGGCTTTCTCACTACACCCCAGTAGTAAACAGGCTGTATGCTGCAGTCCTTCTACATGCAAGATTGAGTGAGGAAGAGTCTGGACTTGAAGACATGAGGTACAGTGCTATCACTGCCTATCTTACACTCACTATCCCTTTTTATTTACGGGAAGGCAAGCAAACAAATATATGTTGCAGGCAAACACCAACCAAAATTCTAGGCAAGTGATGTGTAAACTGTAGGCAACTTTTCTGTACACCATATATGGTTGAAACATAGGCAGCTAAAAGGGATAGTGAAATCACAATTCTTATGTAGTTTTTGTTCTTTACTACACCTAATTACCCATACTCTATATGACTTATATGAGTTCCTTTTTTTCATGCAGCCCTACTATTGTTGATTACGATGGTTACCATGTTTCACTCAGAGAACTCACTGACTCAATGAAGAAGACCGGTCATGTCAAGTCGCACGTGTTCGAACTAATTATCAACGCTATAATGCGGGACTTGCCTGCAAATTCCAAGAAGATAATCATGCTCACGATTTTAGGTACATAACCTCTTTCTCTTCTTTCGCTGGTAGAACTACCACTTTTTGCTCTTAAGCAGTTTGAGCAGCATTTTTCCACTTAAACCAACTTTTTTTCATTATAAATTGCTATAACTCCTTTCTTTTTTTGCATTTTGTAAGAATTTCTAGAAGTAAACAAAAATTGCTATAAATTGCTATAACCCCTTTCTTTTGTAAGAATTGCTATAACCCCTTTCTTATTATCTTTACATACAGCAGCCAATTTTCATAGGATATCCAAAAACCCCTCAGATTGAAAATACTGACTCCCTCCCATTTTTTGCTAGACCTTTACTAACAAGTTGCCCACAATACCAACAAGCTCAACAAAAACTGGCCACTAGCTCCATTTTGCTAGAACCTTAACAAACAAGTTGCCCTCTTACGATGTGCATTTGCATTTTTATTTTATTTTATTCTTCATAATTATGGCAGACAAGGCTTCAGCAAATGATTTGGAACACTCAAGGGATAAATGCCAAATTCAACAAATCAAATCATTTGGATCGGAAGGATATGGTCAGTACCAAGTAAAATGTTGTTGTCTTGTTTACATTTGGCATATATATAGCAAAATGTTTCCTCACTTGCTCTTTTTTCTTTGATCACACACTCGTCATGCAGATCATGTTCCCTATTCTAGAGAATCTAGACAGAGCAAATCGTGTATCAGCGGACCACTACTGGCTTTTCAATGTCAATATTGGGGACCGCAGGTTCGAGGTGTTTGATTCATGGAGGAGCCTGGCACAGAGCAAAACTCTTGACGACAATTCTAGATTGATTGCTGCAATAGTGCGTTCATTGTGGGACCAGCACTACCATGAATCACGCATAAGCTTGGATGATTTTCGCTTGAAGGAAATTGATGTTCCAAAACAAGATAATGAGTGAGTTCTTTCATCGTTGCACTGTCTCCATCAGAGAAACATGACTTCTTTTGTGCTTCTATATATGCTTTTCATAAAATGGTCAGAAGTTTACACCCATGTTTTCTATATGTTTTTGCGAGTTATGATTGTGGCATTTTCACTTCAACAATAGCGAGTGTGTGGGAAGCGAGGAACTTGCCAAACTTCGGTCCGAAAGACATCCCCAACATCAGGAAGAACATCACAAGTTCTTTAATTAACACAGTTGCCAACAAAGCACCATGGCAGACTATTTTGAAGCTTTGACTTAGTAGTGGTTTGTCACACAACAGCATATATTTATTTAGCATTAATAAGATAGTTTGTAGTACCTTTTTTTAAATTTTTTACACTGTCAAGTTATTGTCCAACTTATTGTCTTGAAAAAAAATAAGTAATCAAAGCCCCAAACACCGAGACAGGAATTAGTACAAAGGTCACAAAAATTAAATATTACAGCTCATACGGCATAAGAGTTGCCTGACATCCAAGCTTAAATTGTCTAACACCCATATATGAGTTGCCTAACATGGGGTGGGGGGATATGATCTATGGTAATTCCAGAAGAAGACATGAATCTAGTTCTTGATTTAGGAAGAGTTTGCCCCAAACACCAAGACAGGAATCTAGTTGTTGTCCTCTGTTTTTCCTTCTTCAAACCAAACGACCAGGGAAATTTGCTGCATTGTGTTCAGATGAATCGCAGAAGGAGCATTTGTTCTTCCTCTTCGAATGCAACTCCAGTGCTGACCGCAACCGTTTACTTTTCGCACGACCTTTAGTTGTTGATTTAGGTGGATCCTTAGGAACCCCCGCAATTAGCGTAGACCACCCTGAGCCTGGTGTTGCTGGAGCAGCTGAATTGGCTGCCATAGGACCAGTGGTATGTGACCATGGTGTGCCTTACCACGACTCTGAGGTGGTGCAGGACCAGCCATGGGCAGAGCAGTCACCTTTTGTTTTTTTCTTGGTCTTGTTGAAATGATTAAGCTCTGTATGCGCCGCCCTCATGTGCTTCCTCAAAATTGCTGCACCAAAGATCGACCCGAAGCAACTCGAGCTAGACTAGCAAAATCCATTGACAAGTTAGCTTGACGGACTAGCTTCTTCGATTGTGGTGGCATCTCATCCGGCTCTGCCTCAATAGAAGCTGCAGCACCTGGTATTGCTTGCTGTGTCCACCTTCTCAGTATGTATTGGGCAGGAATTACATCGACACCAATGTGTGTAAAAATTCTCAAAATATGGCAACACAACATTCCATCTTTGGACATCTTGCAACAGTCACATTTGTAGTCACCAGCTTCGACTTCTGCTGTCACATAATAGCTTATAGAACAATAATTAGCAACCCATCCTTCTCTGTTTGGGTAAAGCTCAAACAAACTAGCACCATGCGGATGGACATTGTATTTCCCAATTAGTTCAAACTCGGTTCGGAACTTGAGGTAAATGTCCCTAGTGTAGGCTTCATAGGCTTGTTTCTCGATTGGGAAATCAGACCACAACTGAACCTCCAAGTGGTCTGTCCTATAGTCATTTCCGCCCTCACGGACAAGCACATGTGTCTGTATTTTGTCATACTTCTTAACAAAGTTCAACACAGGGTTGTGCGGGTTCACATAACGCTTAAGAACTGCATTAAAACCTCGCTCATTGGGTAGACTGCAAGAAGGGAAAAAAACCGGTGTTTGAAGTAACACGGCACCCATGTCGCCGGTACTCATACAGCTTATCAAAGTGGGTTCCAGCAATAAAAGGCCACTTATCCTTGAAGCCTGTCCATTTTGTCTCAAATTCTCCTGGAGTGAAGCTAAAGTGAACTATATCATTGAAATCTTTTGACAATCCTGGGTTCCTTCCAACTAAGCCGCCATGTTTTTCCTGAGCTTTCTTCATTATGTGCCACCGACATCGACGATGCACAGAAGTAGGGAAAATGTTTTCAATGGATTGTGCCATCGCCCAATCTTGGTCAGTGATTATGTTGTCTGGTGCTAGACCATCCATTGCTTCAAGGAATGTACCAAATAACCAATCAAAACTTGTCTCTAACTCCTGCCTAACAAAGCCACACCCCAACATGAACGTCTACCCATGACGATTTATCCCAATGAATGGAGCAAACGACATGTTATACATGTTAGTCATGTATGTTGTGTCAAAGCATATGCAATCATGATAGGATTCTTTGTAGGCTTTTCGTGCTGGTCCATCAACCCAGAATATATTCTCAACCTTGTCTTCTGCATCATACTTGATCTTGTAGAAGAATTCTGGATATGTCTTCTGTATATCTTTGAAATAGGCAACCGTCTGAATCATATCGCCTTCTTTAGTTACATCCATGTTCAAGCTTGACTTCAGGTTCGTGATGTGCTTGTTAGTATAAGGAACAATCAACTGTGTGCCATAGTAATCCGACATGATGTGCATCATTCGGCCTGCTCAAAAAAGAAAAACAAGATTGGGCGATTTAAAACCTTCCCAACAGGAAAATGATAGGGAAATTAAAACCCTAGGGCACAAGACTCGCTGAAATGGAGACCACTAGTCTTTTTTCAGGCATTTTTAGTTCAATTTGCTTTATTAACAGCCAACATGGCATGATATGTAACCGCAATCAAATGCATGTCTCTGCTCACAGCATATGTAGGCAATCAGAAACCATTTTTTTGACGACATTTTGCTTACCACCCCTGACACACACTTTTTTTAATTCAAGAAGTTATGCCAGTAGGAAATATATAACTGCCACCAAAAAATTAGTTGTTTGCATATGTGCCAACAGTTTGCCTACTCATGCTAGTTCTTGATGCTCAAAATAGAAAAACAGAAACGTTAGTAAGAAATATATCTACTTTTTCAACCACATCTAGTTGCTTGTATTTTTGTACAATAGTTGCTAGAAATCTTAAAAAACTCAGAGCATCAAGAACCAGCCAATAGTTGTCTATCATCCACAATAGCCTGCCTCAACAATGAGAAACTTGCGTAACTAGTTTTTTGCCGCACTACTATTGTTGTCGCCTACCATATGCAAAGCAATAAAACACTGAATTTTTTTAGTTGCTTGCATTTGTGACAACATTTGCCTACTCATGCTCCATACTCATGCTCAAAACAGAAAAACAGAAACGTCAGTAAGAAATATATCTACTTTTCAACCAAATCTAGTTGCTTGCATTTTTTTACAACAGTTTGCTAGAAATCTTGAAAAAGACAGAGCATCAAGAACCAGCCAATATTTTTGTCTACCATCCACAATAGTCTGACTTAATAATCAGAAACTTGTGTAACTAGTTTTTGTCGCACTAGTATTGTTATCGCTTGCCATATGCAAAGCAGTAAAACACTGAATCCAAGCAACTATTTTCTACTGCCACCCACTCACCTGTAGTTAAGTTGCAATTATGAAGCTTTTTTAGGAACAACTTCTCTTCTGGGGGTATGCCCTGGTGCGATCGCAAATATTTAGTCAATGAAGGTTTCTCAATCAATGGATGGTATTGCTCAACAATAAAATAAGTGACCTCCCAACGGCCATCAATCAATTTTACTATCATCTTGGCTTTGCACCCACTCTGTATTATCTTTTCTCTTTTCCGTTTCTTCCTCTTCTTCTTTTGTCAAGAAAGATCATCAAGAAACACAATTACATTGTCTTCTCCATCATCAGCATTCCCACCTTCGAAGGATCTTCTAGCATTTCAATGCTAGGTGCGGTCACGCATCGCGTGGTCATCGCTTTTGGGTTTGGCGAAACTTGTTGCAAACAAACCGGTACTTGTCTATTTCGCCAAAGAATAAAGAGACCATCCGGAAGTGTTCATCTTGATTGAAAAACCCACATGCTGAGCATAAGCATTATAGTGTTCTCTTGCACCTTGCAAAGTGTCAAACCTTGTACCTAATGAAGGTTCCTTTGGCTGGGACCACACTTCATCATCGTTGTCAACGTCTCCCCCTGCACCCTCATGCCCACCAGTCCCACCTGTTGCACCCAAAGTATCTGTGTCATCAAGTGTGTGCTCTTCTGTGTGCATTGCTTGCATGGCAGGGTCAGCAACATTTTGCGTGGTTGGAGGGTTTGGAGAGTCAGACACGAACTCATGGATATTGTTCAGTAGGGGTGCCTTTTATGTAGAAGGTTGTGTGCAAAGACATGGGCTCAATGTTGTCCACTCCAACATTGGCTGGCAAGTCCCAATTAAGGTCATCCGACAATTCGTTAAGGTCAATCATCTCCTGCATAATTGGCAAATAATAAACACACAAGTTAGAAGATGGAATCAACTACTGACCAAATAAGTAGGAATAATACATCAACTTCAGGCAACAAGATCAACCAACACACAATGTCTTATTTCATATTTGCATGCACCAATCAATACAACAGAATCAGAGATGACAAATAACCGTTTTTCTCTTTTCAGGTGGAGAAATCAGGGTCAGGGGGAAAGAGGTGCAGATGAATGTTGAGTGGGAGTATTATCAGAAGAACATAAGACGACAATCCCAGTGAATCTCTAGTTTGCAAATGTATTGGAAAGTGTTGATATATTTTGTAGTAGTATAACTACTAAATGACTTGTTTTGTGTTTTTGTTCCTCAAATTATGACCAGTTCTGCTTTTTTAATTGGGGTTCCTCACCCCAGGTGCTTCAATGTCATGAGCACAACCGTCCCATGGTTTTCGCCTCGTTTTTTCCACTTCTTACACACTTGCAGGTTAATAGGGTCGGAGTCGAGCAGCAGAAGGTGGCACCAACCACAAGCTCAAGGTATCAAGTATCACAATCTTTGAACATAGCATTTTCCATCATAGTTGGGCAGCACAAGCACAAGCACAAGGTCACAAACAACAAACACTTTGCTCACCATGCACATTACTTTTGCCTAAGCACATGCATACTTGCCATGAGTAATGTGGTAACAGGTGGCAAGCCTAGACAGTCTTGAACTTGCTCATACTGACACATTTTCTATAATTGCTTGCATTATTGGCAACAGTTGCCTACTCACCCGACACACAATTGCTTGAAACAAAGATGCTAGTAAGAACATGAACCTAGTTGCTTGCATTTTTAACAACATTTGCCCACCAACCTGACATGCTCTTCCCATGTTCTTTTTTTGCTCGAAACAGAAACGCTAGTCCAAATATTTTTTCCTAGTTGCTTACATTTTAAACAACAATTGCCTACCATTGATGCATACTCTTGCTCAAAAATCCTAACAAATACATCTACCACATCTACTTTGCCTTCAAGAATTAGAAAACTAATCTGGTTTTTGCACTTTTTGTGTTTGTTGCCTACAATGTGCACCAGTTTTGTTGCCCTAAACATGAACTTGTTTGCTCATGCTTTGCAATACATTTGCCTACTCATCACAGATCTCGTTGCTTACTTTTTTATTCTCTTTCCTTCTCTACAGAAGAACAACAGAGCATAGAGAAAACTCATCATGGACATATGGTAGGGGGAGGGGAGGGGCAGGAGGTTAGGGGTGGAGGTTGTGGGAGATCCACCATGAAGAAAGAACAGGGAGAAGGGTAAAAAAATGCACCTCTATTCACAGAAAATAGTTTATCTTTCAGTTGATCTTTCAGTTGATCTTTGTCGAAGCTCTACTGTTTCAGATCTATGGCGATGTGTAGGCTGGAGGGTTCCTTGGGGTAGAAGAAGGGGTGATATGAGGGAGCAGGTGGAGAGAATGGTTCCTTGGGAGAGAAGGATGGGCAGAGAGGAGGGGAAGCACGTGATTGCGAGGGAGGGGCAGGTTGGAGGAGAGATGGTGGCCACCAATCTCGTCCTCCCATCGCGGGCGAGGGATCGCAAGGCGTATACATCGGGGACCAGAAGTTTCCTTTTTTGCTAGGGGGACCAGAACTTTCCAAATCTGGCAGGTTGCCAGGGATCCTTACCCAGCACTCTGTTGCTGCCTAGCCCCGGGACAGTGGACGGTCATGTCTACTAAGCACCGGACATGTTTGCTTGAATGGAAATAAGCTGTCAATAGATATTAGTTGTCAACTATTAAAAAAAAACAATATCGAAGGCATAAATATGGCTGAGAAACTCACATAATGGTAGAACTGGAGGCATCTGCACGTCGACCCAGATGTCGATATTACCTTCAATATCATCTTCCGGACGAATATCAAAGATGATAACCATATCATGCTCAAATGCATAAGCCTTGCATAGTGCTTGCCAAGTTTTGCATTCAAAATAGGTGTAGGTGTCTGCATTGTATAATTTTGCGTCGAAAGTATAACCATGCTCGGTCTTCAAATAAACTCTCTTTACCTCCATAGTTTTCCTATGACTGAAACCAATCTTATCCAAGACAAACATTTTTGCATGTCAGGGGATACACTAGTAGAATAGTAAAAATTTAAAATTATAAGTTGAAGCAAATGAAGCATAAGTCATGCTTAATTACGAAAAAAGACTTGTCGTTGTGACTTACTGTATCCACTTCGAAGGTCTCATCCAACTTGATGCGGAAGCGTCTACCATCAACTAGGAAATTTCTGTCGCACATGCCGCGCTCGTCTTCGCGGTATTCGCACATAACAAAATCCTTTTCGTCGTCAGACATTTCCTACGTTCATAGTTGAAACATTAATTAATAAACACTTACTATTCTATTAATTCAACTAATTCAACTAGTTCTATTAATTCAACTAATTCAACTAATAAGCACTTATTAAAAATAAACAAGTTCTATTAATTTTCTTACTAAAAATAAACTAGCTAGTTCTATAGTAAAATTTGAATTAGACCATCAAATCTCATATATCAAAAATTTCTTATTAAAAATAAACTAGTTCTATTAATTCAACTAGTTCAACTAAGCACTTACTATAAATAAAAATAATTAACTTTCTTACTAATTCAACTAAGCACTTACTAATTCAATTTAGCACTTACTAATTCATCTAACATTAATCTCTCCCTAATAATAAAGCACGGATTGAGTCTTCGGGTTCACCGTCACAATACGCTTTCTTCCTGTGAATTTACGCTTTCAATTTTTTCACCTATATTATTTTCTATACCCGAGGTGGTACTGTTTTACCTGCGTATCCAACGGTTCATTTTTGCCTCCACATCCACGCTCGTTGCATTGGGCTGCTTTGACCTGGCCCATCCCTGTGCAACTTCCCGGCCCGTCTATGCCACAATCAATTGTGCTAGCCTACAGTTACGCTAGAGCAGGGTCTTTCTACAGTCAAAATAATCCCACCTTGCTCTTTTACACCTAATCTCGGCGGCATGAGGAGGAGGCCATGGGGGAGTAGGGCGGCGCCAGGTAGTGGTGCTGGACGCCGACCCATAGCCAGCAGGATGCGGCGGGACGTCCATGGCGCTCCGGCAGGTCGCGGACGATAGAGGGGGGATCAGAGATGAGTGGGGGAGAGAGGCGCGCGGCTGCGGAGCTCACTCACCTCGCCGGTGAACCCCGCTGGACGACAGCGAGCAAGGGGAGGTGCGGGAGACTGAGGCGCACGCAGGTGAGGAGGACCAAGGTAGGAGAAGGGGGCCAGACAAACTGCGGAGGAGATGGGCTCGCCGACCGAAGCGCAGGGCAGGTCTCCTAGGAGATGGAGAGATTAATCGAATGGAGAAGAGGCTGCGCGATGACCATCTTGTAGATAAGATAAGGCACGCACTTGCCGATGGCCTGATGGCCTACCGCTTTTTCTTATCGATTAAAAGCTGCTGGATGGACTACTATTACTTTGCTGCTATTTGTTTTTACGACTAAGGCTTAGTGTTCAGTCCCTCAAAAAAAGGCTTAATATTCAGAGAGTGGTGTTTTGGCACATGGAAGCGTGTGCTCCTGATTTTTAAAATGTGTTCTAATCATATTTTGAAATGTCAAGAAATTTCAAGAAAAAACTTGACGTGTACATCTCGATATTGTACATGCTCATAAAGTCGTTTCGCAAAAAATCGATAAATTATGTGTCACGTGTGAAAAAAACAAAATCCGGTGTTAAAAATTGTTTTTCACAAGACATCCTTTTATCTTTTTTACACAAGCCACAAAAAATATCGGTATTCTTCGAAACTTGACGTGCACACATATAATATCGAGATGTATGTGCCAAATTGTTTTTTGAAATATTTTTTCGCGTGCAGGAGCGCACTCTCCCGGGAGCACCAACGGATTTTCGTTCGTGTTCATGCATATCATATCTTACAAATGCATTAGTAGTTACAATAATTAAAATACGTGTCACTGAAATATTAGAAAGAAATATTTCTTAAAGGAAACGATATTTGGAGCTTTCTTGTGGACTAGCTGGTCATCGATACATTCCTCCACTCTAGATGTTACCGGTGCCGTTGGTGAGATATAGAGGAGAGATGGAGGGATGAAGAGTTGAGAGAGTACGACAACGGTGCATGTTGCTCGAACTGGGTGAAGGAGGGGCCGCGTCCTATTTCGCCCCATCGTCGACTAGATAGAGAGAGAGAGACAGAGAGAGAGACAGACAGAGAGAGAGAGAGAGAGAGAGAGAGAGGCGTGGTGATGGCTACGACTACAATTTCCTTGGTCCTTCATGTGGCTACTCCCCTCCGTTGTACCAACTCTCCCGCAGCTTTGCGTGCCTCAATCTTGGTCCTCCTTGAGCCCTATGATGGTTTCAAGGTTAGTTGTTGCGTTGGCGCAATCGATGGGCTCCTACCGCTGACGACAGCGCATGAACAAAAGAGCACCAAACATTGCATGCCAGCAGTTTCACACTAAAGTAAAGATAAGGGAGGCAGAAGCGGATTGTGCACAACGAGGTAAACTATTGAGTAACACAAACTCTCAATTTTCATGCACAATTGCAACACAAGGGATCTTTTTTGCATGCACAATTTTCATGAACAACAGATGTATTTTGCACATAATTGAATACATATAAACTTTTCTCCCGTTGCAACGCACGGGCATTTATGCTAGTATATCTAATTCATCTATAAGTAAAAGTATATAAAAAAAACTAACTCATTTAATTAACATTAATTAATATCTATCTAATTCATCTAATTCATCTAACTTTTGACATTAATATCTAACTTTTCTACCTAATTCATCTAACATTTGACATTAATCTAACATTCTTATCTAGCTAATTCATCTAATTTCGATCATCTAATTAACAATTTGACATGCATTAATCTAATTCATTTAGCTAGCTAAAACTTTGACATTAATCTAAAAAACTGAAAACAGAAAATAAGTAAAAAAAAGTGTGTGTGTGTGTGTATACAAGACGCTGCTGTGTGTAATAATGTCTGCGGGGCTTGATTGGGGCGGCGGCAGGCGGCGATTGGCCGTGGCTGACGGCGGTGCAAGACGCATATACAATGACGACGGGGGCGACGGCGACGGCGGCAGGACGGCAACGGCAATGGCGGCGAGGCGGCAACATGGACGGCGACGACGCACGGCGGGGGCGGCGACGGGTGACGGCGCGGGACGGGGCAGCGTACGGGTCGGCGGCGCGGGACGGGCAGCGTACGGGGCGGCGGCGATGTTGTAATAGATTGGAGAAGTGGCAGATGAAACTGAAATTTTTTAAAGTGTTGTATATATAGGATGGACCTTTAGTACCGGTTGGAGCCACCGACCGGTACTAAAGGTCAAATTTGGCCAGGCCAAACGGCGGGAAGAGACCCCTTTAGTACCGGTTCGTGGCTGAAACCGGCACTAAAGACCTCACCTTTAGTACCGGTTGGTGCCATGACCCGCATCGAAGGCGGCGGCGCTTCCACTCCGCAAAGGCACAAAGTTTAGTCCCATCATTGAAAGAAGGGCAGCCAGACCGGTTTATAAACCCAATCGCGGCTACTCCTTCGAGCTCCTTCTAATGCAAAGCTTCTCAGCCTAAACTACTGCTTCTGCCAGGCCTATTTAGCCTTATGGTTTGCATCTGACCCAACTACAGGTTGGGTTTCTAGTCGTATGCAAGCCGCTGTGGCCCAGTAGGTGGGCTTTTTTATTTTTTTTATTTTCTGCTTTATTTATTTTCTTTTATTTATTTGTGAGTTATTTATTGCTGTATTTAGAGTTTCTTTGTCAATATTTTTGCTTTAGGTACAAAAATTTACAAACTTTCTGTTAGTTCAGTACTTTTCAAATTTGAATAGTTTAAATTTGAATTATTCGAAATTTGTATGAATCACTAGTTTGTGAATAACTTTACTCTGAAAATAGATTTTTCAATGATTCTTTTTTCTTATGTTTAATATTAGTGTGTTTTATCATTATATTCAAATTGGTAATATTTAGGTTATGAAATCCCTTTCTACTAAATGAGTTTCGTCTGATACCCTGATACTTCGAAAGAGATTGTCCATTTTGTACATGAAGTGCATCCAGTTTTTGCCGTAACCCTCTCTACATTTTTGCACATGCAACGTGGGTGAAGAAATGATGATACCATGCCAACTTTCAACCTTTCCAGAGTTCATTTGTACTGCTTTTCAATTTCAGGGTCATTTAGCTCAAAAAAAATCAGTAATTGCATGAAAAAATAGCAAATGATGTCAGAAAGGGTTGAAAGTTGATCATGTGGCTTTGAATGGTGCATACTGAATGCACAAAAGGTCTGGAGTTGTAATAAGTTTAAAAAAATGAAGTGCCTTTGTAACAGATGAGTTTTCGTCTGAAACCCTGATACTTTGAAAGAGATTGTCCAGTTTGTACACGAAGTGCATCCAGTTTTTGACGTAATCCTCTCTACTTTTTGCACATGCTATGTGGGTGAAATGATGATACCATGCCAACTTTCAACCTTTTCAGAGTTCATTTGTAGCGCTCTTCAATTTTAGGGTCATTTTAGCTCAAAACAAATCATTAAATGCATGAAAAATAGCAAATGAAGGCAAAAAGCGTTGAAAGTTGATGACGTGGCTTTGAATGGTGCATACTGAACGCACAAAAAGTCTGGAGTTGTAATAAGTTTTAAAAAATGAAGTGCCTTTGTAACAGATGAGTTTTCGTCCGAAACCCAGATACTTCGAAAGAGATTGTCCAGATTGTACACGAAGTGCATCCATTTTTTGCCGTATCCCTCTCTACTTTTTTGCACATGCTATATGGGTGAAATGATGATACCATGCCAATTTTCAACCTTTTCAGAGTTCATTTGTAGTGCTATTCAATTTCAGGGTCATTTAGCTCAAAACAAATAATTAAATGCATGAAAAATAGCAGATGAAGGCAGAAAGAGTTGAAAGTTGATGACGTGGCTTTTAATGGTGCATACTGAACAAACAAAAAGTCTGGAGTTGTAATAAGTTTTAAAAAATGAAGTGCCTTTGTAACAGATGAGTTTTCGTCCGAAACCCTGATACTTCGAAAGAGATTGTCCAGTTTGTACACGAAGTGCATCTAGTTTTTGCCGTAACCCTCTCTACTTTTTTGCACATGTTATGTGGGTGAAATGATGATACCATGCCAACTTTCAACCTTTTCAGAGTTCATTTGTAGTGCTCTTCAATTTCAGCACTACTACAGGAAGCTTCTAACGCGACACTACGATCGGAGACCCTTCGACGGAACTGTGTGCGATGCCATAATCCCAAACGGTGGTGTAAAAAACCGTCAAAAAAGGTGCAAAACATTTACGATGACGGATGCATCAAACACGGTTTAGATTTTTGTTCCGTGTGCGAAGCAGGGCATACGGTTGATCCAGATGAACTGTTTGTGATTAGACAAAACAACAGAAACGGGCGGCCATATCAATGCGTGTGCGATATATGACATACGGTTCGCTCCAATGAACTGTTTGCTATTAGGGAAAGCAATGGAAATGGTCAGCCAGATCAAGGTGTGTGTGATATACAACATACGGTTCAGTCGAATGAACTGTTTTCGATTAGGGAAGAGAACATAAACGGTTCAACTTAACAAAATGTGTGTGATACGCGGCAAAAAGGCCCGGAGGTTAATTCGAGAACAAGTACACAGAGGTTAATTGGACATACATGACTTATAAGTTTCACTGAAATCATATCAATTTTTTTGGAAAACATTTAATTGCGTTGAATGTATATAATGTTCCGTCCTATTAGTTGAATTAACCTTGAGGTCCATGTTTTGGAAACATGTCGTAAAGTAAGGGGATAGACCTTCATTCAAGTCAATCAACATGTGTTCAAAAAACAAAAATTTATCAAAAAGTAATGAGATAGACCTTCTTCAAGCCAATCAACATATGTACAAAAAACAAAATTTTTAAAAAATTACAAAACAAGGACCTCTAGATTAATTCAACTAATATGATGGAACACTATATACATTCAACGCAATTAAATGTTTAGAGTGACCCATCACATCAGTTAAATTAACATCGAGGCCACTTCCCATCCGGTCACCCATCTGATGACTACTCCAGCCTCAGCACACTTAACTTGGGAGTTCTGTTAGATGAGCTATCGGTAGGGAAGCTGGTCCTTGCTGTTGTAGGATCCCTCTTTGCATCCTTTATTGGGCACCCGGATGACCGACTATTGCCGCCCAATGGTCAATGCCACGTCCCCCGCATGGAAGTTTTTGCATCGAGTAACTTCATCATCACGCCGCGCTCGGCGCAACCGCATGCACACGAACGTGCGTGATCATGCACCGGCCCCAAACACTGACAACACAACTTATAAATTGATGGATGGAGTACTAGTTACAATGATGCATATAATTAAGCAAAGGGATCGCACATGTCTGTATCGACTAGAACGAGAATGCAATAGCACAATAAGAATTAAGGCCACGATGATGCGATCGCAGTGGTGGTTACAGGAGGCAAGAAGAAAGATGCATCCATCAACGTATGACCTCCTCCTCCTCAACTTAGTGCGCCGGGCCACCGACCGGTGGCTAAGGAGCGACAGCTTTTGTGGCGAGGTCAAGGTGCTTCTCAGCAATGGCATCCAAGGCTTCTAGCCGGTTGAAGAAGGCCAGCGTCGTAGCGCCCTCACTGGCCTTGTAGATACCTATGTACACGATTCGCTCGTACACATGGATGTGTAGGTCGACGGTTTCTTGCAGGGTGAGGCGCCTCGCGGCGAGCGCGACCTCCTGGTGGACATTCTTCATGGTGTCGGCGGGTAGTCGTAGGGCCACCAGTGCTTGAAAGAGGTTCCGACCATGGAGGCCGATTAGGGTGGCAGGCAATGAGGAGCCCGGACGCATGGGCTGGAGGAGTACGGCGATGTCGTCCGTGAGATTCTTGACGATGGTGAACCTATTGGTGGTGTGAACGATCATCTGGTCATACCGAGAGTCATAGCTCGCGTCGACGGCGGCCATCCACCAGCCGGTTGCCAACACCGTGTGAAGACGATTCACGGTGCCATGCTGCAGGCTGGCGTCGTGGACCATCTGGCACAGCCGCTAGCTGCTCACGCGCATCGCCGCCATGGGTCTGGAGTGAGCACTTTTGCGCTTATTAGTGTAGGTGCTTAGGCAAATGCTTAGGTGCGTACAATGTGGTAGATATATTGGAATGGAGGGGCGCCTTTATATGAGTGCAAACTGCGTTGCATTCACATCGTGCTGCCTTTTTTCCCAGTCCTCCTCCCATTATTTCCCTCATACATTCAAACGGTGCTAATTGAAGGAGGATGCATCATTGGCCGTTCAACATTTCAGGAACCGCTACCCTCTCCCTCGTCTGCATTAAAGCTGTGTTGGGAACTGCACCGCCCACTGTCAAATCGAATAGTACTGCGCCGCCTGCTGCACGCCCGACTGAACACGCCTCCTCACCTCCATCTATGCTTAATTACTAGATTTTAGTTGCAAAAATTAGATACTGCTAGTGATTCTTAGCTTCATATGTTGACAAATCGCAGTGTTACAAGGTTAGCAAATGGCAATGTTACTAGATCAACAAGTGTCAATCTTTCTAGTTTGACAAATGGCAACATACCCAATATTATAGATGCAAATCTTACCAAATTATTTGTAAGTGGTTCACACGGGTCAACCAAAAGAACCATTTGTGTTCAAGAGATGCACAAATCCTGCTCTCACTTTGCAAACAGGTGTTCTATCTAAAACGTTTGCGATCAAGAGCCATTAAAACCTATATCCATTAAAACCAAGACATGTGGCGTCATGTGAATGGTTAACACAACGCACACGGTTTGAATTATACAAACGTTTGAGATATTAAAGTGGCAGCTATTTTTTCAAAATTCCTTTATTGGCTATTATTCGAGTGCGCCTTCTCTCAAAATGGACACGAAAAATACCACAACATGTCGGGTGCCACTCCTTGATAACATGCCAAATTTCATGAATTTCAGACGAGTTTTGGATTTACTAGAATTTAAAAACCAGGTATCTCAATGTTTGCGACCGAGCGACGGCGGCAGGGTGTTTGACATTCATTCCCATTTTTTGCATGGGACCTAAGCATGCACCCAAGGACAAAGATTTGATTTTTCAACCAATTTATATGCACTGGAGCATGTGCATGTAATTCAATTTTGAATTATGCACATAAATGCATTGAAAACTCACTTAATGCATAAAAATGTCCAAACGAACCCCGAAAAATCACAAAAAATAACACAACACTCCTGTTATTCTATGTTGACACGAGAAAAAATTGAAAGCAATAAGAGGCAATGGATATCGTTTCCTCCCCAAAGGTGGGACGTTCCCTATCGAAACCATCATGCTTGTTGTGAGAAGCTCTGGTTTGTGAGAAGCTTCTACCCAAACATGCGCCAAATGGGACAAAAAAATTATCACGGCATGTTGATGCCGCTCCATGATACCATGCCAAGTTTCATTAATTTCATACGAGTTTTGGATTTACTACAATTTAAATACCAGGTATCTCAATGTTTTGCCGGCAATAAACGATGCCCTGGTGTTTGAAATTCATTCTCATTTCTTGCATGGGACCTAAGCATGCACCAAAGGACAAAGATTTGATTTTTCAACTAATTTATATGCACTGGAGCATGTGCATGTAGTACAAACTTGAATTATGCACATAAATGCATTGAAAACTTAGTTAATGCATAAAAATGTCCAAACGAACCCCGAAAAATCACCAAAATTGACACAACACTCCTGTTGTTCTATGTTGACACGAGAAAAAAATTTGAAAGCAATAAGAGGCAACGGATATCGTTTCGTCCCCAAAGGTGGGACGTTCCCTTTCGAAACCATCATGCTTGTTGTGAGAAGCTCTGGTTTGTGAGAAGCTTACACCCAAACCTTCCCCAAATGGGACAAAAAATTTACCACGGCATGTTGATGCCGCTCCATGATAGCATGCCAAGTTTCATGAATTTAAGACGAGTTTTGGATTTACTAAAATTTACATACCATGTATATCAATGTTTGCGGCCGAGTGACGGTGGCAGGGTGTTTCACATTCATTCCCGTTTCTTGCATGGGACCTAAGCATGCACCCAAGGACAAATATTTGATTATTCAACCAATTTATATGCACTGGAGCATGTGCATGTAGTTCCAATTTGAATTATGCACATAAATGCATTGAAAACTCACTTCATGCATAAATATGTCCAAACGAACCCCTAAAAATCACAAAAAATAACACAACACTTATGTTCTTCTATGTTCACACGAGAAAAAAATTTGAAAGCAATAAGAGGCAATGGATATCGTTTCCTCCCCAAAGGTGGGACGTTCCCTATCGAAACCATCATGCTTGTTGTGAGAAGCTCTGGTTTGTGAGAAGCTTATACCCAAACATGCCCCAAATGGGACAAAAAACTTACCACGACATGTTGATGCTGCTCCATGATACCGTGTCAAGTTTCATGAATTTTGATACGAGTTTTGGATTTACTAGAATTTAAATACTAGGTATCTCAGCATTTTGCCGGCAATCAACAGTGCCCTGGTGTTTCAAATTCATTCCCATTTCTTGCATGGGACCTAAGCATGCACTCAAGGACACATATTTGATTTTTCAACCAATTTATATGCACTGGGGCATGTGCATGTAGTTCAAATTTGAATTATGCACATAAATGCATTGAAAACTCAGTTAATGCATACAAATGTCCAAACGAACCCCAAAAAACACCAAAATTGACACAACACTCCTGTTGTTCTATGTTGACATGAGAAAAAATTTGAAAGCAATAAGAGGCAATGGATATCGTTACGTCTCCAAAGGTGGGACGTTCCCTATCAAAACCATCATGCTTGTTGTGAGAAGCTCTGGTTTGTGAGAAGCTTATACCCAAACCTGCCCCAAATGGGACAAAAAACTTACCACGGCATGTTGATGCCGCTCCATGATAGCATGCCAAGTTTCATGAATTTCAGACGAGTTTTGGATTTACTAAAATTTAAATACCAGGTATCTCAATGTTTGCGACCGAGCGACGGCGGCAGGGTGTTTGACATTCATTCCCATTTCTTGCATGGGACCTAAGCATGCACCCAAGGACAAAGATTTGATTTTTCAACCAATTTATATGCACTGGAGCATGTGCATGTAGTTAAAATTTGAATTATGCACATAAATGCATCGGAAACTCACTTAATGCATAAAAATGTCCAAACGAACCCCGAAAAATCACAAAAATAACACAACACTCATGTTGTTCTATGTTGACACGAGAAATTTTTTGAAATCAATAAGAGGCAATGGATATCATTTCCTCCCCAAAGGTGGGACGTTCCCTATCGAAACCATCGTGCTTGTTATGAGAATCTCTGGTTTGTGAGAAGCTTATACCCGAACATGCCCCAAAATGGGAGAAAAAAATTACCATGGAATGTTGATGCCGCTCCATGATACCATGCCGTGTTTCATGAATTTCATACGAGTTTTGGATTTACTAGAATTTAAATACTAGGTATCTCAACGTTTTTCCAGCAATCAACGGTGCCCTGGTGTTTGAAATTCATTCCCATTTCTTGCACGGGACCTAAGAATGCACCCAAGGACACATATTTGATTTTTAAACCAATTTATATGCGCTGGAGCATGTGCATGTAGTTCAAATTTGAATTATGCACATAAATGCATTGAAAACTCTGTTAATGCATACAAATGTCCAAACGAACCTCGAAAAATCACCAAAATTGACACAACACTCCTGTTGTTCTATGTTGACACAAGAAAAAATTTGAAAGTAATAAGAGGCAATGGATATCGTTTCGTCCGCAAAGGTGGGACGTTCCCTATTGAAACCATCATGCTTGTTGTGAGAAGCTCTGGTTTGTGAGAAACTTATACCCAAACCTGCCCAGACAAAAAAATTTACCACGGCATGTTGATCCCGTTCCATGATAGCATGCCCAGTTTTATGAATTTCACACGAGTTTTGGATTTCCTAAAATTTAAATACCAGGTATCTCAATGTTTGCGGCCGAGTGACGGTGGCAGGGTGCTTGACATTCATTATCATTTCTTGCATGGAACCTAAGCATGCACCCAAGGACAAAGATTCGATTTTTCAACCAATTTATATGCACTGGAGCATGTGCATGTAGTTAAAATTTAAATTATGCACATAAATGCATTGAAAACTCACTTAATGCATAAAAATGTCCAATCGAACCCCGAAAAATCACAAAACATAACACAACACTCATGTTGTTCTATGTTGACATGAGAAAAATTTTGAAAGCAATAAGAGGCAATGGATATCATTTCTCCCCAAAGGTGGGACGTTCCCTATCGAAACCATCATGCTTGCTGTGAGAAGCTTATACCCAAACATGCCTCGAATGGGACAAAAAAATTACCACTGCATGTTGAGGCCGCTCCATGATACCATGCCAAGTTTCATGAATTTCATACGAGTTTTGGATTTAGTAGAATTTAAATACCAGGAATCTCAATGTTTTGTCAGCAATCAATGGTGCCCCGGTGTTTGAAATTCATTCCCATTTGTTGCATGGGACCTAAGCATGCACCCATGGACACAGATTTGATTTTTCAACCAATTTATATGCACTGGAGCATGTGCATGTAGTTCAAATTTTAATTATGCACATAAATGCATTGAAAACTTAGTTAATGCATAACAATGTCCAAACGAACCCCGAAAAATCACCAAAATTGACACAACACTCCTGTTGTTCTATGTTGACACGAGAAAAAAATTGAAAGCAATAAGAGGCAATGGAAATCGTTTCGTCCCCAAAGGTGGGATGTTCCCTATCGAAACCATCATGCTTGTGTGAGAAGCTCTAGTTTGTGAGAAGCTTATACCCAAACCTGCCCCAAATGGGAAAAAATTACCACGGCATGTTGATGCCGCTCCATGATAGCATGCCAAGTTTCATGAATTTCAGATGAGTTTTGGATTTACTAAAATTTAAATACCAGGTATCTCAATGTTTGCGGCCGAGTGACGGTGGCAGGGTATTTGACATTCATTCCCATTTCTTGCATGGGACCTAAGCATGCACCCAAGGACAAAGATTTGATTTTTCAACCAATTTATATGCACTGGAGAATGTGCATGTAGTTAAAATTTAAATTATGCACATTAATGCATTGAAAACTCACTTAATGCATATAATGTCCAAACGAACCCCGAATAATTCCAATTCTTTTATGACACACATATAGTTGCATGTTCACTGCAGATAAAAGGTCTAGGAATTCAAACACCGTCCATGGCCGTTGTGACCCCATTATGTAATTCAAATCAAGACAACAAATCAAGTAGATGCCACACAGTTTATTATAACCAACAATGTGAGATGCAGCACAAAATATCTTGGAGCACTGTCAGTGTATAGTATGCCTATGGCTTACGCGATAAGGTGCATCGGCTACAGTCCGCAGCTGGCATGTCAAGCACACTAGCTCACTCCCCAAATATCATTTCAATGTTCATTCGTCGCCGGTGGAAGATGGGGACATGGACCCACGTCGTGAGGGCAACTTCGGCGACCGACTCCGGCGAGAGCGCGGCCGCAGCCGCCAGGCGCGTGCTAACAAGTTTCATGAGGGCGACCGTGGTCTGCGTCCGGGCGGCCAAGGCAGCCCAAACGGCCGCTGTTGCTTCTCAGGCAGTGGCAGGAGCATCTGCCTCGGGGATAGAAACTGGCGAGAGTGGCACAGCAGTTGTGTGTTCCGCAGCGGCGGCCTTAGCCCTGATGGAGGCCGCCAACTGCCATGTCGAGGCCGTCGATGCCCAGCTCATGGCGGTCACCGCACAAATCGAACCAAGCTTCTCCGACAACGGTCGGCAATCCACGGCCGAAGAGCTGGCAAATCGCCAAGAGAGTCCGAGCAGCCGTCCATTCTTGCACGGCATACCTTGCCACGACGGAGCGCGCCAGAGGCCAGATCGCGGCCGCCCATGCCCAGCTCGTGGCGGCCTATTCCAAAGATATGGTGGACGCGGATGACGAGATGCTTGCCGAGTATGGTGCAATTGGTGCCATGGAGCCCCTTCCCCAGGAGACTGTCGGGCACGAGCTTGACATGGAGGTGGCGGCGGAGATCGACGAGCACTATCCGTAGTAGTACTCTTTGTTTTGTTTAATTAAGAGCGCCAGTCTTTAATTTGTCAGAGTAATGTTTAGGTTAGCTAGCTCTGTTTAATTGCTGAACTTGCTCGATTAAGAAGTTAGTCTCCTTTGTGTACCCAAATTATGCAAATGACATGGATGACCACTGTAACCAGGGAAATTCGAACCAAATTTTTTGATGTTCAAACTCAACACACACGGGTTAAGCTATCTGAATCGTTTATGATGTTCACATATCGTACACAGTTCTGAATAAGGGACCATGTCTGATGACACTTTGCACGACAGTTATTTCACTGAAGCGTTTCCAAATTTTTGGCTTCCGCAGAAATATCTACCTCCCCGCCCTCTCCTCCTTACCAAAAGCCACATTTCCCCTGTTTCCGCCTTCCTTTCCAAGTTGAAACCATCACTCCTTGCTTGCAGCGCCGCCTCCTCGCCGGCGACCCTCCTTCATGCTGCTCGGCCTCGCCTATCTAGGCAGGTAATCCACACCCGACCCCCATCCTCCTCCTCCTTTCACATCCCACATGCCCCGATCGCCGGCGCGAGTGCGACACCTTCCACCCAAATCATCGACCCCTCCTCCAAATAAGAGCCGCCCTAAGCCATGGTGCACGCAGTATAGCTAGGATCTCAAGGAGCATTTGACAGCAGAGAAGCAAATCGCCGCCGCACGCGCGGATGAGGTCGCGATGGCTGCCATTCGTGCCGACCCCCAGATCTTGGAGGAGCACCTCGCCGTCGAGGCCACCGTTGACGCCTCGTGCGCTAACGCTGCGACGTGGTTGGCTGCTTTAAACGACAGTTCGTGGCATTCTCTCGAGGCCATCATCAGTGCCTTTGACGAAGACTACGAGGTGTTTTCTCAGCGTGCACGTGCTTACCTTATCTTGAGAGCCAGCAGGTTGGTGCCTGGAGCGGCTCAGGAAGACTACAACGAGGGCACCCACGATGCGGAGGCCTCGCCCTCTTCCATGTCCAAGGAGCCAATCATCATCGATATCTCTGACAATAAGGAGTAGCTTGTCTTATTAGCTCACTATAAGGACCCATGTTCAGTTTGCTAGCTACTGCCATTCCTTAGCAAATTATAGTGAATTGTGCTATCTACTTTTACCATGCAATCTTCTGCTACAGTGTATATGTTCTAGATGTCATGCAATGTGGTGTTCAGTTAACTCCTTGGCTCAATTCTGCAAATGTGATGTTCAATTCTTCAGGGTGCAATATTTCCAAGTTGTTAAGCATGCTTGGTTTGGTTAACTGTCTGATCTTCTATTACAAGTATGTTATATTGTGCAATGTAGTGCTCAGTTAACGTTTGGTTCATTTGCTAAGGTGTTTAGTTAACTGCTTGGTTCAATTCTGCAATGCGATGTTCAATTGTTGTGGCTGCATTCTGTTATTGTATCCAATGTGAGAAATAAATCAAATTTGGCTGTAGTAAATAAATGAGAAACAAATACAATTGCTATATTTCTAAGTTGTTAAGCATGCTTGGTTTGGTTAACTGTCTGATCTTCTATTAGGAGTATGTTATATTGTGCAATGTGGTGCTCAATTAACGTTTGGTTCATTTGTTGTGGTGTTTAGTTAACTGCTTGGTTCAATTCTGCAATGCGATGTTCAATTGTTGTGGCTGCATTCTGTTATTGTATACCATGTGAGGAATAAGTCGAATTTGGCTGCACTTAACACATGCAAACATATACAAGTGCTATATTTCCTAGTTCTTAATCATGCATGGTTTGGATAAATGGGTTTTCCATGTGGCTTGAATTAATCTGATGAATCTGCAATGTGCTTATTTATCATCAACATATTTTACTGATAGCATGCGAACACTTACTTAACCTGATGACTAATGATACGTCTCCATCGTATCTACTTTCCAAACACTTTTGCCCTTGTTTTGGACTCTAACTTGCATGATTTGAATGGAACTAACCCGGACTGACGCTGTTTTCAGCAAAATTGCAATGGTGTTATTTTTGTGCAGAAATAGAAGTTCTCGGAATGACCTGAAACTTCACAGAGAATATTTTTAGAATAAATAAAAAATACTGGCAAAAGAATCAACACTAGGGGGGCACACCCTGTCCACGAGGGTGGTGGGTGCGCCCCGTGCCTCGTGGGCCCCCTGAGGCTCCACCGACGTCAACTCCAACTCCATATATTCACGTTCGGGGAGAAAAAAAATCAAAGAGAAGGATTCATCGCATTTTACTATACGGAGCCATCGCCAAGCCCTAATCTCTCTCGGGAGGGATGATCTGGAGTCCGTTCGAGGCTCCGGAGAGGGGAATCCATCGCCGCCGTCATCATCAACCATCCTCCATCACCAATTTCATGATGCTCACCGCCGTGCGTGAGTAATTCCATCGTAGGCTTGCTGGACGATGATGGGTTGGATGAGATTTATCATGTAATCGAGTTAGTTTTGTTAGGGTTTGATCCTAGTATCCATTATGTTACGAGATTGATGTTGCTATGACTTTGCTATGCTTAATGCTTGTCACTAGGGCCCGAGTGCCATGATTTCAGATCTGAACCTATTATGTTTTCATGAATATATGTGAGTTCTTGATCATATCTTGAAAGTCATTAGTCACCTACTATGTGTTATGATCTGGCAACCCCGAAGTGACAATAATCGGGACCACTCCCGGTGATCGTAGTTTGAGGAGTTCATGTATTCACTAAGTGTTAATGATTTGGTCCGGTAATCTATTAAAAGGAGGCCTTAATATCCCTTAGTTTCCAATAGGACCCCGCTGCCACGGGAGGGTAGGACAAAAGATGTCATGCAAGTTCTTTTCCATAAGCACGTATGACTATATTCGGAATACATGCCTACGTTACATTGATGAATTGAAGCTAGTTCTGTGTCACCCTATGTTATAATCGTTGCATGAAGAATCGCATCCGACATAATTATCCATCAATGATCCAATGCCTATGAGCTTTTTACATATTGATCTTTGCTTAGTTACTTTTTCGTTGCCACTGTTACAATTACTACAAAACTGCTACTGTTACCTTTGCCACCGTTACTGTTACTTCCATACTACTTTGCTACTAAATATTTTGCTGCAGATATTAAGTCTTACAGGTGTGGTTGAATTGACAACTCAACTGCTAATACTTGAGAATATTCTTTGGCTCCCCTTGTGTCGAATCAATAAATTTGGGTTGAATACTCTACCCTCAAAAACTGTTGCGATCCCCTATACTTGTGGGTTATCAACTAACTACCTTATATGTGTTGCAGGGAAACAATGGGAAGCACTGAGGTTTACAAGATGGTTCTAACTATTATACCTTGCCTTTTTTATTCCTTATACTTGTGGGTGATGTCAACAATAATAGTTCATGCTAACTTACATCCAATTGGATATATATATATCAGATCACCCCAACACAAAGTGGTTTCCAAAGGATAAAATGAAAAAGGGAAAGGTTAAGATCACCTTGACTCTTGCATAAAGTAAAAGACATAAAGTAAAAGATAGGCCCTTCACAGAGGGAAGCAGAGGTTGTCATGCGCTTTTAGGGTTGGATGCACAAAATCTTAATGCGAATGAACGTCACTTTATATTGCCACTTGTATATGGACCTTTATTATGCAGTCCGGCGCTTTTATTGCTTCCATAACTAGATCGTATAAAGCTATTTTCTTCACACATACATATTTAGAGAGCAATTTTTATTGCTTGCACCGATGACAACTTACTTGAAGGATCTTACTCAATCCATAGGTAGGTATGGTGGACTCTCATGGCAAAACTGGGTTTAAGGATATTTGGAAGCACAAGTAGTATCTCTACTTGGTGCAAGGAATTTTGGCTAGCATGAGGGGGAAAGGCAAGCTCAACATGTTTGAATGATCCATGACAATATACTTTAACTAAGATGTCGGAAAACATAACCCATTACGTTGTCTTCCTTGTCCAACATCAACTCTTTAGCACGTCATACTTAATGAGTGCTCCCAACTATAAAAGATGTCTATGATAGTATATTTATATGTGAAATCTCTCTTCCTTCAATATTCTTTCATGAATTGTTCAAATGACCAATACGATGCTTGCTAACCTTCAATAAATTTACAACCTCTACTTCTTAGACGTGAAGTCATTACTCCCCATGGGATAAGCAAATGAGACATATATAATTTCAGATTTATTACAATCAACTCATTCAACAATTTACTCATAGGATATAAGTGAAGCACACGAGTAAATGACAAACTGCTCCAAAAAGATATAAGTGAAGATCAATGAGTAGATAAATAATTATGTAACTATGCGAAGACTCTCTCTCATTTAAAAAATTCAGATATTGGTACTCTAATCAAACAGCAAGCAAAACAAAATAAAATAACATTGCAAGGATAGCACAACTCATGTGAAGAAGCAAAAACTTAGGCTCAACCGATACTAACCGATAGTTGTTAAAGAAGAAAGGTGGGATGCCTACCGGGGCATCCCCAACCTTAGATGCTTGAGAGTTCTTGAAATATTATCTTGGGGTGCCTTGGGAATCCCCAAGCTTGAGCTTTTATGTCTCCTTAATTCCTCTCATATCATGGTTTCTTCTTTTTATCAAAAGCTTCATCCACACCAAACTCAACAAGAACTCGTGAGATAGGTTAGTATAAACCAATGCAAAACCTTATCATTTTCTACTGTAACAAATCACTAAAATTATTATTCAACATTGAATACTAAATGCCTCTGCATATTTAATACTCCTATCCTCAAATAGAATCATTAAACAAGCAAACATATGCAAACAATGCAAACATAACAGCAATCTGCCAAATCAGTACAGTATGTAAAGAATGCAAGAGTATCAATACTTCCCTAACTCCAACAATTATGAGAAAAATACTATGCTGTATAAGATTTATCAGAGATCATTATGAAAAAGGTTTCAACATTATATCATTCTCTGACTTTTCTAGGGATTGTTTGCAACAACGGTAAACTTTATGTTTTCAAACAGCAACATGTATACTAGCAAAATAAGCATGGTAAAGGCTATCCTTGACTTTTTTTATTGAAAATAAAGATGCAAAACATTATTATAAATAACATAAAACAAATATTGACAAAGAAAATGATGCTCCAAGCAAAACACATATCATGTGGTGAATAGAAATATAGCTCTAAGTACAGCTACCGATGAACGAAGACGAAAGAGGGGATGCCATCCGGGGCATCCCCAAGCTTAGGCTTTTGGCTATTCTTGAATATTATCTTGGGATTCCTTGGGCATCCCCAAGATTAGGCTCTTGCCACTCCTTATTCCATAGTCCATCGAATCTTTACCCAAAACTTGAAAACTTCACAACACAAAACTCAATGTAAAAACTCAGAAGCTCCGTTAGTATAAGAAAATAAAACAACCACTTAGGTACTGTAATGAACTCATTCTAAATTCATATTAGTGTAATATATACTGTATTGCAACTTATCTATGGTTCATACCCTCCAATACTACTCATGGATTCATCAAAATAAGCAAACAACACATAGAAAACAGAATCTATCAAAAACAGAACAGTCTGTAGTAATCTGTATCAAACGTATACTTATGGAACTACATAAATTCTACCAAATTAGGAAGACCTGAAAAATTTGTGTACCAATCCAGAGCAAAACGAATCAGGTCACAAGCGCGTTCCTGTGAATTAACAAAACTAATTTACTGGGTGCAAAAGTTTCTGATTTTCAGCAGGATCAACACAACTATCACCGTAAGCTATCCTAAAGGTCTTACTTGTCACTTTATTGAAACAAAAGATATAAAACATGATTACTATAGTAGAATAATAATGTGAACACACAAAAACAGTAAGGATAAATATTGGGTTGTCTCCCAACAAGCGCTTTTCTTTAATGCCTTTCTAGCTAGGCATGATGATGACAATGATGCTCACATAAAAGATAAGAATTGAAACATAACAGGAGCATCATGAAGCATATGCCTAGCACATTTAAGTCTAACCCTCTTCCTATGCATAGGGATTTTGTGAGCAAACAACTTATGGGAACAATAGTCAACTAGCATAGGAAGGTAAAACAAGCATAGCTTCAAGATTTTCAACACATAGGGAGGAAACTTGACATTATTGCAATTCCTACAAGCATATATTGCTCCCTCATGATAATTTTCAGTAGCATCATGAATGAATTCAACAATATAACCAGCACATAAAGCATTCTTTTCATGATCTACAAGCATAGAAAATTTACTACTCTCCACATAAGCAAATTTCTTCTCATGAATAATAGTGGGAGCAAAATCAATAAGATACTTATCATGTGAGGCATAATCCAATTGAAAGCTAAAATCATGATGACAAGTTTCATGGTTATCATTATTCTTAATAGCATACAAGTCATCACAATAATCATCATAGATAGCAACTTTGTTCTCATAATCAATTGGAACCTCTCCCGAAATAGTGGATTCATCACTAAATAAAGTTGACACTCTTCCAAATCCACTTTCATATTCATCACAATAAGATTCAACATCCTCCAAAATAGTGGGATCACTACTTCCTAAAGTTGACACTCTTCCAAACCCACTTTCATCAATATAATCATCATAAATAGGAGGCATGCTTTCATCATAATAAATTTGCTCATCAAAACTTGGGGGACAAAAAATATCATCTTCATCAAACATAGCTTCCCCAAGCTTGAGGCTTTGCATATCATTAGCATCATGGATATTCAAGGAGTTCATACTAACAACATTGCAATCATGCTCATCATACAAAGATCTAGTACCAAACATTATAATGCATTCTTCTTCTAGCACTTGAGCACAATTTTCCTTACCATCATTCTCATGAAAGATATTAAAAAGATGAAGCGTATGAGACAAACTCAATTCCATTTTTTTGTAGTTTTCTTTTATAAACTAAACTAGTGATAAAACAAGAAACAAAAAGATTCGATTGCAAGATCTAAAGATATACATTCAAGCACTCACCTCCCCGGCAACGGCGCCAGAAAAGAGCTTAGATGACGGGGTGTGAGTGCCGCTTACCTAGCCTCCCTGGCAACGGCGCCAGAAAAGAGCTTGATGTATACTACACAACCTTCTTCTTGTAGACGTTGTTGGGCCTGCAAGTGCACAGGTTTAAAGGACAGTAGCAAATTTCCCTCAAGTGGATGACCTAAGGTTTATCAATCCGTGGGAGGCGTAGGATGAAGATGGTATCTCTCAAACAACCCTGCAACCAAATAACAAAGAGTCTCTTGTGTCCCCAACACACCCAATACAACGGTAAATTGTATAAGTGCACTAGTTCGGCGAAGAGATGATGATACAAGTGCAATATGGATGGTAGATAAAGGTTTTTGTAATCTGAAAATATAAAAACAACAACGTAACTAATGATAAAAGTGAGCGGTATTGTGATACGTCTCCAACGTATCTATAATTTTTGATTGCTCCATGCTACTTTATCTACTGTTTTGGGCAATATTGGGCTTTATTATCCACTTCTGTATTATTTTTGGGACTAACCTATTAACCGGAGGCCCAACCCAGATTTGCTGTTTTATGCCTATTTCAGTGTTTCGAGGAAAAGGAATATCAGACGGAGTCAAAACGGAACGAAATCAACTGGAGAAGTTATTTTTGGAAGGAAAGCAACCCAGGGACCTTGGAGTGCACGTCAGGGGAGATACGGGCTGCCCACGAGGCGCCCTACCCCGGCGCGCCTGCCTCGTGGGGCCCCCGTAGCTCCTCCGACGTACCCCTGCACCCATATATACTCTTGTACCCTAAAACTTCCAGACTAGAAGATAGATCGGGAGTTCCGCCGCCGCAAGCCTTTGTAGCCACCAAAAACCAATCGGGACCCTATTCCGGCACCCTGCCGGAGGGGGATCCCATCACCGGTGGCCATCTTCATCATCCCGGCGCTATCCATGACGAGGAGGGAGTAGTTCACCCTCGGGGCTGAGGGTATGTAACAGTAGCTATGTGTTTGATATCTCTCTCTCTCGTGTTCTCTCTCGTGTTCCATATATGTCACGATCTTGATGTATCACGAGCTTTGCTATTTTAGTTGGATCTTATGATGTTTCTCCCCCTCTACTCTCTTGTGATGAATTGAGTTTCCCCTTTGAAGTTATCTTATCGGATTGAGTCTTTTATGAGAACACTTGATGTATGTCTTGCCGCGATTATTTGTGGTGACAATGGGATATCATGTGCCACTTGATGAATATTTTGGTGATCAACTTGCGTGTTTCGTGACATTGGGAACCTATGCATAGGGGTTGGCACACGTTCTTGACTCTCCAATAGAAACTCTGGGGCACTCTTTGAAGTACTTTTATGTTGCTTGGATGAATCTGAGATAGCGTGATGCATATCGTATAATCATGCCCACGGATACTTGAGGTGACAATGGAGTATCTAGGTGACATTAGGGTTTTTGTTGATTTGTATCTTAAGGTGTTATTCTAGTACGAACTCTTCTATAGATTGATCCGAAAGAATAACTTTGAGGTGGTTTCGTACCCTACCATAGTATCTACGTTTGTTCTCCGCTATTAGTGGCTTTAGAGTGACTCTTTGTTGCATGTTGAGGGCTTGTTATATTATCTATCTATGTTATTATTGTTGAGAGAACTTGCACTAGTGAAAGTATGAACCCTAGGCCTTTTTTCCTATCATTGCAATACCGTTTACGCTCACGTTTGTCACTTGTTACCTTGCTGTTTTTATTATTTAAGATTACAAATACCTATATCTACCATCCATATTGCACTTGTATCACCATCTCTTCGCCGGACTAGTGCACCTATACAATTTACCATTGTATTGGGTGTGTTGGGGACACAAGAGACTCTTTGTTATTTGGTTGCAGGGTTGTTTGAGAGAGACCATCTTCATCCTATGCCTCCTACGGATTGATAAACCTTAGGTCATCCACTTGAGGGAAATTTGCTACTATCCTACAAACCTGTGCACTTGCAGGCCCAACAACGTCTACAAGAAGAAGGTTGTGTAGTAGACATCAAGCTCTTTTCTGGCGCCGTTGCCGGGGAGGTGAGAGCTTGAAGGTATATCTTTATATCTTGCAATCGAGTCTTTTAGTTTCTTGTTTTAGCAGTAGTTAGTCTATAAAAGAAAATTACAAAAAATGGAATTGAGTTTGTCTCATACGCTTCACCTTTTTAATATCTTTCGTGAGTATGATGGAAAGGAAAATTGTGCCAAAGTGCTAGAAGAAGAATTCCATAGAATGGTTGGCATGAAATATGTGAATGATGAGCATGATTGCAATGTTGTTAGTATGAATTCCTTGAATATCCATGATGCTAATGATATGCAAAGCCACAAGCTTGGGGAAGCTATGTTTGATGAAGATGATATTTTTTGTCCCCCAAGCTTTGATGAGCAAATTTACTATGATGAAAGCGTGCCTCCTGTCTATGATGATTATTGTGATGACTCGTATGCTTTAAAGAATAATGATAACCATGAAACTTGTCATCTTGATCTTAATTTTCAATCACATGATAGTTATTTTGTTGAGTTTGCTCCCACTACTATTCATGAGAAGAATTTTGCTTATGTGGAGAGTAGTAAATTTTCTATGCTAGTAGATCATGAAAAGAATGCTTTAGGTGCTGGTTATATTGTTGAATTTATTCATGATGCTACTGAAAATTATTATGAGGGAGGAACATACTCTTTTAGGAATTGCAATAATATCAAGTTTCCTCTCTATGTGTTTAAAATCTTGAAGCTATGCTTGTTTTACCTTCCTATGCTTGTTGATTATTGTTCCCATAAGTTGTTTCCTCACAAAATCCCTATGCATAGGAAGTGGGTTAGACTTAAATGTGCTAGTAATATGCTTTATGGTGCTCCCGTTATGTTTCAATTCTTATCTTTTATGTGAGCATCATTGTCATCATCATGCCTAGCTAGAAAGGCATTAAAGAAAAGCGCTTGTTGGGAGACAACCCAATATTTATCCTTACTGTTTTTGTGTGTTCACATGATTATGCTACTGTAGTAATCATGTTTTATAGCTTTTGTTTCAATAAAGTGCCAAGTAAGACCTTTAGGATGGCTTACGATTACACCAATATGAATTTAGAATGAGTTCATTACAGTACCTAAGTGGTTGTTTTATTTTCTTATACTAACGGAGCTTACGAGTTTTCTGTTAAGTTTTGTGTTGTGAAGTTTCCAAGTTTTGGGTAAAGATTCGATGGACTAAGGAATAAGGAGTGGAAAGAGCCTAAGCTTGGGGATGCCCAAGGCACCCCAAGGTAATATCAAGGATAACCAAGAGCCCAAGTTTGGGGATGCCCCGGAAGGCATCCCCTCTTTCGTCTTCGTTCATCGGTAACTTTACTTGGAGCTATATTTTTATTCACAACATGCTATGTGTTTCTCTTGGAGCGTAATTTTCTTTTGTTAGTATTTTCTTGCTGTTATTTAGGATAATGTTTTGCATCTTTAGTTTCAATAAAGAAGTCAAGGATAGCCTTTCCCATGCTTATTTAGCTAGTATACATGTTGCTGTTTGAAAACAGAAAGTTTACCGCTGTTGCAAAAATTCCCTAGAAAACTCAGAGAGTGGTATAATGTTGAATCTTATTTGCATACTGAGCTCTGATAAATTTATTATAGTGGGAATTTTAGTTCATAATTTTTGAGGTTAGGGAAGTATGATGAATCTTGCATTTTTTACAGACTGTACTGTTTTGGCAGATTGTTGTTATGGTTGCATTGTTTGCATATGTTTGCTTGTTTAATGATTCTATTTTAGGATAGGAGTATTAAATATGCAGAGGCATTTAGTATGCAATGTTGAATAATTATTTAAGTGATTTGTTACAGTAGAAAATGATAAGGTTTTGCAATGTTTATACTAACCTATCTCACGAGTTCTTGTTGAGTTTGTTGTGAATGAAGCTTTTGATAAAAAGAGAAACCATGATATGGGAGGAATTAAGGAGACACAAAAGCTCAAGCTTGGGGATGCCCAAGGCACCCCAAGATAATATCTCAAGAAGTCTCAAGCATCTAAGCTTGGGGATGCCCTGGTAAGCATCCCACCTTTCTTGTTCAACAACTATCGGTTAGTATCGGTTGAGCCTAAGTTTTTGCTTCTTCACATGAGTTGTGCTATCCTTGCAATGTAGTTTTCTTGAGATTTGGTCGCTGTTTGAATGAAGTATCAAGATCTGAGAGTCTTCGCATAGTTGCTTAATTATTTAGCTACTCATTGATCTTCACTTATATCTTTCGGAGTAGTTTTTGTTATTGCTCTAGTACTTCACTTATATCTTTTAGAGCATGGTGGTAGTTTTATTTTGAAGAAATAGATGAACTCTCATGCTTCACTTATATTATTTTGAGAGTCATTAATAGCATGGTAATTTGCTTAATATTAATATACTTGGTATCCAAGATATGTGAAACTTTCTTTTGAGTGAATTGAATACTAAGATAAGTTTGATGCTTGATAATTGTTTTGAGATATGGAGGTGATAATATCAAAGTCATGCTAGTTGGGTAATTGTGAATTTGAGAAATGCTTGTGTTGAAGTTTGCAAGTCCTGTAGCATGCACGTATGGTTAAAGTTGTGTAACAAATTTGAAACATGAAGTGTACCTAGATTGTGCATCCTTATGAGTGGCGGTCGGGGACGAGCGATGGTCTTTTCCTACCAATCAATCCCCCTAGGAGCATGCGCGTAGTACTTGATTTTTGATGGCTTCTAAATTTTTGCAATAAGTATATGAGTTCTTTTGACTAATGTTGAGTCCATGGATTATACACACTCTCACCTTTCCGCCTTTGCTAGCCTCTTCGGTACCGTGCATTGCCCTTTCTCACCTTGAGAGTTGGTGCAAACTTCGCCGGTGCATCCAAACCCCGTGATACGATATGCTCTATCACACATAAACCTCCTTATATCTTCCTCAAAACAGCCACCATACTTTCCTATTATGGCATTTCCATAGCCATTCCGAGATATATTGCCATGCAACTTTCCACCATTCTGTTTATTATGACACGCTCCATCATTGTCATACTGCTAGCATGATCATGTAGTTGACATCGTATTTGTGGCAAGGCTACCGTTCATAATTCTTCCATACATGTCACTCATGATTCATTGCATATCCCGGTACACCACCGGAGGCATTCATATAGAGTCATACTTTGTTCTAAGTATCGAGTTGTAATTGTTGAGTTGTAAGAAAAATAAAAGTGTGATGATCATCATTATTAGAGCATTGTCCCAAGTGAGGAAAGGATGATGGAGACTATGATTCCCCCATAAGTCGGGATGATACTCCGGACGAAAAAAAAGAGAGACGCCAAAAAAAAGAAGAGAAAGGCCCAAACAAAAAAAATGAGAGAAAAAGAGAGAAGGGACAATGCTACTATCCTTTTACCACACTTGTGCTTCAAAGTAGCACCAAGATCTTCATGATAGAGAGTCTTTCATTTTGTCAGTTTCATATACTAGTGGGAATTTTTCATTATAGAACTTGGCTTGTATATTCCAATGATGGGCTTCCTCAAAATGCCATAGGTCTTTGTGAGCAAGCAAGTTGGATGCACACCCACTTAGTTTCTTTTGTAGAGCTTTCATATACTTATAGCTCTAGTGCATCCATTGCATGGCAATCCCTACTCCTCATGTTGACATCAATTGATGGGCATCTCCATAGCCCGTTGATTCCTCGTCAATGTGAGACTTTCTCCTTTTTGTCTTCTCCACACAATCCCCATCATCATATTCTATTCCACCAACAGTGCTATATCCATGGCTCGCGCTCATGTATTGCGTGAAGGTTGAAGAAGTTTGAGATTATTTGAGTATGAAACAATTGCTTGGCTTGTCATCAGGGGTATAGAAGTTGGGAACATCTTTGTGTGACGAAAACGAAGCATAGCCTAACTATATGATTTTGTAGGGATGAACTTTCTTTTGCCATGTTATTTTGAGAAGACATGATTGCTTTCATTAGTATGCTTGAAGTATTATTATTTTTGTGTCAATATGAACTTTTGTCTTGAATCTTTCGGATCTAAATATTCATGCCACAATTAAGAAGATATACATTGAAATTATGCCAAAGTATCACTCCGCATCAAAATTTCTTTTTTATCATTTACCTACTCGAGGACGAGCAGGAATTAAGCTTGGGGATGCTTGATACGTCTCCAACGTATCTATAATTTTTGATTGCTTCATGCTACTTTATCTACTGTTTTGGGCAATATTGGGTTTTATTATCCACTTTTATATTATTTTTGGGACTAACCTATTAACCGGAGGCCCATCCCAGATTTGATGTTTTATGCCTATTTCAGTGTTTCGAGGAAAAGGAATATCAGACGGAGTCAAAACGGAACGAAATCAACTGGAGAAGTTATTTTTGGAAGCAAAGCAACCCAGGAAACATGGAGTGCACGTCAGGGGAGATACAGGCTGCCCACGAGGGGGCGCCTCCCCGAGGGCGCCCCTGCCTCGTGGAGCCCCCGTAGATCCTCCGACGTACCCCCTGCACCCATATATACTCTTGTACCCTAAAACTTCCAGAACCGAAGATAGATCGGGAGTTCCGCCGCCGCAAGCCTCTGTAGCCACCAAAAACCAATCGGGACCCTATTCCAAAGACTCACGGAGGGGATCCCATCACCGGTGGCCATCTTCATCATCCGGCGCTATCCATGACGAGGAGGGAGTAGTTCACCCTCGGGGCTGAGGGTATGTACCAAAGAGCTATGTGTTTGATCTCTCTCTCTCTCGTGTTCTCTCGTGTTCCCTCTATGGCACGATCTTGATGTATCCCGAGCTTTGCTATTGTAGTTGGATCTTATGATGTTTCTCCCCCTCTACTCTCTTGTGATGAATTGAGTTTCCCCATTGAAGTTATGATATCGGATTGAGTCTTTTATGAGAACACTTGATGTATGTCTTGCCGTGATTAGCTGTGGTGACAATGGGATATCATGTGCCACTTGATGTATGTTTTGGTGATCAACTTGCGGGTTTCGTGACATTGGGAACCTATGCATAGGGGTTGGCACACGTTCTTGACTCTCCGATAGAAACTTTGGGGCACACTTTGAAGTACTTTTATGTTGGTTGGATGAATCTCAGATTGTGTGATGCATATCGTATAATCATGCCCACGGATACTTGAGGTGACATTGGAGTATCTAGGTGACATTAGGGTTTTGGTTGATTTGTATCTTAAGGTGTTATTCTAGTATGAACTCTTTTATAGAATGATCCCAAAGAATAACTTTGAGGTGGTTTCGTACCCTACCATAATCTCTACGTTTGTTCTCCGCTATTAGTAGCATTGGAGTGACTCTTTGTTGCATGTTGAGGGCTTGTTATATTATCTATCTATGTTATTATTGTTGAGAGAACTTGAACTAGTGAAAGTATGAACCCTAGGCCTTGTTTCCTATAATGCAATACCGTTTACGCTCACGTTTATCACTTGTTACCTTGCTGTTTTTATTATTTCAGATTACAAATACCTATATCTACCATCCATATTGCACTTGTATCACCATCTCTTCGCCGAACTAGTGCACATATACAATTTACCATTGTATTGGGTGTGTTGGGGACACAAGAGACTCTTTGTTATTTGGTTGCAGGGTTGTTTGAGAGAGACCATCTTCATCCTACGCCTCCTACGGATTGATAAACCTTAGGCCATCCACTTGAGGGAAATTTGCTACTATCCTACAAACCTGTGCACTTGCAGGCCCAACAACGTCTACAAGAAGAAGTTTATGTAGTAGACACATATTGCAATGATAGGAAACAAGACTTAGGATTCATACTTTCACTAGTGCAAGTTCTCTCAACAATAATAACATAAATAGATCATATAACAATCCCTCAACATGCAACAAAGAGTCACTCCAAAGCCACTAACAGCGGAGAACAAACGTAGAGATTATGGTAGGGCACGAAACCACCTCAAAGTTATTCTTTCGGATCGATCTATTAAAGTGTTCGTACTAGAATAACACCTTAAGACACAATTCAACCAAAACCCTAATGTCACCTAGATACTCCATTGTCACCTCAAGTATCCGTGGGCATGATTATACAATATGCATCACACAATCTCAGATTCATCCAACCAACACAAAGTACTTCAAAGAGTGCCCCAAAGTTTCTACCGGAGAGTCCAGAAAATGTGTGCCAACCACTATGCATAGTTTCATGGGCGGAACTCGCAAGTTGGTCACCAAAACATACATCAAGTGGCACGTGATATCCCATGGTCACCACAGATAAACATGGCAAGACATACATCAAGTGTTCTCATATCAAAGACTCAATCCGATAAGATAACTTCAAGAGGGAAACTCAATTCATCACAAGAGAGTAGAGGGGGAGAAACAACATAAGATCCAACTATAATAACAAAGCTCGCGATACATCAAGATCGTGCCATAGAGAACACGAGAGAGAGAGATCAACCACATAGCTCTTGGTACATACCCTCAGCCCCGAGGGTGAACTACTCCTCCTCGTCATTCAGCGCTGGGATGATGAAGATGGCCACCGATGATGGGTTCCCCCTCCGGCAGGGTGCCGGAACGGGCTCCCGAGAGGTTTTTGGTGGCTACAGAGGCTTGCGGCGGCGGAACTCCCGATCTATCTTGATATTCGATGTTTTAGGGTACGTAGGCTTACATAGGCGAAAGAAGTCGTTCGGGAGGTGCTCGAGGGGCCCACGAGACAGGGGGGGCGCGCCCAGTAGGGGGGACGCGCCCTCCTATCTAATGGCCTCCTCGAGGATCTTCTGACGTGAACTCCAAGTCTCCTGGATCATATTCTTCCAAAAAATCACGCTGCCGAAGGTTTCATTCTGTTTGGACTCCGTTTGATATTCCTTTTCCTGGAAATACTGAAACAGGCAATAAAACAGCAATATCGGCTGGGCCTCCGATACGTCTCCAACGTATCTACTTTTCCAAACACTTTTGCCCTTGTTATTGACTCTAACTTGCATGATTTGAATGAAACTAACCCGGACTAACGTTGTTTTCAGCAGAACTGCCATGATGTTGTTTTATGTGTATAAAAGAAAAGTTCTCGGAATGTCCTGGAAATCCACGGAGGCACTTTTTGTAATTAATAAGAATTTTTGGCAAAAGAATTAATTCGAGGGCCACGGCACATCCACGAGATAGGCGCGCCCCCTAGGCGCCGCCCCTATCTCGTGGGCCCCCTGGACCTCCTCCGACCTCAACTCCAACTCCATATATTCCGCCTCGGGGAGAAAAAAATCAGAGAGAAAGGTTCATCGCGTTTTACAACATGGAGCCGCTGCCAAGCCCTAATCCCTCTCAGGAGGGCTGATCTGGAGTCCGTTCGGGGCTCTGGAGAGGGGGATTCGTCGTCGTTGTCATCACCAACCATCCTCCATCACCAATTTCATGATGCTCACCGCCGTGCGTGAGTAATTTCATCGTAGGCTTGCTGGACGGTGATGGGTTGGATGAGATTTACCATGTAATCAAGTTAGTTTTGTTAGGGTTTGATCCCTAGTATCCACTATGTTACGAGATTGATGTTGCTATGACTTTGCTATGCTTAATGCTTGTCATTAGGGCCCGAGTGCCATGATTTCAGATCTGAACCTATTTTGTTTTCATGAATATATGTGTGTTCTTGATCCTATCTTGCAAGTCTATAGTCACCTATTATGTGTTATGATCCGACAACCTCAAGTGACAATAATCGGGATACTTCTTGGTGATGACCGTAGTTTGAGGAGTTCATGTATTCACTATGTGTTAATGCTTTGGTCCGGTTCTCTATTAAAAGGAGGCCTTAATATCCCTTAATTTCCACTAGGACCCCGCTTCAACGGGAGGGAACGACAAAATACGTCATACAAGTTCTTTTCCATAAGCAGGTATGAGTATTTACGGAATACATGCCTACATTACATTGATGAATTGGAGCTAGTTCTGTGTCACCCTATGTTATAACTATTGCATGAGGAATCGCATCCGGCATAATTATCCATCACTGATCCATTGCCTACGAGCTTTTCATATATTGTTCTTCGCTTATTTACTTTTCCGTTGCTACTGTTACAACTACTACAAAAACCCAAAAACATATATCTTTACTTTTTCTACCGTTACCTTTATTATCATACCACTTTTGTTACTAAACACTTTGCTGCAGATACTAAGTTATCCAGGTGTGGTTGAATTGACAACTCAACTGCTAATACTGTGTCGAATCAATAAATTTGGGTTGAATACTCTACCCTTGAAAGCTGTTGCGATCCCCTATACTTGTGGGTTATCAAGACTAATTTCTGGCGCCGTTGCCGGGGAGCATAGCTCTATTCTCTGAGTAACTTGGGATTTATATCTGTTGATCACTATGAAGAACTTGAAAGACGATCGAACTACTATTTTGCCCTCAACTACAAGGGGAGGTAAGGAACTGCCATCTAGCTCTGCACTAGATTCTCCTTCCGTTATTGGTAGGCTTGCGACACCTAAACCTACTACGGCTATGAATTCTGATATGTCGCATGTTATTGATGATGCCACTTCTGCTATGCATGATGAAACTACTTCTATGCGTGATACTACTGTGCCATTAGGTGAATTTCTAGAGGAACAACTTGCTAGAGTTAGGGGGAATGAAAATATTGAAGAACCTATTATTGATGATAGTGATGATGAAGGTTCCCCTAATGATTATGTATTACCTGTTGTTCCTAAGGGTTATGTTATGAATGAAAAAGCTGCTACGGAAATTCTTGCTTGCAATGATAGAAATGATCTTAAGAAATTACTAGCTAAATGGAAGCAGCAGTCTCTTAATGCTAGAATGAAACCCGATCCTGCTTTTGCTACTTCACCTATACGTATTCTTGATAAGTATTATGAATTCTCTGTTGATCCTGATATTATTACTTTAGTTGAATCTGATCCTTTTTATGGCATTGAATCTGAAACTGTTGTGGCACATCTTACCAAGTTGAATGATATAGCTACATGTTTAGTAATGATGAGAAGTCTCGCTATTTATACATCCTTAAGATATTTCCGTTCTCATTAAAGGGTGATGCTAAGACTTGGTATAATTCTCTTGCTCCTGGTTGTGTGCGTAGTCCCCAGGATATGATTTATTACTCTCTGCTAAATATTTCCCTGCTCATAAGAAACAAGCTGCCTTGCAGGAAATATATAATTTTGAGCAAATAAAAGAAGAGAGTCTCCCCCAAGCTTGGGGGATTCTTCTCCAATTAAAAAATGCTTTGCCTGATCATCCTCTTAAGAAAAATGAAATACTTTATATCTTTTATAATGGACTAACCGATGCTTCCAAGGACTACTTGGATAGTTGTGCTGGTTGTGTTTTCAGGGAAAGAACAGTCGACGAAGCTGAAATATTATTGAATAATATGTTGACTAATGAAAATAATTGGACTCTTCCCGAGGTAGTTCCTGAAGTAATTCCTGAACCAATTGAGCCAACTCCTGAGCCAATTCCTAAACCCACTCCGAAGAAGAGAGGTGTTTTATTTCTCAGTCTTGAAGATATGCAAGAGGCAAAGAAATCAATGAAAGAAAAAGGTATTAAAGCTGAAGATGTTAAGAATTTACCTCCTATTGAAGAAATACATGGTCTTAATATACACTTTGAAGAACCACATTGTCTTGATAACCCGACACGGTAGTAAAGGTAAATTCTCTCTATAGATATGATAAAGTTGAAATACCCTCTACTAAATTTCATAGCCCATGCTTAGATGAATTTGACGACTTTATGGCTAGACAAGAAAGTTTTAATGCTTATGTTGGTAGAGAGTTAAAGAATAATGCTTTCGAGATAGGATGCGTAGGGGATAATCTGGCTAGAGTTAAAGATGAACTTCACCGCGTTAGCAAATATGCTTCTATGGTTGCTACTCAAGCTGAGCAAGTACTTAAAGCTCAAAATGATTTGCTTGATGAATTGAATAATAAAAATGACTTTCTTTGTTAGAGTGGCTACTAGAACTGGTAGAATGACTCAGGAACCTTTGTAACCTAAAGGCCACCCTAAGAGAATCGAGCAAGATTCTCAGAGAAATAATTTAGAGGCACCTAGTTCTTCTAAAAAGAAGAAGAAGAAAAACGATAGAACTTTGCATGCTTCTAGTGAACCTACTGTAGACACACCTGAGAATCCCAATGATATTTCTATTTTTGATGCTGAAACAAAATCAGGTGATGAACATGAACCTAGTGATAATGTTAATGATGATGTTCATGTTGATGCTCAACCTAGCAAAGACAATGATGTAGAGATTGAACCTGGTGTTTATCTTGATAACACAATCAAAGAATCAACGTTATGATAAGATAGATTTTGTTGCTAGGAAGCACGGTAAAGAAAGAGAACCATGGGTTCAGAAACCCATGCCCTTTCCTCCTAAACCATCCAAGTCAAAGGATGATGAGGATTTTGAGCGCTTTCTTTGAAATGATTAGACCTATTTTCTTACGTATGCGCTTAAGCGATATGCTCAAAGTAAATCCTTATGCTAAGTATATGAAGGATATTATTACAAATAAAAGAAAGATACTGGAAGCTGAGATTTCCACCATGCTTGCTAATTACACTTTTAAGGGTGGAATACCAAAGAAACTTGGAGATCCAGGTGTTCCAACTATACCATGCTCTATTAAAAGAAATTATGTTAGAACTGCTTTATGTGATCTTGGAGCCGGTGTTAGTGTTATGCCTCTCTCTTTATATCGTAGACTTGAATTAAATAAGTTGACACCTACTGAAATATCTTTGCAAATGGCTGATAAATCAACTGCTATACCTGTCGGTATTTGTGAGGATGTGCCTGTTGTGGTTGCAAATGTCACTATCTTAACGGACTTTATTATTCTTGATATTCCCGAGGACGATAGTATGTCTATTATCCTTGGTAGACCTTTTCTTAATACTGCAGGGGATATTATTGATTGCAACAAAGGAAATGTCACTTTTCATGTTAATGGTAATGAGCATACGGTACACTTTCCGAGGAAACAATCTCAAGTTCATAGCATCAATTCAATTGAAAAAGTTCCAACTATCATTTTTGGAGGTTTTGAATTTCCTCTCCCTCTTGTCAAGAAAAGTATGATATTCTTATTGTTGGGGATTTTCATATCCCGTCCGAGGTAACTTAGTGTCATTCGAAATTTCTTGGTTCCGTGTTATTCGGAATGAGTTTGTTAACAAGACTTGATCAACCTTGTTAGTGGGTTCATTTTGATGATCACGAGATGGATGAAACTAGAAGGCACAACCTTACATGCCCTCTTTTTACTTTCTGTTATTTAGAATAAATAAAGCAAAAATAGTATTATCCGTCTGTTTTCTGAATTATCCGTGCATTAAAAAATAGTCCAAAAATAAAAGTGCTCCAAATGCCCTGCAAATTTACTATGAGTTTTTCTGGAATATTTGAGGATTTTAGGCAGTGAAAACACTGCAGGAGGGGCAAGCACCAGGCCATGAGAGGAGGCGCCCAGAGGGCGCGCCTATCTCGTGGGCCCCGGTGGCTCCCTCCACTTATGCCGGCACCCACACACTTCATCTTCTACCCAAAAAATCCCCATCCAGCTCAAGCACGAGTTCTCGCTCGTTTCTGCGGATTTTGATCTCTTAGCTCAAAGCTCCATTCAAAAAACTGCTTTGGGAGATTGTTGCTTGGTATGTGACTCCTCCATTGGTCCAATTAGTTTTTGTTCTAGTGCTTTATTCATTGCAAATTTTTGCTGCATAGGTGACCATGTTCTTGAGCTTGCATGTTAAATTTTTGAGGTCCCAAGCAATTCCAATGCATGATATAGGCTCTAGGCACTTGTAGGAGTAGTTGCTATCAATCTTGTTTAGTTTTATTCACTTTTATTTTAGAGTTACTAAATTTTGAGAAATTTTCAGAAAATGTTAAGGAGGCTCTTTAAAGGCTCTTCTAGCCAAAGCTCTAAGGAAAAACAAGACAAAGAAAAGGAAAAACCCAAGTATAATCTTCCTCGCTTAGCGGAAGTACGGTCATGTGAATTGCCATGTGAGGATTTCTTGAAAGAAGTAGGAATTCATGAAGACTTTTATGCTTTAATCGAGACTGCATGCCTCACCGGTTTCATGAATGACCGAATCGATCAGCATCTCTTACTCACCAATACTTTCGTGCAAAACTTTTATTATTATCCTAAGAAATCACCGCCTGTAGTATCATTTCATTTATATGATGAATTCAAAGAAATGTCTTTACGTCATTTTTGCGCGGTATGTAGGATACCTTATGAGGGAGAATTAGATGAACCCCATCGTGATGATGTGGGTGGCTTTGTTAATACTATTGTTGTAGAGGAGCCAAAGAAGGGCTCCGAGGCGAAGGTCTCTAGCATACACTTTCCTGTTTTACGCTATTTTTCTATATTTGCTAGTAGATGCTTGATTGGTCGTGGAAATAGTGGAAATTTGAGCGTTCCAGATATTATTATTCTTCAACATGCTTTGCTTGGGGACAATACTTTTAGTATGGGTGCCGTCATTGCTAAACGACTAGCCCTGAATCATACAAAAGGCCCCATATTTGGAGGTATCTATGCTGCACGTCTTGATGAATATTTTCAGATACCCATTAGGCATTATGAGGAGGAGGAGACAAAATTACCCCCTCACATTTTAGATTACAAGAGCATGGTAGCACACAAGTTTATTGTTGACAACGAAGAGAAGATGCTCTTGTATAGACTTAGATTCAATAAGAATCACTTTGAGTTTATTATTTTGCCTGCACCTCTATTATTTGATTTGCTTGCAGAAAATCGCCTTGACACGCCGGAAGCGGTGAACAACCATCTAACCCAAGCTTTTACTCCAGAACCTGAACCTGAACCAGAACCTGAGTTGGACCCTTATCGTGCATCATCTGTCCAGTGGGATCCGGAAATGACCAGCCAGTGGTATCCTAATTACACCTCCCACTACACCGGGGAGAGTAGCGGCGGTCCTTGGTATTAGACCAACTTAGGCCAAAAGCCTAAGCTTGGGGGAGTACGTATTTCTCACCGACTTTACATTCATGTTCACACACTAGTCGTCGGTGCTCATACTCTTTCATTGTATTATCCATGCTAGTTTAAATTTCTTTTTCTAGTTTTCTTCTTGTGTGTTTGATAAAACTTCAGAAAAACCAAAAAAAAATTAGTTAGTTTAATTTCCTTGCTTGTAGTAGAAATTAAAATGAAAACCCAAAAAAGATTTCTCGTTCTTCTTTTACTTGTTGGGAGCTTTCCCGTGTAAATAGTTTTATTTTGTTTTCTTTCCTTTGGGGGGGTCGAGAAGACCATATTGAAAATGCTTAGTGGCTCTATATGCATGATTGTTTATTTAACTTAGAGCCCATATTACCTTGTCTTCTCTCTTGAGTTGAAAGCTTGCAGATTCCAGCTTAGTCCAATGCACGTGCACTCTTATTATTATACACATCGTCCGGTCGTGCAAGTGAAAGGCAATAATGACGATATATGATGGACTTATTGGGATGAGAAAAGCTGGTATGAACTCGATCTCTCTTGTTTTTGTAAATATGATGATTCATCGTTCCTGAGTCAGCTTTTATGAAGTAAACATATTTGCAATGACATTTAGAGATTATAGTTACTTGTGTCATGCTTGATTAGCTATGAGTTATAATGGTTTACCTTGCGTGCCAACATGCTATTAGAATAATTATGATGTGATATCATGGGATGGTATCCTCCTTTGAATGAATTGAGTGACTCGACTTGGCACATGTTTACGCATGTAGTTGAATCAAATCAACATAGCCTTCACGATATTTATGTTCATGGTGGATTATATCCTACTCATGCGTGTACTCGGTGTGAATTAATTTTAATGCATGTTTACAACTATTGTCGCTCTCTCAGTTGGTCGCTTCCCAGTGTTTTGCTAGCCTTCACCTGTACTAAGCGGGAATTCTGCTTGTGCATCCAAACTCCTTAATCCCCAAAGTTGTTCCATATGAGTCCACTATACCTTCCTGTATGCGGTATTTACCTGCCGTTCGAAGTAAATTTGTATGTGCCAAACTCCAAACATTCAAATGAAATTCTGTTTCGTATGCTCGAGCAGCTCATGTTTCAACTAGGGCTGCCTATATCTTCCATGCTAGGTGGGTTATTCTCAAGAGGAGTGGACTCCGCTCCTCATTCACGAGAAAGGGCGATGGCAGGATGCCCAGTCCCATGATCCAAAAAGATCAAAGCAAATCAAAATAATTAAACAAAACTCCCTGTGGCTGTTGTATGTTGGAGGCACTCGTTGTTTCGAGCAAGCCATGGATTGATGCTTGTTGGTGGTTGGGGAGTATAAACCTTTACCATTCTGTTTGGGAACTGCCTATAATGCATGTAGTATGGAAGATACAGCCATCTCATAGTTGTTGCGTTGACAGCGAAAGTATGCCGCTCGAAATGTTATTCAATCTCTATTTTAAAATCGAGCTCTGGCACCTCTACAAATCCCTGCTTCCCCCTGCGAAGGGCCTATCTATTTACTTTTATGTTGAGTCATCATCTCTTCTTATTAAAAGCACTCGCTGGAGAGCACACTGTCATTTGCATTCATTATTATTGGTTTATATTGGGTATGACTTGATTGGATCTCTTTTACCATGAATTACAATGTTTAGTCAGTCCTTGATCTTTAAAGGTGCTCTGCATTTATGTTTTGCGGTCTCAGAAAGGGCTAGCGAGATACCGTTTTGTTATATCATGTTATGATTATTTTTAGAATGTGTTGTCATCCGAGTTTTATTATTATGGCTCGCTAGCTGATTGTGTTATTGATATGAGTAATTGTGAGACCTTTGTGTCATTGTGAGTATGGTTAGTTCATAATATTTGCTGAAACTTGAATGCTGCCTTTTCATGTTAATACAACAAGAGCAAACAGAGTTTGTAAAAGTTTTTCTTTATCACTTTCAGTTTATCAACTAAATTGCTTGAGGACAAGCAAAGGTTTAAGCTTGGGGGAGTTGATACGTCTCCAACGTATCTACTTTTCCAAACACTTTTGCTCTTGTTTTGGACTCTAACTTGCATGATTTGAATGAAACTAACCCGGGCTGACGCTGTTTTCAGAAGAACTGCCATGATGTTGTTTTATGTGTAGAAAAGAAAAGTTCTCGGAATATCCTGGAAATCCAGGGAGGCACTTTTTGGAATTAATAAGAATTTCTGGCGAAAGAATTAATGCCAGGGGGCCCACGGCCTGTCCACGAGACAGGGGAGCGCCCCCCCTAGGGCGCGGCCCCCTATCTCGTGGGCGCCCTGGACCTCCTCCGACCTCAACTCCAACTCCATATATTCTGTCCCGGGGAGAAAAAAATCAGAGAGAAAGTTTCATCGCGTTTTACGACACGGAGCCACCGCCAAGCCCTAGTCTCTCTCGGGAGGGCTGATCTGGAGTCCGTTCGGGGCTCCGGAGAGGGGGATTCGTCGCCGTCGTCATCATCAACCATCCTCTATCACCAATTTCATGATGCTCACCGCCGTGCGTGAGTAATTTCATTGTAGGCTTGCTGGACGGTGATGGGTTGGATGAGATTTACCATGTAATCAAGTTAGCATTGTTAGGGTTTGATCCCTAGTATCCACTATATTCTGAGATTGATGTTGCTATGACTTTGCTATGCTTAATGCTTGTCACTAGGGCCCGAGTGCCATGATTTCAGATCTGAACCTATTATGTTTTCGTGAATATATGTGTGTTCTTGATCCTATCTTGCAAGTCTATAGTCACCTATTATGTGTTATGATCCAACAACCCCGAAGTGACAATAATTGGGATACTTCTCGGTGATGACCGTAGTTTGAGGAGTTCATGTATTCACTATGTGTTAATGCTTTGGTCCGTTTCTCTATTAAAAGGAGGCCTTAATATCCCTTAGTTTCCATTGGGACCCCGCTTCAACGGGAGGGTAGGACAAAAGACGTCATACAAGTTCTTTTCCATAAGCACGTATGACTATTTACGGAATACATGCCTACATTACATTGATGAATTGGAGCTAGTTCTATATCACCCTATGTTATAACTATTGCATGAGGAATCGCATCCGGCATAATTATCCATCACTAATCCATTGCCTGCGAGCTTTTCATATATTATTCTTCGCTTATTTACTTTTCCGTTGCTACTGTTACAACTACTACAAAAATCCAAAAACATTTATCTTTACTTTTGCTACCGTTACCTTTATTATCATACCACTTTTGCTACTAAACACTTTGCTGCAGATACTAAGTTATCCAGGTGTGGTTGAATTGACAACTCAGCTGCTAATACTTGAGAATATTCTTTGGCTCCCCTTGTGTCGAATTAATAAATTTGGGTTGAATACTCTACCCTCGAAAGATGTTGCGATCCCCTATACTTGTGGGTTATCAGCCTTCGGTTAATAGGTTAGTCCCAAAAGTAATATAAAAGTGTATAATAAAGCCCGTAATCATTCAAAACAGATAATAAAATAGCATGAATGCTTCATAAATTATAGATACGTTGGAGACGTATCAACCGTATATGATGCTAATTTTGAAAGGTTCTAGATGTTGCATGTGAAACTTGCTGCTGGTGCAGTCGTGTAATGGGGTAGCTGAGTGCTGAAGCTATATCATGTTTTACTCCGATGTATTTCAATTATGAAATCCTGCTTCCTTAATATGGAAAAGGAATATATTACGTGCTTAATATGAATGTCAATAATATTAGTAAATGGATTATTAGTAATAGGGCAATTAGCCCTCTAATTGGCCAATTAGCTTGCTAATTGGGTTTTCCTATTGCAAACGGTATATTGAGAAAACACCGTGGGAGATGACCTGAGGCAACGCACACAGTTTCTAAGAATAAACCGTGTTGGATCAATGAACAATCACACACGACATTCTCTTCAAAACAGTTTGCGTTACACCACCTTGTGCAAACGTTTTCCATGGAGTGACTGCGTGGGATGTATATACGAATGGAAACGTTTAGCGGTGACTGACTATGTGGGATGTACTTATGACCGGAAATGATTTTGCCTATATAATTGTATTTTTTTAGCACTGATGTACGTATTTCTGTATTTGAGTGCTCGTCGGTCGCACACGACCTCATTTTGCCGAGCGTGTGTGCCAGGAGGGCATATCCCCAACGGTTTCTGGGTCGTGTGGGAAGGACCCCCCTATCACCCACACTCACTTGGCGACGGTTCGAAATGCCATCGCGGAAAGGGGTTAAAAACTGTTTGCTTAGCACGTCGCTGTACCAGTGCAGGGTCATTTAGCTATAAACAAATCATTAAATGCATGAAAAATAACAAATGAAGGCGGAAAGAGTTGAAAGTAGATGACGTGGCTTTGAATGGTGCATACTGAATGCACAAAAAGTCTGGAGTTGTAATAAGTTTATAAAAAGAAGTGCCTTTGTAACAGATGAGTTTTCGAGATTGTCCATTTTGTACACGAAGTGCATCCGGTTTTTGCGGTAACCCTCTGTACTTTTTTGCACATGCTATGTGGGTGAATTGATGATACCATGCCAACTTTCAACCTTTTCAGAGTTCATTTGTAGTGCACTTTAATTTCAGGGTCATTTAGCTCAAAACAAATCATTAAATGCACGAAAAATAGCAAATGAAGGCAAATAGGGTTTAAAGTCGAAGATGTGGCTTTGAATGGTGCATACTGAATGCACAAAAAGACTGGAGTTATAATATGTTTAAAAAAATGAAGTACCTTTGTAACAGATGAGTTTTCGTCCGAACCCCTGATACCTCGAAAGAGATTGTCCAGTTTGTACATGAAGTGCATCGAGGTTTTTCTGTAACCCTCTCAACTTTTTTGCACATGCTATGTCGGTGAAATGATGATACCGTGCCAACTTTCAACCTTTCGAGAGTTCATTTGTAGTGCTCTTCAATTTCAGGATCATTTAGCTCAAAACAAGTCATTAAATGCATGAAAAACAGCAAATGAAGGCAGAAAGGGTTGAAAGTTGATGACGTGGCTTTGAATGGTGCATACTGACCGCACAAAAACTCTGGAGTTGTAATAAGTTTAAAAAAATGAAGTACCTTTGTAACAGATGAGTTTTCGTCCGAAACCCTGATACTTCAAAAGAGATTGTGCAGTTTGTACACGAAGAGCATCCAGTTTTTAGCGTAACCCTCTCTAGTTTTTTGCACATGCTACGTGGGTGAAATGATGATACCATGCCAACTTTCAACCTTTTCAAAATTCATTTGTAGTGCTCTTCAATTTCAGGGTCATTAGCTCAAAACAAATCATTAAATGCATGAAAAATAGCAAATGAAGGCAGAAAGGGTTGAAAGTTGATGACGTGGCTTTGAATGGTGCATACTGAATGCACAAAAAGTCTGGAGTTCTAATAAGTTTAGAAAAATGAAGTGCCTTTGTAACAGATGAGTTTTCGTCCGAAACCCTCATACATCGAAAGAGATTGTCCAGTTTGTACACGAAGTGCATCCAGTTTTTGCCGTAACCCTCTATAAATTTTTGCACATGATATGTGGGTGAAATGATGATACCACGCCAACTTTCAACCTTTCCAGAGTTCATTTGTAGCGCTCTTCAAATTCAGGGTCATTTAACTCAAAACAAATCATTAAATGCATGAAAAATAGCAAATGAAGGCGGAAAGGGTTGAAAGTTTATGATGTGGCTTTGAATGGTGCATACTGAGCGCACAAAAAGTTTGGAGTTGTAATAATTTAAAGAAAATGAAGTGCCTTTGTAACAGATGAGTTTTCGTCTGAAACCCTGATACTTCGAAAGAACTTGTCCATTTTGTACACGAAGTGCATCCAGTTTTTGTCGTAAGCCTCTCTACTTTTTTGCACATGCTATGTGGGTGAAATGATGATACCGTGCCAACTTTCAACATTTTTAGAGTTCATTTGTAGTGCTATTCAATTTCAGGGTCATTTACCTCAAAACAAATCATTAAGTGCATGAAAAATAGCAAATGAAGGCAGAAAGGGTTGAAAGTTGATGACATGGCTTTGATCAGTGCATACTGAATGCACAAAAAGTCTGGAGTTGTAATAAGTTTAAAAAAATGAAGTGCCTTTGTAACAAATGAGTTTTCGTCCGAAACCCTGATACTTCGAAAGAGATTGTCCATTTTGTACACGAAGTGCATCCAGTTTTTGCCGTAACCCACTCTATTGTTTTGCACATGCTATGTGGGTGAAATAATGACACCATGCCAACTTTCAACCTTTTCAGAGTTCATTTGTAGTGCTCATCAATTTTAGGGTCATTTAGCTCAAAACATATCATTAAATGCATGAAAAATAGCAAATGAAGGCGGAAAGGTGTTGGGGAACGTAGTAATTTCAAAAAAAATCCTACGCACACGCAAGATCATGGTGATGACATAGCAACGAGAGGGGAGAGTGTTATCCACGTACCCTCATAGACCGTAAGCGGAAGCGTTATGACAACGCGGTTGATGTAGTCGTACGTCTTCACGATCCGACCGATCCAAGTACCGAACGTACGGCACCTCCGAGTTCAAGACACGTTCAGCTCGATGGCGATCCCGGGCTCCGATCCAGCAAAGCTTGGGACGAGTTCCACAAGACTGACGGCGTGGTGACGATAATGATGTTCTACAGGCGCAGGGCTTCGCCTAAACTTCGCGACGATATGACCGAGGTGGAATATGGTGGAGGGGGGCACCGCACATGGCTAAGGAACGATCCGTAGATCAACTTGTGTCTCATGGGGTGCCCCCCTGCCCCCGTATATAAAGGAGGGAGGGGGGAGGCCGGCCGGCCCTTGTGGGCGCGCCAAGGAGGAGTCCTCCTCCTCCTAGTAGGAGTAGGACTCCCCCTTTCCTACTCCTACTAGGAGGGAGTCCTACTCCTACTAGGAGGGGAAATGAAGGGGGAGAGGGGGGAAGGAAACAGGGGGGCGCCGCCCCCCCCCCTCCTAGTCCAATTCGGACCAGAGGGAGAGGGGGCGCGCGGCCCACCCTGACCGCCCCTCTCTCTTTCCACCAAGGCCCATGTGGCCCATTATCTCTCCCGGGGGGGTTCCGGTAACCCTCCGGCACTCCCGTTTTCTCCGAAAACGTCCGGAACACGTCCGGTGTCCGAATATAGTCGTCCAATATATCAATTTTTATGTCTCGACCATTTCGAGACTCCTCGTCATGTCCGTGATCACATCCGGGACTTCGAACAAACTTCGGTACATCAAAACTTATAAACTCATAATAAAACAGTCATCGTAACGTTAAGCGTGCGGACCCTCTGAGTTCGAGAACTATGTAGACATGACCTAGAACTATTCTCGGTCAATAACCAATAAGCGGAACTTGGATGCCCATATTGGTTCCTACATATTCTCTGAAGATCTTTATCGGTCAACCCGCATAACAACATACATTGTTCCCTTTGTCATCGGTATGTTACTTGCCCGAGATTTGATCGTCGGTATCCAATACCTAGTTCAATCTCGTTACCGGCAAGTCTCTTTACTCGTTATGTAATGCATTATCTCGTGACCAACTCATTGGTCACATTGCTTGCAAGGCTTATAATGATGTGCATTACCGAGAGGGCCCAGAGATACCTCTCCGACAATCGGAGTGACAAATCCTAATCTCGAAATACGCCAACCCAACATGTACCTTTGGAGACACCTGTAGTACTCCTTTATAATCCCCCAGTTACGTTGTGACGTTTGGTAGCACCCAAAGTGTTCCTCCGGCAAACGGGAGTTGCATAATCTCATAGTTACAGGAACATGTATAAGTCATGAAGAAAGCAATAACAACATACTAAATGATCAAGTGCTAGGTTAACGGAATGGGTCATGTCAATCACATCATTCTCCTAATGATGTGATCTCATTAATCAAATGACAACACATGTCTATGGTTAGGAAACATAACCATCTTTGATTAATAAGCTAGTCAAGTAGAGGCATACTAGTGACTATATGTTTGTCTATGTATTCACACATGTATCATGTTTCCGGTTAATACAATTCTAGCATGAATAATAAACATTTATCATGATATGAGGAAATAAATAATAACTTTATTATTGCCTCTACGGCATATTTCCTTCAGTCTCCCACTTGCACTAGAGTCAATAATCTAGATTACATAGTAATGATTCTAACACCCATGGAGTCTTGGTGCCGATCATGTTTTGCTCGTGAGAGAGGCTTAGTCAATGGGTGCGCAACATTCAGATCCGTATGTATCTTGCAAATTTCTATGTCTCCCACTTGGACTTGGTCCGGATGGAATTGAAGCGTCTCTTGATGTGCTTGGTCCTCTTGTGAAATCTGGATTCCTTTGCCAAAGCAATTGCACCAAGATTGTCACAGAAGATCTTCATTGGTCCCGATGCACTAGGTATGACACCTAGATCGGTAATGAACTCCTTCATCCAGACTCCTTCATTTCCGCTTCGAAGCGACTATGTACTCAGCTTCACATGTAGATCCCGGCACGACGCTTTGTTTAGAACTGCACCAACTTACAGCTCCACCGTTTAATAAAAACACGTATCCGGTTTGTGATTTAGAATCGTCCGGATCAGTGTCAAAGCTTGCATCGACGTAACCATTTATGACTTGCTCTTTGTCACCTCCATATACGAGAAACATATACTTAGTCCTTTTCAGGTATTTCAGGATGTTCTTGACCGCTGTCCAGTGATCCACTCCTGGATTACTTTGGTACCTCCCTGCCAAACTTATTGCTAAGCATATGTCAGGTCTGGTACACAGCATTGCATACATGATAGAGCCTATGGCTGAAGCATAGGGAACATCTTTCATTTTCTCTCTATCTTCATTGGTGGGGCATTGAGTTTGACTCAACTTCACACCTTGAAGCACGGGCAAGAACCCTTTCTTTGCCTGATCCATTTTGAACTTTTTCAAAATTTTATCAAGGTATGTGTTTTGTGAAAGTCCTATTAAGCGTCTTGATCTATCTCTATAGATCTTGATGCCCAATATGTAAGCAGCTTCACCTAGATCTTTCATTGAAAAACTTTTATTCAAGTATCCCTTTATTCTATCCAGAAATTTTATATCATTTCCAATTAATAATATGTCATCTACATATAATATCAGAAATGCTCTGAGCTCCCACTCACTTTCTTGTAAATACAGGCTTCTCCAAAAGTCTGTATAAAACCATATGCTTTGATCACATTATCAAAGCGTTTATTCCAACTCCGAGATGCTTGCACCAGTCCATAAATGGATCGCTGGAGCTTGCATACTTTGTTAGCACCTTTTGGATCAACAAAACCTTCTGGCTGCATCATATACAACTCTTCTTCCAGAAATCCATTCAAGAATGCAGTTTTGACATCCATTTGCCAGATTTCATAATCATGAAATGCAGCAATGGCTAACATGATTCGGACAGACTTAAGCATCGCTATGGGTGAGAAAGTCTCATCGTAGTCAACCCCTTGAACTTGTCGAAAACCTTTTGCGACAAGTCGAGCTTTATAAACGATTACATTACCATCGGCGTCAGTCTTCTTCTTAAAGATCCATTTGTTCTCAATGGCCTGCCGATCATTGGGCAAGTCAACCAAAGTCCATACTTTGTTCTCATACATGGATCCCATCTCAGATTTCATGGCCTCTAGCCATTTTGAGGAATCTGGGCTCATAGTTCGTAGGTTCGTCATGGCCAAGTAACATGACTTCCAGAATGGGATTACCGTACTACTCTGGTGCGGATCTTACTCTGGTAGACCTTCGAAGTTCAGTAGAAACTTGATCTGAAGTTTCATGATCAATATCATTAGCTTCCTCACTAATTGGTGTAGGTGTCACAGGAACCGATTCATGTGATGAACTACTTTCCAATAAGGGAGCAGGTGCAGTTACCTCATCAAGTTCTACTTTCCTCCCACTCACTTCTTTCGAGAGAAACTCCTTCTCTAGAAAGGATCCATTCTTAGCAACGAATGTCTTGCCTTCGGATCTGCGATAGAAGGTATACCCAACTGTTTCTTTTGGGTATCCTATGAAGACACATTTCTCCGATTTAGGTTCAAGCTTATCTGGTTGAAGTTTCTTCACATAAGCATCGCAGCCCCAAACTTTAAGAAACGACAACTTTGGTTTCTTGCCAAACCACATTTCATAAGGTGTCGTCTCAACGGATTTTGATGGTGCCCTATTTAACATGAATGCGGCCGTCTCTAAAGCATAACCCCAGAACGATAGCGGTAATCACTAAGAGACATCATAGATCGCACCATATCTAGTAAAGTACGATTACGACGTTCGGACACACCATTTCGTTGTGGTGTTCGGGTGGCGTGAGCTGAAACTATTCCGCATTGTTTCAAATGTAAACCAAACTTCGTAACTCAAATATTCTCCTCCACGATCGATAGTAGGAATTTTATTTTCTAGTTACGATGATTTTCCACTTCACTCTGAAATTCTTTGAACTTTTCAAATGTTTGAGACTTGTGTTTCATTAAGTACATATACCCATATCTCGCTTAAATCATACTGTGAAGGTGAGAAAATAACGATATCCGCCACGAGCTTCAACATTCATCGGACCGCATACATCTGTATGTATGATTTCCAACAAATCTGTTGCTCTCTCCATAGTACCGGAGAACGGTGTTTTAGTCATCTTGCCCATGAGGCACGGTTCATAAGTACCAAGTGATTCATAATCAAGTGATTCCAAAATTCCATCAAGATGGAGTTTCTTCATGCGCTTTACACCGATATGACCTAAACGGCAGTGCCACAAATAAGTTGCACTATCATTATTAACTCTGCATCTTTTGGCTTCGACATTATGAATATGTGTATCACTACTATCGATATTCAATAAAAATAGACCACTCTTCAAGGGTGCATGACCATAAAAGATATTACTCATATAAATAGAACAACCATTATTCTACGATTTAAATGAATAACCGTCTCGCATCAAACAAGATCCAGATATAATGTTCATGCTCAACGCGGCACCAAATAACAATTATTCAGGTCTAAAACTAATCCCGAAGGTAGATGTAGAGGTAGCGTGCCGACCGCGATCACATCGACTTTGGAACCGTTTCCCACGCGCATCGTCACCTCGTCCTTGGCTAGTGCTCGCTTATTTTGTAGTCCTTGTTTCGAGTTGCAAATGTTAGCAATGTAACCAAAGATCAAATACCCGGTGCTATCATGCGAGCTCTAGTAAGGTACACGTCGATAACATGTATATCACATATACCTTTGTTCACCTTGCCATCCTTCTTATCCACCAAATACTTGGGGCAGTTCCGCTTCAGGTGTCGGTCACGCTTGATAGAGGCACTTTCGATTTCGAGCTTAGGTCCAGACTTGGGTTTCTTCTCTTGAGCAGCAACTTACTTGTTGTTCTTCTTGAAGTTCCCTTCTTCTTCCCTTTGCCCTTTTTCTTGAAACTAGTGGTCTTGTTAACCATCAACACTTGATGCTCCTTCTTGATTTCTACTTCCGCAACTTTTAGCATTGCGAAGAGCTCGGGAATTGTCTTGTTCATCCCTTGCATATTATAGTTCATCACGAAGCTCTTGTAGCATGGTGGCAGTGATTGGAGAATTACATCAATGACACTATCATCGTGAAGATTAACTCCCAGTTGAATCAAGTGATTATTATACCAGACATTTTGAGTATGTGTTCACTGACAGAACTATTCTCCTCCATCTTGCACTATAGAACTTATTGGAGACTTCATATCTCTCAATCCGGGCATTTGCTTGAAATATTAACTTCAACTCCTGGAACATCTCATATGCTCCATGACGTTCAAAACGTCGTTGAAGACCCGGTTCTAAGCCGTAAAGCATGGCACACCGAACTATCGAGTAGTAGTCATCGCCTTTGCTCGCCAGACGTTCTTAACGTCGTCGATTGCATCAAGAAGCAGCCTAGCACCCAGCGGTGCTTCGGGGACGTAATTCTTATGTGCAACAATGAGGATAATCCTCGAGTTACGGACCCAAATTCCGTGTAATTGCTACCATTATCTTTCAACTTTGCTTTCTCAAGGAACGCATTAAAATTCAGCGGAACAACAAAGACGAGCCATCTATCTACAACAAACATAGATAAGCAAAATACTATCACGTACTAAGTTCATGATAAATTAAAGTTCAATTAATCATATTACTTAAGAACTCCCACTTAGACAGACATTTCTCTAGTCATCTAAGTGATCACGTGATCCAAATCAACTAAACCATAACGGATCATCACGTGAGATGGAGTAGTTTTCAATGGTGAACATCACTATGTTGATCATATCTACTATATGATTCACGCTCGACCTTTCGGTCTCCGTGTTCCGAGGCCATATCTCGCATATGCTAGGCTCATCAAGTTTAACCCGAGTATTCTGCGTGTGCAAAACTGGCTTGCACCCGTTGTAAATGGACGAGAGCTTATCACACCCGATCATCACGTGGTGTCCGGGCACGACGAACTTTGGCAGCGGTGCATACTCGGAGAACACTTCTTGATAATTTTAGTGAGAGATCATCTTAAAATGCTACCGTCAATCAAAGCAAGATAAGATGCATAAAGGATTAACATCGCATGCAATCAATATAAGTGATACGATATGGCCATCATCATCTTGTGCTTGTGATCTCCATCTCAAGCACCGTCGTGATCACCATCGCCACCGGTAGCGACACCTTGATCTTCATCGTAGCATCGTTGTCGCCACGCCATCTATTGCTTCTACGACTATCGCCTACCGCTTAGTGATAAAGTAAAGCAATTATGTATGCGTTGCATTTCATACAATAAAGCGACAACCATATGGCTCCTGCCAGTTGCCGATAACTTTGGTTACAAAACATGATCATCTCACTACTGGAAACATGAAATTTGCCATCAGCCAGCTCTTTGCCATCTGCTGGCAGATGGCAAAGAACGTCTTTGCCATCTGCTTATAAAAAACAGATGGCAAAAGAAGCGACAGACGAAAGAACATGGTTGCCATCACCGATTCTTAGCCATCCGCCGGATGGCAAAGAGGTTGGCAAATCACTGTGGCCGTCAGCGTGTAACGGCGCATCAGCCTCACCTCTTTGCCATCCGCCAAATAGACGAGAATATTCTTTGCCATCTGCTCGCAGATGGCAAAGCGATGGGGTTATTTTTTTCCAGATAAAAAAATACTGTGGGGTTATCCCCTCCCTCTCTCCCCACCCATCGAGGTTTAAAAAATGTTTGCATCTCATCCGCACACCACCACCTACCTCCTCCCTCTCCGCCTCCTGCCCCTTCCTCCCACCCCCATCCCCATCCCCGTTCGCCTTCCCCCACCACCCCGACCTCCTCGACCTCTACCTCCCCGCCGACCCCTTCTTCGCCCCGCCCCCCATCCCCTCCCCGCACGCCTTCCTCCTGCACGACCTCACCGACCGCGTCGCCGCGCTCGAGCTCGCGGCCCGCGCGGCCGCCCCGCAGCCGGCGCGCCGCAAGTACACCTACGCGGCCACGGAGCCCGGCGGCCGGAAGGTCAAGTGGACGGCGGAGGAGAAGCCGTGCGGCGGGGGCCGGGCGCTCAAGTGGGAGGCGGCGCCGCAGGATCCACAGCCAGTTCACGGAGGAACACGAAGCTTGCGCCACTTCACGAAGGAGGACGTCGAGGGTACTCTCCCCCCCTCCAGCTTGTGTTCTCTGAGTAGTCCCGGTGTGTTGTTCTAGATCTGGAACGGGAGATTGATCGTTCGGTAGTTCGTTCACATCGGGATTCGCAACTGTAGATAGTTCGGTCGTTCATGGGGTTCGTCGATGCTTCTCTGGATCCGATTGATTTGCCGGTTCGAAAGTGGTTCGTAGATTGGTTTGCCTGTGCGATTCCATACTGTTGGAGGTTGATTGGCCTGTACGGTTGCACTACTGTAGGAGGTTGATGTGCCAGTACGATTCAAGTTTGTCCTAGAGAAAACTGATTGATTTGCCTGTATGATTCCGGTACCACAGTACTGCAGGTCGAATATATCCTAGTGCTTGATCTGATTAATCTGCTGTAAAACTCTGCTGCTATGCGGTTATTTCTCTTCCTGTTTTGTATTTACCATGCGGTCAATTATCCTGGACAGTGACCTTGTTGTGCAGCAAACACTACTTGTTTATTTATAGTGTATCTGATTCATATGCTGAATGAATGTTTTTCAGGTCACCTTTCCCCTTGCCGTTAAGATGGTTGGTTTTCTACCCGGGTAAGTCTTTAGCAATGGACTGCAATCTCTATTTTCTGTTTTCTTCGCTGCTTGCACATCACTTGGCTTAATGTGTTCATACAATCTTATAGTTCTGATGACTGGACTGACGTCGTTGCATACAAGTTGGCCAAAGCCGTCACCAATGGCCTGCCATATCCGCCCCTCCCTGCCCCTCAGCCCCAGCCGGACCCCCACGCGGTCAAAGTTCCCGTGGTTGTTGATGGTGAGTTGATTGGATCAGACTGGACTGATGATATTTTGTCAATTGTCTTGGTGTTGCTTAATGTAGTGACGTTCCTGTTGCTGGTTCTGATTTGATCAGGGCTATATTGCTTGACTGTCTTTGCTGTATCACAATGAATTGTTGTTCCTGCCTTATTAACAGAGTCTGTCTGTACATGGGTGAGTTAAATTCTGGTTGTTGTTTTGTTGCTGCGTGTCCAGTTAGAAGTTAGTATAGAGTGGTACGGTATTACGGTGGCGTCATGGTACCGATGCACTTGATGTCATAGCAGTTATATTGTACAGGATGTGCTGATATGGTACAGACATTGTGCGTGTGATTGACCGTCTATGTGTCTGCAACGTTGCCGCGTATAGATGCGTTGTTGACGTGCCTTGTATCTCCAGGATGTGTGGCAACGGCCTAGTGTATACCAATGCACTTGATTCAGGCGTACGGAGGTGTGCCTTTCTCATCTTGAGTGTAAGTAATCCTCGCGGGAATCAAGTCAATGAAAATCAATCAGCCAAGCCATATTGTGTTTTTTGCTTTTTGCAGGGAGCCGTATTGTGTGTTCCAATCGGAAAGCTATCAGCCGCCAGCACGTATTGTATTCTGTTTTGAGGTCGATTTTGCATGCACACTCCATACTGTCGGGCCTGGAAATCTACTCAATAGGTATAACTCTGAATTTTCCCCTTGCTAGAGAAACTGGAGCTTTTATAGGTTCAGAAGATATCCTTTCAGTTCATTTTGCTGCAGTCTGGGGCCCTTTTTGTACCTGAACTGATTGACTAGCCCTATCTACAACCTTCAGACATGCAATTTCTCCATGAAGCTCTAAGTTTTCGTCTCTCACCACGATCCTTGAGTACTGTGGAGCAGCTTCTTCATCCAGCCTCTTGTTTTCGTCTTCAGCAGGGTCAGTGAAGTTTGTACTATGTTTTTAGGCAGTGTATGGTTGTTTTACTTTCTCCTGGTTGCACTTACTTTCATTTGGGCACTCAGTTTTTAGCAAAAGTACCACCGAAGATGCATATTAGCACACTAACAGACCGCATTTTGATCATATGTTCCTCTTGTTTTTTTCTTGATGCTATTTTATTCAGTAATAATTTTATCCAAATATAAGATGATAGGGACATAAACATATAGATGCTGATACAAGTTCGTATGCTTCAGACTACAAGGCGAATTGCTACATAAACAGCAGAGAGAGAGCATGGGGACGGCCTGCCCCACATCCCATGAGGTACCCACCGGCCTGCCCCAGCTCCCCGAAGTGAGGAGTTCCACTGGTTGATATGCATGTATAAATTTTAACAGGCTGGGGTCAACAGAAATTCCAAACTTAAGCTGCGGTCGGAGATCTACACCTTTTCTGTCATCCATGTCTACATACATGCATGCCTGCAAAAGGAAACATAATCTCTGCATTGTGTTACATTCAGGAGCATGCATTTTATCCCAGTTTTGTACTTCTGAATTTTTTTAATTTTAAATCAAGGGATGTAATTGCAAATGTTGAACTCCCAAGTAGAAAATAGACATATTGAACTTAATTTTAACTGATGTTTCTCTTCATTATTTTGCCTTTCTTTTCCTTCAGGGAGCTGGTTTTTTATCCATGAAAGTTATGTCCTTTCCCTGTTAATTGTACACCATTTCTTTCTTAGGAACAACACACAGATCATCTACACGGGCAACAGACGCACAAGAGACAAATAGTTGGGAAGTTTCTCCTACCTAGCGAGGCGTCCATAGTTGCTAGAGACAAACCCAACTAGAAGGTCAACATCTCAGGTCCTTTGCGATTCTATATATCCAACTGCAGTAGCCATTGCCAACCTATTGTAGATCACTTATGCACGTACCAACTAGGTGTACCTTTTTCTTGTATGAACTACTGTACTTTGCAACTAATCAAGTCTTGGGACGACTCACCAAACATTACAAAAAATCAAATAACTTACCAATCCATAGAGCGCGGCGTGCCGCCGCGCACTACCCGCTAGTGTCTTCTAGTCTTCTTCTTCTAACTTTCTTCGGGTGCTTGTCTATATGTCTTCTAGTCTTCTTCTTTTAACTTTCTTCTTTCCCATTTTGTAGATTTGCTTCAGATCACGGAAGCTTGGGTTGATGGAGTGCTTGTCTTTAGTTTTTGTTTTGACTTTGTGAAACTTGCTACCTATGATGAAACTGTGTAATATTGATGAAACTATGTATATGTATGGATGAAACTTGCTACTATTGGTAACATGTGTTGGATATGTGTTCGATATATATGTGTTCATGACTATTGGTAATATGTGTTGAATATGCTATATTAGTCATATAAATATATTTGTGTTTGATTTTCCGTGAAAATGAATTGATATAAGAAAAACAAAATTAAATGGGGCAATATAGGCACTTTGCCATCTATTGGCAGATGAAAGAGCTTTGCCATCACCGGTAGCAGATGGCAAAGAGGCCACGTGTCATCTACACGTAAAATTTGGGCTGGCCTATTTGGGCCCTTTGCCATCTGCCGCCAAACAGATGGCAAAGCTCTTGCCATCTATTTGGCGACGGCAAAACATGCGTAGCCTTGCCATCTGGCAATGACAAAAGAGCTCAAGCCTTTGCCATCTCATTGCCGGATGGCAAAGTATGCCGTTAACCTTCTAACGGGCTAACCTCGTTAAGAGGCTTTGCCATCCGCTAGCGGATGGCAAGTTAAGCTCTTTGCCATCGGCCAGGATGGCAAAGAAGCCTTTACCGGCGGGGTTTCGCATAAATGTTTGCCATCGGTGGCGGATATGGCAAAGCCTTTGCCATCCGCCGACCATGCCTTTGCCATCTGCCATGGCAGATGGCAAAGTGCCAGATTCCAGTAGTGTCTCATACAATAAAATATAGCATCACGTCTTGACCATATCACATCACAACATGCCCTGCAAAAACAAGTTAGACGTCCTCTACTTTGTTGTTGCAAGTTTTACGTGGCTGCTACGGGCTTAGCAAGAACCGTTCTTACCTACGCATCAAAACCACAACGATAGTTCGTCAAGTTAGTGATGTTTTAACCTTCGCAAGGACCGGCGTAGCCACACTCGGTTCGGCTAAAGTGAGAGAGATGACACCCGCCACCACCTTTAAGCACGAGTGCTCAGAACGGTGAAACCGGTCTCACGTAAGCGTGCAGCGTAATGTCGGTCTGGGCCGCTTCATCTCACAATACCGCCAACCAAAAGTATGACATCTTTGGTAAGCAAGATGACTTGTATCGCCCACAACTCACTTGTGTTCTACTCGTGCATATGACATCTACGCATAAAACCTGGCTCGATACCATTTGTTGGGGAACGTAGTAATTTCAAAAAATTCCTACGCACACGCAAGATCATGGTGATGACATAGCAACGAGAGGGAGAGTGTTATCCACGCACTTGTAGACCATAAGCGGGCGTTATGACAACGCGGTTGATGTAGTCGCACGCCTTCATGATCCGACCGATCCAAGTACCGAACGCACGGCACCTCCGAGTTTAGCACATGTTCATTTCGATGGCGATCCCCGGGCTCCGATCCAAAGAAAGCAGGGATGAGTTCACAAGACGACGGCGTGGTGACAATGATGATGTTCTATCGGCGCAGGGCTTCGCCTAAACTCCGCGACTATATGACCGAGGTGGAATATGGTGGAGGGGTGCACCGCACACGGCTAAGGAACGATCCGTAGATCAACTTGTGTGTCATGGGGTGCCCCCCTGCCCGTATATATAAAGGAGGGAGGGGGAGGCCGGCCGGCCCTGGAGGGCGCGCCCCGGAGGAGGAGTCCTCCTCCTAGTAGGAGTAGGAATCCCCCTTTCCTACTCCTACTAGGAGGGGAAAGGAAGGGGAGAGGGGGGAAGGAAAGAGGGGGGCGCCGCCCCCCCTCCTAGTCCAATTCGGAGCAGAGGGAGAGGAGGCGTGCGGCCCACCCTGGCCGCCCCTCTCTCTTTCCACCAAGGCCCATGTGGCCCATTATCTCTCCCGGGGTGGTTCCGGTAACCCTCTGGTACTCCGGTTTTCTCTGAAAACGTCCGGAACACTTCTAGTGTCCGAATATAGTCGTCCAATATATCATCTTTATGTCTCGACCATTTCGAGACTCCTCGTCATGTCCGTGATCACATCCGGGACTCCGAACAAACTTCGGTACATCAAAACTTATAAACTCATAATAAAACAGTCATCGTAACGTTAAGCATGCGGACCCTACGGGTTTGAGAACTATGTAGACATGACCTAGAACTATTCTCGGTCAATAACCAATAGCGGAACCTGGATGCCCATATTGGTTCCTACATATTCAACGAAGATCTTTATCGGTCAAACCGCATAACAACATACGTTGTTCCCTTTGTCATCGGTATGTTACTTGCCTGAGATTTGATCATCGGTATCCAATACCTAGTTCAATCTCGTTACCGGCAAGTCTCTTTACTCGTTACGTAATGCATTATCTCGTAACCAACTCATTGGTCACATTGCTTGCAAGGCTTATAGTGATGTGCATTACCGAGAGGGCCCAGAGATACCTCTCCGACAATCGGAGTGACAAATCCTAATCTCGAAATACGCCAACCCAACATGTACCTTTGGAGACACCTGTAGTAATCCTTTATAATCACCCGATTCACGTTGTGACGTTTGGTAGCACCCAAAGTGTTCCTCCGGTAAACGGGAGTTGCATAATCTCATAGTTACAGGAACATGTATAAGTCATGAAGAAAGCAATAGCAACATACTAAACGATCAAGTGCACATGCTATGTGGGTGAAATGATGATACCATGCCAACTTTCAACATTTTCAGAGTTCATTTGTAGTGCTCTTCAATTTCAGGGTCATTTAGCTCAAAACAAATGATTAAATGCACGAAAAATAGCAGAAGGCAGAAAGGGTTGAAAGTTGATGATGTGGCTTTGAATGCTGCATCTTGAGCACAAAAATTCTGGAGTTATAATAAGTTTAAAAATGAAGTGCCTTTGTAACAGATGCGTTTTAAATCAAAACCACGATACTTGAAGAGATTGTCCAGTTTGTACGAAGTGCTTCCAGTTTTTGCTGTAACTCTCTCTACTTTTTTGCACATGCTATGTGGGTAAAATGATGATACCATGCCAACTTTCAACCTTTTAATAGTTCATTTGTAGTGCTCTTCAATTTCAGGGTCATTTAGCTCAAAACGAATCATTAAATGCATGCAAAATAGCAAATGAAGGCGGAAAGGGTTGAAACTTTATGACGTGGCTTTGAATGGTGCATACTGAACGCATAAAAAGTCTGGAGTTCTGATATGTTTAAAAAATGAAGTGCCTTTGTAACAGATGATTTTTCGTCCGAAACCCTGATACTTGAAAGAGATTGTCCATTTTGTACACGAAGTGCATCCAGTTTTGTCGTAACCCTATCTACTTTTTGCACATGCTATGTGGGTGAAATGATGATACCATGCCAACTTTCAACCTTTTCAGAGTTCATTTGTAGTGCTCTTCAATTTCGGGGTCATTTAGCTCAAAACAAATCATTAAATACATGAAAAATAGCAAATGAAGGAAGAAAAGCGTTGAAGGTTTATGACGTGGCATTGAATGGTGCATCTTGAGCGCACAAAAATCTGGAGTTGTAATAAGTTTAAAAATGAAGTGCCTTTGTAACCGATGAGTTTTCGTCCAAAACTCGAGATACTTGAAAAGAGATTGTCCGGTTTGTACACGAAGTGCATCCTGTTTTGACGTAACCCACTCAACTTTTTAGCACATGCTATGTGGGTGAAATGATGATACCATGCCAACTTTCAACCTTTTCAGAGTTCATTTGTAGTGCTCTTCAATTTCAGGGTCATTTAGCTCAAAACAAATCATTAAATGCATGAAAAATAGCAACTGAAGTCAAAAAGGGTTGAAAGTTGATGATGTGGCTTTGAATGGTGCATACTGAACGCACAAAAACTCTGGAGTTGTAATAAGTTTAAAAAAATGAAGTGCCTTTGTAACAGATGAGTTTTCGTCCGAAACCCTCATACTTCGAAAGAGATTGTGCAGTTTATACACGAAGAGCATCTAGTTTGTAGCGTAACCCTCTACTTTTTTGCACATGCTACGTGGGTGAAATGATGATACCATGCCAACTTTCAACCTTTTGAGTTCATTTGTAGTGCTCTTCAATTTCAGGGTCATTTAGCTCAAAACAAATCTTTAAATGCATGAAAATAATAAATGAAGGCGTAAAGGGTTGAAAGTTGATGATGTAGCTTTGAATGGTGCATCTTGAATGCACAAAAAGTCCGGAGTTCTAATAAGTTTAAAAAATGAAGTGCCTTTGTAATGCAGATGAGTTTTCGTCAGAAACCCTCATACATCGAAAGAGATTGTCCGGTTTGTACACGAAGTGCATCCAGTTTTGTCGTAACCCTCTCTACTTTCTTGCACATGCTATGTGGGTGAAATGATGATACCATGCCAACTTTCAACCTTTTCGAGTTCATTTGTAGTGCACTTTAATTTGAGGTCATTTAGCTCAAAACAAATCATTAAATGCATGAAATATAGCAAATGATGGCGGAAAGGGTTGAAAGTTTATGATGTGGCATTGAATGGTGCATACTGAGCGCACAAAAAGTTTGGAGTTGTAATAATTTTAAAAAATGAAGTGCCTTTGTAACAGATGAGTTTTCGTCTAAAACCCTGATACTTCAGAAGAACTTGTCCATTTTGTACATGAAGTGCGTCCAGTTTTTGCCGTAAGCCTCTCTACTTTTTTGCACGTGATATGTGGGTGAAATGATGATACCGTGCCAACTTTCAACATTTTCAGAGTTCATTTGTAGTGCTCTTCAATTTCAGGGTCATTTAGCTCAAAACAAATGATTAAATGCACGAAAAAATAGCGAGAAGCGAGAAAGGGTTGAAAGTTGATGATGTGGCTTTGAATGCTGCATCTTGAACGCACAAAAATTCTGGAGTTATAATAAGTTTAAAAAATGAAGTGCCTTTGTATATGATGCGTTTTAAATAGAAACCACGATACTTGAAAGAGATTGTCCAGTTTGTACACGAAGTGCTTCCAGTTTTTGCTGTAACTCTCTCTACTTTTTTGCACATGCTATGTGGGTAAAATGATGATACCATGCCAACTTTCAACCTTTTAATAGTTCATTTGTAGTGCTCTTCAATTTCAGGGTCATTTAGCTCAAACGAATCATTAAATGCATGCAAAATAGCAAATGAAGGCGGAAAGGGTTGAAACTTTATGACGTGGCTTTGAATGGTGCATACTGAACGCATAAAAAGTCTGGAGTTCTGATATGTTTAAAAAATGAAGTGCCTTTGTAACAGATGATTTTTCGTCCGAAACCCTGATACTTCGAAAGAGATTGTCCATTTTGTACACGAAGTGCATCCAGTTTTTGTCGTAACCCTATCTACTTTTTTGCACATGCTATGTGGGTGAAATGATGATACCATGCCAACTTTCAACCTTTTCAGAGTTCATTTGTAGTGCTCTTCAATTTCGGGGTCATTTAGCTCAAAACAAATCATTAAATACATGAAAAATAGCAAATGAAGGAAGAAAAGGGTTGAAGGTTTATGACGTGGCATTGAATGGTGCATACTGAACGCACAAAAAATCTGGAGTTGTAATAAGTTTAAAAAATGAAGTGCCTTTGTAACCGATGAGTTTTCGTCCAAAACTCAGATACTTGAAAGAGATTGTCCGATTTGTACGAAGTGCATCCTGTATTTGACGTAACCCACTCAACTTTTTAGCACATGCTATGTGGGTGAAATGATGATACCATGCCAACTTTCAACCTTTTCAGAGTTCATTTGTAGTGCTCTTCAATTTCAGGGTCATTTAGCTCAAAACAAATCATTAAATGCATGAAAAATAGCAAAAAGTCAAAAGGGTTGAAAGTTGATGATGTGGCTTTGAATGGTGCATCTTGAACGCACAAAAACTCTGGAGTTGTAATAAGTTTAAAAAATGAAGTGCCTTTGTAGCAGATGAGTTTTAAAGAAACCCTCATACTTCGAAAGAGATTGTGCAGTTTATACACGAAGAGCATCTAGTTTTTAGCGTAACCCTCTCTACTTTTTTGCACATGCTACGTGGGTGAAATGACGATACCATGCCAACTTTCAACCTTTTCAGAGTTCATTTGTAGTGCTCTTCAATTTCAGGGTCATTTAGCTCAAAACAAATCTTTAAATGCATGAAAAATAATAAATGAAGGCGTAAAGGGTTGAAAGTTGATGATGTAGCTTTGAATGGTGCATCTTGAATGCACAAAAAGTCTGGAGTTCTAATAAGTTTAAAAAATGAAGTGCCTTTGTAATGAGATGAGTTTTCGTCAGAAACCCTCATACATCGAAGAGATTGTCCAGTTTGTACACGAAGTGCATCCAGTTTTGTCGTAACCTCTCTACTTTCTTGCACATGCTATGTGGGTGAAATGATGATACCATGCCAACTTTCAACCTTTTCAGAGTTCATTTGTAGTGCACTTTAATTTCAGGGTCATTTAGCTCAAAACAAATCATTAAATGCATGAAATATAGCAAATGATGGCGGAAAGGGTTGAAAGTTTATGATGTGGCATTGAATGGTGCATACTGAGCGCACAAAAAGTTTGGAGTTGTAATAATTTTAAAAATGAAGTGCCTTTGTAACAGATGAGTTTTCGTCTAAAACCACGATACTTGGAAGAACTTGTCCATTTTGTACATGAAGTGCGTCCAGATTTTGCCGTAAGCCTCCCTACTTTTTTTTGCACGTGATATGTGGGTGAAATGATGATACCGTGCCAACTTTCAACATTTTCAGAGTTCATTTGTAGTGCTCTTCAATTTCGTGGTCATTTACCTCAAAAGAAATCATTAAATGCATGAAAAATAGCAAATGAAGGCAGCAAGAGTTGAAAGTTGATGACGTGGCTTTGATCGGTGCATACTGAACGCACAAAAATTCTGGACTTGTAATAAGTTTAAAAAAATGAAGTGCCTTTACCTTGAGATGAGTTTTCGTCCGAAACCCTGATACTTCGAAATGGATTGTCCATTTTGTACACGAAGTGCATCCGGTTTTTGCCGTAACCCTCTCTACTTTTTTGCACATGCTATGTGGGTGAAATTATGATACCATGCCAACTTTCAACATTTTCAGAGTTCATTTGTAGTGCCCTTCAATTTCAGGGTCATTTAGCTGAAAACAAATCATTAAATGCATGCAAAATAGCAAATGAAGGCAGAAAGGGTTGAAAGTTGATCATGTGGCTTTGAATGGTGCATACTGAACGCATAAAAAGTCTGGAGTTGTAATAAGTGTAAAAAATGAAGTGCCTTTGTAACAGATGCGTTTTCGTCCGAAACCCTGATACTTCGAAAGAGATTGTCCATTCTGTACACGAAGTGCATCTAGTTTTGCCGTAACCCTCTCTACTTTTTTGCACATTCTATGTGGGTAAAATGATGATACCATGCCAACTTTCAACCTTTTCAGAGGTCATTTGTAGTGCTCTTCAATTTCAGGGTCATTTAGCTCAAAACAAATCATTAAATGCATGAAAAGTAGCAAATGAAGGCGGAAAGGGTTTAAACTTTATGACGTGGCTTTGAATGGTGCATACTGAACGCACAAAAAGTCTGGAGTTCTAATAAGTTTAAAAAAATGAAGTGCCTTTGTAACAGATGAGTTTTCGTCCGAAACCCTGATACTTCGAAAGAGATTGTCCATTTTTTACACGAAGTGCATCCAGTTTTTGCCGTAACCCTTTCAACTTTTTTGCACATGCTATGTGGGTGAAATGATGATACCATCCCAACTTTCAACATTTTCAGAGTTCATTTGTTGTGCTCTTCAATTTGAGGGTCATTTACCTCAAAACAAATCATTAAATGCATAAAAAATAGCAAATGAAGGCAGAAAGGGTTGAAAGTTAATGACGTGGCTTTGAATGGTGCATACTGAACGCACAAAAAGTCTGGAGTTGTCATAAGTTTGAAAGAATGAGGTGCCTTTGTAACAGATGAGTTTCCGTCCGAAACCCTGATACTTCGAAAGAGATTCTCCATTTTGTACACGAAGTGCATCCAGTTTTTGCCGTAACCCTTTCTACCTTTTTCACAAGCTATATGGGTGAAATGATGACACCATGCCAACTTTGAACCTTTTAAGAGTTCATTTGTAGTGCTCTTGATTTGTGGTCATTTAGCTCAAAACAAATCATTAAATGCATGAAAAATAGCAAATGAAGGCGGAAAGGGTTGAAAGTTGAGGACGTGGCTTTGAATGGTGCATACTGAACGCACAAAAAGTCTAGAGTTGTCATAAGTTTAAAAGAATGAGGTGCCTTTGTAACAGATGAGTTTTCGTGTGAAACCCTGATACTTCGAAAGAGATTGTCCATTTTGTACACGAAGTGCATCCAGTTTTTGCCGTAACCCTATCTACTTTTTTGCACATGCTATTTGGGTGAAATGATGATACCGTGCAAACTTTCAACCTTTTGAGAGTTCATTTGTAGTGCTCTTAAATTTCATGGTCATTTAACTCAAAACAAATCATTAAATTCATGAAAAATAGCAAATGAAGAAATGAAAGGGTTGAAGGTTTATGACAAGGCTTTGAATGGTGCATACTGAACGCACTAAAAATCTGGTGTTGTAATAAGTTTAAAAAAATGAAGTGCCTTTGTAACAGATGAGTTTTCGTCCGAAACCCTCATACTTCGAAAGAGATTGTGCAGTTTATACACGAAGAGCATCTAGTTTTTAGCGTAACCCTCTCTACTTTTTTGCACATGCTACGTGGGTGAAATGATCATACCATGCCAACTTTCAACCTTTTCAGAGTTCATTTGTAGTGCTCTTCAATTTCAGCGTCATTTAGCTCAAAACAAATCTTTAAATGCATGAAAAATAGCAAATGAAGGCGGAAAGGGTTGAAAGTTGAGGACGTGGCTTTGAATGGTGCATCTTGAGCGCACAAAAAGTCTAGAGTTGTCATAAGTTTAAAAGAATGAGGTGCCTTTGTAATGAGATGAGTTTTCGTGTGAAACCACGATACTTGAAAGAGATTGTCCATTTTGTACACGAAGTGCATCCAGTTTTGCCGTAACCCTATCTACTTTTTTGCACATGCTATGTGGGTGAAATGATGATACGTGCAAACTTTCAACCTTTTGAGAGTTCATTTGTAGTGCACTTTAATTTCAGGGTCATTTAGCTCAAAACAAATCATTAAATGTATGAAAAATAGCAAATGAAGGAAGGGTTTAAAGTCCATTATGTGGCTTTGAATGGTGCATACTGAACGCACAAAAACTCTGGAGTTGTAATAAGTTTAAAAAAATGAAGTGCCTTTGTAACAGATGAGTTTTCGTCCGAAACCCTCATACTTCGAAAGAGATTGTGCAGTTTATACACGAAGATCATCTAGTTTGTAGCGTAACCCTCTCTACTTTTTTGCACATGTTACGTGGGTGAAATGATGATACCATGCCAACTTTCAACCTTTTCAGAGTTCATTTGTAGTGCTCTTCAATTTCAGGGTCATTTAGCTCAAAACAAATCTTTAAATGCATGAAAAATAACAAATGAAGGAGAAAGGGTTGAAAGTTGATGATGAAGCTTTGAATGGTGCATACTGAATGCACAAAAGTTTGGAGTTCTAATAAGTTTAAAAAATGAAGTGCCTTTTGTAGCAGATCAGTTTTAAATCAAAACCACGATACTTGAAAGAGATTGTCCATTTTGTACACGAAGTGCATCCAGTTTTTGTTGTAACCCTATCTACTTTTTTGCACATGCTATGTGGGTGAAATGATGATACCATGCCAACTTTCAACCTTTAGAGTTCATTTGTAGTGCTCTTCAATTTCGGGGTCATTTAGCTCAAAACAAATCATTAAATACATGAAAAATAGCAAATGAAGGAAGAAAAGCGTTGAAGGTTTATGACGTGGCATTGAATGGTGCATACTGAACGCACAAAAAATCTGGAGTTGTAATATGTTTAAAAAATGAAGTGCCTTTGTAACCGATGAGTTTTCGTCCAAAACTCAGATACTTCGAAAGAGATTGTCCAGTTTGTACACGAAGTGCATCCTGTTTTTGACGTAACCCACTCAACTTTTTAGCACATGCTATGTGGGTGAAATGATGATACCATGCCAACTTTCAACCTTTTCAGAGTTCATTTGTAGTGCTCTTCAATTTCAGGGTCATTTAGCTCAAAACAAATGATTAAATGCACGAAAAATAGCAGAAGGCAGAAAGGGTTGAAAGTTGATGATGTGGCTTTGAATGCTGCATACTGAACGCACAAAAATTCTGGAGTTATAATAAGTTTAAAAAATGAAGTGCCTTTGTAACAGATGCGTTTTCGTCCGAAACCCTGATACTTCGAAAGAGATTGTCCAGTTTGTACACGAAGTACTTCCAGTTTTTGCTGTAACTCTCTCTACTTTTTTGCACATGCTATGTGGGTAAAATGATGATACCATGCCAACTTTCAACCTTTTAATAGTTCATTTGTAGTGCTCTTCAATTTCAGGGTCATTTAGCTCAAAATGAATCATTAAATGCATGCAAAATAGCAAATGAAGGCGGAAAGGGTTGAAACTTTATGACGTGGCTTTGAATGGTGCATACTGAACGCATAAAAAGTCTGGAGTTCTGATACGTTTAAAAAAATGAAGTGTCTTTGTAACAGATGAGTTTTCGTCCGAAACCCCGATATCAAAGAGATTGTCCATTTTGTACACGAAGTGCATCCAGTTTTTGTCGTAACCCTATCTACTTTTTTGCACATGCTATGTGGGTGAAATGATGATACCATGCCAACTTTCAACCTTTTCAGAGTTCATTTGTAGTGCTCTTCAATTTCGGGGTCATTTAGCTCAAAACAAATCATTAAATACATGAAAAATAGCAAATGAAGGAAGAAAAGCGTTGAAGGTTTATGACGTGGCATTGAATGGTGCATACTGAACGCACAAAAAATCTGGAGTTGTAATAAGTTTAAAAAATGAAGTGCCTTTGTAACCGATGAGTTTTCGTCCGAAACCCTCATACTTCGAAAGAGATTGTGCAGTTTATACACGAAGAGCATCTAGTTTTTAGCGTAACCCTCTCTACTATTTTGCACATGCTACGTGGGTGAAATGATGATACCATGCCAACTTTCAACCTTTTCAGAGTTCACTTGTAGTGCTCTTCAATTTCAGGGTCATTTAGCTCAAAACAAATCTTTAAATGCATGAAAAATAACAAATGAAGGCAGAAAGGGTTGAAAGTTGATGATGTAGGTTTGAATGGTGCATACTGAATGCACAAAAAGTCTGGAGTTCTAATAAGTTTAAAAAAATGAAGTGCCTTTGTAATGTATGAGTTTTCGTCCGAAACCCTCATAAATCGAAAGAGATTGTCCAGTTTGTACATGAAGTGCATCCAGTTTTTGTCGTAACCCTCTCTACTTTCTTGCACATGCTATGTGGGTGAAATGATGATACCATGCCAACTTTCAACCTTTTCAGAGTTCATTTGTAGTGCACTTTAATTTCAGGTCATTTAGCTCAAAACAAATCATTAAATGCATGAAATATAGCAAATGAAGGCGGAAAGGGTTGAAAGTTTATGATGTGGCTTTGAATGTTGCATACTGAGCGCACAAAAAGTTTGGAGTTGTAATAATTTTAAAAAATGAAGTGCCTTTGTAACAGATGAGTTTTCATCTAAAACCCTGATACTTCAGAAGAACTTGTCCATTTTGTACATGAAGTGCATCCAGTTTTTGCCGTAAGCCTCTCTACTTTTTTGCACGTGATATGTGGGTGAAATGATGATACCGTGCCAACTTTCAACATTTTCAGAGTTCATTTGTAGTGCTCTTCAATTTCAGGGTCATTTACCTCAAAAGAAATCATTAAATGCATGAAAAATAGCAAATGAAGGCAGGAAGAGTTGAAAGTTGATGACGTGGCTTTGATCGGTGCATACAGAACGCGCAAAAATTCTGGACTTGTAATAAGTTTAAAAAAATGAAGTGCCTTTGCAACAGATGAGTTTTCGTCCGAAACCCTGATACTTCGAAATGGATTGTCCATTTTGTACACGAAGTGCATCCAGTTTTTGCCGTAACCCTCTCTACTTTTTTGCACATGCTATGTGGGTGAAATGATGATACCGTGCAAACTTTCAACCTTTTGAGAGTTCATTTGTAGTGCACTTTAATTTCAGGGTCATTTAGCTCAAAACAAATCATTAAATGTATGAAAAATAGCAAATGAAGGAAGGGTTTAAAGTCCATTATGTGGCTTTGAATGGTGCATACTGAACGCACAAAAACTCTGGAGTTGTAATAAGTTTAAAAAAATGAAGTGCCTTTTGTAATGTATGAGTTTTCGTCCGAAACCCTCATACTTCGAAAGAGATTGTGCAGTTTATACACGAAGATCATCTAGTTTGTAGCGTAACCCTCTCTACTTTTTTGCACATGTTACGTGGGTGAAATGATGATACCATGCCAACTTTCAACCTTTTCAGAGTTCATTTGTAGTGCTCTTCAATTTCAGGGTCATTTAGCTCAAAACAAATCTTTAAATGCATGAAAAATAACAAATGAAGGCAGAAAGGGTTGAAAGTTGATGATGTAGCTTTGAATGGTGCATACTGAATGCACAAAAAGTTTGGAGTTCTAATAAGTTTAAAAAAATGAAGTGCCTTTTGTAATCGGTTTTAAATCTGAAACCATGATACTTCGAAATAGATTGTACATTATGTACACGAATTGCATCCAGTTTTTGTAGTAACCCTATCTACTTTTTTGCACAAGCTATATGGGTGAAATGATGATACCAAGACAACTTTCAACCTTTTCAGTTCATTTGTAGTGCTCTTCAATTTCGGGGTCATTTAGCTCAAAACAAATCATTAAATACATGAAAAATAGCAAATGAAGGAAGAAAAGCGTTGAAGGTTTATGACGTGGCATTGAATGGTGCATACTGAACGCACAAAAAATCTGGAGTTGTAATATGTTTAAAAAATGAAGTGCCTTTGTAACCGATGAGTTTTCGTCCAAAACCGAGATACTTGAAAGAGATTGTCCAGTTTGTACACGAAGTGCATCCTGTTTTGACGTAACCCACTCAACTTTTTAGCACATGCTATGTGGGTGAAATGATGATACCATGCCAACTTTCAACCTTTTCAGAGTTCATTTGTAGTGCTCTTCAATTTCAGGGTCATTTAGCTCAAAACAAATGATTAAATGCACGAAAAATAGCAAATGAAGGCAGAAAGGGTTGAAAGTTGATGATGTGGCTTTGAATGGTGCATACTGAACGCACAAAAATTCTGGAGTTATAATAAGTTTAAAAAATGAAGTGCCTTTGTAATGAGATGCGTTGGTCAAAACCACGATACTTGAAAGAGATTGTCCGGTTTGTACACGAAGTACTTCCAGTTTTGCTGTAACTCTCTCTACTTTTTTGCACATGCTATGTGGGTAAAATGATGATACCATGCCAACTTTCAACCTTTTAATAGTTCATTTGTAGTGCTCTTCAATTTCAGGGTCATTTAGCTCAAAACGAATCATTAAATGCATGCAAAATAGCAAATGAAGGCGGAAAGGGTTGAAACTTTATGACGTGGCTTTGAATGGTGCATACTGAACGCATAAAAAGTCTGGAGTTCTGATACGTTTAAAAAAATGAAGTGTCTTTGTAACAGATGAGTTTTCGTCCGAAACCCTGATACTTCGAAAGAGATTGTCCATTTTGTACACGAAGTGCATCCAGTTTTTGTCGTAACCCTATCTACTTTTTTGCACATGCTATGTGGGTGAAATGATGATACCATGCCAACTTTCAACCTTTTGTAGTTCATTTGTAGTGCTCTTCAATTTCGGGGTCATTTAGCTCAAAACAAATCATTAAATACATGAAAAATAGCAAATGAAGGAAGAAAAGCGTTGAAGGTTTATGACGTGGCATTGAATGGTGCATACTGAACGCACAAAAAATCTGGAGTTGTAATAAGTTTAAAAAATGAAGTGCCTTTTGTAACCGATGAGTTTTCGTCAAAACCCTCATACTTGAAAGAGATTGTGCGGTTTATACGAAGAGCATCTAGTTTTTAGCGTAACCCTCTCTACTTTTTTGCACATGCTACGTGGGTGAAATGATGATACCATGCCAACTTTCAACCTTTTCAGAGTTCACTTGTAGTGCTCTTCAATTTCAGGGTCATTTAGCTCAAAACAAATCTTTAAATGCATGAAAAATAACAAATGAAGGCAGAAAGGGTTGAAAGTTGATGATGTAGGTTTGAATGGTGCATACTGAATGCACAAAAAGTCTGGAGTTCTAATAAGTTTAAAAAAATGAAGTGCCTTTGTAACAGATGAGTTTTCGTCCGAAACCCTCATAAATCGAAAGAGATTGTCCAGTTTGTACATGAAGTGCATCCAGTTTTTGTCGTAACCCTCTCTACTTTCTTGCACATGCTATGTGGGTGAAATGATGATACCATGCCAACTTTCAACCTTTTCAGAGTTCATTTGTAGTGCACTTTAATTTCAGGGTCATTTAGCTCAAAACAAATCATTAAATGCATGAAATATAGCAAATGAAGGCGGAAAGGGTTGAAAGTTTATGATGTGGCTTTGAATGTTGCATACTGAGCGCACAAAAAGTTTGGAGTTGTAATAATTTTAAAAAATGAAGTGCCTTTGTAACAGATGAGTTTTCATCTAAAACCCTGATACTTCAGAAGAACTTGTCCATTTTGTACATGAAGTGCATCCAGTTTTTGCCGTAAGCCTCTCTACTTTTTTGCACGTGATATGTGGGTGAAATGATGATACCGTGCCAACTTTCAACATTTTCGAGTTCATTTGTAGTGCTCTTCAATTTCAGGGTCATTTACCTCAAAAGAAATCATTAAATGCATGAAAAATAGCAAATGAAGGCAGCAAGAGTTGAAAGTTGATGACGTGGCTTTGATCGGTGCATACTGAACGCACAAAAATTCTGGACTTGTAATAAGTTTAAAAAAATGAAGTGCCTTTGCAACAGATGAGTTTTAAATCAAAACCACGATACTTGAAATGGTTTGTCCATTTTGTACACGAAGTGCATCCAGTTTTGCCGTAACCCTCTCTACTTTTTTGCACATGCTATGTGGGTGAAATGATGATACCATGCCAACTTTCAACATTTTCAGAGTTCATTTGTAGTGCTCTTCAATTTCAGGGTCATTTAGCTGAAAACAAATCATTAAATGCATGCAAAATAGCAAATGAAGGCAGAAAGGGTTGAAAGTTGATGATGTGGCTTTGAATGGTGCATACTGAACGCACAAAAAGTCTGGAGTTGTAATAAGTGTAAAAAATGAAGTGCCTTTGTAACAGATGCGTTTTCGTCCGAAACCCTGATACTTCGAAAGAGATTTTCCAGTTTGTACACGAAGTGCATCCAGTTTTTGCCGTAACCCTCTCTACTTTTTTGCACATGCTATGTGGGTAAAATGATGATACCATGCCAACTTTCAACCTTTTCAGAGGTCATTTGTAGTGCTCTTCAATTTCAGGGTCATTTAGCTCAAAACGAATCATTAAATGCATGAAAAATAGCAAATGAAGGCGGAAAGGGTTTAAACTTTATGATGTGGCTTTGAATGGTGCATACTGAACGCACAAAAAGTCTGGAGTTCTAATAAGTTTTAAAAAATGAAGTGCCTTTGTAACAGATGAGTTTTCGTCCGAAATCCTGATACTTCGAAAGAGATTGTCCATTTTTTACACGAAGTGCATCCAGTTTTTGCCGTAACCCTTTCTACTTTTTTGCACATGCTATGTGGGTGAAATGATGATACCATGCCAACTTTCAACATTTTCAGAGTTCATTTGTTGTGCTCTTCAATTTCAGGGTCATTTACCTCAAAACAAATCATTAAATGCATAAAAAATAGCAAATGAAGGCAGAAAGGGTTGAAAGTTAATGATGTGGCTTTGAATGGTGCATACTGAACGCACAAAAAGTCTGGGGTTGTCATAAGTTTGAAAGAATGAGGTGCCTTTGTAACAGATGAGTTTCCATCCGAAACGCTGATACTTCGAAAGAGATTCTCCATTTTGTACACGAAGTGCATCCAGTTTTTGCCGTAACCCTCTCTACTTTTTTCACATGCTATGTGGGTGAAATGATGACACCATGCCAACTTTGAACCTTTTAAGAGTTCATTTGTAGTGCTCTTCAGTTTCAGGGTCATTTAGCTCAAAACAAATCATTAAATGCATGAAAAATAGCAAATGAAGGCGAAAAGGGTTGAAAGTTGAGGACGTGGCTTTGAATGGTGCATACTGAACGCACAAAAAGTCTAGAGTTGTCATAAGTTTAAAAGAATGAGGTGCCTTTGTAACAGATGAGTTTTCGTGTGAAACCCTGATACTTCGAAAGAGATTGTCCATTTTGTACACGAAGTGCATCCAGTTTTTGCCGTAACCCTATCTACTTTTTTGCACATGCTATGTGGGTGAAATGATGATACCGTGCAAAATTTCAACCTTTTGAGAGTTCATTTGTAGTGCTCTTAAATTTCATGGTCATTTAACTCAAGACAAATCATTAAATTCATGAAAAATAGCAAATGAAGAAATGAAAGGGTTGAAGGTTTATGACATGGCTTTGAATGGTGCATACTGAACGCACAAAAAATCTGGTGTTGTAATAAGTTTAAAAAAATGAAGTGCCTATGTAACAGATGAGTTTTCGTCCGAAACCCTCATACTTCGAAAGAGATTGTGCAGTTTATACACGAAGAGCATCTAGTTTTTAGCGTAACCCTCTCTACTTTTTGCACATGCTACGTGGGTGAAATGATCATACCATGCCAACTTTCAACCTTTTCAGAGTTCATTTGTAGTGCTCTTCAATTTCAGCGTCATTTAGCTCAAAACAAATCTTTAAATGCATGAAAAATAGCAAATGAAGGCGGAAAGGGTTGAAAGTTGAGGACGTGGCTTTGAATGGTGCATACTGAACGCACAAAAAGTCTAGAGTTGTCATAAGTTTAAAAGAATGAGGTGCCTTTGTAATGTATGAGTTTTCGTGTGAAACCACGATACTTGAAAGAGATTGTCCATTTTGTACACGAAGTGCATCCAGTTTTGCCGTAACCCTATCTACTTTTTGCACATGCTATGTGGGTGAAATGATGATACCGTGCAAACTTTCAACCTTTTGAGAGTTCATTTGTAGTGCACTTTAATTTCAGGGTCATTTAGCTCAAAACAAATCATTAAATGTATGAAAAATAGCAAATGAAGGAAGGTTTTAAAGTCGATTATGTGGCTTTGAATGGTGCATACTGAATGCACAAAAAGTCTGGAGTTGTAATAAGTTTAAAAAAATGAAGTGCCTTTGTAACAGATGAGTTTTCGTCCGAACCCCTGATACCTCGAAAGAGATTGTCCAGTTTGTACATGAAGTGCATCCAGGTTTTTCTGTAACCCTCTCAACTTTTTTGCACATGCTATGTGGGTGAAATGATGATACCGTGCAAACTTTCATCCTTTTGAGAGTTCATTTGTAGTGCTCTTCAATTTCAGGGTCATTTAGCTCAAAACAAATCATTAAATGCATGAAAAATAGCAACTGAAGTCAAAAAGGGTTGAATGTTGATGATGTGGCTTTGAATGGTGCATACTGAACGCACAAAAACTCTGGAGTTGTAATAAGTTTAAAAAAATGAAGTGCCTTTGTAACAGATGAGTTTTCGTCCGAAACCCTCATACTTCGAAAGAGATTGTGCAGTTTATACACGAAGAGCATCTAGTTTGTAGCGTAACCCTCTCTACTTTTTTGCACATGTTACGTGGGTGAAATGATGATACCATGCCAACTTTCAACCTTTTCAGAGTTCATTTGTAGTGCTCTTCAATTTCAGGGTCATTTAGCTCAAAACAAATCTTTAAATGGATGAAAAATAACAAATGAAGGCAGAAAGGGTTGAAAGTTGATGATGTAGCTTTGAATGGTGCATACTGAATGCACAAAAAGTTTGGAGTTCTAATAAGTTTAAAAAAATGAAGTGCCTTTGTAACAGATCAGTTTTCGTCCGAAACCCTGATACTTCGAAAGAGATTGTCCATTTTGTACACGAAGTGCATCCAGTTTTTGTCGTAACCCTCTCTACTTTCTTGCACATGCTATGTGGGTGAAATGATGATACCATGCCAACTTTCAACCTTTTCAGAGTTCATTTGTAGTGCACTTTAATTTCAGGGTCATTTAGCTCAAAACAAATCATTAAATGCATGAGGTATAGCAAATGAAGGCGGAAAGGGTTGAAAGTTTATGATGTGGCTTTGAATGGTGCATACTGAGTGCACAAAAAGTTTGGAGTTGTAATAATTTTAAAAAATGAAGTGCCTTTGTAACAGATGAGTTTTCTGAAACCACGATACTTCGTAAGAACTTGTCCATTTTGTACATGAAGTGCATCCAATTTTGCCGTAAGCCTCTCTAGTTTTTGCACGTGATATGTGGGTGAAATGATGATACCGTGCCAACTTTCAACATTTTCAGAGTTCATTTGTAGTGCTCTTCAATTTCAGGGTCATTTACCTCAAAAGAAATCATTAAATGCATGAAAAATAGCAAATGAAGGCAGGAAGAGTTGAAATTTGATGACGTGGCTTTGATCGGTGCATACTGAACGCACAAAAAGTCTGGACTTGTAATAAGTTTAAAAAAATGAAGTGCCTTTGCAACAGATGAGTTTTCGTCCGAAACCCTGATACTTCGAAATGGATTGTCCATTTTGTACACGAAGTGCATCCAGTTTTTGCCGTAACCCTCTCTACTTTTCTGCACATGCTATGTGGGTGAAATGATGATACCATGCCAACTTTCAACATTTTCAGAGTTCATTTGTAGTGCTCTTCAATTTCAGGGTCATTTAGCTGAAAACAAATCATTAAATGCATGCAAAATAGCAAATGAAGGCAGAAAGAGTTGAAAGTTGAAGATGTGGCTTTGAATGGTGCATACTGAACGCACAAAAAGTCTGGAGTTGTAATAAGTGTAAAAAATGAAGTGCCTTTGTAACAGATGCGTTTTCGTCCGAAACCCTGATACTTCGAAAGAGATTGTCCATTTTGTACACGAAGTGCATCCAGTTTTTGCCGTAACCCTCTCTACTTTTTTGCACATGCTATGTGGGTAAAATGATGATACCATGCCAACTCTCAACCTTTTCAGAGGTCATTTGTAGTGCTCTTCAATTTCAGGGTCATTTAGCTCAAAACGAATCATTAAATGCATGAAAAATAGCAAATGAAGGCGGAAAGGGTTTAAACTTTATGACGTGGCTTTGAATGGTGCATACTGAACGCACAAAAAGTCTGGAGTTCTAATAAGTTTTAAAAAATGAAGTGCCTTTGTAACAGATGAGTTTTCGTCCGAAACCCTGATACTTCGAAAGAGATTGTCCATTTTTTACACGAAGTGCATCCAGTTTTTTCCGTAACCCTTTCTACTTTTTTGCACATGCTATGTGGGTGAAATGATGATACCATGCCAACTTTCAACATTTTCAGAGTTCATTTGTTGTGCTCTTCAATTTCAGGGTCATTTACCTCAAAACAAATCATTAAATGCATAAAAAATAGCAAATGAAGGCAGAAAGGGTTAAAAGTTAATGACGTGGCTTTGAATGGTGCATACTGAACGCACAAAAAGTCTGGAGTTGTCATAAGTTTGAAAGAATGAGGTGCCTTTGTAACAGATGAGTTTCCGTCCGAAACCCTGATACTTCGAAAGAGATTCTCCATTTTGTACACGAAGTGCATCCAGTTTTTGCCGTAACCCTCTCTACTTTTTTCACATGCTATGTGGGTGAAATGATGACACCATGCCAACTTTGAACCTTTTAAGAGTTCATTTGTAGTGCTCTTCAGTTTCAGGGTCATTTAGCTCAAAACAAATCATTATATGCATGAAAAATAGCAAATGAAGGCGGAAAGGGTTGAAAGTTGAGGACGTGGTTGAATGGTGCATACTGAACGCCCAAAAGGCTAGAGTTGTCATAAGTCTAAAAGAATGAGGTGCCTTTGTAACAGATGAGTTTTCGTGTGAAACCCTGATACTTCGAAAGAGATTGTCCATTTTGTACACGAAGTGCATCCAGTTTTTGCCGTAACCCTATCTACTTTTTTGCACATGCTATGTGGGTGAAATGATGATACCGTGCAAACTTTCAACCTTTTGAGAGTTCATTTGTAGTGCTCTTAAATTTCAGGGTCATTTAGCTCAAAACAAATCATTAAATACATGAAAAATAGCAAATGAAGAAATGAAAGGGTTGAAGGTTTATGACATGGCTTTGAATGGTGCATACTGAACGCACAAAAAATCTGGTGTTGTAATAAGTTTAAAAAAATGAAGTGCCTTTGTAACAGATGAGTTTTCGTGCGAAACCGTCATACTTCGAAAGAGATTGTGCAGTTTATACACGAAGAGCATCTAGTTTTTAGCGTAACCCTCTCTATTTTTTTGCACATGCTACGTGGGTGAAATGATGATACCATGCCAACTTTCAACCTTTTCAAAGTTCATTTGTAGTGCTCTTCAATTTCAGCGTCATTTAGCTCAAAACAAATCTTTAAATGCATGAAAAATAGCAAATGAAGGCAGAAAGGGTTGAAAGTTGATGATGTAGCTTTGAATGGTGCATACTGAATGCACAAAAAGTCTGGAGTTCTAATAAGTTTAAAAAAATGAAGTGCCTTTGTAACAGATGAGTTTTCGTCCGAAACCCTCATACATCGAAAGAGATTGTCCAGTTTGTACACGAAGTGCATCCAGTTTTTGTCGTAACCCTCTCTACTTTCTTGCACATGCTATGTGGGTGAAATGATGATACCATGCCAACTTTCAACCTTTTCAGAGTTCATTTGTAGTGCACTTTAATTTCAGGGTCATTTAGCTCAAAACAAATCATTAAATGCATGAAAAATAGCAAATGAAGGCAGAAAGGTTTTAAAGTCGATGATGTGGCTTTGAATGGTGCATACTGAATGCACAAAAAGTCTGTAGTTGTAATAAGTTTTAAAAAATGAAGTGCCTTTGTAACAGATGAGTTTTCGTCCGAACCCATGATACTTCGAAAGAGATTGTCCAGTTTGGACATGAAGTGCATCCAGGTTTTTCTGTAACCCTCTCAATTTTTTTGCACGTGCTATGTGGGTGAAATGATGATATCGTGCCAACTTTCAACCTTTTGAGAGTTCATTTGTAGTGCTCTTCAATTTCAGGGTCATTTAGCTCAAAACAAATCATTAAATGCATGAAAAATAGCAAATGAAGGCAGAAAGGGTTGAAAGTTGATGTGTGGCTTTGAATGGTGCATACTGAACGCACAAAATTATAGACCAGTGTAGGTGAGATGGAGCAGAGAAAAAGAGTGACACGTGCACTAGTGGGGGTTGCCGTGGCAAGTCTAGCTTTGAATGGTGCATACTGTACGCACAAAAAGTCTGGAGTTGTATTTAGTTTAAAAAATGAAATGCCTTTGTAAAGGAGAGGCGCAATGCTCACCTGCACGTTGCTTAGCTTCAGGCCTTGAGAAAGGACACATAGCTCCGTGCAGTATACACCATTTCCTCAAGGCCTGAAGTTAAGCAACGTGCAGGAGAGCATTGCGCCTCTCCTTCATCGTCGTTCCTCATCTCTGCACTCAGAGCTTATCAACCGCTGCGTGTCCCTCTTGCTTGGCGAGGTGGGACTAAAAACCACTGCTAAAAGAATTAACTAAAAAACTCTAGTACCGGTTCATGCCACAAACCTGTACTAAAGGTGCTGGTGGGGCCCCAGCCTGACAACAGCCTGCCACCACCTCTTTAGTACCGGTTTGTGGAATGAACCAGTACTAAAGGTTCGCCACAAACTGGTACTAATGATCGCTGCCTGCGTAGCCGTTGGAACCGACACTAATGGTCACATTAGTGTCGGTTCAGTTACAAACCGGGGCTAATGTGCTTCACATTAGGCCCTTTTTCTACTAGTGTAGTACAAAGGTACTCAACAAGACTTGCATCAGAACTAACTACTTATGCATCAGGTATCAAAGAAGGGGATTATGGAGTTTGACTGTGATAAGCTAGTTTTGACTCTTGGCTAACTTGTATTACAACTATCAATAATTTCTTTGAGGTGAGAGATCACACACGATTCCATCTATTCACCACAAAAATGCACTACCATGGATCCTCTCATGTGTTCCTACGAGAAGGCTATCCATAGCAGTCGCACTTATCTTGTGCATTTTAGAGTTTCCATTTCAAGTTGTCTATGAACCATATATATAAGTCTTCAAGCAGTCCATATTCGAGGGCGCAGCTATTCGAGTAGATTGTTAACCCTGTAGGGGTGTAGTACTTCACACATGTGTCCACCACTTAGAGCCCGTACACAAAATGTACTCGGCAGACTTCAAGCGATAGCCGACGTGGGTGTAGACCACGATCGTTAACCACACAAGACTCCAATCTAGATTTATCGCCTATCTGAGGTTGAATTTGCAAAGGAAATCCAGCCAAAGTTTCTATTACAGGCGCAAACAATGTGTGCGGGGTTCTCAAGCCCACCATCCGCGTGCCGCTTGGTATACGATTCCACATTGCCTACCCCAACAAAGCCCACCCCGCGGGCGGCGCTAAGTACGGCCCCAGCACATCCTACAAACTAGTTGCAACTCCTCGACAAAGATCAAGTGAGTTAATAGGCCGAGCAAGTCAAGGTCGCCGAGTTCCCAATGTTTGGTAGTAGCAAATCTTGGATAAGATACATAGAACTCAGTTCTTAAGGAAGATCTCAATGAGGCAACACACCATCTACTCCTACATGGCCTCTCATCGCTACCTTTACCAAATCGGGTTCACACACTTAACTCTCCACATCAGAACATGAACACACCATTCCAATTCATTCCTAGATGAATCAGACCTAACACGACTCTAAGCAATAGGAAGCATTGCATGAGTAAAGTCAAAACATGGCTCAAGCAACTCCTAATCATGCTAGGAAGGTTTAGCTATTTACTGTGACAATGACTAGTCATGCAAAGGAATGAGTTCAACTACTGAAACATGTAACTGCTAAAACATTGTTGTCCTAATGCAATAAAAGAGAGCGGGAGCGAGAGAGTGGGCTTGTATCTGAATGCTCAAGGAGGGTTGCTTATCTGGCACTTCTCAAGATAGTACTACTCTTCATCGGTCTCAACAATCACTACGTCGGCATCGTATTCTACCAACAAGGAACAAAACCGATAAACAAGAAAGGACACAATCAATGCAATGCAACACACATGATGTATGATCATGACATGTCAAGAATGCTATGAAGGATGCTAATGTATCTAGCAACAATTTAAATGAAGCTCATTTGAATCAAACTTAAGCATTTTTAATTCCTTTATTTGAATTGGACCTCATCAGCGGGTCTAAGTTGTTTAAACATGCATAAAAATTGTTCTAATGGATAGATAGGATTGCTGATAATCTTTCATATATAAATTATTTCCATCTGATGTGTATATTATTTTATATGGTTTTTCAAAGTTTTGAGTATTTTCTGTGATTCCAAAAATCATTCCTGAAATTCAAAATTACAGCAAATACATTCTTTACTCACTATGCGGCTTTCCGCAGTCACTGGCTGGTGGGGTCAGTCAAACCTGATTGTGCACTAGTCAAAGCTGACACGTAGGGCCACTGGCAATTAGATTAACCCTAACCAAATAATTTAAGAGGGTTAATGCACTAAGTGGGTCCCACTGTCAGTGGGTGGGTGTTAAACTAATAGCGCAATTAGTGCTAACCAATCCGACCACGTCAGTAGCTAACCTCTGGCGTCAACATGAAGCGGCGGAGTTGCCCGTCCGGTCGATTCCAGAAACCATTAATCGCGACGAGGCGCTTCGGATGTTGGTAAAGGGGTGGCTGAAGGTGGTTGCTAGCGGCGGTGACGACAAGCTCAAGCGGCGGCCGAGCTCCGGTCACACGAGTGCAACAATTAATACGGCTTGCGAGCGAGCGCACTGGGCAGCTAGGCAATAGTTACTGGGCATGAGGAGCGCGCCCATGTCTCGAGATGGAGCAGGAGAGCCCGACAATGGCGTGCTCGTCGGCCATGGCGGCGACGAGCTTCTGCCATGGTGGGAACTGGAGCTAGCGGACGAGTGAGACGAGGCCATGAGGGGGAGAGGGAAGAAGGGTGCAGGAGCTCACAACGCATCTTAAAGCAGGTCAGAGAGCTCGGGTGTGTCCTCGATGGGGTGAATCAACGGTGTCTAGCTTGGGCATCCGAGGTTGAAGATGTTGGCGGGTATGGAGATGTTGTGCCCCCGGGCTTCCGATCTTCGGCGTCAAGACGAGGGCGAGCTTGGCGGAGCGACTAGACACAGCGGAGAGGCCTGGCGGCGCGGTGGCTACGGGTGCGACGACGGGCCACTCCAATGGCTCTCGGTGATGCTCAAAATCGTAAGGGGAAGAAGGCTAGAGCGATCAGAGAGTGAGGGAGAAGTGAGAGGGGACCTTGTTGGCTTTTGATCTTGCTAGATCAAATCACCTAGAAACTATGCACGCGAGGTGCAAAGCTAGCTAGATGAGCTTGATTGGTTCTCAAGCAACACACACGTAAACGTTGAACTTGACCTAGCCGGCGGCCTTGGCGGAACGTCTCGACGTAACTTTAGCAAACGGAAAAACTGATCGGGACGAGACTGATTTGGTGATAGCTACAGGGGCGTGTCACTCCTGTCTTTCTTTGTATTGCTTTTCTCTTTGTGTTTCAGATTACAGGAGTTGGGTACACTTATATACACGTACGAGCCCAAGGGATCAATCCTACTCGGTATGCTATTCATAGCCTAGTGTCTAATGGACTCGATGTAGTATTCCTAATCCTACTTGATTTAGAATACTAATGATACTAGGACTCATGCACGTGTCGTGCAAGTTTGATCGTGCTTAACTCTAACATTCACCCCCTTAAGCACGACATCCTCGGTGCGACCTGGACCCCAAATGCGATGACTACTACTCATAGGAAATACCCTTGGCATTGCTTTTGCCGTTCTTCGTAGCATTTTAGGGACCGTCTTTGCTGCCTTCGGCTTGTCCGTAGCTTGACGCCAGCTCTCCTCCTTGGTCGCGTCTTCAACCTTCACCTGTTTGTCGGTGCTTGGTAGACCGTCTTTCGGATTCTTGAGGGAACATCCTTTGGATCCGAGCGAGACCAAACATTGGTCTAACTTTGAGTCCCAAGCTCTTGGCGCTTGCTTCAGCCCGTAAACTGCCTTCTTGAGCTTGTAAACTTTCTCTTCTCCGCCTTTCTTCTCGTGAGTCAAGGGTTGTTCCACATACACTTCTTCTTTGAGGTCGACGTTGAGGAAAGCGGATTTGACATCTTTATGATGAACCTTCCAATCCTCTTGTGCTGCCAAAGCTAGGAGCACTCTCACCGTCTGGATTCGAGCAACCGGTGCAGACACCTCCTCATAGTCAACTCCTTGACGTTGTACGTAGCCCTTTGCGAGAGTCTTGCCTTGTGCTTCACAATGGCACCCTTCGTGTCCTTCTTCAACTTGTAAACCCACTTCAAACCTATGGCCTTTTGGTTCGGAGGTCGGGTTACCAAAGTCCACGTGCCATTGCTCTCAATCGCCTTCATCTCCTCATCCATGGCGTGCATCCAACTTGAACTTTTGCTCGCCTCTACGAAGTTCGCCGGCTCCTCAACTCCGAGTAAACACAAATCGGAGTACTCGAGCGTAACTGGCTTTGCGTACTTGTAGACTTTCTTGAGGGTCTTGTAGCGACGAGGCCCGGAAGAATCCGTCGTGGCTTGCGAAGGGGGCGACACAAATTGTGTCGGCGTCGATGCACTTGAGGAAGACGGTTGAGTCTCGGGCGTGGTAGATGTCGGGTCGTTGGCATCCTCGTCGTCGGCGTAGTCGTTGTGATCGTGACCATCATCTTGATTGTCATCATCACTATGCGCCTCATTGTCGAGATCTCCGCCCGTGTCGTGCGTGTCGTTGTCGCTATCACCTTGCGACCCATGCACGCCGTCGCCGGTGTCGGCACCATGATGATCACTTCCATTGTGGTCACCTTGGTTGGGTGTCTTGCCAACCACCTGGACCTCCTCCCTTGCATCATCATCAGTTGGAAATTCAACCGTGAATATGTTACCGCTTGGAGCATCGCCGGCTGCTGCGCCCAATTCCATGCTTGGTTTTCTTCAAACACAACGTCGCTGCGGAAATCCGTAGACGCTTGGTTCGTGGATCGTAGAAGCGGTATGCCTTGGTGCCGGAACTCCTCTCGTATCCGATGAACACCATCTTGGTGCTACGATCGGCAAGCTTTGAGAGATGCGGCTCCGCCGTCTTCACATGCGCCACGCACCCGAACGTCCGTAGATGAGACACATTCGGCTTACGTCCGTAAATTGCTTCATACGGAGTCTTGCCGATCACCGCCTTCGTTGGATCCCAATTGAGAAGATAGACCGCCGTCGAGACAGCTTCTCCCCAAAAAGTCCCCGGCAAGTTCTTGCTCTTGAGTAAACTTCTCGCCATGTCAACGACGGTTCGATTGCGCCTTTCAACAACACCGTTCTGCTGTGGCGTATAAGGTGCCGTGAGGAACCTTTTTATGCCAATCTTCTCGTAGTAGTCGTTGAACTCGTTTGACGTAAACTCTCCGCCGCGATCTGTCCATAGAGCGCGAACCTTCAGCTTGTGTTCCATCTCCGTTGCAGCCTTCAGCTTTTTGAACGCTTCAAATGCCTCATCTTTAGATCGTAGGAGAACGACCCACATGTATCTCGAGTAGTCATCTACCACAAGGAAGAAGTACTTCTTTCCTCCGTGAGTTGCTGGGGTGATAGGGCCACATAGATCACCATGGAGCAGCTCGAGTGCATCACTTGCACGATAGGTAGACTGAGCAGGGAACGGCCTGCGGTGCTGTTTTCCAACCAAGCACCCATCACATACTCGATCAACATGGTCGATAAACGGCATCCCAGATACCATCTCCATTTTCGACATCTTCTTCAAGGCGTAGAAGTTAACGTGTCCAAATCTAGCATGCCATAACCACGAATCATCATCTCTCTTGGCGAGCCAACACTCCGGTTGAGATTGATCAAGGTTGAGGATATAGAGCCTGTTCCGCGTGCGATTCACACGCGCTAGCACGTTTCGGAGGTTGTCGAAGATCGTCATCACTCCGTCCCTCAATATCCACCTTGCATCCATTCTCATCAAGTTTCCCGACAGAGATGATGTTGTTGCGAAGCCGTGGGATGTAGTACACTCCGGTGAGTATGCGATGTTCTCCTGTGAGACCCTCGAAGAGGACAGAACCTTGCCCGCAAATCTCCACATTTGAACCATCACCAAACTTGACCGAGCCTTGAACATTATATTCTAGCTCGAGGAACTTCTCCTTGCACCCCGTCATGTGGTTACTAGCACCCGTGTTCAGATACCACGACACGCTCGCTTCCAGATAACTTTGGTGTTACTTTTTCTCATGAAGTAGCACCTTCCGGTTTGGTTTTGCAACCATCGCTTTGGACGAGATCACAAACTTCGCCATCAGAAGACCTGGACGTTCGTCTTCCTGCTTCGCCAAATTTGCCTTGATCTCCCGCTTGTTAGGATCCGGACAATCCTTTGCAAAGTGACCCATCTCGTTGCAGTTATAGCACTTGACCTCGGACATATCCAAGTTCCGTGGCTTCCGCTCATTAGATCGGTCCGCCTTACCACGACCTTCTGGCTTGCCTTTTCCATTGCCTTCTTCGGTTTGTCCGCCAAGGCCGCGTTGCTTGAGCCTTCGCCAACGCTATGCCTTCCTTTGCTACTTGAGGACTCCCAATCTGCGCGCGAGTACATGAGTTGGTCATCACCTCCTCCTTTGCCTTTCCGACAACCACGAGCATTCTCTTCCCACGTCCGCAAGCGTCTGATCGCCTCCGTTATGGTCATGTCGTCAATGTCGTAAAGCTGCTCGAGCGTGCCGATGATGTACGTGAATTTATCAGTCACCGAACTGAAAAACTTCTCCACAATCTCGGTCTCCTCGAACTTTGCACCAAGTGCGCGGATCTCTCCCACCAATGTAGTCAGACGCATGGCATAGTCGTTCACCGATTCAGTTTCCTCCATCTGCAACTTGTGAAATTGGCGCTTCAGCACTTGTGCCCGAGCCTTGGTGACGCGATCTTCTCCAATCCTCATCTCTTTGAGTGCGTTCCACGCCTCTCTTGCTATCTCGAACTCCGCCAATGTCATCAGCACGGAATCTGGCACAGACTGGGCTATGGCGGCCATGGCACCTTCGTCGCACTCCTTGTCGATGTCGTCGTCCGTGATGGCCTCCCACACTCGAAGGGTTCGGAGAATGATCTTCATCTTCACCGCCCACACGCCGTAGTTGGCGTCGGTGAGCATCGGGTACTGGATGGGGATGTTGCGATGAGCCTGTACGTTGGCGCCGCCTGTTCCGCCACCACTAGTCGCTGACTTGCCGCCCTTCTTCACATTGTCGCATTTCTTGTTCGCCTTGGAACCGCCGTTGCCGGACTTGACCGACTCAGCGTCGCTGTCCGTCATCGTAGATCGTCGAGGCTCTAGATACCAATTGTTGGCTTTTGATCTTGCTAGATCAAATCAACTAGAAACTATGCACGCGAGGTGCAAAGCTAGCTAGATGAGCTTGATTGATTCTCAAGCAACACACACGTAAACATTGAACTTGACCTAGCCGGCGGCCTTGGCGGAACGTCTCGACGTAACTTTAGCAAACGGAAAAACTGATCGGGACGAGACTGATTTGGTGATAGCTACAGGGGCGTCTCGCTCCTGTCTTTCTTTGTATTGCTTTTCTCTTCGTGTTTCAGATTACAGGAGTTGGGTGCACTTATATACACGTACGAGCCCAAGGGATCAATCCTACTCAGTATGCTATTCATAGCCTAGTGTCTAACGGACTCGATGTAGTATTCCTAATCCTACTTGATTTAGAATACTAATCATACTAGGACTCATGCACGTGCCGTGCAAGTTTGATCGTGCTTAACTCTAACAGACCTCGGGCGTCACCAGGCACGTATCTAGGTGTGGGAGGGGCAAGCAGGAGCTGGCGTGGGACGTGGCCATGGGTGTGTCTGCTGCGGCCTGCGGGCATGCAGGTGCTTCTCCTCCTGGCGGGAGGAAGAACACACTGCTCCCCCTAGTGGGCTAGGCTGACTTGCTAGGCCGCCAGGTAAGCTCCAGGTAAGTTTCTCCCTCTCTGTCTTTTTTTCCATTTTCTTTTTGTTTTCCATTTTCTTCTGTCAGTTCTGAGTTTGTAAAAATACTAAACGACTTTTGTTGCTTCTGTAAATATATTCTAACGCAATATGGACTAATCAAAAGCCTCACATTGATTTTCAGAATTAATGGAGTTATAAAAAATATATACATAGGAATTTATAACCCCAATTCAAATACATTACGTGTAAATTAAGAGTCCATAAATGCCATGGGAAAATGTGCATCAATCATTGGTTAAGGTTTTAACCTTTTTCCATAAATCATGAACATTTTTAAGGGCATTTTGGGTTCATTTTGGAAAATATTTAAGTTGAACGTATTTGAATTATTTCGTGCTAGTGTTTGAGCATCTCCATTTCCTATTTCAATTAAATTTATACATGGCCCAAACATGCAAGTGCTAGCCTATAGGCATTACCAGACTAGGAATGTGATAAATCACCCTCACTAAACAAGAATATCGTCCCCAGATTCAAGGCCTAAGGTAAGAGGAAAGGGGGGACACGGATCTGACAGAGTCTTCTCTCTCGAAATTGCACTTCTTAAAGATGTTGATCCGTTGCATTATATTGGTTTTGACATATGTGCTTTCGAGATCTTCACCCAAACACGATGACGGAAGAATGGGAAAACTCTACAAGAATTGATCTTCATGTTAATCAAGCAACTCGGGATCAACTCGTGGAATGATACATAAGAACACCTCTTAAGCTGAGACACAAAACAAACATTAGGAACGATGGGAAGGAAGTAGATAACGAAGGTTCAATTTGGTAGGCAACAATTCCACGCTTGAGAAGATGGTGCATGGGTTTCAAAGTAGTGAGGAGTTAATTGCCCTTAATACCACAAGAGGGCACCTTAGAGGAGGTGACTCATTGAATTATTTCCTAAGTTAGGCAAAAAGAATTACTTTTGGTACATGGATCATTGAAACTCTTTATACCGGACTAAGGCAAACTGACAAATTATCGTTGAAGGAGTTCGAAAGAAATGGCATACTCTTATTGAAATGGAAACTAGGGTTATGGAACAATCAACAAATGGAAGGCACATTCCAATTGATACCAAAGATATAACCTAGTGTGTGAGCGTCTTCTCAGGAATTTGAGCGTTCGATGTTCACATGGCTTATCAAAATCTATGTCGAAGACTTTGATACAACTTCATACTACCATGATGAATAAAGATGGGTGCCCTACCCTCCCTCCCCCGGCACGCCACCCCTTGTGGGGCCCACAGAAGGCCTCCGGTGCCCCTCTTATGCTATATGAAGCCATTTTCCCAGGAAGAAAAATTGAACAAGACTTTCGGGACAGAGCACCACCGTCTCGAGGCGGAACCTGGGCAGGAGCAGTTTTGCTCTCCGCGGAGCGATTCCGCCGAGGATACTTCCCTTCGAGAGGGGGAAATTAAAGTCTTCATCATCACCAACGTTCCTCTCATTGTGGGTGAACTCACCTCCATCAACATCTTCATCAGCATCATCTCATCTCAAACCCTAGTTCATCTCTTGTATTCCATCTTTGTCCCAAAACCTCATATTGGTACATGTGGGTTGCTAGTAGTGTCGATTACAACTAGTTGGTTTATTTGGTGGAAGATCATATGTTCAGATCCTTAATCACATATTATTATCCTCTAATGATTTGTGAGTAGTTTCGTTTGTTCTTGAGGAGATGGGAGAAATCTTGTTATAAATAATCATGTGAAGTGGGTATTCGTTCAATATTTTGATGATGTGTATGTTGTTCTTCCTCTAGTGGTGTCGTGTGAACATCGACTACATGAAACTTCACCATGTTTGGGCCTAGGGGAAGACATTGGGGAGTACAAAGTAGATGATGGGTTGCGAGAGTGATAGAAGCTTAAACCCTAGTTTATGCACTATTTCGTAAAGGAGTTGATTTGGATCCATATTTTCATGCTATAGTGAGATTTATCTTAAATTCTTGTTTAGTAGTTGTGGATGCTTGCGAGAGGGGGTAATCATAAGTGGGTTGTTTGTTCAAGTAAGAACAACACCCTAGCACCGGCCACCCACATATCAAATTATCAAAGTAGTGAACACGAATCAACTAAACATGATGAATGTGACTAGGCGAGAATTCCCATGTGTCCTCGAGAATGTTTTGCTCACTATAAGAAGTAGTTTTGGCTTGTCGTTTTCTATAAAAAGGATTGGGCCACCTTGATGCACCTTTGTTACTATTGTTACTTTCTACTTTTTACAAATTACATTGTTATCAAATTATCTGTTACTACTACTTACAACACTTACAGAGAATACCTTGTTGAAAACTGCATGTCAATTCCTTCCGCTCCTCGTTTGTTCGACACTCTTATTTATCGAAAGGACTACGATCGATCCCCTATTCTTGTGGGTCATCAATAGAAAGACATATAACATGAAACACTATGGCTATCACTAAGTATAGTGCATAAGTAAAAGGATCGGGTAATAGATAACCGAGGCACGCGGAGATGACGATGTATCCTGAAGTTCATACCCTTGCGGATGCTAATCTCCGTTTGGAGCGATGTGGAGGCATAATTCTCCCCAAAATGCCACTAGGGCCACCGTAATATCCTCACACCTTTTCACAATGCAAGATGTTGTGATTCCACTAAAGGACCCTTGAGGATAGTCACCAAACCCATACAATTTGAAACCTTTGGGGGCGGTCACCAAACTCTTACAATTGGAAACCCTTGGGGGCAATCACTGAACCTGTACAAATTGCTCGGGGAAATCTCCACAACCTAATTGGAGACCCAGAAGCTTGCCTGGAGCTTTACGCCAAATGATTAAGCTCCGCGACACCACCAACCATCTAGGGCGAGGCATAAGATGTAGGGTGCCCAAAGACCCAAGAGTAATAAGCTTGTCAAACTTTCACGTATCACGTATCACCATGGAGAACTCAAACCTAAGCAACTAAAGCAATGGCAAGAACACACGAAGTGGTCGAGTCCCTCACTCTCAAATCCCACCAAGGCAATGAAAGCATGGAGGAATATGAGAGGAAGAACAAGAAGAATACAAAAGAACTTCAAGGTCTAGATCCAAAGGATTCCCCTCACTTAGAGGAGAGAGGGATTGGTGGATATATAGATCTAGATCTCCTCTCTCTTTTCCCTCAAAACGATGCAAGAATCATGGAAGGAATAGAGAGAAAGCAAGCTCCAAGAGTTCATTAATGGTGGGGGGACTTGATCAAGAACTATGGGGGGCAACGGGAAGAAGAGCCCCTTAAATAGGCCCCCACGAACCTAATTGTTATGTACTGCATGTGGTCAACCGGTACTACTGCTTAAAGGAGCGTTACTACTTCTAAATATTGAGGAGGCAACAGAAGGCTAAATACAAGCGGAACTAGCCGCATTACAATGCGGTACTACCTTTTAAATAAGCGGTACTACCTCTTAAATAAGCGGTACTATCTCTAATTATGCACAAGCGGTACTACATCTTAAGGAAGCGGTACTATCTCTAGAAAGATAGCAACACAGCCAAAACATCCATAACTTCTACAAACGAACTCCAATTTTGATAAACTCAAGCTTGATAGAAAGCTAACTACAAGAGCTGTCAAAATATGATTGGAAATATTTAGAACAAGAAATAGTAATATTCCAACAATGTAGAAGTATGAAACCTCCATAAGAGAAGAACCGGCAAAAAGTCCAACATAAAAAACATAATAGAAGACGCATACAAACTCCGTTTTTGATGAGCTTGAGTTTGACAAGAAGACAAACACGAACTATAAAACCTCTCAAATAGAAAAAACAAATAAGAATAAATGAAGATGATCCCAAGCATACAATCATTTGAGCTCTCTATGAACGATACGATCAAGCTACTCACTTGAGAGCCCCCTTTAATAGTACGACAATCAATCCTATGACTTGGTGTCCCAACTAGCACCATGAGTCCGGTAAAATAGAAATCCTATCAAGGTCAAACCTTTTCCTTGCGCATAGTCCACTTGAGATAGATGATGACGATCTTGACCTTCTCAAGTTGGACCACCTTTCTTGATTGTGCTGACTCGATGAAGACTAGTGAATTGCTCCCCCATACTCCATTATGGAAGAAACAGTCTTAGGCACATCTTCATAAAATCATTATCACCAAATGGTTGGCAAGCTTCAAGCATATGATCTCTTTGTGATGCTCCTCTTGAACTTGCACATCCCAAGCTTGATGACAGTCACCAGTTGATGCAAACCCATGAAATGATACCTAAACCCACATAGAAATCTCACATATATCATGGGTTAGTACACAAAGCGTAATGGAAAATGCTTACCATACTATCGGATCACTTGATCCCAAGTACATCTTCTACCTTGTGTCATAATTTCTCTCTTCATTAAGATGATGTCTTGAAGGTAAATATGAATATTCACACAATCTTCTTCTTCAAGACATGATTGCAATAGCCTCAAACTCTCATAAGACCAATCTTTGGATAACTCCGTGAATAACACCTTGGTCATCACACAATCACTTTCTTTCAACCTTGAAGCCAACATATGGTCTTCGAGCATTGCCTATGGACAAACCCTTCAAATACAACTCAAGGCAACCATTCATCCATAGGGATTATTATCAATTACCAAAACCAAACATGGGGGCACCATGCTCTTCTAGAATTGAATTCAGCGAGCATATAGCTACTCATCATGGCCGACACCATGCAAAAAGGATATCAGTTGATGATGAATTTGACCAGTTGTAACATCCCAAATTTTCAATTTGGCATGTTATACATAGGTCATCCATGCATACCATATTTATTTGCATTCTCGTTTGCCATCCTCGAAAGTCCTAAGCAACTCAAGGACCCTCGAAGAGAGTTGGGGATTTTTCGATTTTCATATTTGAATTTTACCAAATAATGAAAGACGAGGATATTGGATTTTATTATTTTTCTCTCCGGAAAAATATTTCATTTAAAATAAATGAGGGGAGATAATATGACTTCTCCAAAATAATTGAAATAACGGAGGAAAAATGTTAAAATCATTATTTAGGTTTTATTTGATTTTACTTGGAATTTTAATTGCCCTAGAAAAATTTGCACGCTTTAAAAAGTTGCATTTTAGGGGCCAAGAAAAGTTCATCTAGTTCTAAATATTTTATTTAGACGGAGAAAACTTATTTTGGAATTTTTAGATTTTTATTTATTTTTCCAGGAATTTTTCTTTCGGAGGAATGATTTAAAAAAATGGATCATACCGATCGGGCCAAAGGCTCACCAGCCAGCCGGGCCCATGAGCGCCTTGCTTCCCTCACACAGTGAGGCACGGACGCCGGGAGTCCGAGCCGGACTCCACCCGGGCGCCTCTTCCCAAGCCGAGCCCGCCCGCCCCTATATATGCCGCCGCCCGCCTCCGCCACCACCCGCCACCACAACCCGCCGGAGCTCAGAGCCTGAGTCAGCCGGAGCCTCGAGCCGCCTGGAGCCTCACGTCGCCGCCGCCGAAGTCGCCCTCGCCGACCGCCGCCCACCCCGAACTCCGCCGGAGCCGCCTCACGGACACGCCACGGAGGTACCCGACCCCGCCGCCGGTTTTTTTTGAAAACCCTTCGGTTTTTTTAAACCCTAGATCGTTTTTTTATATAGATCGGTTTATTTTCGTCGGTTTATTTAATTAGCGAACGTCCGTACGTCCGTTCGTTTTAACGAACGCGTTCACTGTTTAGGTTCTGTTAACGAAAGTTCATCCGTTTAGCAGTTCGTCGTTTTTCTTTTAACAGAATTATTCCGCGGTTATTCTGATCGCGATTTTAGATCCAATTTTCAAACCTGTTTAACTTTTCGCTCGTTTATCGGAATCAGGCGATTCAAGCGCCTGGAGTTTCATCTCGAAACCCTCTTTCCGAATAATCAACTTAAACCAGTTTTTATCATTGTAAAATTTGACTCTAGTTCAGATTAGTAAACGGACCCTATTTCTTTCGCCATTTGAGTTTCGTTGTTTCATTTGGTTTGATTCTTTTTGCAAACCGGAGTTCTTAAGTTGAACTCTCCGGTCAACCTCTTTCAGTTGAAGTTTTGTTTGCGCATCTTTGCTTGTTGCTTATGTATGTATTGTTTGCTTGTGATAGAATTCCCGGAGTGCGAAGCGTGTTACTACGAGTCTCTAGGATTCACGGATCGTCAGCAAGGCAAGTAACACTTGATCATATCTTTTCATACCCAGTTTTTATGCACTAGCTCAATCCTCAAACATTGCATGATTAGGATGGCATTAATTTGTGGGTTGGGAAGTAGATGATGAGGTAGGAACCTATTGCCCTGTTAATATCAAACCCTTGGGAGTTACTTCTACGTTATGATTATATTGCCATGCTATGCTCGTAGACGTGGTTTGGATTTCAGAGATATTCACGACAGATGTGAGATTTTTAATTAATGGTTTACTCTAAGGTGGCAACTTAAATACACATCTGGGTGGATTGAGGCACCTGGGGAACCCAGTGTTGTCTGTTTTTTTTTTGGAAATCCCGGGGTATCCGTGCGATCTTCCTATGGACCGCCACCCAGGCTCAAAGGGAACTGAGATTATTCATGCTAGTAACTTCCGTGTGCAGCCACAAGCTATTATGGGCTCTAGCATAGTTGAGTAAGTTACGTGAAGCTCTCGAAGAGGTAGGTCAGCAGGTAGTGGGTTTTATAGGTTTGGTATGATCTATCCGGAGTAGAGAGTTAATGTTTTTGAAAGACTGTGTCTCGGTCATCCGTCTCTCAAACACCATGCAGTGGAGAAACCAACGGAGGCGATCGAGTCTTGTGGGGAAAAGTGCAAACCTCTGCAGAGTGTACAATCTAATCATGGTTAGCCGTGTCCCCGGTTATGGACAATTCTGAGTATCTAGTACTTGAGTATTCACATGTATCTCATCACCCTAAATTAATATTGTTGGGTTGTTAATCACTTTAATTGGGATTGAGTTGGGGTTACACCTTCTCAATGGTGTTTCAACCACCATGATAGTTAAAGTAAAAATTTATTCCTTTGATATAGGGAAAATTTGGCTTTATGCAAAACTGTAACCATAGAGCTTTCCACCAGCCATATATGCATGTAGTATAGCTTATTCTTTCATTACTCTCTATGTGTTACATTGCCAGCATATTCCATGTGCTGACCCGTTCTCGGGCTGCAACATATTATGTTGCAGACTTTTCAGACGAGGAGTAAGGATTGTAGGTCGTTGCCGTGCAGCTCAGTTATGCCGTTGGAGTTGATGGACTCACTTTACCTTCCAAGCCTTCCGCTGTTATCGCATTAGATGGCCTTAAGCCATATTATTGTAATAAGTTCTCTTTTGAGACATTCGATGTAATAAGTGTGTGATTTGCTACTCTGTTATAAATCATTCGAGTACTGTGTGTGTCAGCATTACCGATCCAGGGATGACACAGAAGCACAGAGACTTGACCATCTAAGGTCGGGTCGCTACACCAGTCGAGCAAGTCGTCGTGGCCGAACCACCCCAAAAAAGTAGGGTGCGGCTAAAGGGAGCCCAAACTGGGCTGGCCTAGTAATGATGACATCATCCGTGTTTATATTTTTGTATTTTCCTTTTTCCATTCACATTTTCATTTATGTTTTTTTACTTTGTTTTTAATTCGAAATATTGAGATAGAAAATATTTGTGATGAACAAAAAATGTATAACGTGAATGAAAACAATAATATAAATGTTAATCATACGCATGAATTTTTTGAGAATTAAAAAATATCACACATATCGAAAATAGATGTACATAAATTAAAAATGTTTATATTCATATAATTAGAAAAGTATTTCACACAGTCAAAAAATGTATTTCACAAGTTCCAAAAATGTGTTCATGACATTTTACAAAGTTGTATGTACTATGTACAAAAACATATTTATAGCTCAGAAAAATGTTTTATCATGCACAAATTGTATCAACATGTATTGGAAAAAAATGTTTTACAAGGTTTTGAAAAATAATAATATTCAAACATGTTTCTGCAAAAGAATGTTAAACATGTAGAATCTTTTTTGAACATATAACAAAAATTTACAATGTGTATGAAAAATTAGACATGTGTTGGAAAAAGAAAAAGAAAGAAACCGATAAAGAAAACAAAAGAAAAGCAAAGAAACTCAAAAAGACCAAGAAAGAAACAAATAAAACCAAAGTATAAAGAAGAAGAAAAATAAAAACAGAAGAAAACATTGAAAAACGGAGAAAACCGGAAACATAATAGAAGATGCATACGAACTCCGTTTTCAATGAGCTTGAGTCTGATAAGAAGATTAACACGAACTCTAAAACCTCTCAAAGAGAAAACACAAATAAGAATAAATAAAGATGATGCCAAGGATGCAATGGTTTGAGCTCTCTATGAACGATACGATCAAGCTACTCACTCGAGAGCCTCCCTTAATAGTACGGAAATCAATCCTACACTAGTAGAAAAAGGGCCTATAGTCCCGGTTGGTGAGGGCCTTTAGTCCCGGTTCATGAACCGGGACTAAAGGGTCGGTACTAATACCCTCACCCTTTAGTCCCGGTTCTATCCAGAACCGGGACAGATCAAACCTCCACGTGGCCTGTCCGCTGAGCCAGGCGGGAGGGCCTTTGGTCCCGGTTGGTGGCACCAACCGGGACCAATCAAACATCCACGCGTCGACCTTTCTTTGGCTCTGGTTTTTATTTTTATTTTCAAAAGGGGGGGGGGGGGGTTGGGGGGTTTTGGGGGGTTAATTTAGGTGTTTCATATATTGTGCTATAGCTAGCTAATTAATAGAGAAAAGTGTCCTTTCTTTTGTCCGTGCTTGGTCGACGCTACGTACTATACATACGTATAGAGAGGACTAACTAGACATGCTAGCTAGCTAGTAATTAAGCAAACAGAAGATCGTCATGAACATATATGCATACAGAGAAGTGATATCGACCACCTCTCCTTCTCCGAGAGATTGGTCGAACAACAAGTTCTCGTATATCTATCCGACACTACCGGCTACATATATACAATAATTATCTTTTACAATACGGACGCGTGGTCCACATGGTATTCCCCGTCTTCAGCGATCACATAGTCAAGAAAGAATGCCGCCAATTCCTCTTGAATTGCTCGTATGCGATCTGGTGCTAGGAGTTCATCCCGCTTCCGAAACATCTAATTTTAAGAAAGGGGTCAATACATACATACATATATATATATATATATATATATATATATGAATGAATGAAACTCAACACAAATGATGGTAATAAAATAAAATTGTGAATATTTTTATTTACGCACTTCAAATTGTTTGTCGGAGTAGCCCCTCTCACAGGTCGTGTGGCGGATATACTCGCAAACGTAGTATCCACAGAAATCATTCCCTTGTTCCTGCCACAACCACTTTACAAGAACAGAGGTCAATCAAACTGATAATTAGCAAGCACATGCTAAATGGTATTGATGAAACCAGCGCTTCAATCACTAGGAGATGCGCGTGGAATATGCTACTATATAGTACTTACTTTCGGGTGTCTAAATTGCAGCTTCTTCGGTAGTCCCGGAGCTTTTTTGGTGAATTTTCCCCAAGCCCTGCCATACAAAGAAAACAATTACTTGATATCGAAATGAACAAAGTTGCTGATATGGTGGATAATGATCGATTTAACTTACTTCTCGAGCAATTCAGTCATTTCCGCATACTCCTTGGGATCTTTTCGTCTCGAGTCTAAGACAGTTACTACTCCTGCTCAAGCTTAATCTCTAGGAGAATATAGTGGAACCTGCGCTTGCGCATGCATAACTCATCAATATTACATTTCTATAACCTGGACTAAATAAGGGAAACCGAATATGCCACAAGACAGTAACACTCACGTGTAGTTGTAAGGAAAGAGTATTGTATTTTTGTGTTCATTTATTTCCAACGATCGTAGCAAGTTGGCCTCGGTTTCCTTGGCACGATATTCAACCTCATTTGCATCGATGAGATATGTGTTAATGAACCCAATATCACCCACTTGTTTTTCTTCATTTCTGCGATCTTCAATCTGCATAATATAGTGAGGATATTTATAAATACATGCAATGAAAGAGCTGAGTTATATAGAGATACTTAATGACAGAAGTAGTACTACTTACAGACAGTAGCAGGTGACCGTTGCTTTATCGAGGGCCAATTGATTGAAAAACTGATAGAACTACTCAAATGGAATAGGCAACAGTTCAATTCCAAGGAGGTCATGCTCCTTTTTAACTCTCACATACAAAGTATTCCTCCCTCGAGACTCTTTGCAGGTTTTCATGTACCAATCATGCAATCTTCGCATCATCGTTGTTAGAGAGCTTTCATCTTTGTGAGAGGCTTCCCGTACTCGTATCTTTGTATCTGCACCTCCAAGAAATCAAATTGTACATCGTCGGGCAGGTAATCTTCAGGATTGCATAACCGGGCACCATCCTCGGATCGACGATGTCGCTAGCAGGCACCTTGAGCGGGGGGCACGATTGCCCGCTTGTTCGCCGAGCTGGGCAATTTGTTTCCCAGCTCGTCGTTCTTTCATCCTTTGATCACCGACAGTACTTCCCGATCTCTCCGCTTCGCAAATGCCTTTCCAATAATGCGCTCATAGTTGCCTTTGGCGGAGACTTGGGTGGTTTTGCCAGGGCAGCGAGTGCGCTTCGCTTTGACCGGATCTACCTTCTCCTCCGGAGGTGGATGTCTCTTTGCTTTCAACCCTTGAAACCAGTAATCCACTTGATGCACGATCTTCACGTTTTCCTCCTCGGTAACTTCTCCGAGTCTTGAGAGAAGGACCGAATCTGTATCTCCTCCGCCTTTGGCTGTCTTGCTAGACGCCCGGCAGAGCAGCGGAGCGGATGTCTTATTTCCTTGCTTACGAGGCGGAGGAGAAGGACTACGACGCCCGGAGCAGCCGGGCGGCGGCGGTCTCTTCCGCCCTTGCCGACGAGGCGGAGAAGGAGGAGGCTGGCTGCCGGACGCGCCGGTGCAGGCGGAGAAGGAGACGGAGTGCCGCCACACGCCGGAGAAGGAGCCGGCCGAGTGCCACGATCGTCACTCGCCGGAGGAGGAGGCGGTGGAGGAGGCGGAGTGCCCCGACTTCGCGGAGGAGGAGGAGGAGGCGGAGTGCCTGACTGGCCGGAGAGGAGGAGGAGGAGGCGGAGGCCTCCGATTCGGAAGGTTGATGAGATCCTTCCGCCATAGGCATGGAGTCTTGAGCGAGAACCCAGCCGATACTCCCCTTCACCGGTAGGGTGGTCAAGCCGGAGCTCCTCAAATCCCTCCGTTATTTCATCGACCATCACCTTAGCATATCCTTCTGGAATCGGCCGGCAGTGAAAAGTTGAGTCGGGTTTAGTAGGATAAACAGAGCCAACAGCCGCCTTGACCTTCAAATTGCTCCATTGCACCATAAGGTGGCAACTTTCAGCATCCGTGATAGCATCCACGGGATAGCTGGCAGGAGCCGTCAAGGCATGCTACTCTGGCTGAAGCAGCTCGGTGGAAGCCACGCTGCTTCTCCGCTGAGATGGCGGGGTAACCGGGGAAGCTTCGCAGGTCGTTTGTTGTGATCTGCCGCTTCTCGTTCTTCTTCTCGTTCCTCTAAGCGCCATCACCCTTTCGTGCAGCGCCTTTGCATTAGGCTCTGCTCCAGTTTCTTCCTCCTCTCATGGGTTTTGTAACCCCTGCGTCAAAATCCAGCCTTCCACGAAAGGGAGCTGGCGTGCCTCGTGTCCGTCCAGGTGCTCGGGATTCCCGAGGGCCATTGTGAGCTCGTCCTTCTCCCTGTATGGAACGAACTTCCCTTGATGCGCTGCTTCGATATAATGCTTAAGCCTCTTGACTGGTATGTCCAATTGTTCGTCCGTCCAAATGCACTTCCCAGTTATAGGGTCCAAGGATCCGCCGGCCCCGAAGAACCAAGTCCGGCAACGGTCTGGCCAGTTCATTGTCTCGGGTTTGATCCCTTTATCAAGCAGATCATTCTCAGCCTTGGCCCACTTAGGCCGGGCTATGAGGTAGCCACCTGACCCCGTGCGATGGTGAAGCTTTTTCTTCGCAGCATTTCTCTTGTTTGTCGCTGACATCTTTTTACTCTTTTCCGATGTCTTGTAGGCCACAAATGCGGGCGATCATCTACGATCTTCTCATATTTGCCCGTGAATTCTGGTGTTTCATTTTTTCGACATACGTCTTTGAGGTCTTTCTTCCAATTCCTGAATAGTTCTGCCATCTTCTTAAGAGCAAAAGACTTGATTAATGGCTCTATTCTTGGCTTCTCCGGATCATCCTCTGGCGGTAGGGTAAAATTTGACTTCAGCTCGGTCAAAGATCATTTTACGCATATCATTGACACAAGACACCTCGGGGTCTTCGTTCTTCAGGCTTATACCATTGGTGGATGCTGATCGGGATCTTGTCCCTAACGAGAACCCCGCCTTTGAGCAACAAATGCCTTCTTTGTCCGGTGAGGGTTCAATCGGTTGGCCGTCGCGCGATTTGTATGATCTCAAAGTTTTCATCCGAGCTCAACTTTTCTTGGGCCTCGTCTCTTTACCGAAGTTGTGCTTTCGATCCGGAGGGCTAGAAAAAGAACAAAGACGAGAGTTAATTAATATGTGTACATATGTACCAAAACAAAGGCGAGAGCTAGTCAGACAGGCTTAACTAATATATATACCTGGCGGACTCGGTTTGGTGATCACCGAGCCGTCCTCACGGTCTACTTCTTCACCCTCTCCTTCTTGCACCGGCATTGGGTCATCGGAGCCATGTAAATCATAGCCAGCTGCTTCTTCACCCTCTCCTTCCGGACCATCGTTGTCGACGTTGAGAAACATCATCGAGGAGGCGGCATCACTTCCGTGTGCGATTATGTCCCTCAACAACGCTTCTTGTGCTTCGTCCTGGGGTGTCCATAGTTTCTACAAATATTTACAACATGGCAATTATTATTCAAACATGACAGATATGGATATATTAGTGCCAACGTAGAACTAGCTAGCTAATCACAATAAGGAATCATATTAGTGGCCTCGACGCTGCTTCTCTAGGGTTTGGGGTGGCCTCGACAACGCTTCAAGGGTTAGGGGTGGCCTCGAGAACGCTTCAAGCTAGGAGGGTGCGTAATATCGACCCCACCCCACGTGTTGAAGCTATCGGGAGGGGTCGGCGTTGAACAGTACATCTATGTCCCACAAGTGACGTGGGCATCGACGCCCGCGATAGGGTAGAGGGTCATGGATCGCCGAGCGGTCGAGGGTCAAGGGGTCGAAGATCGCCGAGGGGTCGGGAGGTTGCCTAGTGTCAAAGGATTCAACAAAACCATGTCTTCATCATTAGGCGAAAGTAACAGGTGCATGATGGTACGAAGCTCTCCAAAGTTATTTTGGAACGGAGTCCCAGATAGGATAATTCGCCTTTTGGTACAAAGTTCAGCAAAAAGGCAAATTATCCTATCCGGGACTCCATTCCAGAACAACTTTGGAGGACTTCGTACCATCATGCCATGGTTACTTCCGGCTAATGATGAAGCCATGGATTTCTTCAATACTTTGACACTATAGGTACCCTCGACCACTGAAACCTTCGACCCTTGACCCCTTAACGACCCTCGACCCTCTACCCTAGTTCCCGACCCTCGACCCCTCGGCGATCCTCGACACCCTCGTTATATCGACAACGACGCAACATACATATACATGGGAAAATAATGTTATCGGGGAGGGGGTATCGGTACCCCCCCTCGTGTCAAAGTTTCTTCTTTCTCCTCCATTCCGTTCTTTCGTCCTCTCCTCGTCTTTTCCGTCGTCTCCCTCGAGAAAGGAAAATAAGGAAAAGGAAGAAAAGAGGAAGAAGGAAGAAGGAAGAAGAAGAAGAAAAAAGAAGAAAAAAAAGAGGAGAAGAAGAAAGGAATAGAGGAGAAGAAGAAAAATAGAAAAATTCTATTTTTTGTTCTTCTCCTCTATTCTTCTTCTTCCTCTCATTCTTTTCTTCTTCTTCTTCCTTCTTCCTTCGGATCCTAGAACCCTCGAACCCTCGACCCTAGAACCCTCGAACCCTAGAACCCTCGAACCCTCGACCCTAGAACCCTCGAACCCTCAAACCCTTGTGCCTCGAAACCTCGACCGGCCTCGTCGACCCTCGACCCTCAAAACATTGACCCTCGACCGGCCTCGACGACCCTTGACCCCTCTGTGACCCTCTCGACCCTCTAGCCTAGTTCCCGACCGTCGACCCCTCAGTGATCCTCGACACCCTCGTTCCCGATAAAAAGAAGAAGAAGAAGAAGAAGAAGAAGAAGAAGAAGAAGAAGAAGAAGAAGAAGAAATGAGAAGAAGAAAAAAGAGAAGAAGAAGAAGAAAGAAGAAGAAAAAATAGAAGAAAAAAGAGAGGAGAAGAAGAAGGAATAGAGAAGAAGAAAATTTTCTTCTTCTCCTCTATTCCTTCTTCTTCCTTTTTTCTTCTACTTCCTCTTCTTATTTTTTTCTCCTCTTCTTCTCCTTCTTCCTTCTTCCTCTTTTATTCTTTTTCCTTATTTTCATTCTTCCTCGACGACCCTAACTCTAAACAGTACAACTTCCTCGACGTCCCCGCCTCTCTCATGAACAAAATAAAAGCATCATACATATGAAAACAAAATAAAAAAGCATCATACATATATATGCAGAAAACAAAATAAAAACATCACATATATATGCAGAAAAAAAACATTAGATCAACACATATGCAAAAAAGCATCATACATATATCCATACATCAATATATATACATGAAAAAAAACATTAGATCAACACATATGCAAAAAAAAAAATCATGGCGGCGGCGGCAGGGGGGCAGGCAGGTCTTGTGCTGAGGCTCATCAGGCGGAGGCGACGGCGAGGTCGCGCGACGGGCGGCGGGGAGGCGGAGGCGACGAGGTCGGGAGGCAGGGCGGCGACGGGCGAGGTCGGGCGAGGTCGCAGAGGTAGGGGCGGCGACGGCGAGGGCGTCGACGAGGGCGGGACGGCGACGAGGCGGTGGCGACGGGAAGCAGATGCAAGGCGCGACGACGGCGGGTAGACGGCGGCGACGACGGGCGTGGCGACGGCGGCGATAACGGCGCTGGCGACGGGCGATGGTGACGACGGGCGACATGACGGGCCGGGCGGCAAGGCTCGGGCAGCCTAGCGACATCGGGGAGAGGAAAATGCGCGATGAATCTGAAATTTCCCAAGTGTTCTCTTATATAGCAAGGGCATTAGTCGGTTCGTGCCACGACCGGGACTAATGCCCCTTAGTCCCGGTTGGTGCCACCAACCGGACCAAAGGCCAAATTTCAGCAGCCCAAAGGGCGGGAAGCGGCGACCTTTGGTCCCGGTTGGTGGCACCAATCGGGACTAAAGGGGGGCAATGGTCCCGGTTTGAGCCACGAACCAGGACCAATGCACCCTTTAGTCTCGGTTGGTGCCACCAACCGGTATCAATGGCCTTGTGCTGCCCCGCGCCCCAAATTTAGTCCCACATCGCTAGGTGAAGGCGCGCAAGCCTTTGGTTTATAAGCTGGTGCGCCTCCCCTTTCGAGCTCCTCTCTAATGCACGGGCTTTGGGCCTAAACTTGCTACTGCTGTGGGCCTATTGGGCCTCTGCGGGCTGAATCCTGGCCCATGTAGGGTTTCTAGTCGTATTCAGGGCCGTGGGGGCCCGATGGGTGGCAGTTTTTTTGCTTTATATTTTATTTCTTTTTGCTTTTAGTTTTAGAAAAAATATAAACTTTCTATTAGTGCCATTAGTTTTAAAATTTGAAAACACTTTTTTTGTTTTCTTTGTTGCTTTATTTATTTTATTTTGTTTCTACTTACAACAAAATACTTATTGTTGCTATTTTTATTTTTTCAAGTTTTTTGTTTTGTTTTCTGCATTATTTATTTTCTTTTGGTTTTTGCTTTATTTTTAATTCTTTTTGCTTTTAGGTCAGCAAAATTATAAACTTTCTGTTAGTGCTTTTAGTTTTAGAAAAATATAAACTTTCTGTTTGTGCCATTAGTTTTAAAATTGAAAACACTTTTTTGTTTTCTTTGTTGCTTTATTTATTTTATTTTGTTTCTACTTACAACAAAATGCTTATTGTTGCTATTTTTATTTTTATTTTCAAGTTTTTTGTTTTGTTTTCTGCATTATTTATTTTCTTTTGGTTTTTGCTTTATTTTTTAATTCTTTTTGCTTTTAGGTCAGCAAAATTATAAACTTTCTGTTAGTGCCATTTGTTTTAGAACAATTATAAACTTTCTGTTTGTGCCATTTGTTTTATAAAATTTGAATTCTTTGAAATTTGTGTGAATCACAAGTTTGTGAGCTCAACAAGGCGTAGAGGGACGGGCTTATAAACCGGTGTGAGCGCCTTCGGTTGGCGAGGTTTTCAAATTCATAGTTTTCAAATGAACTCTGAAAAAGTTGGCATAGCATGTTCATGAACAAAGCGGACAATGGTATCATACTCGTGTGTTACAAAGTTGGCATGGTATCATCATGATAGTTGCGGAGAAAGTCTTCACTTTTTCTTCGCTTGTGTCGTTTGCTTATTGCGCCGTAACCATGGATAATCTTCATCGTTTATCGGGATGCTTGGGTCAGCCTTGACTTTGAAGGGGAATTTCATGAAACTTTTCATACTCTTGAGACATGTCTGTCTTGCCCTCCACTCGGGATGTCCTTTTTCCCGAAAGAACTATGTGGCGCTTTGGCTCATTGTATGATGTATTCGCTTCCTTATCTTTTCTTTTCCTCGATGCAGTAGACATGTCCTTCACATAGATAACCTGTGCCACATCATTGGCTAGGACGAACGGTTCGTCGGTGTACCCAAGATTTTTCAGATCCACTGTTGTCATTCCGCATCTTTGTGGGTCTACCTGCACTCCGCCTCTGACAGATTGACCCACTTGCACTTAAATAAAGGGACCTTAAAATCTACTCCGTAGTCAAGTTCCCATATGTCTACTATGTAACCATAATATGTGTCATTTCCCTTGTCGGTTGCTGCATCAAAGCGGACACCGCTGTTTTGGTTGGTGCTCTTTTCATCTTGGTCAATCGTGTAAAATGTATTCCCATTTATCTCGTATCCTTTCCAAATCATTACTGATCGAAGATGGTCCCTGGACAACAAGTACAACTCATCACAAACAGTCTTGTCACCTACTGAGACGTGTTTCCAACCAACTGCTGAAAGTCTGATGTGTTCACATGTAATCCGATCGTCGCCGCTCCGGGTGTTTGGAGCGCAGATCGTTCTTGTGTTCATCGACATACGGGTCATCAAGGTAGAGTTCAGTAGAACTGTGTAGTGTGCTTGAGACCAAGAATATCCGTCCCTGCATATTATTGAGTCTCTTCCAAGCGTGTTTTTCAGTCAGTCTCCCCTCATACCGCGATTTAGGGAGACCTATCTTATTAAGGCCAGGAATGAAGTCAACACAAAACCCGATGACATCCTCTCGTTTGATGGCCCATGGAGATGCTTCCTTCGGCCTAGCACGATTCTGAACATATTTCTTTAGGACTCCCATGAACCTCTCAAAGGGGTACATATTGTGTAGAAATACGGGCCCCGTAATGACAATCTCGTCGACTAGATGAACTAGGACGCGTGCGTCATGATATTGAAGAAGGATGGTGGGAACACCAGCTCGAAAGCCCGACAAGACATTGCGCCACATCACTCCTTAGCGTTGCTACGATTTCTGGATCGATCACCTTACGAGATATTGCATTGAGGAATGCACATAGCTTCACAATGGCTAATCGGACATTTTCGGTAGAAGCCCTCAATGCAACCGGAAGCAGTTGCGTCATAATCACGTGGCAGTCATGAGACTTTAGGTTACGGAAATTTTTCTCCGGCATATTTATTATTCCCTTTATATTCAAGAGAAGCGGTCGGGACCTTCATATCGAGCAGGCATTGAAAGAATATTTCTTTCTCTTCTTCGTAAGAGCGTGGTGGCAGGACCTTCATCCGCTTCGGAGGCATGCCCTCTTTTTCGTGCAAGCGTTGCAGGTCCTCTCGTGCCTCGTGTGTATCTTTTGTCTTCCCATACACGCCAAGAAGCCTAGCAGGTTCACGCAAAGATTCTTCGTCACGTGCATCACGTCGATCGAAGAGCGGACCTCTAGGTCTTTCGAGGGTAGGTCCCAAAATATAGATTTCTTCTTCCACATGGGTGCGTGATTCTCGGCGTCATTCGAACAGCTAGTCCGTCGGGACCCTTTCCAAAGATTACGTGTAAATCATTGACCATAGCAAGCACGTGATCACCGGTACGCATGGCGGGCTTCTTCCGGTGATCTGCCTCGCTTTGAAATGCTTGCCTTTCTTTCGACATTGATGGTTGGTCGGAAGAAATCGACGCGGCCTGTGTACACATTCTTCCCGCAGCTTCCCGGTATATACTATCGGTGTCAAGTAAGCGATGCGTGCATGCGTGGTATCCCTTGTTTGTCCGTCACGAAAGGTTATCGAAAGCGGGCCAATCGTTGATGGTCACGAACAGCAACGCCTTTAGGTCAAATTCCTCCTTTTGTGCTCATCCCACGACGTACACCGTTTCCATTCCACAGCTGTAAAAGTTCCTCAACTAATGGCCTTAGGTACACATCAATGTCGTTCTTGGGTTGCTTAGGGCCTTGGATGAGAACTGGCATCATAATGAACTTCCGCTTCATGCACATCCAAGGAGGAAGGTTATACATACATAGAGTCACGGGCCAGGTGCTGTGATTTCTGCTCTGCTCCCCGAAAAGATTAATGCCATCTGCGCTTAAAGCAAACCATACGTTCCTTGGGTCCTTTGCAAACTCATCCCAGTACTTTCTCTCGATTTTTCTCCACTGCGACCCGTCGTGGTGCTCTCAACTTCCGTCTTTCTTACGGTCCTCACTGTGCCATCGCATCAACTTGGCATGCTCTCCGTTTACGAGCAGACGTTTCAACCGTGGTATTATAGGAGCATACCACATCACCTTCGCAGGAACCCTCTTCACGGAGGCTCGCCGTCAACATCACCAGAGTCATCTCGTGCGATCTTATATCTGCAATGCACCGCATACCGGGCATGCGTTCAGATCCTTGTAGGCACCACGGTAGAGGATGCACGATCATTAGGGCATGCATGTATCTTCTCCACCTCCAATCCTAGAGGGCATACGACCTTCTTTGCTGCGTATGTCTTTGTCGGGCAATTCGTTATCCTTTGTAAGCTTCTTCTTCATTATTTTCAGTAGCTTCTCAAATCCTTTATCAAGCACAGCATTCTCTGCCTTCCACTGCAGCAATTCGAGTACGGTACCGAGCTTTGTGTTGCCATCTTCGCAATTGGGATACAACCCTTTTTTGTGATCCTCTAACATGCGATCGAACTTCAGCTTCTCCTTTTGACTTTCGCATTGTGTCCTTGCATCGACAATGACCCGGCGGAGATCATCATCATGGGGCACATCGTTCGGTTCCTCTTGATCTTCAGCTTTCGCTTGGTAAAGCACCATCGTGCACATCGTCGGGTGCATCTTGATGTTCAAGAGCATCACCGTATTCAGGGGGCACATAGTTGTCATCGTACTCTTCTTCCTCGTCGTCTTTCATCATAACCCCTATTTCTCCGTGCCTCGTCCAAACATTATAGTGTGGCATGAAACCCTTGTAAAGCAGGTGGGTGTGAAGGATTTTCCGGTCGAGTAAGACTTCAGATTCCCACATATAGGGCATGGACAACACATAAAACCATTCTCGCTTGTTTGCCTCAGCCACTTGAGAAAAGCATGCACGCCCTTAATGTACTGGAGGTGTGTCTGCATCACCGTACATCCATTGCCGGTTCATCTGCGTGCATTATATATAATTAAGTGTGTCAAAAATCATTCTGAACATCATGAATAGATAATTAAGTGACCAAATTAATAGAAGTTCATCATCACATAAAACCAAAGTACATACATAGTTCTCATCTAACAACATAAAGCTCTGCAGAGCATCTAAATTAATTAAACCATACATTGAAACTATGTAAAACATTTCAATGTGAAAACAAATACGATCATAATCGCAACCAAGGTAACAACTGATCCAATGGCATAATGATACCAATCCTCGGTATGAATGGCATATTTTCTAATCTTTCTCATCTTCAAGCGCATTGCATCCATCTTGATCTTGTGATCATCGCATTTACATCCGCAACATGCAACTCCAATATCATCTTCTCCTCCTCAAGTTTTTTATTTTTTCCTTCAAGAAATTGTTTTCTTCTTCAACTAAATTTAACCTCTCGACAATAGGGTCGGTTGGAATTTCCGGTTCAACAATCTCCTAGATAAATAAAATCTATGTCACGTTGGTCGGCATAATTTTCATAAACAATAAATGAACCAATAGTTATGAAAAGATAATATATACCACATCCGAATCATAGACAGGACGAGGGCCGACGGAGGCGGATACCAAAACCATCGCACTATATAAGATGCAATAATAAAAGTAAGAAAATAATACAAGTAAGAATCTTTTTCCTTCGGAAAGAAGATAAGAACAAGAGGCTCACCACGGTGGTCTTGGCGATGAGATCGGCGCGGTGACCGATGGCGGTGAAGACGGGACGGGCGTGACGGACCGCTAAATCTAGACAAATATTGAGGAAAATGGAGGTTAGAGGTCGAGCTTGGAGAGGAGAAAGCTTAAGTAGTGTGGCTCGGGCATTCCATCGAACACCTTGTGTGCATAGGAGGTGAGCTAGAGCACCACCAAGCCCTCTCCCCTCGGCAAGAGAAAACAGAGCATCGGAGTGCGGCTTTCATGCAGCAAGGGGTATATATAGGCAGCACCATTAGTCCCGATTGGTGGCATGAGCCGGGACTAAAGGGAAGCCTTTGGTCCCAGTTCATGCCACCAACCGGGACCAATAGTGGTGGGCCAGAGCCAGACCATTGGTCGGTTCGTCCCACCAACCGGGACCAAAATGTCCGGACGAACCGGGACCAATGGCCCACGTGGCCGGCCGCCCCACTGGCTCACGAACCGGGGCAAATAGCTCCATTGGTCCCGGTTCTGGATTGAACCGGGACTAATGGGCTAAACTGCCCTGGACGATAGCCCCTTTTTCTACTAGTGCTATAACCCAGTCTCCCAACTAGCATCATGGGATCGGTAAAATAGAAAACCTATCAAGGTCAAACATTTGCCTTGCGCATAGTCCATTTAAGCTAGACGATGACGATCTTGATCTTCTCAAGTTGGACCACCTTTCTTGATTGCGCTGACTCGATGATGAAGACTAGTGAATTACTCCCCCATACTCCACTATGGGAGTGCTAGTCTTAGGCACATCTTCATAAAATCATTATCACCAAATGGTCGGCAAGCTTCAAGCATATGATCTCTTCGTGATGCTCTTCTTGAACTTGCACATCGCAAGCTTGATGACAATCACCACTTGATGTCATCCTACATGGATTATATGGGATCTTCCTTTTGATGCAAACCCAGGAAATGATACCTAACCCCACATAGAAACCTCATATATATCATGGGTTAGTACACAAAGTGTAATGAACAATGCTTACCATACCATGGGACCACTTGCTCCCACTCGGTACATCTTCTACCTTGTGTCATAATTTCTCTTTGCATTAAGATGACGTCTGGAAGGTAAACATGAATATTCACACAATCTTCTTCTTCAAGACATGACTGCAATAGGCTCAAACTCTCATAAGATTAATCTTTGGATAACTCGATGAATAACACCTTGGTCATCACATAATCTCCTTCTTTCGACCTTGAAGCCAACATATGGTTTTCGAGCATTGCCTATAGACAAACCATTAATCAATAGGGATTATCATCAATTACCAAAACCAAACATGTGGCACCATGCTCTTTCAGAATTGAAGTCAACGAGCCCAGCTACTCATCGTGGTCGTAACGACATGCCAAAAAAAAATCAGTTGATAATGCAATTTGACGAGCCGAGCAAGTCGTCGTGGCCGAAACACCCCAAAAAATAGGGTGTCGCTATGTGCCTCTTCTTGCGATGCCTAGGTAAGACTCGCCTAAAGGGGGCCCAAACTGGGCCACCCCAGTAACGATGAGATCATGCGTGTTTATATTTTTGTATTTTTTCCTTTTTCCTTCAAATTTTCATGTATGTGTTGTTTACTTTTTTTATAATTCGAAATATTGAGATAGAAAAATATTTATGATGAACACAAAATGTATAACGTGAATGAAAATATATATTTAAATGTTAATCATGCACATGATTTATTTGACAATTAAAAAATGTTACACATTTCCAAAATAGATTTACATAAAACTTAAAAATGTTTACAAAGTGCAACAAATGTTCGTATAATTAGGAAAATATTTCACATATTCAAAAAAAGTATGTCACACCTAAAAAAGAAAAAGAAAAACCCAACAAAGAAAAAGAAAAGAAGCCAAAAAAAGAAACAAACAAACAAAACCAAAGTATAAAGAAGGAAAAAAGAAGAAAAACATAAGAAAACGGAGAAAACCGAAAACATAACGTTGAAAAAAACCCGGAGAAAAAGCAAAGAGAACGGAAGAAAAACCAACTGGACCGATTGAATGCAGGGAGCAGATGCGCAGGAGCTAATGGGCCGGCCCGCTACGGCCGACATATATCCCCCGCCAAGAAAGCAGAGCACCAACGGAAACAGAGCAACCAACAACCGGCGGCCAAGAACTCCGCCAAGAACTCTGCCCCCGTCTAGCAACCTCGCCGCCGTCGTCTCCAAGCTCCTCCCCCGCTTCCTTCCTCCAAGAACCGGAAGCGGTCTTCCCCTCTCCGCCCCCGTCCGTCAAGCAGCCTCGCCGTCGTCCCGAGGTCCTGCCCCGCTTCCTCCAAGAATTGGAAGAACTCCTCCCCACTCCGTCCCCAACCTCGCCGGCGTCTCCTCGCCTGCCTCGATCCCCCTATGGCTTCTTTACAGAGTCTACCGGGCGAGGTTCTCACCGAGATCGCTCGCCGACTCACTTGCCAGTCCGACCTCGCCGCCATGGCGGAGGCGGTGGGAGGACCCATCTCTCTCCCAGTCCCCCGTCCTCCTGTCCCGTGGCTGATGATGCCAGCGCGGTTTGTGGCGGATCTCCCCCCGGCATGCCGCCCACAGTCTCGCTCCTTTGCCTGACATGCCGGGGACGAAGCTTCATGGTGCACCGCCACGGGCTGGAGCACCGGATCCGGCTCCCCGCGGACTTCAACGGTGGCCGGATGTTTGGAACCTACCAAGGAGGCTGGTTCTTTCTGGCCGTCGGGCAGCAGTTCGGCCACGCCGCCGTCAACATCTTCTCAGGGACCCGGCTACTGTTTCCCGACTACGTGGTGGTCGCCGACAACACAGTGCGTCCCATGGTTCTGATCGCCGCGGCGCTCTCCGCCGAGCCGCTTGGTCACCACGGCGCCTGCTTGGCTGCCGCCATCGGCCACGTGGGCGGCTTCGTCCCCGACGGCAACCGGCCGCCTCAGTTCGCGTTGTGGCGCGTGGACGGGGCTGCGCTCGACCAGCAGCCTCTGGCCCGTGGATTCGACGTCGAGGACGCCGGAGCCGGACTGCAGGAGGGGCTTGTCTTGGAGGACGTTGCTTGGTACAATGGAGTGCTTTACTTGCTGACGAGTCGGGAGGATCTGGTGGCGGTGCACGTGGGGGCCGAGGGGCAGGTCCTCGTAGCTCATCAGCAGCTTATCAGGTGCCGGCGGGCCGCCGAGCGGCATCATCGTCGGCAACGAGTTGTTGCTCGCTACCTCGTCATATCCAGGGGAGAGCTGTGCCTTGTGGTCCGCTATACGATCGATGATCCTCGCGTACCGCGTCGCTGGAGAGAGGTCGGACTGGCGACGCGGCTCACCATCTACCGTCGTGTCACCGAGGAGGGGGTCACCACCTGGACGCCGCTGCCGGGCGATGAGCTCACGGGACGGCTTGTCTTCGTCGGGAGGGGCTGCTCCAGGTCGATGGACCTCGACCACCTCCCTTCCAGCATGAGGAACCTGCGCGAAGGTATTCACTACCTCGATGATAGGGATGCTCGGGACATGTCGATCATCCGAGCGGAGGACCCCGATCAGCGTCGGTACAGGCGCGATAACCATTGTGCCTTTGGGTGGCCACCTCTTGACCACCATTTGTATGTAGGAAGGATCGAGTATCCGTCCTCGTACTCACCACCCATGTGGTGTTTACCGTAGATAGGAAGTTTAGTTTAGTTGTTATGCATCCCCTATTTTCCCGATAAACTGTGGAAGCTATGAATTCTGTCGACATTGATTACTGTTTTGGAAGCTATGAACTCTGCTGAAATCGTGACATTACTTAATCAGAAGCATGATTCCTTTTGTTGCTGCAATTTCTTCTCGCGTGATGCTCCGTCTCGGCCTTAAGGGCTGTAGTATTGCTCTGTCCGAGTGTGCATTCGATTTGATTCCGTTCGGTTTATACGGTTTTATGATTTATATGGTTTTTGTACTTCGTTTTAGATGGTTTTGTACGAGATACAGTTCGGTTCCAGTAATAACAATTTACTTTGGGTTCTTTGGTAATAACCAAAACTGATGCAATTTCTTAATCCAACACATCACTTTTCCATGTGTAAGTACATTGATATATATCATAATGTGAAGAAAAAAACAATTAGAAAAAGGATAAAGAATGGACGTAAGGGCTGTAGTATTGCTCTGTCCAAGCACTGTATCAGCTCATGGTGTGCATTCCTTTTTCTGATTTGATTCGGTTTGATTTATACGGTTTATGAGTTATATTGTTTTTATACCTCGGTTTATATGATTTTATACATAGTTACGGTTCGGGTTCGGTAATAACAATTCAATTTCGGTTCGGTTTCGCTAATAAACAAATTAATTCAAGTTGACGCACATTTTTGAGTCAACACTTAATTTTTCCGCATGTAAATAATATAAGTCTTTTTTGAGATTTCAATGCGGATAGCGAAATGAGGAAGAATCAATTACAAAAGGATAAAGATTGGACAGTCAAGCTAATCATGTAAACTGTAAGTACTATACTAAGCTGTCCATTACACTTTTCAACAAAGAAAAATCAATTTCGGTTAGTTTGGTTTAACCAAATGGTTTTTGAGTTTGTAACCAAAAAATATGAAATGCAAATGGTTTTCACATTTCAAAGCTGAAACTGAAACCAAACCTATAAAAAACTGAAAATTATGTCGGTTTGGTTTTGGTTTTCGGTTCGATTTTGCACCACCTGAAGTATTACCTCCATCCTAAAAAGCTTGATTTATATTTATCTAGATACGGATGTATCTAACAATAAAACGTGTCTACGTATATCTATATCTAGACAAATTTAAGAGCATCTACAGCCGCGGGCAGCAAATCCGACCCCTCAAAAGCCAGGGGATGCTCCCGGGCGCGTTCGCAGACAGTTACCGGTCAGGCCTCAAATTTCTCCATCTGTATCTAGATACCTCATACCTTAAATCCATAAAAAAACATGCAAATGATGGAATCCACCTACTACGTAGATCAAATAACCTATACTATCCTAATCCTCGTCGAAGATGTCCGCTATCTCGGTGCCCGGCACCGGGTACTTGGGCGGCAGCAGCACCTCCGGCTCCTCCGCATCGGCATCCGCGTCCATCTCTGCTTGAACGTCATCGAAGAGCGCGTCGGTCGTCGCCCGTTCCTGCTGGATGAACTGCCGATTGGTCTCCGCATAGGCCTCATCCTGGATGGACTCCAGGATGGCAAGATGTTGTGCCATCTCGGATGCTTGGGCGACCACGAACTCCGCCTCCGCGTCCTCCATGTTGAAGCCCGGAGCCAGCACCAGCACCACGAACCCAGCCTCCGCGTCCTCACTTGCCAAAATTTATCACTCTACGACTATTTTTTGGTAAAAAAATACCATGTCAAAGAAATGCCCTATTTGGCTCGTTTACACATGTTTTTTAAATAGAGGCAAATGATTTGCCTCATCGATTAATTAAACAGAAGAGGATTGCTCAGTTAATTAATGGAAAACCGAACGAAACACGATACAAACCAACCACATGCGGACTACTCAGAGCATGCAACCCCAGAAGCGCACTATCAACCTACAAACATACCAACACGGAACGACCATCAACCTCCACACTACTACATTGTAAAGAAACCCCTAATTAACGAGATCACCTCGACCCAAGTCCACGAACAACGTCAAATCTATAGAGACAAGCCAGGCCATATGGACCGCCCAATAAACTGATGATCATCCATCAAGTAGCTAGGTCGGCCGATGCGTCCGGTTGACCGTTAAGTTTGGCCGCTCCCGAGTGTGAAATGTGAAATATATGTTCTAAATTGTGCAATAGTATCAATAAAAAAAGGAACTAGATGTGATTTTGTGAAGCAAGCCAGTGGAAAGTGAAATGTAGGTTCTGAATTGTGAAAGAGTAGCTATAAAACATGAAATTATAATGCATCATTGTGAAACTGATCACTTGGAAATATGTAATAGTTTATTTCAAAAGAGTGAAATATGATATTTGAAAAATGGGCTATTGAAGTAGACTGTTTTTTGTGAAACAAATCAGTGAAAAGTGAAATGCACATTCTGAATTGTCAAATAGTAACTACATAAGATGAAACTGTAATGTATCATTGTGAACTGTTTTTTTATATGTAGGATATACGTTCGAATTTAAACTTGGTTGAAGAATATCCAAGATTGATATCATTTGAAAGTTTTGATGCAAGGAGTTCAAATATTAAAAAAAGATTAAAAATGAATATATGGTTTAAAAGATATAGATATTTTAAAATAGACAAGGGGAAAGAAAATCGTTGGATTTGTTGTGCGAGAAGAGAGAGAGAGTGTGTGTTCTGCCGCATTGCTGCCATGCATGCATGTAAAATATAGTGGTGAAGGCCAGCTACTGAAATACAAAATATTTTCCCTAGCGGCTTGGCTAGAGCATCGCCGGTAGCTAGCGGTACCGCGCAATTTTTCATTTTGCAACACCATGTCGAAAAGTTTCACCACTCGCGCCTGTTCCACTTGGTCGTATCGCCCCAAGTGTTGTCACTACCGCTTCGAACCCCGGGTCGAAACAACGTTGCCTACCCGTGCAAAAAAAAAAAAAACCATTGCCCTCAATAAACCGCAGGCTAGCCCATTTGAGCCGGTCCACCGAGTGCGTGGAGAGCAACCCGTCGTCCCAAGAGCGACATGGACCCTTAAACCGCCCGCATCTATCTGAATCGAGTGGTCCGGACGCATTTTATCATCCAATGCGATACCCCATCCGTCGCGGACCGGTACAGAGGTCCATTTTCCTATAAACCAAAAGCAACTGGGAGCTTTGCGGGTGTCCGGACCGCTCCCATGTAAGCGTCCAGCACCCAAGTCCAACCCAAAACCCTCATTTGTTATCGCTCCAACGGATGCGCCACTTCTTATGCTGGTCCAGAGCTGCAGCGGCCGGCATTGAAGCCACCCACCTCCACACAGAGCCTGGCCTCGCGTACAAGGTCACCGTCGGTTTAGGTTTTTTTTTAGTTTTACTTATTTCATCCGGTTTTATGTAAAAATTGTCTAAGTTTGAATGAAGACCATCCATTTTTCTTAAATTTACATCAAATTTATTTGTTTTTGTTAAATCTTGTTTGAAATGTGACCGGACAATTGCGGCTAGCTTTGGATCGCCGGTGTCCATATCAGTATCCAAACACCTGTCTAAACCGGTCCACAGATGAACATCATGTCCGTTTCAGGGGTCCGTGTTGAAGATGCCTTAACAGAGAGCAAGGGCTCGGGAAAAAGACTCTCTAGGGCAGCCGGTCAACACGACCGGTGGACGAACCCTCGGTACGGGCGGCGCGGCCCCGGCGGCAGTCGAACCCGACCGAGGCGGCGGGTGTGGAAGCGGCGGCGGCTAGGGTTTAGAACCCGGAAACTGGTACCATGTTAGAAGGAAGAGAGAGATTTGGTGCGGAATATGATGGATTTTGTAGTGAGCCTCTCAGCGGTTTATATAGAGTACAAGGCTTGGAGGGCAAGAAGCCTCTCCTAGAGATAAGGCATGAGATGATTACAAATCATAGTCTACCATATACAAAGATATGCCTATATACTCTAACAATGACCGAAGGTGAACATGAACGTAAGCTCATAAATTTTTATGGAACCACGAAAGAGATCATTCAGTTAGACTCCAACTTGGACGGCAGATCAGTTGTTTTGTTTAAATGTGATTGGTTTAAACTTGATGGAAAGAAGACTGAGCTTAAAAATGATGGTTTTTCCGGAAGCATAAATGTTGGAAGTATGTGGTACAAGGACGATTCTTTGATTCTGGCTACGCAGGCTAGAAATGTCTTTTATTTGCCAGACACGAAGTATGGGACGAATTGGCAAGTTGTGTAAACATTTGAATATAGGCATCTCTTCAATATTAGCGAACTAAGGGTGTACCTTTTAGTGGTCCTGCATATCAAGAGGACGAGTGCTGTGATAAGGAGGGTAGGAGAACGTATGTTTCTAACCTTACATCCGAGAAGCCTTTGCATAGAGATGATGAGCAATACATTATTTTTCAAGCTGATGTAGTTGCCCGTTTGATGAAAGAAAAAAACACAGAAGTGTTTGAAGATGGCAACGAAGAGGAAGAAGATGATACGGGTCTGAAGTATTGCAGCGAAGACGAAGGAGGTGCCATGGATGTCGACAGTGATGACGAGTAGATGTTTTAATGTAGAAGGTACTATCTGAATTCTTCATTTAGTTGCTGTTTATGCGCTACATGCTGTTTTTATTCAGTGCATTACAAAAGAGAGTGAGGTGTTTATGTATTACATGGAGTTTTTGTTCAGTACATGACCTATTGTTGTTTCCTGCAGTATTTTTTCTTCTCAGTTTTGTATAGTATAGGAGAGAGTTGTTTTCTCAGCTCAATCTCTCAAAACTAAATTCTGTAGTCAATGTATAAGAGCAAAGGTTCAAGTTGTTCTGTTCTTTTCTATTGACATGCTGTCGAATATCTACAGTTTGCATACATTTCTAATTTTGAGATATTCGACAGGCGTTGGTGACTGGGCTGAGAAGGAGGTGCCGAGAAAACGGTTGTGCTGCAAGCTCAAGTGCACAGTCACCACGGTCAGAGTAATGGTGATGTGGATGCTGGAGGTCGGGCTGTGTTAGAGGATTAGAATGGCAGTATCTGTAGTTTTATCTTGTTTGCCTTAACAGATTTTTAGTTTGTAGTTTTCTAAACCTCCGAGCTAGTTTGAGGGTAGCTTGCTTTGAATGACCTGAATTTTGTAAAACCTTACCAGTTTTTTTGGGGGCTTCTGTCAAATGGAGCCGGGGAGCTCCTCCCTGTTTATCTAAAAAAAAAGAGTTTTAGTCTGTCAGTGTGTTCTGATGCTTGACAATATATGTACCTGCTGTTGTCAAAAATAATTCCTGAAATTCCTATGTCTCATATATGTTCTTTATATGGCCTAAAATCAAGTTCCTTGTGTCTAGTTTAGATGTCATCTTCCAAAACCTAATACCGGCCATTTTAGACCATTGTGAAGCAACCACATGCTAGCCACCAGTCCTGGCCGTGTAACTTGGCAGACTTACACTCCTTACTACCCTGGCCATCTACCCAAAACCTCTGGGCAAAATACCCTATGGAAGGCCAGTGTATCATCCATCAAAGTTTTCTGCAGGAACTGATTTTCATCCAAACAGTGAACCAATTCTTAGCCTTTGACGCCTATCTCCTCTGTATACCCTAATTGAGCATAGAAACAAACTGTGACACGGTCAGTTACTTAAACTAATTCACAGAGCGGGAGAGTGCGTGGTGACCACTCACCCGGCATGCAATAACGGCGCTCTGTGGGTCGGCCGGCAGCGCCACGAGCGAACCAGGCCCCTATTCGCCCACCCCTCGCGCCTTTAGCCCGCTCCCGCCCCCGCGCTCATTTCCCTCCTGGAGGAGCCGAACAAAGCTGCTCCGCCATCCCGGCCGGCGCGATGCACGCGGCCAGGGCTCAGGTACAGCCCGGGGTCCGGCATCCTCATGGCCATCCACGTGTCCCGGGAAGTCGCCTGGCCGCCTGATTCGTCCAATCGACGCCCCAGCGCTAGCGAGGCCCAGAGGAACTCGTCTTCCTCGACTCCGGACGCAGCTCTGCTCCGCCGAAAGCTTCCAAGACCGTGCGCTTAGTTCCCGCCTTCCCGAGCTCTCAGTCTATTTCCTCTCGCTTCTCACCCTCTCTATTCCCCCTTGAGGTCAAGCGCTGTACATATCCATCTATTGCATCCCGCACGCTAGGCATCGACGAGGATCGCCCCTCGCCGCCGCTGGAGAGGAAACTGCCGTCGCCGTCCGTCCACCCAGGAGCCAATGCCGACCACTGGTCGACGCGTATAGACGTACTATATCTCCATGTGATCACTACCGTCGCCTCCGACGACCGCGTCGCCGCCGGTGAGCCTAGCACCGCCGCCGTTGTGTCCCTGCGTCGGCTGAAAGGAATACGAGATGGGTAGTGACCCCATCAGCCAGTCTCTCATAACCGCACCCGAACAGGTACGATGGGTGGCGTATTTTCTGAAATACGTGATTGACGTGCCCGTTCCATGTTTTTTTCTGTTTGAAAGAAAATAGTAATTCTGTTGACCAAACTTTGACTAGCTGTAACTTTTAAACCACAGATCCAAATGAGCTGATTATTTTTGCAATATTTTAAAATTCGAAAATATTTCTACAGGAGTTTCGTTGCATTTTTAGCTACTTAAGTAGTGTAGATAGCATATATTTTAGTGTACTCAAAGATTCCTACTCTAGGCAGGCGGGCCATCAACCTTCGAATGGTGTTGGTCCTACGGATTCTCTATGGTTATTTTGAAAATGCAAGCATCCAATTTTACTAGAACGGAACGACCTGTCAGCCCCAATCAAGCCGGTGAAAAAACCGCAGTGAACCAATATACTGTAGACAAATAGTTGTCGACCTATCGTTGATCGAGGCCTCCCAAAAAACTGTGAAAAATGAAAACTTTCACATTGTAGTTTTGTTATGTATAAGAACTAAGGAACATGGATGACATATTGTACCATGAGTCGATGAACACATCACCGTGCCCACACACACACATGTGTGTGGCCGGTTAGGTAAAGCATCGGCTATGGGCTAATCGAACTCGCTTTACATGAGGGCCTGAGATAGTTGTTTGTGTTTGGGACCCCGAGGCTACATATGACCTCGGATCAAGATCACCCTACAAGCAATGTTGTCCATCTCGCTAATTGCACGTGCAGTCGTAGGCACCTTCCCCCTACTTCAACCTCCCAATGCACCTAGTGCCCTTACTGCTTTTGTGGTCCTCCTTGGCACGCCAAGTGTTGTCATACCAATCTGGGTTGCTTGGCGTCAATCGCCTCTCCATACTTCGTTCTCATCGACTATGAAGGCCCATGTGGTGGCTTTATGAATCTCGAGATGTAGTGCTGACTCAGTATCACGTAGGAGCTCATAAGGGTAGGGGTGTGCGTGCATGCATGCATTCATAAGTTAGGGTGCATGCGCATGATTGCGGGTTGTGCGTTGTATTATCACCTTAATCTCCTTATCGCCTTTTCATGTTCTACATCATCGAGCCTGCCATCTTCACAAACCGAAATTCAGATACAGGAAGGAAAGACAGAGCTCCTCCACCGCTAAAATAGGAACATGAATAAAAGCAAAGACTACTAGACTAGCATCAACGAAGCCGAGCCATCTTTACCGCCCTAGTTCCGATCCAGCTTCAAGAGATATTTCAACCACATATGACATATCACACCTTATCAGCATGGCTCATCTCGCTTCAGATCTGGGCGGTGGCTATTATTTCATATATAGTTACTAGTAATTATTTCATAAATACATAGTGTGTAATTAAATATATGTCATAAACTTGAATGTTTTTTTAGATCAATTCTCTCTTTCTTTTAGTGGAGAGATCAATTCTCTAAATGTTCTAAATTGGCTTGGCGGCAAGAAAACACATGCGGGGGGCATAGTTCTCGCTCCACCCGCGCCAAGGCAAAAAGAACACCATCTTGAATTGATCATATTGCCTATCAAGGTTCCTGAAAATTACACAAAGATATTCTTCCATCGGTACCATACGAAGGGACAACATTGTAATTTGACATGCACAAAATCCCTAATCCCACCTCATGGCCGCCCCTAACCCCCAAATCGCCAAATACATGCCTTCCTCTTCCGCCTCCGCCGCAGGCTTCACCTCCTCCACCACCGAGAACGATTCCCGTCCCTCTTCCACCTCCACCGCCGGTCACAACCCTTCCCGCACTACTGGCCAAGACCCTCTCCCCCCCTCCGCTCTACCAAACTCTAGAACACGACTCCGCCACCGCCAGTCATCTCCGCCACTGCCGAGCACGACTCCCCTCCCTCTTCCGCCTCCACCACCGGTCACAACCCCACACCCATTGTCGGCCACGAACCCCCTCCCCCACCTCTTTGGCTCCACCAAACCCGAGAAACAAGTCGTCGCCGCCACCACACTACGCTGCTTCGAGGACCTAGCCGCCACCACACTTCGCCGCTTCAAGGGCCTCTCTGACACCACATTGTGGGCATCTGCACGACATATTGATGGGGAAGAAGATTGCACCGAAGAAATCCCGCGGACGCAAGACAGCAATTATAATCTCTTAACCCACTCCACGCATGCTATTTGTTGTTCATCCATATGTATGTCTTATTGAACAATTTCAGATCAAAGCAGTCCACTAGGCATGAGAGAAAAACATCAGCCCAGAAATGGTCGCTGCCACCGGAGGGTTCGGGGTTGATAAATGTTGATGCTGCAATCTTCTCACGGTCGTCACGAATGGGAGTGGGCATAGTAGTAAGAAGTCACTTGGGACTAGCGCTAGCAACCAAATGGAGGTATGTGGACAAGTGGTTAATCCTGAACTGGCGGAGGCCATTGCAACGCGTTGTGCACTAGACTTTGTTGAAGAAGCGAGCTTCCAAAGAATTGTTGTCGCATCTGATTGCGCCACTTTGGTAAGCAAAGTGACAAGTGCTGCCATGGACAGATCTCAAACATGTGCCATAGTTTTTGATATTAAGAGTAGGGCTCCAAAGTTTGTATCTTGTTTGTTTTCTCATGTTAGTCGGTCGTGTAATATGGCAGCTCATGTTATGGCAAAATCATCGGAACATGATCTTGGGTCATGTTGGTTCAATGAAGTTCCTCAGATAATCAGGAAAATTGTATGTAATGAACAATCTCTGTTTGTCTAAGTGGAGTTTCCATTTGTCACAGAAAAAACACCGTGCACTAAGACAGACACATCAAATGTTACATATCTGACTCAAACATGTTTGCGAACAGCAATAGACGAGTCGGCCATTCATTCCGGCTCACCAAATGTTGATCTTTCACAAAATTCACGCAAACCGGACAATATTTGTTAAATTCCGATACATCAACAACCAAAAGGAAGAAAATTAACATAGTTTAACTAAACCAAACGAAATTTAAACTAAACCTAAGCCAGATACTATACGGTGTCCTCACAGGCATGGTCTCCGGGGCCATCGACACCTCCGTCGTCGACACCGTCCTTCCAGCGGCTGAAGGCCTGCAGGGGGTCGCGGCAACCCTGGTCGGCCACTTTCGCCTGGTGCAGCTGCTCGATAACGGACTCTGGCCCATGCCGCCCGTCCTTGCCCTTGCCGGTAATGCGCTGGGCCAAGTGCTCGGACTCAGTCAACCCCAGTTTGTAGTGCTGGTTGTGGATTCGATGCCGACAGCGGGAGGACGTCTGCGTGGTTGTCCTGGGCCAATCCTAGGCTCAGGCCAACGCGAGGACCTAGTTCAGCACCACGTCCGACCACCAGCGTTGTCCGACACGCCACATTGTGCCGCTCAAGCGCGCCTCATCTATCGGGTGCGGTCCTATTGCAAGGGGACATGGCACGCGCCGTCGTGGCCGAGGTAGTGAAGGAGGCGATCACGCGTTGGCGAACACCAGGGAGGGCGCCTCCTCCTCCTTCAAGGCGATAGGCGGCACGGATGCTGTAGGCGGACATCGGTCTCTTCTAGCGGCATGAGGTTTGTGAGATTTTGAACATTCGGACCGGGTCGCAGACGTTTGATGCATTTATGAGATTTCGAAGAACTGGGCCGCAGATATTTGATCTATGGCGTTGGATGCCAAAAGATGTTCGGACCGCGCTTGATGCATGGCGTTGGATGCAACAAGGTGTCCGGGTCGGGCGGATCATTCCTGCACACTAGACCTGCTGCACCAGTTCCCAACTCCCAAGGCTCCAATGTAAGAGGCGCCAATATTCAGTTTAGCATAACCATCGGGGGTTTTGGTCCAAACGACACCTGAACTATAGTAGTACGAGAAACTACACTTTCAGTATGTTGCCCCAACTCATGTACAGCCCTTTTACCTTTATAAATATTGCACTTTTCGCTTACATTTTATTTTTGCAACATCCCGGCTGCCCATGCTACAGCAAATACAAAACCAAAGTATAATCTGATGAGAGTCCCTACACAGGCCCACTTTACAAAGCCAAATGAAAGCCTGAAACTATGTTGTACAAGAATATACACAGCGTTGTATGGACAGAAAAAAAAATGCTTGGTCTTCATCAAGATAGACACAGATGGTTGAGGTTACAATCGATACAAACAGTATCGTCTAACAGCGATACTGATGATCATCTCTGACCAGGAGCCGTCTAGGTCATTCTACGCAACCTCCTCTTGGACACCGATGATCGCCGACGTTGTCACAGTAACAACTATAAACTCTTTGAAGAACTAAAAAGATCATTATATGCTGTTAAAAATGGGAGCACTACACACAAAAGCTTTCAATGTCATAACTCATAACAGAAGGAAGAGTCAGCTGTGCGCATGTACAATTGTACGCAGCGCACTTAAACAACATCATCAGCAGCACCATGAGTGGCAGCAGTTGTTGCGTTGTCAACACTCCCGACATGGTAAAGCAACGTCCATAGGAGCGTTATCAGCTCTCCGCCCCGGGCAATGGCCTCCGCATGCTCGTCCATGTCGTCACAAGAAGCGGCGATGCAAACGACGGTTTCCGACCAGAATTCAGCAAAGGCCTTCCACGCCACCTCCTCTCCTTCGGGCAGCTCCGCCAGCCGCCACCCAAGCTCCACACCATCCCTAAGCACATGGTGCTTTGACCGCATGCTCAGCAGCTCGACCACCCGCCCATAGTCCGTTTCGGACGTTGATATTGTAATGCCAGAACCAGCAAGGGAGCGTTCGGCATCCTTCTTGACGGCCGTGTACAAGCTCTTGCACCAAACGGCATCATCGGGGAGTAGCTTGGGAGAGTACGCCACCAAATAGGCAGAGTATCGTGACAAGTGAGTGGCAACGATCTCATGGTCGGAGAGAAGTTGACGTTGTGAACTCGCCATTTCAAGGATGCTTGTGGCGACGTGGCACATGAGCATGGCATCGGCTACTCCTTTGGCTCCATGGAATGTCCAAAGGAGTTCCCTGCCGACCTGTAGCTGTAGTCGTAGAGGTGTTGCACCAAGGTTGCTTCGGTGCCTGATTTTTTTTTGGGTCGAACATTCTCACTGCATCGACGACGGCAACCTTCACCACTTTCGGGACCTTCTTGTGGTCAGGGAGATGAAAGATACGTCGAAGAATAACCATTGGATTTATACTTGGGTGAACCACTAGGATTGAGCACTGGTTCATCTTGTCCTCCCAGTTCCCCAACAGCTTGCATCTGGAGCTCAGCACGAGACCAATGCATTTACCAACTATCAGAAATCGCCGCCAAGATGTATGTGTTACGTAGCCACAAATTAGGGCTACTTTGGTCCAGTTGGAGCAAGTGCAAGAAGTGATTTCCCTCACTTCAACAAGCACAACTAGGGCAGCAAGCAGATATACCGGAAGAAGGTCAAAGGCTCAAAGCCTAATATTCCTTGATACAATTCTCCCAAACGCATCTCATCAATAGGGATAGACATAGTGTCAGAAGGAGAATGGCAATACACTCTATTGTAACTGATCTGGTAACCATCCGGACCACTACACCAGAGTACACAAAACACGATGGCAATTAAGCAGTAGCCGATGCTTGAGAGTGAAATAAATATGCTCAATATGGGTAGCCAACTCCGTGAATATGATATTGGAAGGGATGTATAATAGTAATCATGAAGAAATGAAAGCTCATGCGCAATCACCCAAAGAACCCTTTCATCATCAGAATCCGTGAGCAACAGATGTCGTATAAAGTTGCTTACTTTCATAGAGGCATCCTCACTAATTGTGTACCTTGCAAATCGACACCGCAATAGCTTGAACAATGCAAATGAAAGGCATAAATCCTTGTGTTGCTCCGTTGGCCTCAGAAGGACTGTGTCATCCAACTTCCAAACTTGGTCGATCGTCACTAATCCATTGTTGTTCATCCCTATCAAGCTGTAGCCATGAGGTTGGTTTTCTACCAAAACATTGCCCTCTCTCATAACTATAAGTGGAGGAGGTATCTCCTGACTTACTAGCTCAGCATGATGGGGTCCATAGCGTAGTTGATCCATATATCCAACAATGAGACGAGGATTACGTCCAAATGCTAATGATTTCTTGGCTTTGTACCATGCATAGTACTTGAAAAGCAGTTTGGCCAGGATAAGAGCATATGGTATTGCAAAGATGAGATAAGATATATTATCTTTAGACCATTTGACATATCCAGATGGATAACCACCCGACTCTGTGATGATGTACGCAAGGTAGGATGTCCATATTGCTTGAACAAGCTGCACTTTAGGGGGGGCGATGCTTCGACCTTCTCTTGAATCACCGGCCACTATCGCGGTGGCATTGGTACCCACGATCTGCACAAAACCAATCCACAACATGACCAGGATCATGTGAACAATCGCTCCACAGTCAGCTGTTATGACTCGGTGGGATTTTATGTAAATGTTGAAGGTGTAAGGATTTTTTAAGGTGGAGGCAAGATAGGAGACGATGGGAAGGAACAAGGTGGTAGCTCCTAGATAGAGGAAGCGGATCAAAGAATGGTGGCGATAGCGATGCCCGTAGGCGCCTATCCCAGCTATGACTCCCATCAACACGGTGTTCAGCACTAGGAGAGTGTCGACACCCGATAGGAACCCTCTCACATGCTTGGATAAGAAACGCAATTCATCATCAGTGCAGTCCTCGGTTGAATTTCCATCCATGATATATACTTACCTGGTTGTCAAATTCAAACATTAGAATACTATAGTTATTAATTGGGAAATTATCACCTAGATGCACCATTCCAAACAAAGGTATAGTAGGCTTTCTCATCAATGTGACACAGAGTCAATTGGTTAAACCATAGTGAAATGACCATACCGACCTCGTCAGAAACAATGATAAATGTTGCTAACTAATTAAGGCGCACCAAGTACTAAATCTCGCTAACTAATTAAGGAGTACCTGAAGTTACTGTCCAGAGCACCAAGTAATTTCTGCTCGATCGACCCTGCGTTCTGACAGACTGATCGCGATGATGCGCTCTGCGCGACGTGGATATGGCCAAAGTACGTAGTACATGGAGTACTTAACGAGTGCAAATAACCTCGGTTAGTACGTCCCCTCTTTTGTCCTTTTAATTTGATTTGCATTGCTGAGATCAGAGTCGAGAGAGAGGGAGGGATGCACCACCCACTCTCCTTGTTTCAGCAGGAGAGCTTTGCCTCGGAAGTAGTTTCCTTTTGGCATTTTCATAGAACACAGCAACGGTGTCCCCAAGGCTCTCAATCGGCCTTGCCGTACCACCACAATGTTGGAAATGTTGACAAGAAGAATGTGTCTCCTGCTCTGTTTTCCTATCTAAAACAAAATCAATGTTCTTGCTTACATTTTTATTTGGGTTTGCAAACATAACGGCTGACGGTAATGGTAGAGTAATAAATGGAACACCAAAGTAATCTGCCGAGAGTCACTTCATTGACTGGGGTAGTCCCTGTCGACTGCATCGCTGGGTGTGTGTTTTCTTTTCTTTTTTTAATTATTTGATTGCTTACTACTGTACATCTTTCATGTGGTGGGTGTGTGTTTTTTTTAAGAAGAAGACCGGATCTACACTGGAGCAGGATAGACTTTGTTTCTGCACTTCTTTTGGATTGGGCCAGTCACGGATGGGGGAATAGGCCAGCCCATGAACAAGAACAAAACTATGTGTGTGGGTAGGTGGTAACTGGGCAAAGAGGAAAGTATCGTTTTCCCCCTCAAATCCTGTTTGATGGATCAATTCCCCCCCAAAGTCTGAAACCGGATCAATCAGCCCCTAAACTCTCCAAAAACGGATCAATTCTCCCCCATGGTGGTTTTGGACAAGATTTCGGCGGTTTTGACTATTCTCCTTGCTGACTGGACAGTGCTGACTGGACATATGAAACTTTCCTCAATTTCTCGTTGCAATCCCTAGGTCTGTCCCCGTCCCCTCGCCGTGAAGCACTCTGTCGCTGTCCACCTCGCCGCCCCCTCGCCGTCCCCCTCGCCGCCCCCTCGCTGCCCCCTCGTTGCGGTCCATGGCCTCGTCTGCTAGCTCGTCAAGCAGTCACCGGCGGCCGCAGTCCATGGCCTTCTCAGGCGATCGCCGGTGCCATATCGAGCCACCGATGGCGTACTACCGAGAAGTTGTGCCACTGCAAAGTCAAGGCTCCGAGGTGGATTTCGTGGAGCATTGCCAACCCCGGTCGTCGATACTACAACTGCAGCCAGTCTCTGGTAAGTCGATCTGTGTCGGCCGTTGTTTTCTTGAGCAGCAAAGTTATAGTCTTTGCGCCAGTCTGTTGACAAAATTGCACAAATTGTTGATTAGGGATATGACTGTGGGTACTTCAAGTGGCATGATGATCCCCTGGATCAGTTTCTCAGTACGTTAGTGGGTGATCTGCGAGATGTTGTTAATCGGCTGAAGACAGAGGTTAGGAAGCTCAAGACTGAGAAATCACAGCTAGAGCATGCTCTCATGGATGCCAAGTGCAGCATTGGTGATGCTGATGTGTATGTGCTGGATTTGAAAGTGCAGCATGCTCAACAAATGGATGTTCTTGCCAAGGAATTTCAGAGAAGCAAGTTTATGTACAAATTTGCCATCTTTTGCTGCATTGTGTGTGTTGTTATCATGGCTTTGAAGATGTGATGTAGGATGCATTGTGTGTGTTGTCAACCACCTATGTAAGCTCCAGGCAACAAATGTATTTGAGTTTAAAATTTCAGAACAGGAGGTTGTGTCTGAGGTTAACTGAATTTTTGTCTGAATTTTTCTGAAGTTAACTGAATTTTTCTGAAGTTAACTGTTGTCTGAACTTTCAGCAGCCACTACATTTGACAGGCACCCACCCACTCATTTAAAGCCAGCGCTCGGGCAGACACCACTCGCCCACCCACCGCTGTCTGTCATTCCCCATTCTCATCTCACCCACCTCTCACCCACCTCTCGTCCCCTCGCTTCTGAATGCCGGCGATGGCGCCCAAGAAGAGGCGGTCTGCAGAAGATGTTCGCCGTGCTCAAGAGCGGTGGGAGGAAACTGTCAGCAGGTATTGCAAGGGGGATTCAGAGAAGAGGGCGGATGTAGAGGAGATCTGCAACAGATTTCCGAGCTTGCAGATGTGCGTGGACCACGCCAGGGGCCTCATCGCCGTCGCAACTGATGTTGAGAAGAAGGCAATGTTCCCCGGCGGCCGTCCAATTCCAGCGGTCTCAGTTTTCCTGTGGGCTATGCATGAGGTGGAGAAGTCACGGATCCGCGTCAGCGTGCCAGGTGGTACGACTACCGCTCCCGCCGTCGCCCCCCTCCACCTCCAGTGGAAGGTCTCGTCGGCGTCGTGGTCGCCGCACCAGCTGAAGTGAAGCAAGTTATTGTCCATTCTGACAGCGACGGAGGATACAGTGAAGACGAGGAGGAAGACAGCGAGGGGGAGGACGACAGCTCGGGGGAGGACGACAGCGAGGGGGAGCAGGTGGTGGTGGATGTGGAGGACGACAGCGAGGGGGAGCAGGTGGTGGTGGATGTGGCGCCTGCCGACGACAACGTGTACATGGTGGCGCTGGGGATCCCGCAGCTCGGCTGACAGGAGCATGCCAATCGAGGCGGAGACCTACATCCGGCGTCGGCATTCGCCACTCCGACCGCATCAAGAAGATGAAGGAGACGCAGTGAAGAAATGCAGAAGTGAAGATGAAGGAGATGAAGAAGTGAAGAAATGCAGAAGTGAAGTTGAAGGAGATGAAGGAGAAATGCAGTTAAGTTTCTAGTTCAGTATCTAGTTATGTAGTGGAGAAATGCAGTTCAGTCTGTAGTTAAGTTTCTAGTTATGTAGTGGAGAAATGCAGTTCAGTTTGTAGTTAAGTAGTGGTCAAATGCAGTTTCAGTATGAAATGTAGTGGAGAAATGCAGTTTCTAGCTAAGTTACCATTTTCAGTATGCAATCGCCGATTTAAGTTATGTCTTGAACAAATGCAGGGGAACAAATGTAATCAAGATGTTTAAGTATTAATGTTTCCAACTCTGTTGTCCTCTTTGTTTCAATCAAGAAAATTATACTAGCAGAAATCCTGCCTCAAATGAACATAAGCAGAAATATAGCACAAGTGTAGCACAAAATTTGTGGCACAGTATTACAACTAGGCAGAGCACAATATTCTAATCAAATGGATGGCCCTTTCTTAGCATTTAGTGCCTCCTTGTATGCAGCCAGGTTGAACACACAATGTTGTGGAAGTCTAGTTTCAGAGCTTGGCTGTGAGCTTTGTTGTGATGTAGGCTCATTGATCTTCAGAGTGCCTGGTTTTCTTCTAACATCCATCTTCTATGGCCTAGGTTGCACAACCAACGCCTTGCCTTTTATATCAGCAGCACTGGAAACAAGTTTTCATTAGTACAAATAGATGCAACCAAATTTTCATTACTACTAACAAGTATGATCTTAACCTGCTTTTGAAGCATAGCTTTGTGAGTCCTAAGAGCATCAAAAGCCTGTTTGTCTTGCTTCTTTTGTTTTGCAGCTTCTCTGACCAAATGTGCATTTCCATGATGTTTAGATGCACATTGTTTTTACAGCTTGTTCTATTATGTCCTTGCCTTTTGCAAGAACTGCAAGTGATCTTGCCACCTACTTTGCTCATCTTAGTACCCTTAGGTTTTTCTCCTTCCTCTCTTCTCCTTTCTGTTTTAGGCCTTCCTGCAAGCTAATGTGACCAGGTGGTTGTGGCTTTGGATTTGTTGAAATAGGCCAACTCTCCTCTCCCTCCAAAGGTTGTAAGCAATGATCATATATCTTGTTGTACACATCTATGGAGTAACAAGGAGCAATATAATCATCTATTTTATGTCCTGTTTTGTAGATAGCACTAATGGCATGGCAGCATGGTAAACCTGACAGCTGCCAATATCTACATGAGCAAGTCTAGAGCTGCAAGTTACAGTAAATTTGAATTTCTCATGCTCTTGCACTTCAAATCCATCTTTCCCATTCCACAAAGACATGATGTAAAACCTGATCTCCTTATGTTTTGCTTTAATTTTTTGAAAATATTGGGACATATAGTTCCTTTCCAGTTAACTGACTTTCCTCTATTTTCTTGTACCCTTAGCATAATTTTGCACCTGACCCACTCAAGCATTGAGACAATAGCAAGGTACCTAGCTAACAGGATGTAGTTGTTGAAAGATTCACACATGTTGTTATCAACTGAATCACAGTTGGACCCCAGCTTCATGTAGGCCCTACTCCAATGAACTGGATCGGTGTTCATCATATCTTTTGCACCCTCAACAGTAAATTGTGCAAGCCTTGCCCTGTTGTAGTTGAAAATCACTTTGTTTGGTGATTTTGCACATCTCTAAAACCTTTTCTGAAGATCATGGTCTAGGTGTTTTTTCTTCCAATTAGCATATATGTGTCTTGCACACATTCTATGCTCAGCTTTAGGAAAAATGTCCTCCATTGCCCCTATAAGTCCCTTTTTTGCTGATCTGACATAAATACATATCCATCTCCTTGATTGCTTATTTTCAAGTCCTGGTTTATTTTGGCAAGAAACCAGAACCATGACTCAGAATTTTCTTTCTTCACAACAGCCCAAGCAATAGGATACATCTGGTTATTTGCATCTCTTCCTATAACACACAACATCTGTCCATAGCAAGCACCTTTATAAAAACACCCATTAAGGCCTATAACTTTTCTAGAACCTGCTAAGAAACCTTTCTTCAAGGCATCAAAACACATGTAAAATCTTTGGAATACATATGACCCATCCTTTTCATTTTGGTCCAATTTCACTGCTACTGTGCTTCCAGGATTAGTTCTCGTGAGCTCTAATCGATAATTAAACAATTTGGAGTACTCTCCTTCAAAGGAATGCAACAGTTTCTGCATGACCATTCTCTTTGCCTTCTTGCATTGTGCAAGCTGTGACATCAACAAATAAGTCCTCAAGTACGCTTTTTCTCAAATCTTCTAACTTCCAACTTGGGTTTGCTCTTATAAGCCTGCCATATTTTGTAGCAATCACAGATGATGTGACCAGTTTGTTATCTCTTCTTGGAATGCAATGGTGCTCATCTATAAAGGTAGACACATGTAGCCACTTATTTCTACTAGTTTTAGAAGCATAGATCATCCAGTTGCAGCCAGGCCAGGTACACTTTGCACCAACTTTATGATTTTCATCCTTTGTGAAAGCAATATGCACATGCTTCTTAATGCCATATTTTATTAGGGCTTTCTTCATTTGATGTCTTCCTCTGAAAACCATTCCAATCTCAAATGTAGGCATTTCTGATTTGTTGTCATATTTCTTCCATTCACTTTTCCTTCTCACTAGTTGTGTGGCCCCCTCACCATCACTTTCCTCATCAAAAGAGCAGTCATCATCTGATGACACAACATCATCTTCTATGCCGTCCAGCTTCTCATCACCAGACAATCCTTCAATCACATTATTGTCTTTGATGACAGGCCCAACAAAGATCCCCGATTTCTTTGCTCTCTTACGCCTCCTAATTTCCCTTGCTAATTTCCTTACTTGTTACGCCTTCGATTCTTCAGCAGAATCAAGGCCCGACAAAGGCTGGTAGTCAATGTCACTCTCATCATCACCTTCTTCTCCTTCTTTTACATTTTCATGTAAGGCTTCATTACCACTTGTTCCAATTTCAACATGATCAGCAGATGTATACTCAAATTGTGGCATTGTTCCTCTCATCTGTACTGCTTCTTGCTTTGGTCTTTGCAGATTCTGGTTTTTTTCCCATCTGGAGCTGAAGAAGATGCACTGGCCGTGAAGAAGATGCACCTTGGGCTGCACTCAAGATGGTGCAGGAGCACATGCACCTTGAGCTGCACTGAAGATGGTGGAGGAGCACATGCACCTTGAGCTGCACTGAAGGAGTACTTGCTGAAACCGGAGCTGCAAGAGGTACTTTTCTTTTTTAGTGTAACTCTACTTGCTCTACTTTTCTTGATCTTCACTGGACTCTCAAATGTAGTAAGAAAGTCATTAGCCTCATTTATTATCCTCAAATTTTCTTCCTCATTCTTGACCTTTTGACACCTACAACAACTTACGGCTCTGCTCTTTTCTCTGCTAAAGCTGCTGCATTTGATAAAACATCTCATCTACCATGTCTGTCTCCACTGCATCCACATTTAACAATGCAAATCTGCTACCTTTATGCTTGGAATATGTTTCAGGAACAACCAACGGCACATCATCCGCTCTGCTTTTCCAACTGCCATCGCTTGTTCACACAATGCCACTTCCTCCACATAGATCTTCACATGACCCAATAGGTGTTGCATTCACCATCTTCTCCACACTTGAATCATCAAAATAAATTGCAAACCCTCAGTCAATTCTTTCCTCGAATAAGCCAAAGGCATCTTGTAACTATAATTCCCCTAGCATGCCCTCTTTCTACATGATACATGTCCCGAGCATACAACAACAACAGCTCAAACCGTAGGTTCTTCCTATCCAATGGAAAAGTAATCATCAGACCTCCCTTGTATCTGGCAATCCATCCACTGTCTCAAATTTGCCAAAATAATGTAGTGACACATACAATATGTCATCTTCATCTGTTGCCTCATCGACAAAACCTGCCCAAAAAACAACCTTTACCTCATTACATAGTTCAGTCAAGATCTTCCTATGATCTACCCCGCACCTCCACGATTTGCTCGCCATGGCAGCAAAATTAAAAGCGACAAACCCCCTCCTGATCTTAAATTCGCCAGGGAAATGATCATGCAGTACATGAATTCGCCGGGGAAAGAAAGGGGGCGGTTGACTCACCATCGGGCGGCGCAGTACAACTACTGGAGGCCGGCGGCATGCTTGACGCCATGGCGGCGTATGACGTCGAGACGCCACCGTCGTCGTCGAGGTCGGGCGTCGTTGCCGAGGCATAGGGACGAAATCACCTGAATTGGGGCTGATTTGTCGACCGGCTCCCCAATCGATGAAAACACACGAAAACGCCAAGTCAAGACTGCCCAACAAGAAGGAGAATAGTCAAAACCGCCGAAATCTTGTCCAAAACCACCATGGGGGAGATTTGATCCGGTTTTGGAGAGTTTAGGGGCTGATTGATCCGGTTTTAGACTTTGGGGGGAAATTGATCCATTAGACAGGATTTGAGGGGGGAAACGATACTTTCCTCCGGGGCAAATAACGGCGCCCGCTGCGCCCGTTTTAGCTGTTTTTAACTAAAGGGCGCATACCCCAGCAGCGAGTTGGGCTCGGACCATGTTCTACTTTTATCCCACAAAAAAAATACGCGCCTGGGTGCGAAATCACTAATTAGGAAGTACTCGTTGCAAAGAACACTTCACTTTCCCAGATCGTGACAAGTGGCGCACATGCAGTGCGCCACTAGTCGCAACCTGGGAGTTTTCCGGTTTTTCGTAGATCCGTTTATTGAAAATGTTTTATCTCTTAAACCGTGCGTCCAAATCTTGAACCGTTTTCACCGTTGTATTCCTCGCGTCGAGATATTCAACACTAGATCCGATGTTGATAGGTTTTGACGAACCTTTTTTCACGAAAAAAACCGGACGAAAAAAACTGGGCGAAAAAACCAAACCGGGAGCATGATTTTTTCCCTTTCCGAAAGTGGCACACCTGTGCCTCTCGCAAAATCACAACCATGCCTCTCGTGGAAGCAAAACCGTGACTCTCGTGGAAGGAAAAGACAGAAAACGTGACTCTCGCAAAAGCATCTCGCGAAAGGCACGGCCGTGACTCTCGCAAAAGAGGCACGGCCGTGACTCTCGCAAAAGCATAACCGTGCCCCTCGCGAAAGCAAAACCGTGACTCTCGTGAAAGAAAAAAAACGCATATTTTTTTCCTTTTCCGAGAGGCACGGCCGTGACTCTCGCGAAAGCACAACCGTGCCTCTCGCGGAAGCAAAACCGTGACTCTCGCGAAAGAAAAAAAACAGAAAACGCATTTTGTTTTTCCATTTTCGAGAGGCACGGCCGTGACTCTCACGAAAGAAAAAAACAGAAAATGCCTTTTTTTCATTCCTGAAAGGCACGGCCGTGACTCTCGCTAAAGCACAACCGTGCCTCTCGCGAAAGAAAAACCGTGACTTTCGCGAAATAAAAAAAAGAAAACGCGTTTTTTCGCGCAAATGCGTGCGAAAATCCCGGAGAAAAAACCGTTTAAAAAGCCGAAAACGCGTGCGAAAAAATAAAAAAACCAAAACAAAATCCAGAGAAAGTGTCCAGAGCACGACACGTGTCGAATGGCTGAGAGCGCGCCAAGTGGCGCTGATCTTACAAGGCTCCCGAAGGAGCGCTCAGTAACTAGTTGCTCCCGCCTGGGTGAGAATCGAACGTGCGACGTCTTGGTATGACGTAAGCCTCAGTAACAGCCCGGCCAACAACTTCATACTTTATTGTATACATCTTTTTCCCTTCTATCTTCTTTTATCTTTCTTTTTCTATTTTTTCTTTTTCCTGTTCCTTTTTCCCCTTTGTTGGAACAGTTTGTTCGTTTCATTTCTTTTCTTTGTTAAATGCGTGAACTTTTTTTAATTTCTTCATTTTTTTTCAAAATCCGATTCATGACCTGTTTACCAAAACCGTTGAACTTTTTTCAAAACCGATGAACTCATTTTCAAAACCGATCGACGAACCCTTTTCAAAATTGATGAACTTTTTTTCAAAATCGATGAACTTTTCTTTCAAAACCGATGAACTCTTTTTTCAAAACTGATCAATTCTTTTTCAAAACCGACGACTCTTTTCAAAATCGATGAACTCTTTCAAAATCGATGAACTTTTTTTCAAAATCGATGAACTTTTTTAAAAAATCGAAGAATTGTTTTCAAAACCGATGAACTTTTTTTTCATAATCGACGAACCCTTTTCAGAACCCATGAACCCTTTTCCAAAATCGATGAACTTTTCTTTCAAAATCGATGAACTCTTTTTCAAAATGGTTGAACTATTTTTCAAAACAGACGAACTCTTTTCAAACTGATGAACTCTTTCAAAATCGATGAACTTTTTTTCCAAGTTGATGATTTTTTTTTCAAAATTGCTGAACTATTTTCAACAGCGAAGAACACTTTTTCAAAACCGATGAACTCTTTTTCAAAATTGATGGGCTTTTTTCGAAATTGATCAACTTTTATTGTTTTTTCAATATCAATGAACTTTTTTCAAAATTGATGTTTTTTTTTAAATCAATGAACTGTTGTTAAAAAATCATGAACTTTGTAAAAATCAATGATCTTGTTTTAAAATTTACCTTTACTTTTTCAAAATAATTATATTAATTTTACTTGAGGAAACATTAACTTGGACGCTTTTCTAGCAGATTTCAGAAGAACTAGCTTGGTCTATTGGTTAATGCCTCAAGCTGGGTTCGAATCCCAGCGATACATATTTTCAGTTGGGAATTTTTTTTTTGTGCTCGTTGCTCGTTGCTTGTTGAGTCGGTTGGTGGCTGGCCCGCTACGCATCGTTAGCGAGCGCCGCTAGCTCCAGCCTGCGCGTGAAGCGCTGGTTAGGAGCACCCAGGTAACTAGGCCCCCTCTTGAAAAAGTGGGTAATGGGTTTTGCTATCCGGTCCGTTAGTACGGTAATCGAGGTGGAAAACCGAAAACACTGCAGGCAGACCACCCAAACGAAATCAGTTGAATTTTTCAGAGTTATGGATTGAACTGGAAAGCCAACAAAGACACGTCTCCCACTCCCACAGGACAAAAATCCGACCTAAACCGAAATGAACAGACGGCGGATGATTAGACAGTCCCTAGAATATTTATGCTGCGGTTGCAACACACGTGCAATTATCTAGTATGAGTATAAGACAAGGACAACCTGAAGTTCATTGTCCAAGGCCATCAATCTGAAACTCAAGTCAGAAGGCCTTACCACCATAATGATGGAAATGTGACAAGAAGAACGTGTCTTCTGTTCCGTTTACCCATCTCAGAAACTAGTATTCTCGCTTACATTTTATTTTCGAAAAATCCCGGCTGACCATGGTACAGTAAACACAAAACCGCAGTATAATCTAATGAGAGTCACTACACAAGCCCCTTTACAAAGCCAACTGAAAATCCGACTTGCAGAGATTATACACGACTTTGTATGGACAGAAAAATGCTTGGCCTTCACCGAGGGCGAATCGCCTTGGACTTGTACAAAACAAAAACAATGCCCAACCTGCAGAGCAATGCCATTCAGGAAGAATTACTCCGGGGCTCAGCGGAACGACCACTGTATCTCCTCGAGCGTTCTTCCCTTGGTTTCCGGCACCCAGAGGATGACGAACACGAGCGTGAAGGCGCTCACGAGCATGTAGGACACAAAGGTACCTGCAGAGATCATTGTAAAACAGAAGTAACTTGCGTCAGGTTCATGGTTCCATAATAATTCTACTACTCTAGGGAGAAGAGGGAAAGCACAAGAGTGGGTGTGAACCTCCGGCACTCCAGCTGAGCAGCAAGTTTGCTGTCATCGTTATCCCGAAGGAAGTCAGCCAGTTGGCGAGCGTCGCGAAGCTTCCCGCAAGACTCTTGATGCTCACCGGGAGGATCTACAAACATAAGCAGTCAGAAATGCATGGTTATGTGAATGCTCCAGTGACAATGTGACATGCCAAAACCATTTTATGAGCTGTGGTGAGTATGCAATTTCTCTGTACCTCAGACATTATGACCCATGGAATGGCGCCCATACCGAAGGAGAAGGCGATAACATAAGCCTGAATGAAGAGTCAAGTTAGTATTAGTATTTCAGGCACAGCTTGCATATTTGCAATGTGATTTTTCAGACCAAACAATTTAACTGACAGATGAACGTACCACAATAGCAAGCAAGGAGACCATGCTCAATATGTAATACATGTGAGAGTCTTGTGAAACAGTGTCCTGGAACAAATAAACCATAATAATGTAAGAAAAATATTCAGAAGAATGACAGAAGAGGCCCTGTAATTTATTGCGTTACCCTGTAGTACAGAAACCTGAACATACCTTGATAAAAAATATGACGGCAACTGCAAGAAGGCTTATAGTCATCCCAGCAGAAGATATCTGCAAGTTGAAGTGAGAGCTAGATTATAGTCACAGACAACTACAGTAACAAACTAGTTTCACAGGGAGGAGGAAGTTACAATGAGTAGGATACGCCGGCCAGCCCTGTCTAGTAACCAGGTTGTAACTAGAGTGGCAAGAACCTGATGAAAAATGCTGTCAGCAGCATAATGTAAAGTACAGTACTAAGAGACAAGAAAAAAATCTGTCGAGTTACACACCTGAATACCTCCAAGTCCAGATGTGGCCAAGTCACTGTTTGTAATACCTGAAGAGCTTTTCATGTTAAATCTAGCAGCTAAAGTTGGCTATAATATAACTCTGAAAAAACATTCTAACAAATTGTTCAACTTGCCTGCAGCTTTGAAGATGCTACTTGCATAGAACAGTATAGCGTTGATTCCGCTTAGCTGTTGTAGAACAAGCAGGCCGATTCCTAGCTGACAAGTTGTACCATGATCACGGTTATTACAGGATGTAATTCTGAATTTTGGTATGAAATAGACCGGCAAGTTAAGGAGGTTACAATCAGGGGCATGCGGAACTTCTTTTGGTTTAACTCTTGGAAACGGATCGCCGCCCTTTTGTTTGCTGATGTTACTGCCCTCTGCATGATGTGTGCAATGTTAAAGCAAATATTGGTGACTAAGCTGAAAGTACTTAACACATACAGTATCTATTTGCAGTTATTCAGTCCAGAAGAAGAAAGGCAGGTGCTTGCCTTTATGTCATTCACTTCTGAAGTGATGTCAGTCTCAAATCCCCTCAGAACTTGTAGAGAGGTTTCAAAGTCCTCCATCTTGTTCATCTTTGCCTAAAGATTGATGCACAAAAGTGGTTAATAACAAAAATCAGAATGATGCAGCACCTTGTATCAACATTTAGGTATACAAACCAGCCATCTTGGAGATTCTGGAATGAAGAATAGGCCTGGTATCAATATTGTGCATGGCAAGATTCCTACAAGAATTACATGCCCGAGATTTGAATCAGAAATAGTCAGAGATTTAGAAACGCCGGGGCCCACAAACACAAAGTACTGTACTAGCATAATCAGCACTGTTTACTGATACAGTAACTTTCTCAAAACTGAAGTGAAATATTTGCCTAGGGCATCTCAGGATTCTAGTCATATTTGTCAACATGGCATTTACTGTTACTACTCCTGTGAACTGAAATGTCAGAGGTTTACTGAACACTGACATCGAGAACAACAAATTCAGTAATGCGTCAGCACAAAGTCATGTTACCTATCACTGCAAGCATCCTCCAAGGAACAAACATGCCGAGAATATAGGCCAACACGATACCAATCGTTACCGACAACTGTGGAATGAACAATTGCATAATTAGTCCAACAAAAAACAAGCTTAAGTCTTGGTCTGACGAAAAAGACAAGTTGCTTGTGAGGATGGGCATACCTGGTTCACAGAGCCTAGGGCGCCTCTCATGTTCTGAGGAGAAATCTCTGCTATGTATACTGGCACCTGTTATGACAAAAATAACAGATGAGGACTATGTCTTGTAACTAGTCCAAGATTTATTAACAACTAATAAACACCATATTGAGGATGGTCCATTTTGTCCCCATACTACTGACATCCTATTGATCCCTTTTCCTGAATAACTTAACTAGATAGACACATCAAAACATAGATCTTCAATGCAAAAATATTAAGCAGGCACAAAACAGAGTGTTCTTATACGAACCGTGTAGGATATGACACCGACCCCGAATCCTTCAAGCAATCGTCCCATATACAGGAAAGAAGTGTCCTGTAAAACAAACGCCGACAAGCGCGACAGGTTCAGAAGCAGCAACAGCAAGCGGTGAAACAAATCCTCTGAAAAATGTACTACTGTCATACTTTTGCGAAGGAGATGGCAAGCCAGCCGATGATGTTAGGAATAGCAGCAATCATCAGTGACTGTAAAATGCATGAGCAAGCTTGTTAGGGGTAAAGAGAAGAGCATTAGTTCAGTTAGGTACTGAAACATTGCGAAGATACGCCCAAAATTCAGAAGTTTGACACATCATCAGTAATGCTGCACCCCCACATTTGGTTCGTTTCACTTCCTTGATTACCATACAAATGACAGAACCAAGTGCAGACTCATGGAGCTGATAAGGTCAAACCCAATTGTACCAGATTGTGGCAGCAAGGCAGCCATTCTAGAGCCCATAATTTCAAGTTTATCGAAATAAAATGATGAGCATTTGATAGAGTACAAAATCACACCCACTTTATTTGATTTGATTTGAATTAAGCGAAAGATTGCATTGCTATTGGTTGCAGGGGGCCATCAATCAGCAAATCATTGACGTTGACCCTTCTGAACTTTCAGGCCACATGCAGCAGCAAACTAATCCTTCTGGTAACGATATACTACTGACAGCTAACAGCGACCGCATAGAGGAATGACCAAGCAGGTCAAGGAAAGAAAGACAGAAAAATCTCACCCCTTTCCGGCCAATGTGCTCGGCCATCTGGCCGCTGGCGATGGCGCCCACCATGGCGCCGACGTTGGACAGCGAGCCGAACACCGAGAACTGCAGCGCGCGAGGGCAGCGTGAATTAGTAAGCCAGGGAGAGGGGCGGCGATGAATGAAGGGAGAACAAAGGACGCACCTCGGAGATGGAGAGGTTGAGGTCGCGGATGATGGCGGCCTGGGTGGGGGAGGAGAAGCCGCCGGTGAAGCCGAACTGGATGGGGCCGAGCGCGACGATCATGGTGCAGAGGAAGGCGGAGACGTGGGACTCCCGCATGATGGCCATGGAGGAGGTCCCCGCCGTGAGGCTCGACTGGCGCGACCCCATCCGGTACCAGCTCCCCGTGTTCACCAGCAGCGGCTGCTTCCGCGCGTCATGGTCGCTCCCGCTCTCGTACCCTCCCCCGCCACCGCCCCTCCCGCTGCTGCCGCCGTTCATGGCGCCGGCCCTCCTCGCGCGCTCTCCTCTGTCGGTCGCGGCCTCGCCGGATGGATGAGGGAGAGAGGGACGGAGGAAGAAGAGGGGGAGAAGATCGGAGGAAGACGACGCGACCCTGCGCTGCGCCTCCCGTTGAAATGGGGAAGAGGAGGAGGACGTGGGTGGTCTGTCCGTTCGTCCGGCTCGCCGGTCGTGCTCCGGGGCGGGCCCACCTGGCGGCCACTCGGGCGGGTCCTGGGGTCTGCTGAGCTGGACGAAGTGGTGGTGGGCCCGACTTGTGCTTATCTCAAGACATCTCGCTGTCTCACCTGTGTATATTTTTCTGAACGACGACTACCCGTGGGTCGATATATAGAAAAGTAGTAATTGTCAATCAATCTCAATAATTGCTTAAAAATGATAAAATTCCGAAAAAAGGCAAATTAAACGTTTTCCATGGTAGTTTTATTGATGCAAGGATGGCAAGTTTAATTGACACGCACGGTAATTTCCTGGTAAAAAAAAACCACTTGCCATGCTTGTCAACTAAACTAGTCATTCTCGCGTCACTAAAATTGCCAGACTATGTTGAACCCAGGACCTGGGGTGCTACTAAGGTCACTACAACCACTAGGCTACATGCCCATTCGCTTGCCACAAAAAATGTCAAATCCAGAACGTTCGGGATTTATTGGGGGTCCGAAATGCGAGATAAATAATACTATGACGTTCTAGGTCATTAAATATAAAACATCATTATTTTTGCGGGGAAAATATAAAACATCTTATATTTGGTTATCAAGGTAGTTTTCTTTCCTCTTTTTTTGCGAAAGGCCCAAATATTAAGCAACATAAACACCTAAAGAAACACCTATATGCATCCAAATTCGTAGGGTGTCGAAGTCTTTTTGCTCCTGCATTCTTCAACGGTGCGTCGGTAGCAAAGCCTTGTCGCCTATGAGAATGTTTAGATCCACCGGTAGACAATGGATTGTTTGTCTTCGGTCAAATCTCTCCTATTTAAAGTATATGTAATTTTGCTTTATGTTACTTTCTTCCGTCTGCCCTCTCCTTCCTCACTCCACCTCCTCCTTTTCGGTGCTGTTAATTTTTTTTAATGAGATTGCCCTTTAAAAAAATGCTTTAATTGTCTCACATCTTACTTAAAAAAACCCATGTGTTTTTAACCCAAATGTATTGATTCAATTGAGAACTAAAATTATTACGATACATAATCATTTTAGTAGTAAAAAATCACAGGTAAACCATGACGATTGCGTACAAAAATTATTTGTGCTCCAGGTGGAACGCACGAACAATTTATCTAGTATCAAAATATTTGTTTTTCTTTATGCCACAAAACTGAGAAGTGAACTGCCTAGCTGTCACAATCAAAAGAAAGAAAAGAGGTCCAGCGCCCAGTTGTGTGTTTGATAGAATACTATTGTTACGGAAAATGCAGCGCACGTTGGTGCCAAGAGGGACCCACATCGACATATGTGGTAGGTGGGCATCAGATTGGATCAGGGGAGCGATCTCGTGCAATCATACTTTTTTTCTTGAGGGATCGTGCAATCATACTTTGATGTGATGGCCTTTGTGTTTATCGTGGAGTACTACTAGTTAACTACTTAATCATCCACTGGGCGGTGGTGAGAAAGAGACATGCTGCCGAAATGAGGCCGTACATACTCCTCGTGATTATGTACCCCGCTTCAGGTGGTTATGAACGGCCTCTGAAAAAGTGAAAATCATCCAACAATTCACGACATGGACGCAATCGTGAATGCGAACCACAGTTCGGGAAATGGAAACTACTCCCTCTGTCCCATAATGTAAGACGTTTTTTGACACTACTGTAGTGTCGAAAATTGTCTTACATTATGGAGTGGAGGGAGTACAATTCAGCCATAATTTGTCCTTCGGAGTGGATGAGAATGGCTCCACCGACAGGGGTGGAGAAACTCCAGTATATCGCTGGAAGAAGATTCGAATGCACGCCAAGAGGTGATCGAATAGGATAGAAGTCTTCCAAAATTGCCCTCGGTGCGGGTCTTCGGACAGAAAAACTGCGATGCAACTCCATCCCACCACACCAACGCTCTGTGAGATGGCAACCTCATGTCCTTGTCAATTCTTCAAATCAACGAGATTAATTAGAGTTTGGTCGCTGCCGTCGTTGCTTTGGGAGGTGCCTGTGTCATGTGTTGTACTTTTGGTACTCCAGCTCTACACCCTACATGGCAAGTCCTTGATGCTTTCGGCGTCTCCATGGGAGAACTATTAAGGTTTGTGTCTCCAGGAACAGGGCATCACATCTATGGAGTTTTGGAGTGTCCTTCATCATTTGGTGCAGCATTGTTTCCTTATTTGGGTCACTGGTCCTTCTGGATCGTGAGCGATGATGTTTGTTGGCAGAGTTCGATGACTTCCCAGCTACTGTACATGTGTTGAGAAAACTCTCTTATTCCGGAGTTGGCATGAAACTCCACTTGCGGCAGCAATTGGTGGGTCATCGACATGTAAGAGATGATTGGGATGCAAATTTTCTTATGCGAGGGGTTTTCTTGTAATACCGGTTCAGTTTTAATATGAAGCCTCGGGCTCTCTAGCCAAGAAAAGAGAATGGCATTCTTTCCATTACCCTCGTAATTAAGAGCATCTCCAACGGATCCCTAATACTGTCTCATTTTCCAGTATTGAGATAATTGGGCCAAAAAAAAATCAACTCCAAAAAATTTCATTTTGCCATCACCAATAAACCACCCCAACTCCAACAATATACAAAGGGAGTTGCCTTTGGCCCCCATACCTTCACCAACATCATGGGGCCCATATTTCAACTGCCCTCTCTCCTACCTGAAGCCGCTTGTGTCGCCAATGCAGCCAGCTACACCACTGCACCTCCGCCGCTCGCGGAAAGGATATGACCTTTGTCAATTTGTGGACCCAAAATGATTGAGGGAGCCTATGTTTCCATAAGTGCTCCTTCGCGAAATGTGCATGGAACATATGCTTTGCACAGATGTTGGTCTTCTTCTTCTTCTTTGGCTAAAAAAAAGGCAAATTTTGTGCCTAACTTGTTTGGAGCGTGGCTAAACTAGTTTGCAACGTGACGACTAGTCATCTCTTCGTAGATCTTTCAACCATGCTCTTGCTTTTTGTCGTATGGTGCCTTTTAATTTGTCTTTACCTTGAATTTTATGAGGGCAACTTCTTTGGGCATGTCGTAGAACTGGCTGCCCACTACATGTAGTGTTCTTTTTTCATGTCCCTTTTATTTTCCTGAATTTGGTTACTCTTTTCTTTTAGTAATGGGATGATTGTTTTTATAATAGAATATGGAACCGCAATTGACAAAAACCATTTGAATTAACTAGATTTTACAGCATGATTTTTCCTCTAATTGCGAGATGAAAACTGTAATGTTATGTCTACTTACTCAATTATTTCCTTTATTTCTTATACCGCTATATATATTCACCTAGCAATTGACTTTTAGGGCTCAAGAGACGAGATTATTGCAAAGATCAACTCTTCCTAAACTCATACCCAACTTCAAGGAACACAACACGAATCAAGATTGCTCATAGGAAAAAAAAATTGTATCTCCCGCAATGTCCATCGGTGTTTGGCACCCAGAGGACGATGAACACAGAGAGTGAAGGAATTCATGAGAGTCTTCCAGTGAGTGGTCTTAATTCTATGCAAATGAGTTTGATTTGTGACCTACATTGACCTAGCTCAACTCATATTACAAAGTGAGCGAGCTCGGTTTGACTTCGGCCAGAGTTAGAGTGGCGTAGTTGTTTCATACTCGGGCTCAATCTCGAGCACATAAGAAGTCCTAAAAGATCTCGCCTTCGATGTCAGCGTGATTGCCTAAATTGTGGTAATTTTGCGTCCACCTATTAAAAACGTAAACATAACAAATCATTATTATTTTCATCCTCGTTATATGCATCAATGAAAACATACCTACCAAACTAGTTTGACTCATCCTCTAAAAAAAAAACCTAGTTTGACTCATGTTTGGACTCGTACGTTTCACGTCGATAATCACAGAAGATATTTTGGACACAAATTGCATGTGCAAACCCATTTACCTTCAACCACCCGAGTTGGCAACATGGTCAAATACTGTAACAGCTCATTATAAATATTTTAAGCCACGGTTAGGCTAGATAAAATCACATACCAAGTAAAGAATGTTAATTTAGCTTTGGTTGGGGTGTGCCACACCCGGGCTGTAGTGCAACACCCAGGGAACACCTAAGGACCCTATAGTGGCAAGCCATTAAGATATTAAACTGATAAGAACAGATACTACACTTGATCTTAGCCAAAAGGCCGAGAAAGGTATGAATCGAAACAGAGCCTTTCCCCTCCTCTTATACATGTATGACCGACTCCGCTGGGCAATGCAAGCGGTGTGGGACTAATTAATCTAACCGGATGTTTTCTGTCTAATTAGCTTCATTAACATTTGGGTGCATAAACCCAGCAATAAGATAGAAAGCCCATAATGCTTAGAGGCCCAGTAATACGCCAATACGGCCTGTGCACGAAACACAAAAAAAGCCTTTCTGGGGTTGTTCTCGCGGCTGAAAAATATGGTCGTCTACGTTTGTCTTGGAAAGGATGAATAGCAGGGTCGCATCACTGATCCGGTAGCCGCAGCGGCGGCGGGACCTCCACCGGATTTCCCTCGCCTCAGTTCATCTCTCCGGTACAAGACCGCAGGGAGCAGGAGCAGCGATTCGTTGAGCAGCCTACAGAGGGCGCGCGTGATGATGATGCTGGCCCTCCCGCGCGCGGCTGAGCGCCATGGTCGCGTAAAGTGCAGCGGCGCTGGCAGTCGGACTGGTCGTATGGCATCAGGCGGCCGCCGGCGCGGCCCAGGAAGTAGAGGCCGCCGTGGAGTGGACGCCGAACAGCGCGAGGCGGTTGTAGGAGAAGATTCGGAAAGTGTGTCCGTCTCAAGACCTCTTCTCATCTCATATAAGCCACAACGCGATCCCCTTTTTCCTTGTGCGCCGCGACCGCTCAAACCCTAATATATTCCCCCGAAAGTTCGTTTCGTCTTGGCCGATCCATGGCCACGGCTCAGTACGGCAGCACCTCCTCGTTATGGCCGTTCCTTAACCTGTCCACCACCATGTGGTCCGCAGAACGTCCGCCCGTGGAGGCCTCGTGGATGATGCTGGAGCGCTTCGTGTTCCGCAGGGACGACGACGACGACGAGGACGGCAGCGGCTCCTCCGTCTTCCCGGACGAAGCGGCCGCGCCGTTGAGGGCCAACTCCGTCACCTCCCTGGGAGACCCCTTCGCCGTCGCCTTGCTCCCCGCCGCCCCTCCCGCCTTCTCCCGCCTCTACGTGCAGTGGCCGCGCGGTCCACGCAGCTTCGACGGCTCGGATACGGGGACCGAACTCTTGTCCGCCCACCGGGACCTCCTCCTGCTCAGCCTCGCCTCCGAGCTGAGCCTCGACGACAGTGACCCTTACCGGCAGGACTACTTCGTGTTCCATGCCGCTCTAGGGGCTGGTGAATCGCGGCTCACACGGCTCCCGGCGTGCAGCATACCGATTGTGCTGAAACTGTGGGGCGACGATACAACAATGGATCGCTGGTTCAACCGTGACACCATCGGAATACATTGCGGCAGGGATCACTTCACCGTGCTGCAGCTGGCCAAGTTCTGTGTTTCAGCAAGGAACAGTGTTATGGGAGCCGAACTATGCGTCTTCCGCTCCCTCTGTCGACCGATGGCTCCGATGATAACGTTGCCGAGGGGAAGTGGGAGATTCTGACGCTGCCGATCCAGCATACAGAGGAGGAATTCACCGACCTGACCTGCTGGTCGACCGATGCCACCATCATATCCAACGTCTGCGTGATCTGGGTTGATTACCACCAAGGAGGTATCCTGTCGTACAAGCCATGTCATGACGAGGCACTAGAAACAAGACCACGTAGAATCATACATTACAGCCGACTGCCTATCAACAATCGTCCTCGGGATTCCTCGCCAAGTGGAGAGACACATGAGATGTGCCGCAGTCTGTGCGTCGCGGGGAAAGAGGGCGATCTCCTCAAGTTTGTCGACGTTGCCCGTGACGATGGTACCTTTGTTGGGCCGCTTGATCCTTATTCTAGTTTCACCATCACCTGCCATGCCCGTGCATCGTCAGAAGATAATGTTTGGCACAAGGAGGCGGTGATTACGTCTCAAACATTTCGGCGCCTAGCCGCCCGTAAACGTCTTCTACCGTACAACTGTGTGCCCATGTTCCCTCTTGTGAATAGGGACGAGCCCGATCTCATACACTTCATCGTGTGTGAGCCTAGGGACAATGTTGACAAGCTTTCGGTGGTTGTTATTGATATCATCAAAGAGGCAATAGTTTCGGTTTCTCCATATATTCAAGGAGAGGAAGACCTCTCCGGCAAAGATGCAGACATGGTCAGGGACAGGTTTCGTCTTCTGCAGTCCTTTCTCCCTGTCAGTTCTCAAACATGTTCTCGGCTGATTTCACAGGTATTAATTTACATCTCACATGTTTTATTTCTTGCACATAGTGTATTTATTACTTCATACTGGCTCTTGCTATTGTTGGCTTGGCTACTGAGCTAGCTTCCTCTGTTGCGGCCTTTTCTTCCCTCTCCATTCTAAATTTGTTTCGCTTCCGCAGGTATTAATTTGCATGTCACATATATAATTGTGTTCGTCGACCTTCTCAAACAAGCTGTTTGTTCCGTTGGTATTTTTACTAATTAATTCTGACCCTGAGGTGATTGCTGTTACCTACCAAACTGCCTGGCTGAATTTGAATTTTGAAGTGAATTTCTTGGACAGAATAGGGTAAGGATGTAAGTGAATAATTTGAAAAAAAAATCGATATCTTACCGCTCGCAAGCGTCTTTTTTATGGCTTTGTAGCAACACACGAGATTTTGCTAGTCTGGAATTAATAAAAAAAGCCAACTTTTATCTCCTACTGTGCAATAAAACTCAAGTTTATGATAACTATAGTAATATGTTTCTGCATGTAGAATTGAATTCTTGTTAAATATAGCTTCATTGCTTGATCAAGATAAGGGTTTAGGTAGTAGGTTCGTTCAGGGAGGTTCAGTACTACACTATTTGATCCTGCTACATGTGCGGAAACCTGAAAGCCTGTAGGTAATTAAGGACAGTAAAACTGAACCCTTTCCGAGCCCTCTCACGACTTGGCAGTTTCTGGCCGTCCGTTCGCGTGATCTGGTCGGCCTGAGCCGTTAGATCTACTGCCAATTCCGAGCTCCACCGCAGTTTTTTTTCCTGGCCCAGCTGTCCTTAAGGGCCTCTACTCCGGAAGAAAAAACTGAGATCTGTGGTGCATTGGGCTTTTGTGCCGGCCCATCAGGCTAACCTGCAGAAAAATGTGTTCGATCGCTGCCACAGGGAAGGTCAACTGGGATTTGCCTGGTTGATCCAGCCGAGCGCGATGCAGGTGACGCGGGGATCCCTGGATCCAACCGACGCAGGCAGTATGTCTACGAGGGGATCCAGCCGACGCGTGTGATGCGGGTCTAGGCAATAGGCATTCGGGTGTTCGGCAGTTCCATGAGGCAATCGACACTAGTAGAAAACAGGGCTATGGTTCCGGGCCAAATTTCACATTAGTCCCGGTTCAATCACGAACCGGGACTAATGTGAGCATTTATCCCGGTTCGTGCGGCTAAGGCATTAGTCCCGGTTCACCTGTGCCCTTTAGTCGGTTTGTGCCTCAAACCGGGACTAAAAGGCGATATTAGTCGGTTCATGCCCCAAACCGGGACTAAAGAGTAGACCTTTAGTGGGTTTGAGGCACGAACCGGGACTAATGGTTGAGATTTTAGTCGGTTCGTGCTACGAACCGGTACTAAAGGTCCCATTTTCAAACTCTACCCCCCGGTGGATCGCCTTTTCAATTTTAGAAAAATAAAAGAAAATGATGGAAATGTCAAAAAATTAAAGAAAATAAGTTTCCCATGTGATATGTGGTCTAGTTGTTGGGAAAATTTGCAAATGTGAATTTCGACTTTATTTGCAAAATCTCTCTGGAATTTGTAAATATGGGCATAACTTTTGCATACTAACTCGGATGAAAAAGTTTTTTATATGAAAAATCATCTACTCGAAAAGTTACATCCAAATTTAATGGGGGAACCCCGTTAAACATTTTCAAAATCCTCAAAAACCTAAGAGAAAAAAAGTTACGGGGCTTTTAATATCTAGAGTGGAAAAAATCGAAAAAATTTCAAACTGTTGTCAAACAATGGTCAAACCATGGTCAAACTAATTATTCTAGAATATTAGTGTTACTAAATAATTTGTTCAGTTATTTTGAATTTTGGTCAAATCTGGTCAAACTATGGTCAAACTATGGTCAAACAATGGTCAAACCATGGTCAAACTATGGTCAAACTAATTATTCTAGAATATTAGTGTTAGTAAATAATTTGTTCAGCTATTTTGAATTTTGGTCAAATCTGGTCAAACTGTGGTCAAACTATGGTCAAACCATGGTCAAACTAATTATACAAAATAATTATTGTTTTCTAAATAATTATTGTTTTTGAAAACAATAGTTTGAAACTCAAACAGTGAAATGTGTCAATTCATGCTCAAGCAAAATTCCTGAGGGTTAATAGGATTGACATCTTACTATTGTCAGGAAAACAACAAGTGCAGACTTGGAAACGAGGGAGAATAGAACCCGGAAGTTAAGCGTGCTCAGGCTGAGGGAGTGAGAGGATGGGTGACGTTGGAATGATGAGGGTGATTAGAGAAGAGGATAAATTGAGCAGTGATGAGGGGTGCTGATTAGAGATTAGGGGTTAAAATAATTCAGAAATGTGAAAATAAAAAATTATTCAAAAAAAATTTCAAAAAAAAATTTCAAAAAAAAATCATAAAATTTCCATTAGTCCCGGTTGGTGTTACCAACCGGGACTAAAGGTGGAGCTCCACGTGGCCGCGGCCTTTAGTCCGGTTGTGGGATGAACCGGGACTAAAGGGTGGAGGCATTAGTACCGACCCTTTAGTCCCGGTTCACGAACCGGGACTAAAGGCCCTTACCAACCGGGACAATAGGCCATTTTTCTACTAGTGCGACAATCGAAACTGATCTTTGGGATTTGAAGAAGGCAATCAATCTTCAGTTTCTAGAGTCATTCATGGTGGATGATGTATGCCACTCGCCGATGGCCATTAATGAAGGTGTGTGCCTTTCTATTTTCCAACCTGTGTTGTATATATGCTCCTTCGCATGTCCCTCTCAAATCTCGATCACCGTTCTTGCTCCTTTTCTTTTAAACTGAATCACTGTTCTTACTCTCGCAGCATGGTTCTCTACTAGGTTGGCCTCTATCTTAATTTCCACCCTTACCTGTACTATCCCTTCTTCCACCCGTGCAGGTGGTGACTGTTGTTTAACGCAGGAGATATTGCACAAAGCTTAGGTGACTAAAATCCACCCCTCAGTCAGATTGGGACATCCAATATCCCCACCAATTAGGTAAAACCTTGTACATGAGGGTACAATGAACAATTTATTTGTCAAAGAAATTATTGATTAACTTATACTGTGTTGTTGTTGCTTGGTTTCTTTTTTCAAGATTTTGCTTCAGTTTAGGTCAATCATCAATTGGTTTCAGGGTAATCTCTATTCTTATCAGCTCTACACATTAGAGCAAAATATGTACTCTAGGTTAGGATGTCGTCATGAAGTCATTTATCTGCACATAGCAAAGAAGAGTTAGAAGTTGGGGACAGAGAAGTACAGGAATGAAAATTTCTCATGTAGGGTTGCATCGGCATATTGTAAATTTTTTAGTGAAATATGTACGAGACTACAATCAGGTGTAGCCTATTTTGTGATACACCAAACATCTGTGTAGTATCTTGTTCATGTCACAATGTGAGAGGTTTAGGAACAGAGAGATGGTAATTATGGACAGAGGAGAGGAATATATGCGATCAACATATATATGTAGTAACTCGAGAGATGATGTGGTGGAGTGGAATTTCACTAAGTGGTGGAGCAGAATATGAGTAGGTTTCGAGTTCATTAGCTCTGGCCATTTATCAGGTATCCTAAATGGGGCCTTATGTAGAATGAATGTTAGCTAAAGGAGCACATCTCTGTATGGAGCCAATTCACTAGAGAAGATGAAACAGTATTATTTATTTTGGTACATTGTCTTTGTACTTAATCCTTGTTCTATTTGATAGTCGACTCTACAAGTAATTGCAATTTTGCCTTTTAAGAATTCATGCTATTTCTTTTTTTGCAGCGGGCGCAATGGAATTCAGGTGTAAGTTGCCGGCCAGACTGAGTCTATAACAAATGAGCAGTACCTATGACCGTATCTGCGTAGGATGAACATGATGTACACCCATAATTATGTTTTCACGCCGCGGATTCTAAAGTCCGAGCAGGTAAATCAGAAGCTACTGCAGCTACTAGACTGCAAGCTGCAGTTTGGCTGTGCATCACGCCAGGTGATGTATCCAGGATGTAGCTAGAGCGATGCGATGAGTTTTGACTCCACTAAGCTTTGTTTGATACATAGTGTTCAGTCCCCTCTTGGGTTGCACACATTATTACTTGCCTTCTTGGGGAAACAGATTGGATGAATTGATCAGTTAGTTATCCTATGGTTAGTGCCAGTAAGTTGAATTGTTTCTATATAGAAAAACGAAATGTTAGTGCCATTGTTCTATTCCTTAATGGATTCCAGTAAGTTGAATAAGTTAGGATAAAATTAAAATGTTAGCGACCCTGTAATTTTCGCAATATGGATTCTTGTATTCCTCATTTTCTATTCAATTAAAATCAGTGTATGGTTAATTATGTTACAACTTGAATCATGATGTGATGTACAATAGTACCAGTGTGACGCCTGATGATCTTTAGAAAATGTTTGATACAGGAATGGTTGAAATTATACAAGCTGTTGTCAATGAAATAAAAAAATGCACTTTATTAGCAAAAAAATTAACAAAAAAAATTAAAGGGTGGTTTCACTTTGGTATAAAAGTATAACAAAAAAAGTATGTGTCTGTTTATGTTACTTATGCTATGCTTGACTTATACAAAGCACAAGGGGCCCAATAAACCCAAAAGAAGCAAGTATTCTTATACAAAATCAAATTATTGCCACCTTAACATCTAACACATTCCTACGAGCATAATAATCAACTTAAAATATTTGTTCCACCAATAACAAAATAAACAAGCACAAACGCACACACCGTTAGTTGAATTTCGGGCAAAAAATTCATAGTTGTGATATTGAATACTAACCTTAAATATAATGTATGACAATATGATGATTAAATTAGTACATTTACATATAATTGCATTAGTAACTAATATTATAATGCCAAAATGGACGGGCGCAGCAACGCGCGCCGTCGACGATCTAGTAATACCGTAACAGCAGCACCATTACATAGCATTTATTCATGAATTTCAGAAAATACTAAAGTATGGATCAGTTTGCAAGCCGGTTTTGTTGCAGTGCCTACTTTTTCTGCAGCGTCCTTTCTTCCCATCAAATATTTATTTGTGCACAATGCTGCTTGTTGTTGCATACCAGCTGTTGCTTGATTTGGCAGCCGTTAATTAGCTCCTTTCCCATGCCAGATGAATCAACGCCTTGTCAATCTGGGAGACCAGCAGCATTGCAGAACCTAAGATGCGCCATTAGTGACCCATGATGGACCTGCAAAAGTGATATTTCATACTACAAGACATACATGTTCAGAACTATGCTAGGCCAAGTCAAAGAAGTATAAAGTTTTGCCTATTGTTGCAAGGGTTTTAAATTAATAAGTGATTTCAATGCATGTAACCTATTGGTGTATAAATGAACCAGAACCAAACTATTATTTTTGGAATTAGTAGAAATTAGAATAGAGTCAGCAGTCGGAATTGTTGGTAGTCAGAATACAATATTTTGTTGTTGAAACTTTCTGACTTGTAAAGTTGTAATAGCAGTTTTGGTACTGGTTAAGATCGAAGTTTTCCTTTTACTGATTGATGAGAAGATCGGTAGTTGTTCTACTATAATACAACGATCTTTTTTCTCTGGCTGTATGGAAATAGACTTTGATTGCTAGCAAACATGCATTTGGCGACTGCTTTCAGGGATCTACCGATGTATAAGGAGGTGTAGGATTGAGCTGGAACGTTGGGAAGAGAACCTTGATCAGGATGAGGAGCACGGGCTGCTTGAATTGCTCAAGTTATTATTTTATTTTGAGTTCAGTCTGCCTCGCTTACTTCAGTTTCAGTATTATTTGCTAGTTCTACAAACTTGCTCGATTTCCCAGTTTGTGACTTATTTTCATTTGTGTTTTGTATTATCCTGGAAGACACCCAATCATTCACTGAATATGTGTGATGTCATCTGTTTCATCAATGTATAAAAATTTCCTTCAACTTTATTTCTTACACAGCCACATAAAGTCACCTAGCAATTGACTTTGATGACTCATGAGCCAAGATTCTTGCAAAGATAAATTCTTGCCTAAACTTATACCCGACTCTTTTTTTGCGAAAATGATTCAGATCTATTATCCAAGTTCACTGGAAGTACAAAGCACCTCAAACATAGTAAAAATTACATCGAGATTCTGAGAACCATACGAAATTCTAAAACTAGGGATGCAAATGAGTTTAATCTGAGTGACTTAGATTAAACCTAGTTCAACTCGTATTAAAAAGCAGCGAGCTCAGTTTGACATGGGCTAGAGTTTAAGTGACAAAGATGTTTCATATTCTGCTCAATCTCGAGGCGCAAAAGAAGTCCTGGAAGATCTTGCGTGCATGCTCAATCTCGAGGCAGATAAGAAGTCCTAAAAGTTCTTGCGTGCAGTGTCAACGTTATTCCCTAACTTGTGGGAATTTCCATGCTCACCTATTAAAAGGCAACACACTTTTCATTCCAAAACATAAAGATACCTACCATGCTAGTTCGACTCATGTCGATTAAAATTTTGTGAGCTACCTTTCATCTCATTTTCCAACAGTGATACAAAAAGAAGCTCATACCCGGCTCATATATTTTCACATCCAGCTAAAACCCGAGTTTGATCTCAAGCCGCGAGCTTTTAATGAATCCCTAATCCGAGGTAAAAGTGTTTAGTAACCAAAAAGCACATTACAATACGTACCTAAGTAGCTAACAATTTACTACGGAGTAGTTTAGTAGACATTGGATTTCCCATGAAAGAATTAATGTACTACCCCACTCATGTTTTGGAATTAAAAGTGCTTGCCTTTATATCATTCACTTCCGTTGTGATGTCAGTCCCGAAACCGCTCAAAACTTGTAAAGATTCACGAAATCATCCATCAAGTTCATCTTTGCCTGAAGAGGGATGAGTAAAAAGAATGTCACTACAGATTTCAGAAGATGCTCTGTTTCATATGTCGAACTTGATCATATACACTCCAGCCATCTTCGAGATTCTGGAATGAAGAATAGACCAGGAATCAACAATGTACAAGGCAAGGTTACAGAAAGAATAGATACCAGAGATTTGCATCAGAAACCCGATGTCGGAAATTAACTGAAAATTCTCACAAAAAGAGGGAAGAAACTGCAAAATCGTAGCCGCAAGACCAAACTTCAGTAATATGATTGCATTACCTAGTACTGCAAGCAACCTCCAAGGAACAAACATGCCTAGCGCATAGGCCAAGAAGATACCAAGGGTGATAGATAACTACATAACGATCAATTGCACGGTGAGCTTGACATGAACAATCTATGTACTTGTGACTGAGGAGATATCTCTGATATGTATACAGGCACCTGGTTCACGGATCCTCGGCAGATAATTCATAGTTCATACTACTAAGTAGCTCAGTAGTCTTTTGGCAATAAAATAACGATGGATCATTCTTGTTTTTGCAAATGAACGAAGGACCATTCTGCATCCAATGTATTCACATCTCAGAGAACATTCCTTTTTTTCTGCCAAATGATGTTTCTTTCTAAACAATTCAACTAGAAAAGGAAGATACCATGAACCGTGTTTGAAGCCCAAGGAACAAGGCAAGTAAAAAGGTTAATTTAGTTTTGGTTGGGGGGCGTCACACCCGGGCTATAGTGCAACGCCTGGGGAACACGCGAGGACCCTAGTGGCAAGCCACTATGTTGGATCCTCCCCATAAAAAATAAATTTAATATCGATGTGGACATGTGGTCCACATATCAGATATTAAACTGATAAGAACAGATACTACACTTGATCTTAGCCAAAAGGCCGAGAAAGGTATGCTTTGGAAGGGAGCCTTGCACCTCCTCTTATACACGTCTAACCGTTCCTCTAGTCTGCGCAGGCAGTGTGGGACTAATCTAACTTTCAGGATTTCTGTTTCACGTTATTACTGTTGGGGCGCATAAACCTAGAAATAAGATAGAGCCCACATGTTTAAAGGCCCAGTCATACGGCCTCAGCGGGACTCTGGAGCCGGCCCATACAAGGGTGACCGCGCTGACGACTCATATGGGACTTATGGAGCGATCATTGAGGAGATAACTATTAGATCATCTACTTTTCAGTGTAAATTTATTTTTGAGAGTCGTGCTGTTAATTATGAAGCACATAGATTAGCCAAGTTTTCACTATCTAGAGGTCCGGGGCGCCATGTGTGGTTTGGAGTGTCTCATGACTAAAGATGTATCCCACTACATGTGAAATTTCATGAATAAAACTTGGTTTTACCCCTAAAAAAATGTACTACGTGTTTCTCAAAAAAAAAAAAAAGACCATGTACCACGTGAATGTCCCTGACCCTGCTTCCCTAAAAAAAAAACCTGAATGTCCATACATGTAGAGATTTTTTTTTGCGGGGGCCCTACATGTAGAGATTGTTCAAAGAAAGGAATGTAAAATTTCTTCAGGTTTTCCTTTCACCCGCAAAAAAAAAAATTCTTCAGGTTTTTGGTCAGGATCATTGATCCAGGCAGGCAAGATAGGAGTGCAGAAGTAGTAACCTCCAGCGCTCCAGCTGAGCAGCAAGTTTTGCCGTCGTCACCGCCAAGGAAATGAGCATGTTGGGCGAGCGTGGCGAAGCTGCCCGCGAAACCCTTTATGCCGGCAGGAATGATCTCATAATGTCCATTCATAGTTGGAGCTGAAGAATTCAGAGTACTTCGGTAATGCATTGGTTGTGTAATTCAAATGCTTTCCCTGAACTACAATAGTACGACGGAAAAAGAAATAATTCACCTTTAAGATACGTTTGGCCCCTGCTTCACTCCAGCTGATTCCAAACAATCGTTGGGACTTGGTAAAGGTTGTTGCAGCACTTGTTGCAGGACAGTGGACAGAGGATTTATCGTGATGCCCGTGGAACAATTATATGTCTCTGTCGCTGACGTTGGTCAAAGAGGCCACGTGGATTGACCTGGGTCTTCTTCGGCTAATGAGACCTTGGTCCCGAAGCCTTTGGAGTATCTTTTTTATAGGCGCCTCTATCTCTTTTTGCGCAAAATATACCCACAATTTAAGGTAATACAAGAAATAGGATAGGATCCTTTACTACGTCTTTTGGAGCTAAAAACACTTTTGTCTATTTTGATGGTGTCCTGGCTAGGGGGCCTCTCTCACCACATCGGCTACCGGCCTAGAATAAATGCCAACCTTTATCTATCATCTCCACTACTATTAAACAATCGAGTTGTGGCAGAAATATTACATCTCAGCCGTACATCCGCCATCTCTCAGTGGACCAGATTGCCTCAATGTTGTATCACATCATTTATCATAATCAATTAGCAATAATTACCATGAACCACACCATCATTATTACGCAATAATTACCACGATCTCGCTCCAACCTAGGGCTATTTCAATCATATCAATTAGCAAGAATTACCATGATCTACGTCAACATATATATTTTTTGAGACTCAGCCTTGTGTGCTGCGTACATAGAAGGAAAATATCAATTAGCGATAATTACCATGATGTACGCCATCATATTTGCTTTTAAACCCAGCCTTGTGTACTGCGTACATAGAAGGAAAAAAATAAAAAGGCCTGGCCCATGTTCACATTTAGGCAGAGACGAACGTGGAAACCAAATCGCTCGTTTTCCTGTTTGTTCGGATCACAGGATCGTTCAGACCCTGACCTTGATTCTGATCGTTCCTTGACTTTCATCACTTCCTTCTTTTCGTTCACCTGTTTGAGTATTCGTTGTCTTCGATGGCTCAACTCTTGGTCTGACTCTCTTGGTCTTCTCGTCCTGAGGAACGAACGACAGGATCCATTTTCTCTGTTTTTATAACTCTATGATACGTGCGTTGCACGTGCACACTTAGGGCCCGTTCGGAAGCTCTCCAGCTTCCCAAACGGGCCAGATTCTCGCGGGAGCTGTGCGAGCTGGCTTCTCGCGGGAGCTGGGCGAGCGTTCGGTTGACTTGGTGGGCTGTAGCGATAGGAAAACGATTCGCTGGGAGAAAACGGTTCATGCGGGGCTTTAGCGATAGAAAAACGATTCGCTCGGTGGGCTGTAGCACTTCGGGATGGCAGGTACATGTAATTTGGAGCAACTCCCGCTTCCCTTTTTCATGAAGCTGGGCGATAGCTGCTCCAGAAATTTGCACGCAGGTCTGCCCGTTCTCCAGAAGCTGGATTCCGGGATCTGAACTGTTCGGCTGGCTTCTTTCGCGATTCTCTGGAATCTGGAAGCCAGATGAGATCCGAACGGGCCCTTACTAGTTGTGCAATAAAACTCAAGTTTATGATGTTGTTTGCATGTAGAATTGAATTCTTGTTAGATAAACTCTTCATTGCTAGATCAAGATAAGGATTTCGGTAGGTTCGTTCAGAAAGGTTCAGGTAGTACTACTCATGCTGCAACATGTGAATTTATTGACTCGCAGGAAACCTGAAAGCCTATAGGTAGTACCGTAATAGCAGCAGCATTACATACCATTTGTTCATGTATTTAGAAAATACTGAAGTATGGATCATTTTGCGAGCCGCTTGCCTACTTTTTCTGCACGGTCCTTTCTTCCCATCAAATATTTATGTGTGCACACGGTCCTGATTGCATCCAGCTATTTCTTGTTTCGGCAACCGTTAATTAGCTCCTTTCCCATGCCGGATGAATCAACGCCTTGTCAATCTGGGGGACCGACATCGCAGAACCTAGGCACGTGGGGATGCGCCATTGTAACCTACGAAGGAACTGCAAAAGTGATATCTGATATAAGACATAAAATATTCAGAACTAAATTAGGCCAAGTCAAAAAAGCATAAAGTTTTGCCTTTTGTTCTGTGTTTTTTAAATCAATCAAATGATTTCATTACCAACGCAGTTCCTGCACATTGGTATATAATAGAACCAGAAACAAGTGATTAGATTAGAGTAGAGTCAGCACTTGGAATCGTTTGTAAGAACCTTCTTTTTTTGTTGAAACTTTCTGGACATTTTTGCTACCATATGTGCATTTGCCGGCTGCTTTCAGGGACCGATCCATGTATAAGGAGGTGTAGGATTGAGCTGGAACGTTGGGAAGAAGACCTTGATCAGGAGCACGGGCTGCTTGGATTGCTCAAGCTATTATTTAGTTCTAATTATATGTATCAAAGATAACGTACCTACCATGCTAGTTCGACTCATGTTGATTTAAAATTCTGTGAGCTACCTTTCGGCTAATTTTTCCAACAATGATACAAAAGGAAGCTCATACTCTGCCTCATATATTTTCACGTCCAACTAAAACCTGAGTCATTCTCAAGCTGCTCATAAGCCACGAGGTTTTAACACAGCCATACTAGCTGGTAAATGTTTTTACAAACCAATAAGCGCATAATTCAAAATACCTTATCTAAGTAGCCAACAGTTTACAGTCGACACAATACTGCTACAGTAAAAAGAGTGAGACCTCTTTATCCGGGTTGCTCTACCACTTGCTATTGGGAGCTTGGGAATAGAAGCTGTACACGCGCGCTCCTCCTCCGCCGCCGCCCGCCTCGCCTCGTCACGACGTGCGCGCGCCGCGGGTTGCGGGTTGCGGGAATGAGCCGAGCCGAAGTTTATTTTTTCCGCTGAGGAATGGTTAATTAATTAACGAGTCGCTTACGGAAGCGCCACTGTCCGAGACGTTGGACCATGGGCTGTTCGCGGACTCGATCTTGGGCCTGGCCCAGGCCCATCTACCTGAAGGCCTATATAAGAAGGCGCTGGCCAGTGGAGTGAACCCTAACTCAGTTCACTCACTCCCTCTCGTACAACCCTAGCCGTCATCTACTGTTCCTCTCTCTGCTGCTTCGGCGATCCCATCCCGACGACCGCGTTCACGGTTGGTCGGGAGAGCAGTGCCTCCGGAACCCTCGTTCGAGATCCTGCCCGGAGAACGGCAATAAGGTTTTTGGGGAGCGCCTCGACACGATCGCTCCCGATCCGTCCCCCGCCTCCGCTCGTCTGCTTCCACTACTTCCCCTGCATCGACCCCATGGCTGACGACGCCGCCGCCAAGAAGAAGGCCTCGGCCGATGCCGAGGCTGCCGCTGCCGCCGCCGCCGCATTGGCCTGGCCAACCGGAGGGTATGACTCGTTCATCCCCTATTTGCTCGTTCATGTGCTGGCCGTATATATGCTGTTCATAGATGTTTTGGTTCTATGTACTATACATGCTCACATGCTTAGGTATCGGTATGAGATGCATACCGTATTTGCCATGCTTATTGTTTACTCGTGGATTAGATTAGTCAGAAAAGTGCTAATATTTCCAACACTAGTTTCAAAGATCTCATCGCGAAGAATCCAACAGTGAAGACGGATCTGAAATTGGACGCGCGGTTTGAAAGATATGGCTTTTAAAAAAATTTAAAAAACCGAAATAATTGCACGTGAAGTTGTTTCTTTCAAATCGAACTAAGCAGTGTGAACACATCTAATACTAATAACGACATGCAATAGCAGACAAAAAAAACTACTCATACATGGCTATGAAGCCGGGCCGCTTGTTTCTTACAAAAAGGGTTTCCTCCCGCTTTGTATTTTAAAGCAACCAACACCGAGTACAGAGATCGCTGCGGCAAGCAGCACAACACACCAAAAGAAAAGGAAGAAGAAACAAATGCCAACCACGGCAGCTCGGCAAAGCGCGGATGACCCGCCACCGCGGCGCCCACCGGATACAGACGACCACAGACCGAGGCTTCGAACCGCCGCGTACCAAGCAGCACCTCCAAGAAGGGATGCAACGCCGACGACGCTGCTGCTCGGACGAGTCCTCAGGTTTCCCCCGGCACGCGGAGGGAGGTGGGGGGTGGATACCACCGACACCCTCCAGGAAGGAATGGTGGCACCCGCAGGTGTCACCGCCGTCGGCTGAAGCGGCAGGATTTCTCCCGCATTCCAACCCCAACCGCCCAACCGGACGGAACCGACCCGCCAAACCGTCGCCCGTCACCATGCGCCAACGCGGTAGCACCGCCGCCACGCCGCCTCACTACGAACACCACCACGAGGCCGAGAGGACCAGAGAGAAGCTCACCATGATGGGAGCAGCAACACCGACGCCGAGCGGGAGGGAACCACCTCCACCGCCGTCATCCGGGAGGCCCGTGCCTCAGGCTGTCGCCGTCCAGAAGCCGTCCGGCGGCCAGGGCATGCCGGGCCACCCAGTCAGCCGGCCAAAGCGGGCGATTAAGCCCCGCCCGGCACGCGTCTGGCGAGTCGGCATCGGCGCCGCCGGCACCAGCCACTCGCCGCGTCTCCCCGCCTCCCAAAAGCCACGCCGAGACCATCCCCGCCCGGCCCGCCCAGCCCAGATGATCTGGGCTCGGACGACGCCAGAATCCGTCGCCGCGCCGCCCGCCGCCAACAGCGTATTGCCGCCACTTTCGCTACGCATGCGCCACGGAGCCCGCGCCGCCGCAGCACCGCCGCCATCTAGATGCACCCGAGCAGCTCATGCCGGAGAGCGACCAGAGGGAAGGGCAGGAGGCCACCGCCACCAAAGAGCCCCGGGCCAAGCCGGCGCCCGGCGACAGCGGCAAGTAGAAGGGGGGCGGGAGGGGGCCTGGAGGGAGGAGACCGGTCGCGTGGCCGGTTGCCCGCGGGGGGCGACGCGGTCGCGAGAGAGAGGCCGCTTGTTTCTTTCAAAAAGTGCGCGTGCGCTTTAAAAAATTTGAGTTTTACGTTGCATGCAAAACAAAACAAAACCGGATTGGTTTCTTGCATGCACGATGTAATTTTATCTCCATGCATCTTGTAAAATTACCTTGCGAGTCGTTCTGCTTACGGCCGGTGGTTTCAGTGGGACATGCTCCTTCCTGCCCTCGTAAGTTTACCTGACTCCCAGTCCCTTTTTTCTTACGATGTGGCTTGCGTGGTTGTGGATGGACGAACAGGCTGGGGTGAAGAACACACTACACTTTTTTTTTGCGGGAAAGGAAAGACGTTTTTTGACACTAGTGTAGTGTTAAAAAAGTCATACATTATGAGACGGAGGGAGTATATTTTTAGGTCCAGTTGCTTTCATCCCTGTAGATTATTCGCCACGACCGGGATTACAAGTCTTCACACCTTCTGAAATCAGAATATACGCAAGAACGTAAGACGACCGGTGCAAGACTCTTGACGCGCTTTGGACAAAGTAACACTGGTTCCAGTGAAGAATGCTGATTTGGCCGCATGCTGTTGCAAATGAAATGCCCGCAGTTTTCTTTCTTCACTTTTGGCGCTTATAAAAGTAGGCCCTCCACTCCCTCCATCTCCGCTGTACCAAAACAAAAACACACAAACATACTGCTACTAGTTGGTAACCATTTGCACTGCAGGACTGGCGAGATGTTGGACTGGATCGTCCACGCTGTCCATGCTTTCCACGCTTTCCATGTTGCCCGCACTCTATTCGACATTATGAAGGAACGGTGGAGGGCGTATAGGCGAAGACAACAGAGGGGGTGGTGAAGGAAGCTCAAGGTGCATGGAGGGCGACGATGGTGCAAGTGTTCTGATATCATATTCGCTCGTATATATATGCATGGTCAATAGTGCGTCATATGTATAGGTAAATAATCGAACGGGCCGACATCGAGCCCTGGTCTCGTCCGAGTCGCAGCCGCTAGCGTTGTGCGTCAACTGGGTCGTGAGATGGCACGACAGAGAAACACGTCGTAGCACAAGGTTAGTGCCTGAGTTATATAGTTACGCCTGCGTCACTGTCCATGATCCGGATTCGTGGGATGGCGCGTGTTCAGGATCTTGATCGACAACGTCTATGTTTGCTATTGTTCTCAGGGGAAAAAATATAGAAAAGCTGCAGAAGTTTGAGCAGCAAAAAAAAAAAAGACCTCAAGAGTTCCTTATGTTTTTTTTACATGATGTGTCCCTTATGTTACCCGTGCGTGCAATTGGTAGTTTTTTTTAAAAGGCTGACGGACGGCCGGCGGAAGCTTTGCGTTCCACATCCTGCGTTCATGAGAGATCCTGCGTTCCACATCCTTCCTTTTTTCCTGCCTTATCTTCTCTACCACTCGTTTTCTTATCCCCTCTCCTTCTCTTGCCAATTCATGGCCGCTTCTTTCTCCCCATCGTCCACCTCTCACGTCTGCAGCACGGCACAGTGCGCTCGCTGCCCCCACCCTCCCGCGGGCAACCACCCACCCCCGTTGCGAGCTCTATCTGCTGTTGAGAGCTCAAGAACCCGACTGTTGCTGCGATGTGAGAGGACGTGGATGAGGCAACGACGAGCTCTCCGCGCCCTCCTCTGCAATGTCGACATTGTCGAGGCGACGATGCTCGCAACCCATGCGGATGCAACAACATTATTTGCAAGGCGCTGTGCTCCTGCATGCCTTTTATTTATTTTTATTTACCCGGTTGCAGCTTCTTAATTTGTCGTTTCCAGCTTTTGTTTCGCCGGTTGCAGCAATTTCATCCATCAGCAAAAAAAAATTGATTCGCCGGTCCCAACATTTTTTTCGCCGGTAGTTAAGATAGAAACATGTAGGTTGTTCCCCTGAAAATATTTTTTTTCCTGCGACTTTCTTACAGAAGATGATGGAAAAAAGAAACATGACTCCCACTACTACGTTCACTTTGTGGGAACTAGCTTGAACACTCCCATCACCTAGATTTCCAATCTGTGCAAACCAACTCTTACCTGATTTTTTCGAAAAGGGGGGTCTCCCCGGCCTCTGCATAACTCTTACCTGATATACGGTTTATAAGATGAATTGTAACCTAGGTCCCGTATCACCAGCGCACCAGCTCAGCAGCAGGTTTGCTGTCATTGTCACCTTGAAGGAAGTGAGCATGTTGGCCAGTGTCGCGAAGCTCCTCGCGAAACTCTTGATGCCCATCGGGAGGATCTGAAAATGTTCGTTCAGAGTTGGAACTGAAGAATAATACTTTGCTAATGCATCGTTTGTGAAATTTCAGATGCTTGCTCTGAATTGTTACTCACAACATCTCGCTGAATTATGGTTATCTGCCCCGCAAAAAAAGAAATATGGTTATCTGAATGCTCTTAAGGGCTATGAGAGGCCAGCAGCTCTTACCTCGGACATTATGTGCAGTAATGTCACTTGGCACCATGGTTCGGCCGCACCTATACTCCGTACCGTACATCATATTTAGGGATTTGAACCTAATGTCTATCATATTTTATGGCAAGAATCATCAACCACGGTTTAACAGCCCTAGTGTTGCTAATAAACCTACTGCATGGCAAGTGCCATAGGGAATAAAATAGAAACTTTGCATCGGTGCATGTACTAGTTTTCTCACTGTTCAACATTTTTTATTGCCTCGTTATGCGCAACATCATTGTTATTCATTTTTTACATGTCTGTACATCAACATGGTTATTTGGGTCATCTATATCTTTTGAGTAATTTCTTGAAAAATAAAATCATAGCAACAACATGATAGAGATAGTTATGTGAAAGCACGTGAAATCTTTCTTTTTTTGAGAGCACAAGAGTTTTTTCTTCTAAGAACACAAAAATATCTTTTTTGCATGAAAAAAAACATGAACACACATACAAACATCGATGTACCGTGCGTGCACTGTAGCTATTCTACAAATAAATATCTAAATATATACTAATTGGTTTATTTGCATGGGACAACTAGGAGGGGAGTCAGCATTGGGGCACTGTTTGGGCCCACGTAGATTCAGAAAAGAAATGGCATAGCCGTGGTCCCCGATACTGTTCTAGAATTAGCTTAATCTTTGAAGTTTGGGTGATAAGCTGGCTCGTATCCCCATGAAATTAGTATTAATCGGACGGCACCGAGCGTGGGTGCGGGTGGACCATGGTCCAGAATCACACCTCTCCATTATGTGCCATGGAATGGCACCCATGCTAAAGGAGAGTCTGAACTAATAACAAGGAATTCTTGGGTATAAATCTGCTGCGACATCCTGTGACTTCAAAATTTTTTTTGCCAAAGTGAAACTTGTAACTGTCAGATTGGTTATGTAGCAAACACCTCTCCTCCTGTTCTAACCTAATTTAGCAAAGGTATCATAATTCCATCCAAAAAGTCATGCCTGGAACTTGATATGCCTGAACGAGAAAAAAAATCACCAGACATAACTCACCTGCACCTCTGAATATTCTACTTGCATAGAACAGTGTGCCATTTATCCCACATAAATTTTGTAGTACTAGAAGGCCAGTTCCTATCTGCCCAAATGTAGCATAACTATCATTTAAAGAAATGCAGTGGTTTTGGTATGTAATGAACCAAAAAAGGTGAAAAAGGGTATGGAAATTACTAGTAATGGAGTTCGGTACTTCTTTTGATTTAGCTCCTGAAAACGGACCGTAGCATTTTTGTTTGTAGATGCTACGGCTCTCTGCACAACAGCAATCAAAAGTTCAAATGTAAAATCGGCGATGTTGCTTCTACAAGAATGACATACATATAGACATATTTCCAATGATAAGAAACTTATACTAGGCTGAAAATACTTGCAAAGGATTTCCAAGATAATGAAACAAGAGAAACAAAAGGGCAAGTGCTTGCCTTTATATCATTCACTTCCGTTGTGATGTCAGTCTCGAAACCGCTCAAAACTTGTAAAGATTCACGAAATCATCCATCAAGTTCATCTTTGCCTGAAGAGGGATGAGTAAAAAGAATGTCACTACAGATTTCAGAATGATGCTCTGTTTCATGTATGGAACTTGAGCATATACACACCAGCCATCTTGGAGACTCCGGAATGAAGAATAGACCAGGAATCGACAACGTACAGGGCAAGATTCCTGAAAGAATGGGTACCAAAGATTTGCATCAGAAACCTGGTGCCATAAATTAACTGAAAACTCTCACAAAAAGAGGGAACAAATTGCAAAATGGTGGCAGCAAGACCAAACTTCAGTAATATGATTGCATTACCTAGTACTGCAAGCAAACCCCAAGGAACAAACATGCCTAGCACATAGACATAGGCCAAGAAAATACCAAGGGTGATAGATAACTACAGAACGATCAATTGCACGGTGAGCTTGACATGAACAATCCATGTACTTGTGACTGAGGAGATATCTCTGCTATGTATACAGGCACCTAGTTTTTTTTTTCAAGTTGTATACAGGCACCTAGTTCACGGATCCTCTTGTGCTCTGAGGAGATATCTCTGCTGTGTATACAGGCACCTAGTATGAGGGCAGCACATAATTCATATTACCAACGTCCCAATTTTTTCTCTTAAATTTGTCTAGATACGGACACATTTTGTAATAATTCGGGATGGAGGGAGTACTACTAAGTAGCTCATTAATCTTTTCACAATAAATAAATTGGTATAAACAAGTAACCATTCTGCATCCAGTGTATTCACGTCTTAGAGAACATTCCTTTCTTTTGCCAATTGATCTTTCTTTCTAAAGATTTTTCAACCAGAGAAGGAAGATACCATGAACCAGGGAACAAGGCAAGTAAAAAAAGGTTAATTTAGTTTTGGGTGGGGCGCACCACACCCGGGCTATGGTGCAACGCCCGGTGAACACGCGAGGACCCTAGTGGCAAGCCGCTAAGATGGATTCTCCCCCACAAAAATAAATTTAATATCGTTGTGGACATGTAGTCCACATATCAGATATTAAACTGATAAGAACAGATACTATATTTGATCTTAGCCAAAAGGCCGAGAAAGGTATGAGTTGCTATGGACCCTTGCCCCTGCTCTTATACCCATCTGACAGGCTCCACGGAGCTGCACTAGCAGTGTGGGACTAATCTTACTGTCTGCAGTTCATTAACGTTTCGGCGCAGAAGCCCAGCAAGCAATACGGTACAGAAAGCCTCAAAGCCCGTACGTGTAAAGGCCCGCCAATACGGGCTTGTAGGCTGTTCCCCTGAAAATATTTTTTTTCTTTCCGGCGACTGTCTTATAGTAAAAAATACTACTGCTATACATATAGAAAAACCCCTAAAAAAACATATAGAAAAAGAAACGTGACTCGTACTACTACGTTCACTTGGTGGGAACTGCTTGAACACTCTCAGGGCCATGATTTCCGGTCACGACGAACCAACTCTTCCACACCAATATGCGATGACCGGGCACGACGAACACGAGGATGAACGTGCTCATGACCATGTAGGGCGCCAATGTCCATGCATGCAGAGATTTTTCAAAGATAGACATGTGAATTCGCTTCAGATTCCATGGTTCAGAATGAATCTGTTCTTGGTCGGGCTGGCGAGAGGGGAGGGGAGAGCACAAGGGCCGAGCAGTCATGTGATGGCTCCATCCTAACATCGATTGAACGAAGTCCTTCTGAACTGAAACTCGTGAAGCCCACTGGGAGGATCTGAAAATGTTCATTCATTCAGAGTTGGGAACTGAAGAATTCAGAGTACTTCGCTAATGCATGGGTTGTGTAATTAAAATACTTGCTCTGAAGTCTGAACTATAGTATCATTAACCAGTGGGGAAGGGCTGCAGAACATGTCCAAATTAAGGGCATCCACGGCATCACGTGTTGCACAGTTATAGAAAATGTGCCTAAAATATAATTATACTAGGCTGAAAATACTTCAGAAGGATTTCCAGGTCAGTAAAGAGAGAGAAAAAACAGAGTGCAAGTGCTTGCCTTTATATCATTCACTTCCGTTGTGATGCCGATCTCGAAACCCCTCAAAACTTGCAGAGAAGTCTCGAAATCTTGCATCAAGTTCATCTTTGCCTGGAGACAGATGCGTAAAGAGAATGTCATTACAGATCTCAGAATGATGCTCTGTTTCATATATCGAACTGGAGCATATAAGCACCAAGAATCAACTCTGAGACTGGATACCAGAGATTTGCATCAGAAACCGGGTGTCATAAATTAACTGAAAACTCTCAAAACAAGAGGGAATGAACTGCAAAATGCTAGCAGCAAGAGCAAACTTCAGTAATGTGATAGGTGTTTACTTGCATTACCTAGTACTGCCAGCAAGCTCCAAGGAACAGACATGCCTAGCACATAGGCCAAGAAGATACACTACCAGAAAAACTTGGTTTACCGACGGCCATATCTATGCCGATGGCACCCGTCGGCATAAATGGAGCTATGCCGACGGCCAAGGGCAGGCCGTAGGCGTAGAAAAGCCGTCGGCATAGATCCATATATGCCGACGGGACCGTCGGCATAGAAGAGGCCGTCAGGATCGCTGGAGATACGCCTACGGGGCCCGTCGGCATAGCAGCAGCAGTCGGTATAGCCCGTGCCCAGCTACAAGGTCAGCGCTGACCGTTTGACGGCGTTGAGCCTACGCCGACGGGTGGTAACGGCGGCCGTCGGCATATCTGTGCCGGACGTATGCCGACAGCATAGCCATCGGCATAGACTGCCCATACCCTCGCCACGCGTCATCGATCTGTGTGCTATGCCACGTCATCGATCCGTGGGACTGCACCTCCGTGTGTGCACAGATATGCCGACGGCCAGGCCGTCGGCATACATTTATTTAGTAGGCCGTCGGCATACATTTATTTAGTTTTATTTTTAATTTTGCTTTATACTACCTATGGCGAAGATATGCCTACGGTATAGCCGTCGGCATAGGCCCCTCTGCCACGTCATCGATCTGTGTGCCATGCCACGTCATTGATCCGTGGGACTGCACCTCCGTTTGTGCACAGATATGCCGACGGCCTTGCCGTCGGCATACTATTTTTTTTATTTTTCCTTTATTTTCTCATTTTCACTTTATTTTAGTTTTTGTGTTTGCATAAGATAATTATGCCTTATCTAAAAAAACATACCCTGAGAGTATATTGATTGCCCCCCGTTACGAACGTCGCTATCGTCGTGTCACGGAGGGGGAAATGGTCGACACGGAGGGAATTCTGGTTGGTGGGGGGATTCGGGGTGTAGCTGTGTCACCGAAACATCGCATGGGTCCCGATGCATATGTGAAAGTGTTCGGGCATGCGTAGACGCCCGTCTTGGGGCTCCGCGGTGTGCCCCCATGCACGCAAGGCAGTGCCGCCGTCACTTGGAGGGGGGCACACCCTGGAGACGCGTGCCACCTCTTCGGACATGCCACCACACCAACCCGCATGTATGAGGTCCCGGTGCGACGCTCCGGTGGCATTGCTACCCCCTAGGGCCCCCATCCCGCCTAACCCTGTAGCGTTTGACCACTGGATCTAGCCCTTTGACTTTGCACGGACGGGCTTTGAGCAGTGGACCTATCCACCCGGTTGTGTTAGGTCAGGCCATAGGAACAATTTGGAGCAACATCCGGGCGGACCCACGGCAAGATCCCCGTGTAGACCCGAGCGTCTGCTTCCTCCAGTGCGGCTGGCCGTCCGTGAGGGGGGGCACACCCCGGAGACGCGTGTCGCCTCTTCGGACATGCCACCACACCACCCCGCATGTATGAGGTCCCGGTGCGACGCTCCGGTGGCATTGCTTCCCCCCTAGGGCCCCCGTGCCGCCTAACCCTGTAGTGTTTGACCATAGGATCTACCCCTTTGACTTTGCACGGACGGGCTTTGACCAGTGAACGTATCCACCCGGTTGTGTTAGGTCAGCCCATAGGAACACTTTGGAGCAACATCCGGGCCAGACCCACGGCAAGATCCCCTCCGTGTAGACCCGACGCGTCCGTTCCCCCCATCTAGGTGCCGGCGGCGGCGCCGTCCTTGAGGGGGGGGGGCACACCCCGGAGACGTGTGTCGGGCGTTTGCACCCGCCACAACACTTCCAGACATGTGAGAGGGCGCCTACGCATGATTTGGCGGCATGCTAGCCCCCGGAGGCCGCCGGCCACAGTCGTAGACACGCGAAGATAAATCCGCGTAAGAGGGAATTGTTCAGATACTTCTCCATCACGAAAAATTATGAAAAATTACCATCAGTCCTACAGCACATGTGCCCACGTCGTGTAACAAACTCATGATTTTATCGTGCTCCGAGTATTTAATAATATTCACGCCGCATCGTTACCGCAGAACGTCTACTACCGTGTCATCGCCGTCCGTGAAGGGGGGGGGGCACACCTCGGAAACACGTGCCACCTCTTCGGACATGCCACCACACCATCCGGCATGTATGAGGTCCCGGTGCGACGCTCCGGTGGCATTGCTACCCCCCTAGGGCCCCCATCCCGCCTAACCTCAGAAGCGTTTGACCACTTGATCTACCCCTTTGACTTTGCACGAACGGGATTTGACCAGTGGACCTATGCACCCGGTTGTGTTAGGTCAGGTCATAGGAACACTTTGGAGCAACATCGGGGCCAGACCCACGGCAAGATCCCCTCCGTGTAGACCCGATGCGTCCGTTTCCCCCTCCAAGTGCCGGCGGCGGCTCCGTCCGTGAGAGGGGGGCACACCCCGGAGACGCGTGCCGGGCGTTTGCACCCGCCACAACACTTCCAGACTTGTGAGAGACCGCCTACGCAAGATTTGGCGGCATGCTAGCCCCCGGAGGCCGCCGGCCACAGTCGTAAACACGCGAAGAGCAATCCGCGTAAGAGGGAATTGTGCAGATACTTCTCCATCACGAAAAATTATGAAAAATTACCATCAGTCCTACAGCACATGTGCCCACGTCGTGTAAAAAACTCATGATTTTATCGCGCTCCGAGTATTTAATAATATTCACGGCCCATCTTTACCGCAGAACGTCTACTACCGTGTCATCGCCGACTGTGAGGGGGGGGGGGCACACCCCGGAGACGCGTGCCACTTCCGGACATGCCACCACACCATCCCGCATGTATGAAGTCCCGGTGCGACGCTCCGGTGGCATTGCTACCCCCCTAGGGGCCCCGTCCCGCCTAACCCTGTAGCGTTTGACCACTGGATCTAGCCCTTTGACTTTGCACGGACGGGCTTTGAGCGATGGACCTATCCACCGGTTGTGTTAGGTCAGGCCATAGGAACACTTTGGAGCAACATCCGGGCGGACCCACGGCAAGATCCCCCCGTGTAGACCCGGGACGATTCGTTTCGCCCTTCCAGTGCCGGGCGGCGCCGTCTGCGTGAGGGGCACACGAGACGCTGCCGCCTCTTCTTCGGGCATGCGACCAAACCACCCCGCATGTATGAGGTCCGGCGGCGCTCCGGTGGCATTGCTACCCCCTAGGGCCCCCGTCCCGCCTAACCCTATAGCGTTTGACCACTTGATCTACCCCTTTGACTTTGCACGAACGGGCTTTGACCAGTGGACCTATGCACCCGATTGTGTTAGGTCAGGTCACAGGAACACTTTGGAGCAACATCGGGGCCAGACCCACGGCAAGATCCCCTCCGTGTAGACCCGACACGTCCGTTTCCCCCCTCCAAGTGCTGGCGGCGGCTCCGTCCGTGAGAGGGGGGCACACCCCGGAGACTCGTGCCGGGCGTTTGCACCCGCCACAACACTTCCAGACTTGTGAGAGGCCGCCTACGCAAGATTTGGAGGCATGCTAGCCCCCGGAGGCCGCCGGCCACAGTCGTAGACACGCGAAGAGCAATCCGGGTAAGAGGGAATTGTTCAGATACTTCTCCATCACGATAATTTATGAAAAATTACCATCAGTCTTACAACACATGTGCCCACGTCGTGTAACAAACTCATGATTTTATCGCGCTCCGAGTATTTAATAATATTCACGCCGCATCGTTACCGCAGAACGTCTACTACCGTGTCATCGTCGTCCGTGAGGGGGGGGGGGGCACACCCCGGAGACACGTGCCACCTCTTCGGACATGCCACCACACCATCCCGCATGTATGAGGTCCCGGTGCGACGCTCCGGTGGCATTGCTACCCCCCTAGGGCCCCCGCCCCGCCTAACCGTGTAGCGTTTTACCACCGGATCTAGCCCTTTGACTTTGCAGACGGGCTTTGACGGTGGACCTATCCACCGGTTGTGTTAGGTCAGGCCATAGGAACACTTTGGAGCAACATCCGTGCCGGACCCACGGCAAGATCCCCCGCTGCCGTGTAGACCCGACGCGTTCGTTTCCCCCCTCCAAGTGCCGGCGGCGGCGCCGTCCGTGAGGGGGGCACACCCCGGAGACGCGTGCCGCTTCTTCGGGCGTGCCACCACACCACCCCGCATGTATGAGGTCCCGGTGCGACGCTCCGGTGGCATTGCTACCCCCCCTAGGGCCCCCGTCCCGCCTAACCCTGTAGCGTTTGACCACGGAATCTACCCCTTTGACTTTGCACGGACGGGCTTTGAGCAGCGGACCTATCCACCCGGTTGTGTTAGGTCAGGCCATAGGAACACTTTGGAGCAACATCCGGGCCAGACCCACGGCAAGATCCCCCCCATGTAGACCCGACGCGTTCGTTTCGCCCCTCCAGGTGCCGGCGGCGGCGCCGTCCGTGAGGGGGGCACACCCCGGAGACGCGTGCCGCCTCTTCGGGCATGCCACCACACCACCCCGCATGTATGAGGTCCCGGTGCGACGCTCCGGTGGCATTGCTACCCCCCCTAGGGCCCCCGTCCCGCCTAACCCTGTAGCGTTAGACCACGGGATCTACCCCTTTGACTTTGCATGGACGGGCTTTGACCAGTGGACCTATCCACCCGGTCGTGTTAGGTCAGCCCATACGAACACTTTGGAGCAATATCGGGGCCAGACCCACGGCAAGATCCCCTCCGTGTAGACCCGACGCGTCCGTTTCCCCCTCCAGTGCGGCGCGGCGCCGTCCGTGAGAGGGAAGGCACACCCCGGAGACACGTGTCGGGCGTTTACACCCGCCACAACACTTCCAGACTTGTGAGAGACCGCCTACGCAAGATTTGGCGGCATGCTAGCCCCCGGAGGCCGGCGGCCACAGTCGTAGACACGCGAAGAGCAATCCGCGTAAGAGGGAATTGTTCAGATACTTCTCCATCACGAAAAATTATGAAAAATTACCATCAGTCCTACAGCACATGTGCCCACGTCGTGTAAAAAACTCATGATTTTATCGCGCTCCGAGTATTTAATAATATTCACGCCGCGCCGTTACCGCAGCGTCTACTACCGTGTCGGCGCTCGTGAGGGGGGGCACACCGAGACGCTGCGTGCCACCTCCGGACATGCCACCACACCATCCCGCATGTATGAGGTCGGTGCGACGCTCGGTGGCATTGCTACCCCCTAGGGCCCGTCCGCCTAACCCTGTAGCGTTTGACCACTGGATCTAGCCCTTTGACTTTGCACGGACGGGCTTTGAGCAGTGGACCTATCCACCCGGTTGTGTTAGGTCAGGCCATAGGAACACTTTGGAGCAACATCCGGGCCAGACCCACGGCAAGATCCCCCCCCCATGTAGACCCGACGCGTTCGTTTCGCCCTTCCAGGTGCCGGCGGCGGCGCCGTCCGTGAGGGGGGCACACCCCGGAGACGCGTGCCGCCTCTTCGGGCATGCGACCAAACCACCCCGCATGTATGAGGTCCCGGTGCGACGCTCCGGTGGCATTGCTACCCCCTAGGGCCCCCGTCCCGCCTAACCCTATAGCGTTTGACCACATGATCTACCCCTTTGACTTTGCACGGACGGGCTTTGACCAGTGAACGTATCCACCCGGTTGGGTTAGGTCAGCCCATAGGAAAACTTTGGAGCAACATCCGGGCCAGACCCACGGCAAGATCCCCTCCGTGTAGACCGGTAGCGTCTGTTCCCCTCTCCGGTCTTGCGGCGGCGCCGTCCTTGAGGGGGGCACACACCGAAGACGCGTGCCGGGCATTTGCACCCGCCACAACACTTCCAGACTTGTGAGAGGCCGCCTACGCAAGATTTGGCGGCATGCTAGCCCCCCGAGGCCGCCGGCCACAGTCGTAGACACGCGAAGAGCAATCCGCGTAAGAGGGAATTGTTCAGATACTTCTCGATCACGAAAAATTATGAAAAATTACCATCAGTCCTACAGCACATGTGCCCACGTCGTGTAAAAAACTCATGATTTTATCGTGCTCCGAGTATTTAATAATATTCACGCCGCATCGTTACCGTAGAACGTCTACTACTGTGTCATCGCCGTCCGTGAAGGGGGGGGGGGCACACCTCGGAGACACGTGCCACCTCTTCAGACATGCCACCACACCATCCGGCATGTATGAGGTCCCGGTGCGACGCTCCGGTGGCATTGCTACCCCCCTAGGGCCCCCATCCCGCCTAACCCTGTAGCGTTTGACCACTTGATCTACCCCTTTGACTTTGCACGAACGGGCTTTGACCAGTGGACCTATGCACCCGGTTGTGTTAGGTCAGGTCATAGGAACACTTTGGAGCAACATCGGGGCGGACCACGGCAAGATCCCTCCGTGTAGACCCGATGCGTCTGCTTCCCCCTCAAGTGCGGCGGCTCCGTCCGTGAGAGGGGGGCACACCCCGGAGACGCGTGCCGGGCGTTTGCACCCGCCACAACACTTCCAGACTTGTGAGAGGCCGACTACGCAAGATTTGGAGGCATGCTAGCCCCCGGAGGCCGCCGGCCACAGTCGTAGACACGCGAAGAGCAATCCGGGTAAGAGGGAATTGTTCAGATACTTCTCCATCACGATAATTTATGAAAAATTACCATCGGTCTTACTGACATGTGCCCACATCGTGTAACAAACTCATGATTTTATCGCGCTCCGAGTATTTAATAATATTCACGCCGCATCGTTACCGCAGAACGTCTACTACCGTGTCATCGCCGTCCGTGAGGGGGGGGGCACACCCCGGAGACGCGTGCCACCTCTTCGGACATGCCACCACACCATCCCGCATGTATGAGGTCCCGGTGCGACGCTCCGGTGGCATTGCTACCCCCCTAGGGCCCCCGCCCCGCCTAACCGTGTAGCGTTTTACCACTGGATCTAGCCCTTTGACTTTGCACGGACGGGCTTTGACTAGTGGACCTATCCACCCGGTTGTGTTAGGTCAGGCCATAGGAACACTTTGGAGCAACATCCGGGCCAGACCCACGGCAAGATCACCGCCTGCCAGAGACCCGACGCTGCTCGCTTCTCCAAGTGCCGGCGGCGGCGCCGTCCGTGAGGGGGGCACACCCCGGAGACACGTGTCGCTTCTTCGGGCGTGCCACCACACCACCCCGCATGTATGAGGTCCCGGTGCGACGCTCCGGTGGCATTGCTACCCCCCTAGGGCCCCTGGCCCCGCCTAACCTCAGAAGCGTTTGACCACGGGATCTACCCTTTGACTTTGCACGGACGGGCTTTTGAGCGGTGGACCTATCCACCCGGTTGTGTTAGGTCAGGCCATAGGAACACTTTGGAGCAACATCCGGGCGGACCCACGGCAAGATCCCCCATGTAGACCCGGACGCGTTCGTTTACGCCTCCACGTGCGGCGTGGCGGCGCCGTCCGTGAGGGGGGCACACCGAGACGCGTGCCGCCTCTTGGGCATGCCACCACACCACCCGCATGTATGAGGTCCGGTGCGGCGCTCGGTGGCATTACTACTTCAGAGGCCCCCTGCCCCGCCTAACCTCAGTAGCGTTAGACCACGGGATCTACCCTTTGACTTTGCAGGGCGGGCTTTGACCAGTGGACCTATCCACCCGGTCGTGTTAGGTCAGCCCATACGAACACTTTGGAGCAATATCGGGGCCAGACCCACGGCAAGATCCCCTCCGTGTAGACCCGACGCGTCCGTTTCCCCCCTCCAGGTGCCGGCGGCGGCGCCGTCCGTGAGAGGGAAGGCACACCCCGGAGACACGTGTCGGGCGTTTACACCCGCCACAACACTTCCAGACTTGTGAGAGACCGCCTACGCAAGATTTGGCGGCATGCTAGCCCCCGGAGGCCGCCCGCGATCGTAACACGCGAAGAGCAATCCGCGTAAGAGGGAATTGTTCAGATACTTCTCCATCACGAAAAATTATGAAAAATTACCATCAGTCCTACAGCACATGTGCCCACGTCGTGTAAAAAACTCATGATTTTATCGCGCTCCGAGTATTTAATAATATTCACGCCGCATCGTTACCGCAGAACGTCTACTACCGTGTCATCGCCGTCCGTGAGGGGGGGGGCACACCCCGGAGACGCGTGCCACCTCTTCGGACATGCCACCACACCATCCCGCATGTATGAGGTCCCGGTGCGACGCTCCGGTGGCATTGCTACCCCCCAGGGCCCCCGTCCCGCCTAACCCTGTAGCGTTTGACCACGGGATCTAGCCCTTTGACTTTGCACGGACGGGCTTTGAGCAGTGGACCTATCCACCCGGTTGTGTTAGGTCAGTCCATAGGAACACTTTGGAGCAACATCCGGGCCAGACCCACGGCAAGATCCCCTCCATGTAGACCCGACGCGTCCGTTTCCCCCCTCCAGGTGCCGGCGGCGGCGCCGTCTGCGGGAGGGGGCACACCCCGGAGACGCTGTCGCTTCTTCTGCATGCATCAAACCACCCGCATGTATGAGGTCGGTGCGGCGCTCCGGTGGCATTACTACCCCTAGGGCCCCGTCCCCGCCTAACCCTATAGCGTTTGACCACGTGATCTACCCTTTGACTTTGCACGGACGGGCTTTGACCAGTGAACGTATCCACCCGGTTGGGTTAGGTCAGCCCATAGGAAAACTTTGGAGCAACATCCGGGCCAGACCCACGGCAAGATCCCCTCCGTGTAGACCCGGCGCGTCCGTTCCCCCTCTCCAGGTGCCGGCGGCGGCGCCGTCCTTGAGGGGGGCACACACCGAAGACGCGTGCCGGGCATTTGCACCCGCCACAACACTTCCAGACTTGTGAGAGACCGCCTACGCAAGATTTGGCGGCATGCTAGCCCCCCGAGGCCGCCAGCCACAGTCGTAGACACGCGAAGAGCAATCCGCGTAAGAGGGAATTGTTCAGATACTTCTCCATCACGAAAAATTATGAAAAATTACCATCAGTCCTACATCACATGTGCCCACGTCGTGTAAAAAACTCATGATTTTGTCGCGCTCCGAGTATTTAATAATATTCACGCCGCATCGTTACCGTAGAACGTCTACTACCGTGTCATCGCCGCCGTCCGTGAGGGGGGGGCACACCGAGACGCAGCGTGCCACCTCTTCGGACATGCCACCACACCATCCCGCATGTATGAGGTCCCGGCGACGCCTCGGGTGGCATTGCTACCCCCCAGGGCCCTGTCCCGCCTAACCCTATAGCGTTTGACCACGGGATCTAGCCCTTTGACTTTGCACGGACGGGCTTTGAGCAGCGGACCTATCCACCCGGTTGTGTTAGGTCAGCCCATAGGAACACTTTGGAGCAATATCCGGGCCAGACCCACGGCAAGATCCCCCATGTAGACCCGACGTTCGTTTCGCCCCTCCAGTGCCGGGCGGCGGCGCCGTCCGTGAGGGCACACCCGAGAGGCGTGCCGCCTCTTGGGCATGCCACCACACCACCCGCATGTATGAGGTCGGTGCGGCGCTCGGTGGCATTACTACCCCTAGGGCCCCGTCCCGCCTAACCCTATAGCGTTTGACCACGGGATCTACCCTTTGACTTGGAGCAGACGGGCTTTGACGGTGAACGTATCCACCGGTTGGGTTAGGTCAGCCCATAGGAACACTTTGGAGCAACATCCGCTGCACCCACGGCAAGATCCTCCGTGTAGACCGGCGCGTCTGCTCCCCTCCGGTGCCGGGCGCTGCCCCTTGAGGGGGGGCAAACCCCGAAGACGCGTGCCGGGCGTTTGCACCCGCCACAACACTTCCAGACTTGTGAGAGGCTGCCTACGCAAGATTTGGCAGCATGCTAGCCCCCGGAGGCCGCCGGCCATAGTCGTAGACACGCTAAGAGCAATCCGCGTAAGAGGGAATTGTTCAGATACTTCTCCATCACGAAAAATTATGAAAAATTACCATCAGTCCTGCAGCACATGTGCCCACGCGTGTAAAAAACTCATGATTTTATCGTGCTCCGAGTATTTAATAATATTCAAGCCGCATCGTTACCGCAAAACGTCTACTACCGTGTCATAGCCGTCCGTGAGGGGGGGGGGGGGCACACCCCGGAGATGCGTGCCACCTCTTCGGACATGCCACCACACCATCCCGCATGTATGAGGTCCCGGTGCGACGCTCCGGTGGCACAGCTACCCCCCTAGGGCCCTGGCCCCGCCTAACCTCAGAGCGTTAGACCACGTGATCTAGCCCTTTGACTTTGCACGGATGGGCTTTGACCAGTGGAACTATCCACCCGGTCGTGTTAGGTTAGCCCATAGGAACACATTGGAGCAACATCCGAGCAAAAGCCACAGTAAGATCCCCTCCGTGTAGACCCGACGCGTCCGTTTCCCCCCTCCAGTTGCCGGCGGCGGCGCCGTCCGTGAGAGGGGGCACACCCCGGAGACGCGTGCCGCCTCTTCGGACATGCCAGCGCACTGTACGGCATGTATGAGGTCCCGGTGCGACGCTCCAGTGGCATTGTTACCCCCGACGGCCCCAGTACCGCCTAACCCCCCAGGGCCCCGGTGTCACGTACGTCACACCGGGTACCGGGTCCCATACAGACGGTAAACTAAAAATCTAAAAATGTAATAATTGAATTGATTAAAAACTCCGATATTCATCATTGAAAATGTACTATCATTCTGAAACCTTTAGTGCGCGGGCACTGAAAGTTTCAGAGTAATTGTCCGTTTTCTTCATATAAGTCTAATGAATACCGGAGCTTATAACGTATGGATTAGTGAACTATTTAAACAATTCAAATTGCTTTCCCCTCGGCGAGGTGGGACTATTTAAAAAAAATTGTGGTTTGCATATATGCCGACGGCCGGCATAGGCCTCCAATCTATACCGACGGCCGGGCCGTTGGCATATGTGCACGTTATCCACTCCCCCGGGCTGCTGACATGTGGGCCCAGGCCTCTGCCGACGGCCATGCTGCTGGCATAGGGCCAACCTTATCCCTCGGCCACCCTCCTCCTCCGCTCATTTCTCTCCTCGCATAACCGACCCCGACCCCTCATGCCGCCCGCCACCTCCTCCGCCGCCCATGCAAACCGCCACCGCCGCTTGCAGCGCCCGCCCGCCCGAGCATACTGCGCCGCGCCTCCCGCTCAAACCAGCCGCCCGCCCGCCCAAACACGCCGCCTCCGCGCCTCCCGCTCGACCAGCGCCGCCCAGCCCTGAGCCGCCGCCCGCGCCTCCCGCCTCGACCCGGGCCGCCCGCCCCGACTCCGCGCCTGCTGCAGCCGCCCGCCTCGCCCGACTCCATGGCGCCTTGCCAGCCAGCCCGACGACCGCCTCAAACCTCCTGCCCGACCCGCCCCGCCCTTGCCCGCCCTTGACCCCGGCCGCCCGCCCGACCCCCCCTCCGGTCGCCCGTCCCGACTCATGGCGCCCAGCAGCCCAGCTCCCGACCGCCTCAAACCTCCCGCCTGACCCCCTCGGCCGCCCGCCCGACCCCCCTCGGCCTTCCAGCCCGACCGGCAGCCTTGACCGCCCGCCCGAACCCCTTGGCCTCCCGCCCGACTCCGCGCCTCCCCGTCCCAACTCCGGCCGGCCCTCTCGAAGGTGAAAATTTTATGTTTTTTAGTGTTTTTAGTAATTTTGTAGCTAGTTAGATAGGTATTTAGATAGATATTTAGATAGTTAGATACATAGTTAGATAGATAGTTATATAGATAGTTAGATATGTAGATAGTTAGATAGATAGTGAGATAGGTAGTGAGATAGTTAGATAGGTAGATAGTTAGATAGTTAGATAGATAGTGAGATAGGTAGTAAAAAAATTTGGTTACATGAGATGCTATATCTTGCATATCTTGCAAAAAAATTTGGTTCGATGAGATGAATCAATGATTATGACGAATAGGTCATAATGATGATGATGAATATGTGATGACGATGATGAATATATTGTTAATGTTGTTAGTTTTTTTGCCTACATGACGCAAAAATAAATGAATGCATGTTTAAATGTTTTAAATATGCTCTATAGTTGTGATGTTCTAATTTTTTGGCGCGATGGAATTTGCAGGCTTTGTGGTGTTGCATTTCATCGGAGTGATCATATGCGACACGTTGGTCCCTCGAGCATCCCTCTGCTGTTCGACTACTTCCTCTACCGAGGGTGAGCTACAAGTCCATCTCCTCCATTTTTTCATATCACCAGATTTCATTCTCAAGTCAACTGGCGTAACCTAGGCGTCTCCCGTTCGAAAGGGTTGCATCGATAAATATGCATTCAATTGCATATTTATCACCGCAGCTCTTTCGGATTGTCCAGCGTTTTCCATGGACAGCCCTAGGATGTGTAGATTGGGTATGTTCTCCATGTTCTACCCCGTTCCGAGATGGATTTCGTGGCGCCTCCCATTGTTCTCCGGAGCACATTCTCTCGGCTATTTTCCGAGACGTGTATCTGGAGAACAGCGGGGAGGTGCTGCCGAAATTTTGTCTCGGAACGGGGTAGAATGGAGAACGTACTCAATCTACACATCCTCGGGTGGTATTAGGACCCATCTTTACCTATTAGAGATGTAGGTGGATTCAACGCGGTAGAAACTAAAAATTTGATGTGATTAATTTAAGTGAATCCTTAATTATGCTGTGTGGCTTGCAAAAAGCGAGAGGATGGCAGATAATCGGTGGATGTACAGTGGTTTTATCCGTCGAATCGAGTAACATCGAGTGGATCGCGAAAACCGATGTGTATTTGAAGGAGATATTCCATCGTCCAATGAGAATTATCCCACCATGCCTCGTGTGAGATGTGCCGACGTCACCGTAGAAATCGAGCGGACATGAGTGAGCACCTTCAAGACGGACGGATATATGCCAAACTTTGACATGCCGCCGATAAACATAGCCGAGCAGGACCGTGGTAGAGAGGAGGTGATGCGACAACGCATCGATGGATATGAGGACGACGGGGTCAGGGACATGCTAGATGATGTCATTGTTGCAGAAACGGCAAATGCAACACCTTTAGAGAATGAACCAGAGGAGCCGGAGGCAACCGCAAAGGCCTTCTTGGAGGTCTTGGCCTCGTCGAAGAAACCTCTTTATGCGGGTGCGAAAATATCTCAGCTGGATGCCATCTCGCAATCGATTGCAGTCAAAAGGCTGAGTATTTGGTCAGAGAAATGCTTCAAGCATTCCTCGTGAGTATGGGCTAACAGCCTCCACGAGGGTCATGAACTGCCGAAAAGCATGTACGATACAAAGAAAATAATGAAGTCTCTATCTATTGATTATGAGAAATTAGATGTTTGCCTGAAGTATTGCCTTTTGTTTAGGCACGAGTATGCAGATGACAAGTAATGTAGGAAGTGCGGTTCGTCTCGGTACATTGAGGTGGTCGGTGAGGATGGTGAGAAAAAGCAGCTAACCATCCGCGTTAAGGTTCTTCGGTATCTTAATTTTATAAAAAGACTGCAACGCCTTTTCATCACGAAGGAGTCTGCCAAAATGATGAAGTGGCACAAGGAAGGTATAAGGTACAATCCAAAGTGGCAAATGGCGGCCGGTAGGTGTCCTCGCCAGAGCCAAAGACAATGCCCTCCAAAGACAACCAAAGGTCAGCCGACCTTTGAGGAGTTTGTGGCACGTAGCGGCGGCCCTCGCGGTTAGTTCATCCCCAATCTATTCACCCAAAGCATGTCATGCCTTTCAACACAGTCATATATCCCGTTAATATGTCTTTTCAACATCCAGGAAAAGGTGGATCTACTGATTGGCGGTGGTCTTATGACACTCCGGAGACACGGAGCCCGACCACTCCGATCCACGGAGGTGGAGGCGGTCTTGGCGGTAGCGCTGCCGCTAGCAGTGACAACCTGGGCTTCGGCGGTCTTGGCGGTGACGACCTCCACAGTGCTCGACGTCCTGGCACTTAAGCCTTGTGTTTGTGGTGATGATCCTTGTGTGTGCTGATGATGCTTGAGATGACTTGTGTGTGGTGATGATCATTTAGATGACTTGTGTGCTTCTCTATATGCTTATGCTTATGTTTATGTTCATTGTGATGATGCTTATGCTTATAGTTTGCATTTGATTTGTTGTGATGGCGCCGGATGAATCCCGTTGTGTTCTGTATGTATTTTCCGTCATATATATCTGCTGATATGTGCTGTTATTTGAATTGAATTGATTTGAAAACAAACAGAAAAAAGAAAAAAAAAATCAAATGCAAACTATGCCGACGGGCCAGTCGCATAGGGCTGGCTCGAGCTCCCGATGAGTCGACACGCAGCCGCTATGTCCGACGGCCCGGCCGTCCGCTTAGTTTAAAACTGTGTCGACGGCCGTCAGATAGCCGCCACGCGATGTCGCCACATGTGAGCATCGGATGAAGGAATATGCCGACGGCCTGGTCGCCGGCTTAGTGGTAAACTATGCCGACGACCGTGCCGTTAAGCATAGCCTCGTCCACGAAAGCGATCGGTCGCCATGTGGCACACCTATGCCGACGGCCCTGCCGTCGGCGTAGTTTTAAACTATGCCGACGGCCAGGCCTTCGGCATAGCCCTGGTCCACGAGCAGCTACTGGTCGCCACGTGGCACACCTATGACGACGGCCTTGCCGTCGGCGTAGTTTTAAACTATGCCGACGGCCAGACCGTCGGCATAGGTGTGCCACGTGGCGACCAGTCGATGGGCAAACTTGACGGCGGCCGCCGTTAGACGTGAATGTTGCCGACGGCCAGGGTCGTCGGCACAAATGTACTGCCCTAGTCGGGAAAGCAACTATGTTGACGGCTTTTCTATGCCGACGGCCTCCCTGGCTATGCCGACGTATATGTTGCCGACGGCCCTATGCCGACGGGGGCCGTCGGCATAGGTCTGTCCCGATGGGACTCAGGGCTATGCCGACGGCCCCGGCCGTCGGCATAGGGGGCGATTCCGGTAGTGATAGCAAGGGTGATAGATAACTTGCAGATGCTACAGCTGTCTGCACAAATAGCAATAAAAAAGTTCAAATTACCTCCTTCCACATGTGTGTTGCTCTGCTAGCGCAACAAGAACTTAGTATTCCTATATATAGCCGGTAGGCCCATGAATTTATTTTATACGATGCTGACGATTTCCTTTTCCATTCCAAAACATGAAAGTAGGGATATAAACGGGTTGAATTTGAATGACCTAGACTAAACTCGAGTCAACTTGTATTATGTATTATAAAACCTGTAAGCCAGCTCAGTTTGACTTTAGTTAGAGTTCAAGTTGCAAACTTGTACTCCCTCAGTTTCAAAATAAGTGTCTTCAGCTTAGTACAAATTTGTACTAGAGCTAGTACAAAGTTGAGACACTTATTTTGGGACGGAGGGAGTATTATGTAACGACCTGGTTGATCTTGGGCCATTGCCTAGCAAGATAAAAAAATCGAAGGGAGGGGGGATGGGGCGAAATTTCACGATCTATTAAAATGCAACCGATTTGTTTTCAATCCAAAACAGCAGCATTTTTTACACTACGTACCAAAAGTAACATGGCTAACATAGTCCTTCCAACTTCCAAGCTATATGTCGCAGTCAAATTTAGCCTGTCACCCTTGGCTCTACTTAAACACTGATTTCACAATTTATATTTAATTTGAAATTTGAACAATAAGATTTGGTCAAGTTAAAAGCTTATTTTAGTTTGAAAAAAGTATACTTTTCATCCCTCAATTCTTCATGAAGTCTAGATTTGGTCCCTCAACTCTAAAACCGAACAACTTGCACCCTTAACTACTGAAACCGGACAAGATTCATCCCTGGTCACGGTTTTGACCGGTTTTAGTGCTGTCCCACCCCGGTTTTGACCCGTGCCGACTCAAATTCGCATACCTTTTCCAATTCTGCTTAATGTTTTCAAATTCGGATACTTTATACAAATACGTGAACTTTTTAAAATTTGTGTACTTTTTCCAAATCCGCGTACTTTTTCCAAGTTCACGTACTTATTTTAAATCCGCGTACTTTTTAAAAGTTCATGTGGTTTTTTCAAATTCATGTATTTTTAAAAAAAATTGATGTACTTATTCATATTCGTGTACATTTTTTTGAATTTGAAATTTTTATGCGAACTTGAAAACGTACACGGATTTGAATTTCTTCTACACAAATTAGAAAAAAAGTGTGGAGTTGAAAAATTATGTCAACTTAAAACAAGTATCTGAATTTCAAACAAAGTTCATAGATTGAAAAAGGAACATGGATTTGAAAAAAAAACACGAACGTTACAATGTATGCGGATTTGAAACAAGTACGCGAATTTCATGTACACTTTATGGATTTGGAAAAAATACTTGGATTTGATAAAAATTACACGAACTTGAAAAATTACACTGATTTGGAAAAAGTACACAAATTTCAAAATAGTTCACAGATTTGAAAAAGGTATGTTTATTTTTGAAAAAGTTGCGCGACCTTGAAAAAACTATGTGGATTTGAAAAGAGTATGTGAATTTCAAAAAGTCCACGGATATGAAAAAATTACGCGAATTTGAGTTAGCACCGGTCAAAACCGGGGTAAATCAGCACCAAAACCGGTCAAAATCGAGACCGGGGACGAACCTTGTCCGATTTCATTAGTTGGGGGTGCAAGTTATCCGGTTTCAGAGTTAAGGGACCATATCTAGACTTCATCAAAAGTTGAGGGACGAAAAGTATACTTTTTTCTTTTAGTTTTGGTTGGGGTGCGCCACACCCGAACTATAGTGCAACACCCGGGAAACACGCGAGGACCCGAGTGGCAAGCCACTATGATGGATCCTCCCCCATAAAAAATAAATTTAATATCGTTGTGGACATATAGTCCACATATCAGATACAGTATATTAAATTGATAAGAACAAATACTACATTTGATCTTAGCCAAAAAGCCGAGAAAGGTACGAGATGAAACGGAGCCTTACCCCTGCTCTTATACCCGTCCGACCACCTGTGATGAACCGCCTAAGCCGTGTGGGACTATTCTAAGCGGGAGGTTTCTATCTGATTTCAACCAGCTTGATTAACGCTTGGGCCCAGAAACCCAGCTAGAAGATAGAAGGCCTCAAAGCCCACATGTTCAAAGGCCCAGTAATACGGCTTCTGCATGATAGACGACAATTCTTGCTTATTTTCCCCTTCATCATGAAAATAGGTTTTAGGTTTCTGCGTATGACAGACCACTGTATCTCCTCCAGGTTCCTCCCGTAATCCCATTTGTCTCCAGCACCCGAAGAACGACCACCATGTACGACGCGGTAGTACCTGTAGAAATTGTTTGTAAAGATGATGAACATGTGAATTTGCGTCTGGTTTCATGGTTCAGAATTAGTCCTTGGTCAGAAACTCAGAACCTCGACTGAACGAAGTCGTTCTGAACTGAAATCATACCGAAAGGCCTCCAGCTGAGCGGCAGGTTCACCATCATTGTCATCGTGAAGGAAGTGGGCATGGTGGCGAGCGTCGCCGTCGCGAAGCTCCCCGCGAAACTCTTGATGCAGACAGGAAGGATCTGAGAATGCTCGTTCAGAGTTGGAACTGAATAATTCAGAGTACTTCGCTAATGCATCGGTTGTGTAATTCAAATGCTTGTCCTGAATTATAGTAGTATTATTAACGAGGGGGGAAAGTCTGAAGAAAATGTCCAAATGAAGGCCATCCACGGCATCACGTGCTAGACAGCCATACAAAATGTCCAAAATGTCTTGCGTGACCAGCGATCTGATCAGGCTTAGATGCGGCAACGGCCTGGCGATGACAAGGTCGCTTCATTCCACATGCGCATTGCCTGGTTAGCGCGAGAAGAACCATGTTTTTTTATAAATGGTGGACCATTTTTATACGACGTTGACAATTTATTTTTGTTCATTCCAAAACAAGAAAGTAGGGATGCAAACAGGTTGAATTTGATTGACCAATCTAAACTTGGCTCAACTTGTATTATAAAACAAGCGAGCTCAGTTTGACTTGAGCTAGAGTTCGAATGCAAACAAAGAAGGCTTGGAGCTAGGGTTCGTGCTCGGGCGGGACAGATCTATGCCCGAGGCGGATCGGAGCTGGACAGCTGGTGCTTGGGGTAGGTGAGGTTGGGCTCGGCGCGGGATGTGCTCGCGAGCGGCGTCTTCCTCTCGCAGGTGCGGTTGGAGTTGGTGGTGGGTGTGGCATCGCTACTTGTGTTGTTGGATCGCCGCCGAAGGCCAAGGACATGGCGTTGTGCGTGCTCACCTGGGCCAAGGCCGGAGGGCTAGGGTTACGACTTGCTCGACAACGGACATCGGTTGTCCTCGATTCGTGCCCTCCTTGTCCATCGGGGCTGGCTGGGGATGCAGGTGTGGGCACTTCCTACGGTGGAGGCGCAAACCCAGAATCGATGGCTGATGCAAGGCTAGGAGTGGATGGAGGTGTCCACTCTTCCAACTGTGGTGGGTGTGCTGTGAAGTGGACGGATGGCGGTGTTTCAGACCTGCAGGTACTATGGCAACGGTGGTGGATTCCCTCTTGGTCGTGTGGGCGGCGAGGGGGCAGCGTCAGGTGGCTCGGGCTCGTCGTCTGTCGTTGCCAATGGCGACGCCCAAATCCGGATTTGACAGTCTGGGATCGTCGCAGTTATCGTGGTGTGACACAGTTGAGCTACCGAGCGAAAGCTCCACGCTTTGTGCCGATTGTGGCGTCGCTCACGGGCACCACTCTCTTCTTAATTAAAGACGTCGTTGTGGTTCTCCTCTTCGTGTCAGGGTTCCGGGTGAAAGCTCATGTCCGCTTTGGACTCGGCGGCAACGACGCATCACGCCGTGTTTCCCTCCTGAGGGCTTTACTGTGTAGCTTAGGTGTGCTGGGGCGTAGCTTGGTGTTGTATCTAGTCCTCCCTATGTTCTCTTCGATAGCGTAGTTGTGTGTGTTCTGTGTGATCAGGTTATCCTGGGGCATGCTTTGTAAGAGGGTTGACTCTCCATTTTGTCTTGTGTACTTTGTTCGGTTGTTTATTTATATATAAAGCGGGCAAAAGCCTGTTTCAAGAGTTTGAACTCCAGAGTTGGATTATACTCGGTCAGTAACAACCTCGAGCCCATCATGAGTCATTTTCAAGACAAGTAAGATAAACTTGTGTGTGTCTACGCGGGTATGTGTGTGTGTGTGTGGGGGTGGGGGGGGGGACAAAAATTCTCGCATGTATAAAAAAGCAACCAAAATTTTCCTAAATGCAAAGGCAACATATTGTTATGATTTGGTCCAATCCCCCCCTTATTCCTCAGTAGCTCATTATTTGTACTGAAGATAACATACTACCTACGATGCTAGCTTAACCTATTTGTAGTCAAAATTGAGCAAGCTAGACTTGGAGCACCCTCCCTCGGCTCATATTTCAACCGAGATACAAAAAGGAAGTTTGTACCAACTCATTTCTTTTTGAACCAAACCAAAAAAATGAGTCGACCTTATTGGGCTCACAAACTTTAAACGGAGCCCTACTCCTTGATAATGTTTCTACAAGTAGGCGCCAGACTTCAAAATGAGTGAACTCTGGATTCTCGAAAAGAAAAGGGAAATCCCTGCAAAAAAAAAGAAGGAAAAACTTTGGGTCATGATTTGAATTAAATGATAAACAAATCAAATTGCAAGTTGAGTCAAATATTTAATTTTATTTTGGTTGGGGCGCGCCACACCGGGATAGTAGTGCAACGTCCGGAGAACACAAGAGGACCCTAGTAGCAAGCCACTGTGATGGATCCTCCCCCATAAAAAATAAATTTAATATCGTTATGGACATGTAGTCCACATATCAGATATTAAACTGATAAGAACAGATACTACACTTGATCTTAGCCAAAAGGCCGAGAAAGGTATGAGTTGAAACAGAGCCTTGCCCTTGCTCTTATACCCGTCCGACCAGCTATGCTGATGTGCGCGAGCAGTGTGGGACTAATCTAACTGGGAGGTTTTTCTTTTTGAACAGCTTGATTACCCCTTTGGGCGCAGAAACCAAGAAAGAAGACTGGGCCCCAAAGCCCGGCCCAGCCGTACAGCATCGGCCTTTCTGGGGCTGCTCGTTCCCGCTGAAAATACGGTTTTCTGCATTTGTCTTACACAAAAGATACATAACAGAAGAAGAAAATTATGTGACTGGCACTACCGATTCCACTTGGTGGGAACTGGCTGCAAACCAATTCTTGCCTGACATACGGTTTTTACCCTAACTTGAGGAGCTACACACCATATGCGACGACCGGGTGGCGCTGCGGATCGAGACCGCTCACCGGAACGACCACTGTATCTCCTCCAGGGTCCTCCCCTTGGTCTCCGGCACCCAAAGTATGACGAACACGAGGGCGAACGCGCTCACGACCATGTAAGACGCGAATGTCCCTGCAGAAATTGTTTATAGAGATGGTGAATGAGCATGTAAAAGTTCATCAAGTTTCATGGTTCAGAATTAATCCTTGGTCAGGCAAGAGGAAGAGCAGAGGCGCCGAACAGTCACGTACCGCCAGCGCTCCATCTGAGCAGCAGGTTTGCTGTCATTGTCACCCCGAAGGAAGTGAGCATGTTGGCCAGCGTCGCGAAGCTCCCCGCGAAGCTCTTGATGCCCACCGGGAGGATCTGTAAATATTCATACAAAGTTGGAGCTGAATAATTCTGAATACTCTGCTTATGCGTCGGTACTGTAATTCAGATGCTTGGTCTGAATTGTTATTCATGGCATCTCTTTGAATTATGATCATATGAATTCTCTTCAGGGCTATGAGAGGCCAATATCTCTTACTCAGATACGCAATACATAAGATGAATTTTAGCCTAGGTCCTGTGCCGCCAGTGCTCCAGCTCAGCAGAAGGTTTGCTGTCATTGTCACCCCGAAGGAAGTGAGCGTGTTGGCCAGTGTCGCGAAGCTCCCCGCGAAACTCTTGATGCCCACCGGGAGGATCTGAAAATGTTCGTTCAGAGTTGGAACTGAAGAATAATACTTTATTAATGCATCGGTTGTGAAATTCAGATGCTTGCTCTGAATTGTTATTCACGACATCCCTCTGAGTTATGGTTATCTAAATGCTCTAAAGGGCTATGAGAGGCCAGAAGCTCTTACCTCGGTCATTATGAGCCATGGAATGGCACCCATGCCCAAGGAGAGGTTGAACTAATAACAAGGAAATAGTGGGTATAAATCTACTGTGATATCCTGTGCTTCAGTTTTTTTTTTTTTTGCCAAAGTGAAACTTGTAACTGTCAGGTTGGTTATGTAGCAAACACCTCTCGGATTTCGACACCTCTCCTATTATTCCAATCTAATTTAGCAAAGGTATCATAATTCCATCCAAAAAACCATGCCTCGAACTTGATATGCCTGAACGAGAAAAAAAGCACCGGACATAACTCACCTGCACCTCTGAATATTCTACTTGCATAAAACAGTATGCCATTTAATAAATTTTGTAGTACTAGAAGGCCAGTTCCTCTCTGCCCAAATGTAGCATAACTATCATTTAAATAAATCTAGTGGTTTTGGTATGTAATGAACCAAAAAGGTGAAAAAGGGTATGGAAATTACTAGTAAGGGAGTTCGGTACTTCTTTTGATCTAACTTTTTAAAATGGGCCATTGCCTTTTTGTTTGCAGATGCTACGGCTCTCTGCACAACAGCAATCAAAAGTTCAAATCAAAAATCCAAGATGTTGTATCTACAAGAATGGCATACATATTGACATATTTCCAATGTTCAGAAAATAATACTAGGCTGAAAATAATTCAGAAGGATATCCAAGTCAATAAAACAAGAGAAACAAAAGTGCAAGTGCTTGCCTTTATATCATTCACTTATGATGTCGGCCTCGAAACCCCTCAAAACTTGTAGAGACCTCTCGCATCTTTGCCTGAAGACAGATTTGTAAAAAGAATGTCATTACAGATTTCAGAATGATGCTCTGTTTCATGTATTGAACTTGAGCATATACACATCAGCCATCTTGGAGACTCCGGAATGAAGAATAGACCAGGAATCAACAATTTATAAGGCAAGATTCCTGAAAGAATGGGTACCAAATATTTGCATCAGAAATCTGGCAGTCATAAACTGACTGAAAACTCTCACAAAAAGAGGGAAGAAACTGCAAAACGGTGGCAGCAAGACCAAACTTCAGTAATATGATTGCATTACCTAGTACTGCAAGCAACCTCCAAGGAACAAACATGCCTAACACATAGGCCAAGAAGATACCAAGGGTGATAGAAAAGTACATAACGACCAATTGCACGGTGAGCTTGACATGAACAATCCATATACTTGTGACTGAGAAGATATCTCTGCTATGTATACAGGCACCTCGTTCACGGATCCTCTTGTGCTTTGAGGAGATATTTCTGCTATGTATATAGTTTGATGGAAGCGCATAATTCATATTACCTCTGTCCCAAATTCTTCTCTTCAATTTGTCTAGATACGGACACATTTTTTAATAATTCCGGATGGAGGGAGTACGTTGGCAGTAAAATAAATTGGAATAAACAATGAACCATTCTGCATCCAGTGTATTCACGTCTTAGAGAACATTCCTTTTTTTTGCCAAGTTATCTTTCTTTCTAAATATTTTTCAAGCAGAGAAGGAAAATACCAAGAACTATGTTTGAAGCCCAAGGAACAAGGCAAGTAAAAAGATTAATTTAGTTTTGGTTGGGGTGCGCCACACCCGGGCTGTAGTGCAACGCCCGAGGAACACCTGAGGACCCTAATGGCAAGCCACTATGATAGATCATCCCCACAAAAAATAAATTTAATATCGTTGTGGACATGTAGTCCACATATCAGATATTAAACTGATAAGAACAGAAATCGGTTCCTCTAAGCTGCGCAGGCAGTGTGGGACTAATCTAACCTTGAGGACTCTGTTTCATATTATTATTGTTGGGGCGCATAAACCCAACAATAAGATAGAGCCCATATGTTTAAAGGCCCAGTCGTACGGCCTCAGCGTGACTTCTGGAGCCGGCCCATACGAGGGTGACCGCGCTCACGACCATGTACTACGTCAATATCGCTGCTTCCCTCAAAAAAAAAAAACGTGAATGTCCCTGCATGTAGAAATTGTTCATAGAAAGGTATGTAAAATTTCTTCAGGTTTTTGGTCAGGATCATTGATCCAGGCAGGCAAGATAGGAGTGCAGAAGTAGTAACCTCCAGCGCTCCAACTGAGCAGCAAGTTTTGCCGTCATCGTCAGCGCGAAGGAAGTGAGCATGTTGGGCGAGCATGGCGAAGCTCCCCGCGAAACTCTTTATGCCGGCAGGAAGGATCTGATAATGTGCACTCACAGTTGGAGCTGAAGAATTCAGAGTACTTCGCTAATGAATCGGTTGTGTAATTCAAATGCTTGCCCTGAACTATAATATTATGACAAAAAATGAATAATTCATTAGTATTACTCACCTTTAAAAAACGTTTGGCCCTTGTGTCAATCCCACAGACAATTGTTCGGACTTGGTAAAGGTTGTCGCAGCACCTGTAGTAGAACAGAGAACTTATGCGGACCAATTTACTATGTCTCCGTCATTGACGTTAGTCAAAGAAGCCACGCGCCGGGGTCTTCTTGGGCTAATGAGACCTTGATCCCGAAGCCTTCGTAGAATCTTTTTAATAGACACCTCTATCTTTTTCTTCACAAAATATATCCAAAATTCAAGGTAATACAAAAATATAGGACTCTTTATTCAGAAAAAAATAATATAGGATTCTTTACTACTCGTACGTCTTTTGGGGCTAAAAACACTTTTGTCTATTTTTAATGGTGTCCCGGCTAGGTGGCATCTCAGCACATCGGCTCCCGGCCTATAATAAAATGGCAACCTTTATCTGCTATTGTGCAATAAAACTCAAGTTTATGGAAACTATAATGTGTTGTTTGCATGTAGAATTGAATTCTTCTTAGACATATATACTCTTCATTGCTTGATCGAGATAAGGATTTAGATTGTTTCGCAAAAAAAAAGGATTTAGGTTGGTTTCGTTCAGAAAGGTTCAGGTATACTATTCATGGTGCAACATGTGAATTTATTGACTCGCAGGAAACCTGAAAGCAACATGCAGCATCATTACATATCATTTATTCATGTATTTAGAAAATACTAAAGTATGGATCATTTTGCAAGCCGATTTTTGGGCAGTGTCTACTTTTTGTGCACGGTCCTTTCTTCCCATCAAATATTTGTGCGTGCACGGTCCAGACTGCATACCAGCTACTTCTTGTTTCGGCAACCGTTAACTAGCTCCTTTCCCATGCCGGATGAATCAACGCCTTGTCAATCTGGGAAACAGGCATGTAGAGATTGTCCAAAGTTGGACATGTGAATTCGCTTCTGCAGGTTCCATGGTTCAGAATGAATACATTCTTGGTCAGGCTGGCGAGAAGGGAGGGGAGAGCATAAGGGCCGAGCAGCCACGTGACTTAAACTTCGATTGAACGAAGTCCTTCTGAACTGAAACTCTTGATGCCCACTGGGAGGACCTGAAAATGTTCATTCAGAATTGAGAACTGAAGAACTCAGAGTACTTCGCTGATGCATCGGTTGTGTAATTAAAATACTTGTTCTGAAGTCTGAACTATATTATTATTAACCGGGGGGAAGGGCTGCAGAACATGTCCAAATCAAGGGCATCATCCACGACATCACGTGTTGCACAGCTATAGAAAATGTGCAGAAAATAAAATTATACTACGCTGAAAAATACTTCAGAAGGATTTCCAGGTCAATAAGTGAAAAAAAAACGAGTGCAAGTGCAAGTGCTTGCCTTTATATAATTCACTTCCGTTGTGATGTTGGCCTCGAAACCCCTCAAAACTTGCAGAGAAGTCTCGAAATCTTCCATCAAGTTCATCTTTGCCTCGAGATAGATGCGTAAAAAGAATGTCATTACAGATTTCAGAATGATGCTCTGTTTCATATATCGAACTTGATCATATACACACCAACCATCTTGGAGGCTCTGGAATAAAGAATATGCCAGGAATCAACAATGTGCAAGGCAAGGTTCCTGAAAGACTGGATACCAGAGATTTGCATCAGAAATCGGGTGTCATAAATTAACCGAAAACTCTCACAAAAAGAGGGAATGAACTGCAAATTGGTAGCAGCAAGAGCAAACTTCAGTAATATGATAGGTGTTTACTTGAATTACCTAGTACTGCCAGCAAGCTCCAAGGAACAGACATGCCTAGCACATAGGCCAAGCTATAAGGCCAAGAAGATACCAAGGGTGATAACTTGCAGATGCTACAGTAATCTGCACAATAGCAACCAAAAAGTTCAAATGACCTTCTTCCACATGTATGTTGCCCCGCTAGTGCAACAAGAACCAAGTATTTCTATAGCCGGTAGACCCAATGAATTTATTTTATCCGATGCTAACGATTCCCTTTTCCATTCCAAAACATGAAAGTAGGGATATAAACGGGTTGAATTCGAGTGACCTAGACAAAACTTGGCTCAACTTGTATTATGTATTATAAAACCTGTAAGCGAGCTCATTTTGACTTTAGCTAGAGTTCAAGTTGCAAACTTGTATTATGTAACGACCTGGTCGAACTTGGGCCATTGCCTAGCAAGATAAAAAATCAAAGGGAGGGGGGATGGGACGAAATTTCACGATCTATTAAAATGCAACGGATTTGTTTTCAATCCAAAACAGCAGCAATTTTTACTCTACGTACCAAAAGTAACATAGCTACCATAGTCCATCCAACTTCCAAGCTATATGTCAGAGTCAAATTTAGCCTGTCCCTTGGCTTAAACACTGATTTCACAATTCATTTAATTTGATTTGGTCAAGTTAAGAGCTTATTTTAGTTTTGGTTGGGGCGCTCCACACCCGGGCTATAGTGCAACGCCCAGGGAACACACAAGGACCCTAGTGGCAAGCCACTATGATAGATCCATCCTCCCCAAAAAATAAATTTAATATCGTTGTGGACGTGTAATTCACATATCAGATATTAAACTAATAAGAACAGATACTACACTTGATCTTAGCCAAAAGGCCGAGAAAGGTACAAGTTGAAACGGAGCCTTACCCCTGCTCTTATACCCGTCCGACCACCTGTGATGAACTGCCTAAGCCGTATGGGACTATTCTAAGCGGGAGGTTTCTATCTGATTTCAACTAGCTTGATTAACGTTTGGGCCCAGAAACCCAGCTAGAAGACAGAAATCCTCCAAGCCCACATATTCAAAGGCCCAGTAATACGGCTTCGGCATGGTACACGACAATTCTGGCTTTCTTTTTCCTTCATGAAAATACGTTTTAGGTTTCTGCGTATGACGGAGCACTGTATCTCCTCCAGGTTCCTCCCATAATCCCATTTGTCTCGGGCGCCCGAAGAACGACCACACCATGTACGACGCGAAAGTACCTGTAGAAATTGTTTATAAAGATGATGAACATGTGAATTTGCGTCTGGTTTCATGGTTTAGAATTAGTCCTTGATCAGAAACTCAGAACCTCGACTGAACGAAGTCCTTCTGAACTGAAATCGTACCGAAAGGCCTCCAGCTGAGCGGCAGGTTCACCATCATCGTCATCGTGAAGGAAGTGGGCATGGTGGCGAGCGTCATCGTCGCGAAGCTCCCCGCGAAACTCTTGATGCAGACAGGAAGGATCGGAAAATGTTCGTTACCGAAAAAGGCTTTCGTCCCGTTTTATATATAAAGCAACAACCACTTACAACGAGCGATACAACACACAACACGACACGCACCCAAGGCAAGATACACAGGTACTAAGAAGCAGCCCACACTCCCCCAAACAATTCCAAGACAACAGAGATACACACTAGCACACTAGGAAGTCGAGGGAGTACTCAACCGGGAACAAGCCACAGAAGAGATCAAGCTGCAAGCCGTCGAACCATGAACCCCAAGACGGTGCCTTCAAGAAGGATACGCCACCGGAGTGCCGCCACCACCCGATCCAGAGGATCAAGATTTTCATCCGGGGTACCTTGGAGGACATGGAACAACCGCAACGGAGTCTTCAAGAAGATGCCGACGTCCTCGGGCGCCGCCTCCGTCGGCCTGGACATGCCAGGCGGGATTTTCATCCAGGTCAACAAACTCCGCCTCCGAACAGGTTACGACAATCCTAGGAACAGAGCCGCATCACCGCCACCGATCGACAAGCACCATCCACCATGCCGCCCACGCGACCATGGAGACTAGCCCGCACCTGAGCCGCGAGCTCCGCCCACGAGCACGCCGCTCCCACCACCAAGGCCGCCGCCCTGCACGGACAGAGCCGCCGGTGACCAGCCTGCCCCGAACACCACAAACCCGGAAGCACTAGGCGGGGGGAATGGGGAGGAGAGGAGCGGAGCATGTCCGGACCGGCGCCCCCTGCACCGGTGACGGGTAGAGAGCCCACCCATCCCTCCTGCAACCTTCCCAGACGTCACCCCCTGACGCCCCACCATGGCCTCCAGCCAGCTCGACGCGGCGCAGCAGCAGCCACCCCATCCACCGCGGCGAGGGTCGCCGGACCGTCCGAATCCTGCAGCCAAAGAGGCCTCCAAAGCGCCCAGCCACCGATGACCCACGCCGCCGCACCCCTGCAGGAGCAGGCCGCACGCCGCCGCGGACCACGCCACGAGCCACGACCTCGCGAGGTCATGGCCAGCCCCCCGCGCCGCCTGCCAAGAAGGAGCCGCCAGATCTGAAGGCCGATTTGGAGCCCCGTCGCAGTTAGGCCCGCGCCACCTCGGCCACCACGACGAGCAACACCGCCGCCAACACACGCAGCCTTCCACGCCGGAGCAGCAGCCACCAGCGCCGTCGCGCCCCACAAAGCGCCGCGTCCCGGAACAAAGGGGTCGTCCCGCGCCGCCCACCACCGCTCGGAGAGGAGGGGAGGCCCCGTTGCCGGCCGGGCTTTGCCCGCCGGCGAGCTCCGGCGGCGGCGAGGAGAGAGGAGGAGGAGTGGAAGGTAGGGCAGCGGCTTAGGGTTTCCCCTCGCTTCATGGGAGTGACGCAGCTGGGGGTGGTGGAGTGAATCATGCCAACTAGGGGGGATAGTCTGCAGAAAATGTCCAAAATATCTTAGATGCGGCAACGGCCGGGCGATGACAAGGTCGTTTCATTCCACATGCGCATTGCCTGGTTAGCGCGACAAGAACCATGTTTTGCTATAAATGGTGGACCATTTTTAGACGACGTTGACAATTTATTTTTGTTCATTCCAAAACATGAAAGTAGGGATGCAAACGGGTTGAATTTGATTGACCAATCTAAACTTGGCTCTACTTGTATGATAAAATAAGCGAGCTCAGTTTGACTTGAGCTAAGGTTTGAATGCAAACGGAGAAGGCTTGGAGCTAGGGTTCGTGCTCGGGCGTGTCAGATCTGTGCCCGAGGCGGATCGGAGCTGGACAGCTGGTGCTTGGGGTAGGTGAGGTTGGGCTCGGCGCGGGATGTGCTCGCGAGCGGCGTCTTCCTCTTGCAGGTGCGGTGGGAGTTGGTGGTGGGCGTGGCATCGCTACTTGTGTTGTCGGATCGTTGCCAAAGGCCAAGGACATGGCGTTGTGCGTGCTCACCTGGGCCAAGGCCGGAGGGCTAGGGTTACGACTTGCTCGACAACGGACATTGGCAGTCCTTGATTCATGCCCCCCTTGTCCACCGGGGCTGGCTGGAGATGCAGGTGTGGGCACTTCCTACGGTGGAGGCGCTAACCCAGAATCGATGGCTGATGCCGGGCTATGAGTGGATGGAGGTGTCCACTCTTCCAACTGTGATGGGTGTGCTGTGAAGTGGACGGATGTCGATGTTTCAGATCTGCAGGTACTATGACGGTGGTGGTGGCTTCCCTCTTGGTCGTGTGGGCGGCGAGGGGCAGCGTCAGGTGGCTTGGGCTCGTCGTCTGTCGTTGCCAGTGGCGACGCCCGAATCCGTATTTGGGAGTCTGGGATCGTCGCAGTTATCCTGGTGTGACACGGTTGAGCTACCGAGCGGAAGCTCCACGCTTTGTGCCGACTGTGGTGACGCTCACGGGCACCACTCTCTTCTTGAAGATGTCGTTGTGGTTCTCCTCTTCGTGTCAGGGTTCCGGGTGAAAGCTCATGTCCACTTTGGACTCGGCAGCAACGACGCTTCACGCCGTCTTTCCCTCCTTAGAGCTTTACCGTGGAGCTTAGGTGTGCTGGGGCGTAGCGTGGTGTTGTATCTAGTCCTCCCTATGTTCTCTTCGACAGCGTAGTTGTGTGTGTTCTGTGTGATCAGGTTATCCTGGGGCATGCTTTGTAAGAGGGTTACCTCTTCATTTTGTCTTGTGTACTTTGTTCGGTTCTTTATTATATATAAAGCGGGCAAAAGCATGTTTCAAGAGTTCGAATTCCAGAGTTGGATCATACTCGATCAGTAACGACCTCGATCCCATCATGAGTCATTTTCAAGACAAGATAAACTTGTGTGTGTCTGCGCGGGTGTGTGTGTGTGGGGGGGGCACAAAATTCTCGCATTCCTAAATACAAAGGCAACATATTGTTATGATTTGGTCGAATCCCCCCTTATTCCTCGGTAGCTCATTATTTGTATTGAAGATAACATACTACCTACGATGCTAGCTTAACCTATTTGTAGTCAAAATTGAGCAAGCTAGACTTGGAGCACCCTCCCTCGGCTCATATTTCAACCGAGATACAAAAAGGAAGTTTGTACCAACTCATTTCTTTTTGAACCAAACCAAAAAAATGAGATGACCTCATGGGGCTCACAAACTTTAAACGGACCCCTACTCCTTGATAATGTTTCTACAAGTAGGCACCAGACTTCAAAATACTTGTCACAAAATCCCCGCAAAAGAAAAAGGAAAAACTAACTTATGATCTTTGGGTCGTGATTAGCAATTTGATCAGGTTTAGCTGCAGCAAGAGTTTTACTGAGCTAGGCCATTGTGGTTTCACAGCTCATTTTATTCTGAATTAAAAGATTTAATCAAATCAAATTGCAAGTTGAATTATTAAATATTTAATTTAATTTTGTTTTGGTTGGGGTGCGCCTCACCCGGGCTATAGTGCAACGTCCGGGGAACATACGAGGATCCTAGTGGCAAGCCACTATGATGGTTCCTCCCCCATAAAAAATAAATTTAATATCGTTGTGGACATGTAGTCCATATATCAGATATTAAACTGATAAGAACAGATACTACACTTGATCTTAGCCAAAAGGCCGAGAAAGGTATGATTTGACACAGAGCCTTCCCCCGCCTCTTATACACGTCCCAACAGCTATGCTGATCTGCACAAGCGGTGTGGGACTAATCTAACTGGGAAGTTTTTCTATTTGATTACCTTGATTGATTACCGTTTGGGCGCAGAAACCAAGAAAGAAGACTGGCCCCAAAGCCCGGCCCAGCCGTACAGCCTCGGCAGGAGACACACGGCCTTTTTGGGGTTGTTCGTTCCCGCTGAAAATATGATTTTCTGCGTTTATTATATCTTACAAAGGATACAAAACAGAAGAAGCAAATAATGTGACTGGTACTACTGATCCACTTGGTGGGAACTGGCTGCAAGGTTTGAAGAGCCAAGATCGCTGACCGTGCAAACCAATTCTTGCCAGCCTGACATACGTTTTTTACCCTAACTTGAAGAGCTACACACCATATGCGACGACCGGGTGGCACCACGGATCGAGACCACTCACCGGAACGACCACTGTATCTCCTCCAGGGTCCTCCCCTTGGTCTCCGGCACCCAAAGTATGACGAACACGAGGGCGAACGCGCTCACGACCATGTACGACGCGAAAGTCCCTGCAGAAATTGTTTATAGAGATGATGAATGAACATGTAAAAGTTCATCAAGTTTCATGGTTCAGAATTAATCCTTGGTCAGGCAAGTGGAGACAGCAGAGGCGCAGATTAGTCACGTACCGCCAGCGCTCCAGCTCAGTAGCAGGTTCGCCGTCATTGTCACACCGAAGGAAGTGAGCATGTTGGCCAGCGTCGCGAAGCTCCCCGCGAAGCTCTTGATGCCCACCGGGAGGATCTGAAAATGTTCATTCAGAGTTGGTACTGAAGAATTTAGAATATTTCGCTTATGCGTCGGTTGTGAATTTCAGATGCTTGCTCTGAATTTGTTATTCATGGCATCTCTCTGAATTGTGGTTATCTGAATGTTCTCGAGGGCTATGAGAGGCCAGCAGCTCTTACCTCGGACATTATGAGCCATGGAATGGCACCCATGCCGAAGGAGAAGGTGATGATATAAGCCTGAAGAAAACATCTAGGTTAAGAAGATTTTTTGCATAGGGTTCGACACACACATCCCGCGACGAAATGATCTAACTGCAGACATACCACAAGAGCCACCAAGGACACCATACTTAAGATGTAGTCCGAGTGAGAATCATGTGGTACATTATCCTGAAAGAAATAACCATCACAACCATATCATAAGTTCAGAGTGGCTTCGCAGAAGAGGAAGAGACCCAGTGATAAACAGTGTTTGCTGCTCAGCATCTTAAAATGCCATGTTTTTTTACCAGAATCAAAGGCTAAGACACCTGAATATACCTTGAGGAAAAATGCAACAGAAACTGCAAGAAGGCTTAGAGTTGTCCCAGCAGTAGAGATCTGAAATTTGAAGTGGGAAATATATTACAGCTACATACAGCTTACACTTCATTTAAGAAACACACATCTTACAAACTAGTAGCGAGGTTGTGAGGAACTTACAATAAGGAGCATCCGTCGGCCAGCTTTATCTAGTAGCGAGGTTGTAACTCCGGTGGCGAGAACCTAATAGAGGTAGTGCTGTCAGCGAGACGAGATCGAACCTTGCTGAAAAGATAACTTCAATGGCCTCAAAACATGTTACATCACATACCTGAATAGCTCCAAGTGCACATGTGGCCAGGTCACTGTTTGTGAACCCTGAAGAACTTTGCATGTCAAATTTACAAGCCAAAGTATCACAGTTGTACTGAAGGAAAATCACTTTTGTACTTCAGAAACAGATGAAACTGCTGGTACTTTGAAGCTATTCGGTCAAGACAAATGATTTTACAGTAGACAATGAAATGGGATCTTCCTACTTCCATTGAGAAAGCAGAATGAAAAACCATGCCATTTATCCCACATAAATATGCCTAAACGATAAAAAAAAACACCTGGAAAAGGAAAATGCTGCATAACTCACCTGCAGCTCTGAAGATTCTACTTGCGTAAAACAGTATGCCATTTATCCCACATAAATTTTGAAGTACTAGGAGGCCAGTTCCTATCTGCCCAAATTTAGCATAATTGTCATTTTAAAATGAAGTAATTTTTGTATCTGCTGGACCAAAATATGAAAAAGGGTAAGGAAATTACTAGTAAGGGAGTTCGGTACTTCTTTTGATTCAGCTCCTGAAAACGGACCGTAGCCTTTTTGTTTGCAGATGCTACGGCTCTCTGCACAACAGCAATCAAAAATTTCAAATCTAAAATCAACGATGTTACTTCTAGAAGAGTGACACACATATAGACATATTTCCGATTTTAAGGAAATTATACTAGACTGAAAATACTTCAGAAGGATTTCCATGTCAATAAGAGAGAGAAAAAGAGTTCAAGTGCTTGCCTTTATATCATTCACTTCCGCTGTGATGTCGGTCTCGAAACCCCTCAAAACTTGCAGAGAAGTCTCAAAATCATCCGTCAAGTTCATCTTTGCCTGAAGACAGATGCATAAAAACAATGTCATTACAGATTTCAGAGTGATGCTCTGTTTCATATATCGAACTTGAGCATGTACACACTAGCCATCTTGGAGACTCCGGGATGAAGAATAGACCAGGAATCAACAGTGTACAAGGCAAGGTTCCTGAAAGAATGGATGAGAGAGATTTGCATCAGAAACCGGGTGTCAGAAGTTAACTGAAAACTCTTACAAAAGCAGAGTATCAGAAATTAACTGCAAAATGCTAGCAGCAAGACCAAATTTCAGTAATATGGTAGGTGTTTATTTGCATTACCTAGTACTGCAAGCAGCCTCCAAGGAACAAACATGCCTAGCACATAGGCCAAGAAGATACCAAGGGTGATAGATAGCTACATAACGATCAATTGCACGGTGAGCTCGACATGAACGATCCATGTACTTGTGACTAGTGAGAATAGGCGGCGCACCTGGTTCACGGAGCCAAGAGCTCCTCTCGTGCTCTGAGGAGATATCTCTGCTATGTATACAGGCACCTGGTATGATGGCATCGCACATAATTCATACATAACAGTTAGTGTTGTTACTGTTGTAACTATTAACTAGTCCAATAATGTGTCGACAGTAATATAATTTTTTTATAAACTATTGAAGATTCTGCATCCAATATATCGAAATATCAGTTGATTTTCATTCCTGAACATTTTTGTAACCAGCTGAGTACTGAAAATCTGAAAGCATGTCCTAGGCACAAAATAAGGATGCACCGAAGATGCTCTATACGAACCGTGTAGGATATGACACCAACACCAAATCCTTCGAGCAACCGTCCCATATAGAGAAATGATGAGTCCTGTAGATGAAACATAAGCATGAAGGAAAATGTTGTGGAGATAAGCTTGGTAAACATCTGGGTGCATCATGTCATGTCATACATTGGCAAAGGAGATGGCGAGCCAACCGATGATGTTCGGAATCGCCGCGATCATCAACGACTGAAAATTCAGTCAGATGCAAGCACATTATTAGAGTATACTCCCTCCGTTCCTAAGTAATTGTCTTTCTAGAGATTTCAATAAGTGACTACATACGGAGCAAAACGAGTGAACCTACACTCTAAAACATGTCTACATACATCCGTATGTTTAGTCCATTTGAGATGGCTAGAAAGACAATTATTTGGGAACGGAGGGAGTATAAAACATTGTAACTTCAGTTCAGTGTAGTAAAACAGAAGCCTGAACTTTTTTCACTATATAATTCATCTGCAAAAAAATTGCAACACCAACTCCTAATTCAGAGTGCCACACGCAACTAATTAAGTAGCTCACAAGATTTGAGACTAATTGTACAAGGTCAACCCCTAACTCTGGCCTAGTAGTAGTCAAAGGGAGAAAAAATGGTCGAAACTTCTCACCCCTTTCCTGCCAATGTGCTCGGCCATCTGGCCGCTGGCGATGGCGCCGACCATGGCGCCGACGTTGGACAGCGAGCCGAACGCCGAGAACTGCATCACGCGCGCGCGCGCACACACACACACACGAAGTAATCAACATTTTTAGCCCAAGAACTTGAAGTCAAAGCAGAGCCGTGGGGAAGGAGAAGGGACCTGGGAGATGGAGAGGCCGAGGTCGCGGATCATGGCGTCCTGGGTGGGCGAGGAGAAGCCGCAGGTGAAGCCGAACTGGATGGGGCCGAGGGCGACGATGAGCGTGCAGAGGAGCGCCGAGACGTGGGACTCGCGCAGCACGGCCATGGACGACGCACCGACTATCTGCCGCGACGACGACCCCACCATCCTGTACCAGCTCCCCGTGTTCTTGAGCAGCAGCGGCTTCCGCGTCCCGCTGCCCTCATGGTCGCTGCCGCTCTCATCGCCCCCGCCGCCGTTCATCGCCAAGCCAAACGAAGCTGCAACCGCGAGGGGATAGTGGCGACAAGATCGGAGGTGGACGACGAGAGGAGCAAGAGCGACAGTGGGGAGAAGGGGTCAGCCGAAAGTTGGTGGCAGGTTTGGGACAAGCCGTGTCTGAGCTGGAGAATAATCCAGTTTTGTCCGAGGCCAACAGAAAAATATGAGCCAGATTTGTCTCACCTGCTGTTTCTGGGTATCCAGCCGGTTCATAGGCGCATCATCGACGTTAGAATACTACGTGTCCACATCACGCGCTTGCTTCTCCAACTGCACCGCATGTGTTGAGCATCAATTTGTAAATCTTATGCCTGTATTGTATTGTGATTTGCATGTGGTTAGCAATTTAAATTGCATATGGTTAGCGATCCGATCTGTGCCCGCGACCCTAGTCCTCCACTATCCAATCTGATTTGATGCATGGGAAAACCAAACCAGTGCTTGTCTCGTCTATTTTCACATGGTACCAGAGGCTCACACTATTTGGAGAATGATTTTGCGCGACACCTTCGGTATGCAAGACCTCACCGTCTACCACATCCAACACCATCCTCAACATTGGGAAGCAAAACTTCGAGACGACACCCAACACTGCCATCTGGGTGTTTGCAGCTAGCTAGGCTCCTCTGCATCTGGCTACATCGCGATCATAGCGATGGTGTGGATGGTCACTGTCGAGCTAAGTTATGGTAACCATGCATCTTCCATGGAAAGCATAAGTTGTCCCCATCATTCGTGGCCACCAGCTCCTTGGCTATGTTGATGGACTATTCCCTGCACTGGCAAATATCGTACGGACGCAAATGGAGCTCAAATCCAATGGTGGCCAACTCCGCCTACATGATGTAGCGCACACATAGGACCAACTAATACGTCTTGAGTTGTTTTGGTCCAAAAGTCGTGTTTTTCTCAAGTACAACCCAATTCATAAGAGGGATTTTTTTTTCAAAAAGGGGGACTCCCTGGCCTCTGCTTCAGAACGATGCATACGGCCAACGAAAATGTCCTCTGGTCGGTCATCGTCCGTTTGATGCACCAGAAAACCAAACCATCATCTCATCTATTTTCACACTAAACACCACCAAGGAAGGACAATGAGTGACACGCACGGCGACACAGTTAACCACCGATTAGTAAAAGAGTGGAACTTTAGCCTAGTTAATTATTGGTTGGTCGCAACGCAAGTGACATGAAAAAAATGGTTGGATTTTCTTCATAAAAGTTCATAATGATTGTATTTTTAACAGAATGGAAGCTTCAGTATTTTTTGAAGGTTATCTTCAAGGTCATAAGCATACGTATGTGATCGTTACATCCCGGGAGGAGGAAACGATGGGAGATGAACTTTGTAATAATAATTAATTAATAGTATGTCATGTGCATCACTTAATGCAATGGCCAAGGACGTTCTCCTGTTTTTTTTTCTTTTGAAATAAGAAAACATGAAAACGCTTCACCTACACTTTTTTTTGAAAAGCATCAGATCTATTATTAAGGTTCATGGGGAATACAAATCACCTCAAACATAATAAAAATTACATCGAGCTTCATGGACCACCAAACGACCATTGCTGCCGCCAGAACGAGCCACCGACGCGCTGTTGTCACCGTTTCCATACTAGAGCCAGTCTGACCTCGTCGATTACAGCCGGGAAGTCTTCATGCACGTGCCCCTAAGGACCAGCACCCCGAGCCGCAGTCATCGCCTTTGAATCCTTGAATCAATCTGAAGAACATGGCATCAATTTTCGTTGTTGCGTACGCACGACGAGAAAGCCTAACATCACAGCCCCAAGGAGTTGGCAGGAATCTACGCCAGAGCTCCGTCTAATCCGTCTGAACGGACGAACTTGAGGAGGATCGAAGCCCGGAAGACTAACTCGAAGAAGGAGCGCCACTATCCGTCCAAATGTCGCCCCTGTGAGGACTAAAACCCTACTTACCTACTAGCAAGAGCCAAGACACCAGGAATCTCCTCCCGGCCACCTGCCGTCGGAGCGGCATGCAGAGGGGAGGCGAATTCCCGGGCTTACCGACGAAGATCGAGGGGAGGAAGGCTTTCCCAAGCCTCCTTGGGAGAGAGGAAAGAATTAGTATATGCAATTCGCTATACCTACACATTTTCTTTAATACCAATTCTTCTCCTATTGCGAACCAACCTGTGGTTGGATGGTCAGAAGGACAGTGATATCCCGGGTCTATCGGGGTTCAAATCCTAGTGCTCGCAGAATTTATTTCAAGATTCTCGGCGATATGCGTTCATACAGTGTGCGTGTATGCGTTTATGGGGATGAGTGTATGCGCGTATATATGAGCGTTTACGTCGGTACTGTGTTCAAAAGAAAAACAACTCCTCTCCTCTTTCCTTAAAAAAAAGAAAAACTCCTCTCCTCTGTCATATCAAATGCCACACAATACTAACTAAGAGCATCTTCAGCTGTTCGGCCCCCCAGGGCACCGAAAAAGAGCGTCCTAGGGGTGCGCCGGCGATAAAATCCGCACCGGGGGCGGTTCGGCACCCAGCCATTGGCCCAGGTCGCCCCCAGGCGCCGAATTCAGCCTAGCTTTTGGTCCAAATATGTCCAGAAACGACCCGATAACTGCGTGAATCGGCCCATATTCGGCACGGTTCGGCGGGTTTCGGCGTGAATTTTCACAAACAAATAAGAATTAATTAGCTCCTCACATAGTTCGGCGTGTTTTCGGCTTGTTTCATCACATAAATCAAATAGTTCACTACAAATTATATCATTTAACAAATAAAAACTCAAGTTTCATCTCCATTCCCGGCCTCGCCCTTGAGCCTCCATAGGTGCTCCACCAGATCGTGTTGCAGTTCTTGAAGCACCTGTGGGTCCTGGATCTGCTGCGCATATTGAGGTAGTCGGTCCAGTTTGCCGGTATCTGGTGATCAACTTGGGCAAGAGGACCCTGCAAGTAATATGGTTCAGTGTCAAACACTGGCTCTTCCTGTCTCAATGATCATGTTGTGCAAGATGACACAACAAGTCATGATTTCCCACATTTGATCTTTCGACCAGGTCTGAGCAGGGTACCGGACAACAGTAAATCGAGATTGAAGCACACCAAATGCCCGCTCGACATCCTTCCTGCAAGCCTCCTGGGTCTTCGCAAACCAGTCGTTCTTGCCTCCTGGCACAGGGTTTGAGATGGTCTTCACAAATCTCGACCATCTCGGATAGATGCCATCAGCTAGATAGTACCCCTTGTTGTACTGTCGCCCATTGACCTCGAAGTTCACCGGAGGAGAATGACCTTCAACAAGCTTGGCAAAGACTGGGGAGCACTGCAGGACGTTGATGTCATTGTGAGTTCCTGGCAACCCAAAGAAAGAGTGCCAAATCCAGAGGTCCTGTGTGGCCACTGCCTCAAGCACCACACTGCAACCGCCTTTGTACAACCCCTTCCAAGCAAATGGATAGTTCTTCCATTTCCAATGCATGCAGTCGATGCTTCCAAGCATCCCAGGAAATCCTCTTGCTTCATTCTGTGCTAGGATCCGAGCAGTGTCTTCCGCATTGGGTGTTCGCAAGTACTGTGGTCCAAACACTGCCACCACTGCCCTGCAGAACTTGTAGAAACACTCAATGGTCGTCGAGTGAATCACCGGGAGCTCCGTATGCAAGCATCCTCATAGCTGTCGTGCACTTCTGGATCGAGGTGAATCCAAGTGTGCCGGTGCAATCCTTCTTGCACTTGAAGTAGTTGTCGAACTCCCGGATGGAATTCACAATTCGGAGGAAAAGCTTTCGGCTCATACGATAACGGCGCCGAAATGTTTTCTCACCGTGCAATGGAGCGTCAGCGAAGTAGTCCGAGTAGAGCATGCAGTAGCCTTCCAGACGATGCCGGTTCTTTGCTTTCACCCGCCCAAGCGCCGAGCCACCTCGCAGCGGCTTCTCCTTTGCCGCGAGTAGGCCGGCGAGGGCGGCTAGCACCATGAGATGCTTCTGCTCCTGGACGTCGACTTCGGCTTCCTCATCCAGCAACGCCGCGAGCGCCTCCTCATCTTCGGAGTCCATTCCCGGGCTGGGCAATTCACCGAACACCTTGTGGGCGAGGTGGGCACAAGCCCGCCGACGTACATGCCCTGTGCGGCCGGAGCGCCGGAAAAGGTGCCGGGGCGGCGGCGAAGAGGCTGCCTCGACGACGCTCCTTCTTTTTCTAGGCTGGAGACGGTCTACCTAGCTGCGGTGGGCGGTGGTCGGCGCCGGGATCGGCAGGGTGGCGCAGGGTGGCGGCCGAGCGCGGGGGGCAGGAGGGCGAATCTGGGCGGGTGGATTGACTTTTCGCCTGTCAATGTGGCCCCAGGAACACTTTTCGCTTGCGTCGGAGCCCCCGAGCGCCCCTCGGTGCGCCGGGTTCGGCTTGTGAGCGCCGGGCGCAAAAACGGCCCGAGCCAGCGGAATTCAGCGTCCTGGGGGCGCGACTGGGCCGTTTTTTCAGCGCCGACGCAAATAGATCGCCTAGGGAGGCCTTTTTGGGGCACGGCTGAAGATGCTCTAAGCAACTTACGAGCTGACTTCTTTTTTGAGCTAACTCACGTGCTGACTAATTAAGGTCAACTCCATATTCTTGCCACTGACCGTATACGGCACCAGCCAGAACGAGAGAAAATGGTCCAAATTTTTCACCACATCTCCCTGCTGGCGATGGCCCCGACGTTGGACAGTGAGCCGATCAACGAAAACTGCACAGCGTGCCCACAGTCGCACACAAGAAGCTAGCTAGCACTTCCTCGGTCTCATAATATAAAAGCATTTTTACACTAGTTTAGTGTCAAAAACGCTTTTATATTATGGGATGGAGGGAATAGCATTTCAGGCCTGGGAGATGGCCGAGAGGCTAGAGGCCGTGGATCATGGGTTCATGGCGTCCTAGGCAGCGAGAAGTCATACACCAACTTCAACCTTTATTCTCTCCTTATTTAATGGATAAGGCAAATTTTATGCCTCTGTTTTGAAAGAAAAAAGCGGGTGATTGAACCTGCTGTACTCATAGGCAGGAGGCTAACAAAAAAGACAGAGCGGACCATGCATGCATACACGAGGTTAGCTAAAGTTATACCAAACCCATGGTTCAAGTAAGAGTAGCTTTATTAGCTGCATTATTCCAAGCCCATCGTCTAAGCAAGAGGAAGACCTTTAGCTGAAAGGAAGTCCCAGACAGACATGCTTGCAGCGTCCATCGTCTTCCTCCTCCATTGTCTCCTGCCTGCCTGAAGCAAAGCAGAGGAGCCAAGCCTAAGAAGAAGAAGAAGAAGAAGAAGAAGAAGAAGAAGAAGAAGAAAAAGAAGAAGAAGAAGAAGAAGAAGAAGAATTCTTCCTGGTACGTACGTACGTACGTGGCTACATAAAACAAACAAACTTGTACGCAGTTGTTGTTTTATGCTTATTAATTTTGGTCCTAAACTAACTCACAGGCGCGGTGATGTTGTTATGCTAGTTATGTTTTGTTCGGGAGTTTTTTTTACCTGCGTGCCCCTGTCTGTCCTGGTACTAGCAAATGTTGTTTCCAAGCTAGCAGCATTGGACAAATTGCTGTACAAGTAGTAGTACAAAGTTAGATATGAACCTAGCTCACAGCTGGGATGCAATTCTCTGCACACGTTGATTTATGCAAACACAAAGCCCTTCTCTAGCAACAAGAAAGCATGACGAGTAGGTATCAAGTTTGTCTAGTGTTCATTCTAATTACTACTTTGTCTCGCTAGAACGAATATGAGCTCATCTCAAGTTTACTGGCAACTAAATATAGCAGCAGTATTGTAGTCCACCTTACATTTGTGCATTGAATTTGCTCTATTTTTCACACGGCAACGGATGCATGTTTTTTGCATCAAAATTATTAAAGCCGATATACAATGCTCAGTCATGTACATTTTGTGATTTTTTGGAAACTGTTGAAAGAATACATTTTGTTTACGTCAGGAGCAAGTGCTCCTGAGCTCACTTTGGTACATTGGTGGCCTTACTATAGCTACATATATGTTTATTTCAGGGTGGATTATGGGTGGCGGTGGAGAAAGAGGCATGAAGCAACCTTTAGGCAATCCGAGTGAGTTGTGGAAGAGCCCTAGGGGAACAGTGATTCGTATTGAGGTGCTTGCATTGGTGGCCATTGCCCTCTCCTTCTTCTTTGTGGCTTTTGGGTCCAGCCGCCGCTGGTCCAACCGCTGGATCATTCAAAAGGTGTCCTGGCTGCAAATGCATTATCTTTGTCCCTTGGAACATACAGCATTGGTTTGATGCAATCCTCGCCGGTGAAGAGTGAGATGTACCCCATCTGGGCCGTATCCTTGCTCACCCTCTTTGGCAGCATTGACTCAATCAGCGGGTACAGTCTTGACCACAACAGCCAGTTCCTGAAGCTGCTATACCAGCTATGCCTCTACTGTGGATATGTCCTCCTAATTGGTATCTCCACCATCTCCAGTGATGTAGGTAACATTGCAATCGGTGTTCTGTGTGCCATCACTTTCATTAAGGGCTTTCACAGATCACTAGCAAGTGTGTTGCCGAGCAGATTGCGGAATGTGAATAAATTGATTGCTGATTACATGGAATATCGGTTTTCACAACTGAATGGTCCTGATGATGTCATCATGAGAGATTACCCTATACGTGGTCGACTGGCCCCTAGACAAGGCCGAGTCTGACCATTTCAAAAAAAGAAACAACATATTGGAGGGTAGTGAAGTCATCACCATGAACCAGATATGGCATTGCGCCCTCGGTTCACCAGGATCAAATGCCAGTTCTTACAAAGATGTTTGCCTCTCCTTCTCTTTATGCCATTTGTTGCAAAGACGTTTCTTCGGGTTCAAATGTGCTGAGTCCGGCTTTGGCGAGGCCCTAGATTTTGTCAACAGAGGTTTGTTTGTACAAAGGGGTGATGGTACTGTCGACTGCGAGAGAGCTTTTAAGGTCATCGAGGTTGAGTTGACTTTTCTCTATGATATTATTTTCACCAACAATGCCTTCCTTCATTACTATGAATCAAAAGTTGCTACAATTTGGACATTTGCCTCAATCACCGGCATAATTTTTGTGGGAGTTGTGACTGTCATGCCTGGGACAAGGAGAACACATATTTCTGGCGGCACTATTGTTGTGACTACCACACCGTATGACCTTGTTATCACACTAGTAATATTGGTCTCCATTGCTTTGCTCCAAGTGATGCAGTTGGTACGGTGTTGGACATCCAACTGGGCTAGAGTTGCCCTTGTGTGTCAGTCTATCAGAAATGGAGACGGGGGATGGAGAATGAGGTTACAAGCATTTATGTGCAGGATTACTTTGTTCGACGGTTATGTCTGGCAGAATAAGCTTGGGCAATATTCATTTGTTGAATCAATCGACACAAGAGAGTGTGTGCTATCCAAGTGCGTGGAACGTACATTCACGGAATGCATCACTTTTGCAAGGATGTTTGGGTTGCGGTACATCGAACAAGTTTATGAGGAAATGTTTGGTGGTCCTACGGGATTAAATCATGTTGTGTTGACCACACATGTGAAGGAAGCCATTGTTGACTCTTATATGCGCATTTGTGTTACGTACAATGATTCTGAACCAACTATAGTTACTTGGTCTTTTGACATAATTGGTCTCTCTTCAGACGGAACATATGGACCGAGAACTGTTATGGCTTGGCACATTGCGACTTGTTACCTGGAAATTGGGCAGTCCAAGAACAAGAAGTGGCTTGAAGAGCACTCTGTAGAAGAGAGAATGGAGCTAGCAGTGTATTTTGATGTTGCCACAACGCTGTCTAAATACTATGCATATTTGATTGTCTCCGCGCCAGAGTTGCTTCCTCCGAACCCCTATGAAATGAAATCTGTTAACAATGCAGCTGCACGAGAAGCGAGGCGATTACTGCATGGGGCGAAAGACAAATATGAGGCAATGAGACTTCTAGACTTAACAACGGTGAATGGGGATGAAGGAGAATCAGTTTTTCGGATGGGCGTGGATCTAGGGAGGCGTCTCGAAAACCGGCCCGTGTTTGTTCTGTGGAAGGAGCTGGCGGAATTCTGGGCCGACAGGTTGATTTATGCCGTACCGTCCGACAATGTGAAGGAGCACATTGAACGTCTCTCGCGGGGTGGTGAGTTCATCACCCATCTCTTGGCTCTGCTGTTTCATGCCGGCCGAGTCGATATCGACGAGTCATCAGAAAGTGATTAATTACTTAATTATTTAAGTCTCATGTAGCGAACTACTATGCCTGCCTCATACTTATATCTGTGTAGTTTGATGTGCAAAAAATTACTTCCTTCGTTCTAAATTAAATGACTCAACTTTATACTAACTTTGTACTAAAGGAGTAGTATATTTCGGTGGTGGCAAACTCTAGCTTATTCACGTGACTTCTCTTGGAACCACCAAATTTAATTTATGTGCACCGCTGGTGGATAGATTGCTTAGATCGTAGTATCATGCAATGTAATGCAGCCTGGGGTTATACCGAGTACCCATGGATATTGTGAGCGAAAAGTTTTTTTCCCTCTAGCTAGGGTTTCCTTCTCCCGGTAGTGATCTCACGCCGCCGTCGAGTATTCACCTTCCCTCCTCCGATCTCTCCTGTAGGGCGGATTTGAGTCGATCAAGGGGAGTTCCCATCACTCCCTGGCCTTGATTCACCTCCTCGCAGGGGAAGGAGAGCTAGGGTTAGTTCACAAGGCCCGATTGTTTTCAATCACGGGCTAGGGTTCAAGTGTTTGCGGCGATGGGATCAAGGACCAACGAGGCTTCTGGTTCCAGCTCCGCGTCAGATGTGGAGAAGATGATGGCTGAGTTGGGGCTCCATGAGGAAGACCTCGATGATGTCGTCTTTGACGAAAAAGATGTGCTGGAATTTTTGTCTATTTGGGCCTAGCCCAATAGCAGTTTCAGAAATTTCTAATAAATCCTAGAGGCCCACGCAGCTCATTCGTGCAAGGCAAGAGGTGGCACTAAAGTTTAGTCCCACATTGCTAGTTTAGAGGGAGTTGGACCTCTTTATAAGGGAGGCTCCTTCCCCACTTGTATGAGCATAAGAACAAGAGGGACATCCACGCGCGCTCCTCCTCCGCCGCCCGCCACAAGTTCATGAGCACTGCGCTGCTGTTACGTTCTTCCTCATCCCGGCTTGCGGCGTGCACCGCTGGTCGGGACAGTAGTCCTCCGGAACCGCACCTTTTGAGTCCTGTACGGGAGAAGGGTGATAAGGTTTTTGGGGAACGCCTGTAGCGACTCTTGACTTCTTCGTCACACAGACGCCCGGACTCCAACGACTACTTCACGGCGTCGACAACCTCCTCGACGACATGGAGGACTCCGACCCCAAGTCCAGTGCCTCTGCTTCCTGCTGCTGTCACGTACGTGTCTCCCCCCTGTCTATTAGAGGTTCTGCTACAGTTCCTGGTTCTAGTATTTGCCCTAGATATGTTAGACTCTATTTCATATGTGCAACCTGCTATACTGTCTGCTCTAGATATGTTTAGTTATGATTCATATATGAACATGCTGTTTGCCTTCTCTTTGTTAAATCGCATGGCTTATTTTATCACTGCTATACTAGCCATGTTTTATCTACTATTTCTGTTAATAAAATCATTCGGTAAATTGCTCATATTTCCAACAATCCAAAAACCTTATAATAGGCAATTTACCCCAAGTGGTTTTGCTGCTTCCATGAGACCTCCTATGTTTGAGGGTATCCACTATAAGAGGTGGCGGCGTGAGAGCAGTCTTATGGTTTCAAACCATGAGTTGCTATGATGCCACTCTTGGCAAACCTGAAGGAGAGCAAGATGCCCGGCAGGCACAAGCTTTTCAGAAAATGGATACCTTGTTTAAGGTTGCGCTCTTGAGTGTTCTTGGTGAGAACATAGTTGATGCTTATGCGTCAATTGATAATGGAAAAGATATGTGGAACGCACTCGAGGCCAAGTTTGGGGTCTCGGATGCCGGCACTGAGCTGTACATCATGGAGCAATTCTATGATTACAGGATGACTGAAGAGCGCTCCGTGGTTGAGCGGGCTCATGAGATACAGTCATTTGCTAGAGAACTTGAGCACTTCAATCGCATGCTACCGGACAAGTTTGTTGCCGGGGGTATCATCACTAAGCTTCCTCCTTCATGGAGGAACTTTGCTACTCATCTTGAAGCATAAGAGACAGGGAGTTTTCGTTCGAATATCATTGGTACTCTTGATGTGGAAGAAAAGGCGAGAGCAAAGTACACACGTGCTCAAGGTATTGAGGAGGATCTAGTGCCAATGTGGTACAGAAGAAGAACTTCCAGCCCCACAAGTTCAAGAACAAGGGCAAGTTTGATGGTAAAGCAAAGTTTGATGGCTGAAGAATGTACATTATGTCCCTCCGTCAATAAAAATCTTGTTAGCGGATCTCTTCTGTGTAGAGATGGCTACAAGCTTGTCTTTGAGTCGAATAAATTTGTAATATCCAAGTATGGAACCTTTGTTGGTAAAGGCTATGAGTCGGAGGCCTGTTTCGTTTATCTTTATCAGACGTTTGCAATAAAGTTGTTAATCATATTTGCAACAATAGTGAATCAAATATGTGGCATTCACGTCTTTGTCATGTTAACTTTGGTTGCATGTCGCGACTAGCGAAGTTGAACTTAATCCCTAGTTTCACCATTGTCATGGGATCTAAGTGTCAAGTGTGTGTGCAAGCTAAGCAATCTCGTAAGTCTCACACGACTGCGGAAATGAGAAATCTTGCACCACTAGAGCTCATACATTCAGATCTATGTGAAATGAATGGCGTGTTGACAAAAGGTGGAAAGAAATATTTCATGACGTTAATTGATGACTCCACTAGATACCGCCGTGCGTATCTTCCAAAATCTAAGGATGAGGCTTTGAACTTTTTCAAGATCTATAAAGCTGAAGTGGAAAACCAACTTGATCAAAAAATCAAGAGGCTTAGGTCCGACCGTGGTGGAGAGTATTTTTCCAATGAATTTGATGCTTTTTGTGCAGAACATGGTATAATCCATGAGAGGACGCCTGCCTATTCACCTCAGTCAAATGGGGTGGCCGAAAGAAAGAACCGTACTCTAACTGATTTGGTTAACGCCATGTTAGACACATCGGGTCTCTCCAAGGCATGGTGGGGGGAGGCGATATTGACTGCATGTCATGTCCTAAACCGAGTTCCCACAAAGAACAAAGAGATAACTCCATTCGAGGAATAGGAGAAGAAAAGGTTAAAACTCTCTTATCTACGAACATGGGGTTGTTTGGCAAGAGTCAATGTTCCAATTCCAAAGAAGCGGAAGCTTGGACCAAAGACTGTGGACTTTGTTTTCTGGGATATGCTTTTCATAGCATTGGCTATAGATTCTTGGTTGTAAAATCTGAGATACGACATTCATGTCAATGCGATCATGGAGTCGAATGATGCGACTTTCTTTGAAGATATCTTTCCCATGAAGGATATGGCTACCTCGTCTAATCAGGAGATGCCTAGTTCATCGAATCAGGAACCGATTACAAATATCAAACCTGCCATTTCGATGGAACACTTTGAAAGTCCTGTGGAGGAGAACAATGAAGTTCCTACTAGGAGCAAGAGAGAGAGGACTGCAAAGTCCTTTGGTGATGATTTTCTTGTGTGTCTCATAGATGACACTCCCAGCTCTATTTCAGAGGCCCGTGCATCCGAAGATGCTTACTACCGGAAGGAAGCAGTTCAGAAGTAGATGGATTCCATCTTGACGAATGAAACTTGGGAGATAACTGATCGTCCTTATGGGTGCAAACCTATAGGATGCAAATGGGTATTCAAGAAGAAGCTTAGGCCTGATGGTACTATCGAAAAGTACAAGGCTCGGCTCGTGGCTAAGGGTTATACCCAAAAGGAAGGTGAAGCCTTCTTTGATACTTACTCACCTATGGCTCGACTGACCACTATTCGAGTTCTACTTTCACTAGCTGCCTCACATGGTCTTCTCGTTCATCAAATGGATGTTAAGACTGCTTTCCTAAATGGAGAGTTGGATGAGGAAATTTATATGGAACAGCCAGATGGGTTTGTAATAGATGGTCAGGAAGGGAAAGTGTGCAAGTTGCTAAAGTCTTTGTATGGACTCAAGCAAGCACCCAAACAGTGGCATGAGAAGTTCGAAAGAACTTTAACAGTTGCAGGCTTTGTTGTGAACGAAGCTGATAAATGTGTGTACTATCGCCATGGTGGGGGCGAGGGAGTTATGCTTTGTTTGTATGTTGATGACATACTGATTTTCAGAACAAATCTGAATGTTATTAAGGAGGTCAAGGATTCCCTATCTCGCTGTTTTGAGATGAAGGATTTAGGAGTGACTGATGTTATTCTGAACATCAAGTTGTTGAGAGACGATGATGGTGGGATTATATTGCTTCAATCTCACTATGTGGAAAAAGATCTTGAGTCGCTTTTGCTATAGTGACTTCAAGCCCTCTCCAACACCATATGATTCTAGTGTTTTGCTTCGAAAGAATCGGAGAATTGCTAGAGACCAATATCGTTGTCGTTGAGAAACATCATAGAGGAGACGGCATCACTTTAGGTGCGATTATGTCCCTCAACAACGCTTCTTGTGCTTCGTCTCGGGTGGTGTCCATAGTTTCTACAATTTTTTACAACATGGCAATTATTATTCAAACATGACAGATATGGATATATTAGTGGCAAACGAGAACTAGCTAGCTAATCATAATAAGGAATCATATTAGTGGCCTCGATGCTGCTTCTCTAGGGTTTGGGGTGGCCTCGACAACGCTTCAAGGGTTAGGTGGCCTCGAGAACGCTTCAAGCTAGGAGGGGTAATATCGCCCCCACGTGTTGAAGCTATCGGGAGGGGTCGGCGTTGAACACTACATCTATGTCCCACAAGTGACGTGGGCATCGACGCTCATGTAGGGTAGAGGGTCGTGGATCGGGCGGTCGAGGGTCAAGGGTGGAGGATCGCCGAGGGTCGGGAGGTTGCCTAGTGTCAAAGGATTCAACAAAACCATGTCTTCATCATTAAGTAGTAACAGGTGCATGATGGTGCAGAAGCTCTCAAAGTTGTTTTGGAGCGGAGTTGAGATAGGATAATTCACTTTCTGGTACAAAGTTCAGCAAGAACCTTCCGAATATCGTTATTTGAAAGCCCTTTGCTGAGATTCGTACAAAAAAGCAAATTATCCTATCCGGGACTCCATTCCAGAACAACTTTGGAGTACTTCGTACCATCATGCCATGGTTACTTCCGGCTAATGATGAAGCCATGGATTTCTTCAATACTTTGACACTATAGGAACCCTCGACCCTGAAACCTTCGACCCTTGACCCCTTAACGACCCTCGACCCTCTACCCTAGTTCCCGACCCTCGACCCTCGGCGATCCTCGACACCCTCGATACATATACAACGACGTTAATAAAAGAAGAGAAAAAAAAGAGGAGAAGAAGAAAGGAATAGAAGAGAAGAAGAAAAAATAGAATTTTCTTCTCCTCTTCTTTTTCTTCTTTTTTCCTCTTCTTATTTATTACTCCTCTTCTTCCTCTCCTATTCTTCTTCTTTCTTCCTCTTCTTATTTTCCTTTTTATTGAACATATCATCATATATATGGACATATATTTTCTTTGCATACGCATATGAACATACATACATACATTTTTCTTTCATATGAACATACATACATACATTTTCTTTGCATATGACCATACATACATTTTTCTTTGCATATGACCATTCATACATTTTCTTTGCATATGCTTTGCATATAAACATACATACATATGAACATACATACATACATATAAACATAACATACATACACAAAAAATTCTAAAAATCTGCCTAAAAAATCTAAAAATCTGCCTAATCATTTAATCATTTTGCATATGCTTTGCATATAAACATACATACATATGAACATACATACATACATATAAACATAACATACATACACAAAAAATCTAAAAATCTGCCTAAAAATCTAAAAATCTGCCTAATCATTTAATCATTTTGCATATGCTAGCTTTGCATATAAACATACATACATATGAACATACATACATACATATAAACATAACATACATACACAAAAAATTCTAAAAATCTGCCTAAAAAATCTAAAAATCTGCCTAAAAAAAGCATACATCATCCATCCATCCATATAATGAACATATAATCATCCATCCATCCATATAATCAACATATGCATATGAGGAGGAAAGGGGGGACAGGGAGAAAATGGGGTCGCCGGAGCCGGACGAACGGGGAGGAGGCGGCGTCGCCGAGGCGGCGGTGGGCGGGCGCCGGCGACGACGACAATGGTGGGGGCGGGCCGGGGCGCGGCCGTGCGTGCTTTCGGGACGGGCAGGCACGGGCGGCGGCCGGGCGGCGATAGGGCGCGTGCGGCGTGCTTTCGGGACGGGCAGGCGGGGGCGGCGGCCGAGGCGTGGGCTCGGGCGCGAGAGGGGCACGGGGCGGCGGCCGGCGTGGGCTGGGCGGCGGGGGCACGGGAGGCGGGATGGCGGCGTGGCGACGGCGACGAGGAGCGCCATGAGCGATTTGGGCAACTGGCGGGGGCAACTGGCTAGGGAGGCGAGGGAGATGTGAAATTTTCACAAGTCCTGCTTATATAGACGGCGCATTGGTCCCGGTTCGTGGCACCAACCGGGACCAATGCCCCCTTTAGTCCCGGTTGGTGCCACCAACCGGGACCAAAGGCCAATTTGCGGCAGCCCAATGGGCGGGAAGCGGCGCCCTTGGGACCCGGTGGGTGGCACCAACCGGGACTAAAGGGAGCATTAGTCCCGATTCGTGGCACCAACCGGGACCAATGCCTTTAGTCGGTTGGTGCCACCAACCGGGACCAAAGGCCTTCGCTGCCAGCGCCCAAAGTTTAGTCCCACCTCGCTAGTTGAGAGAGAGCTTTTGTTTATAAGGTGCGGTGCGGCTTCCCTCTCGAGCTCCTCTCTAAAGCAGGCTTTCGGGCCTAACTACGCAATCTGTGCTGTGGGCTTCTTTGGGCCTTCAGCGGGCACTGAATCACAGCCCATAGGGTTTCTAGTCGTATTCAGGCCGTGGGGGCCCAGTAGGTGGCACTTTTTTTGTTTTTTTGTTTTATTTGTTGCTTTATTTAGTTTATTTTGGTTTTGGTTTATTTTTCTTTTGGTCTTTTGTTTTATTTTTTTATTTTATTTTGCTTTTAGTTTTAGAAAAACTATAAACTTTCTGTTTGTGCCATTAGTTTTCAAATTTGAAAACTCTTTTTTTGGTTTCTTTGTTGCTTTATTTATTTTATTTTGTTTCTACTTACAACAAAATACTTATTGTTGCTATTTTTATTTTTTTCAGTTTTTGTTCTGTTTTACGCATTATTTAGTTTTTGTTGTTTTTGCTTTATTTTTTAATTCTTTTTGCTTTTAGTTTTAGAAAAATTATAAACTTTCTGTTAGTGCCATTAGTTTTCAAATTTGAAAACTCTTTTTTGTTTTCTTTGTTGCTTTATTTATTTTATTTTGTTTCTACTTACAACAAAATACTTATTGTTGCTATTTTTATTTTTTTTTCAGTTTTTTGTTATGTTTTCTGCATTATTTAGTTTTTGTTGTTTTTGCTTTATTTTTTTAATTCTTTTTGCTTTTAGTTTTAGAAAAATTATAAACTTTCTGTTAGTGAGATTAGTTTTCAAATTTGTAAACTCTTTTTTTGTTTTCTTTGTTACTTTATTTATTTTATTTTGTTTACGCTTACAACAAAGCGGTGTGTAGAGGGCGGGCTTATAAACGGTGTGGCGCCCTTGATTTGGCGAGGTTTTCAAATTCATAGTTTTCAAATGAACTCTGAAAAAGTTGGCATAGCATGTGCATGTACAAGACGGACAATGGTATCATACTCGTATGTTACAAAGTTGGCATGGTATCATCATAATAGTTGCGGGAGAAAGTCTTCACCTTTTCTTCCCTTGTGTCGTTTGCTTATTGCGCCGTAACCATGGATAATCTTCATCGTTTATCAGGATGCTTGGGTCAGCCTTGACTTTGAAGGGGGGAATTTCATGAAACTTTTCATACTCTTCAGACATGTCTGTCTTGCCCTCCACTCCTGTGGATGTCCCTTTTTCCTGAAAGAACTATGTGGCGCTTTGGCTCATTGTATGATGTATTCGCTTCCTTATCTTTTCTTTTCCTCGGTCTGGTAGACATGTCCTTCACATAGATAACCTGTGCCACATCATTGGCTAGGACGAACGGTTCGTCAGTGTACCCAAGATTTTTCAGATCCTCTGTTGTCAGTCCGTACTTTGGGTCTACCTGCACCCGCCTCTGACAGATTGACCCACTTGCACTTAAACAAAGGGACCTTAAAATCTACTCCGTAGTCAAGTTCCCATATGTCTACTATGTAACCATAATATGTGTCATTTCCTTGTCGGTTGCTGCATCAAAGCGGACACCGCTGTTTTGGTTGGTGCTCTTTTCATCTTGGTCAATCGTGTAAAATGTATTCCCATTTATCTCGTATCCTTTCCAAATCATTACCGTCGAAGATGGTCCCCTGGACAACAAGTACAGCTCATCACAAACAGTGATGTCACCTATGAGAAGTGTTTCCAACCAACTGCTGAAAGTCCTGATGTGTTCACATGTAATCCAATCGTCGCACTGCTCCGGGTGTTTGGAGCGCATCTGTATTTGTGTTCGACATACAGGGTCACCAAGGTAGAGTTACGTAGAAGCTGTAGTGTGCTTGAGACCAAGAATATCCGTCCCTGCATATTATTGAGTCTCTTCCAAGCGTGCCTTTTCGGTCAGTCTCCCCTCATACCGCGATTTAGGGAGACCTATCTTCTTAAGGCCAGGAATGAAGTCAACACAAAACCCGATGACATCCTCTGTTTGATGGCCCATGGAGATGCTTCCTTCGGCCTAAGCGCGATTCTGAACATATTTCTTTAGGACTCCCATGAACCTCTCAAAGGGGTACATATTGTGTAGAAATACGGGCCCCAGAATGACAATCTCGTCGACTAGATGAACTAGGACGTGCGTCATGATATTGAAGAAGGATGGTGGGAACACCAGCTCGAAGGACATTGCACCACATCACTCCTTAGCGTTGGTACGATTTCTGGATCGATCACCTTCTGAGATATTGCATTGAGGAATGCACATAGCTTCACAATGGCTAATCGGACGTTTTCGGTGAAGCCCCCTCAATGCAACCGGAAGCGATTGCGTCATAATCACGTGGCAGTCATGAGACTTTAGGTTACGGAACTTTTTCTACGGCATATTTATTATTCCCTTTATATTCGACGAGAAGCGGTCGGGACCTTCATCTTGAGCAGGCATTGAAAGAATATTTCTTTCTCTTCTTTCGAAGAGCGTGGCTGGCGGGACCTTCATACTTGCTTCGGAGGCATGCCCTCTTTTTCGTGCAAGCGTTGCAGGTCCTCTCGTGCCTCGGTGTATCTTTTGTCTTCCCATACACGCCCAAGAAGCCTAGCAGGTTCACGCAAAGGTTCTTAAATCACGTGCATCACGTCGATCGAAGAGCGGACCTCTAGGTCTTTCCGATGAGGGTAGGTCCCAAAATATAGATTTCTTCTTCCACATGGGTGCGTGATTCTCAGCGTCATTCGGAACAGCTAGTCCGCCGGGACCCTTTCCAAAGATTACGTGTAAATCATTGACCATAGCAAGTACGTGATCACCGGTACGCATGGCGGGCTTCTTCTGGTGATCTGCCTCGCCTTTGAAATGCTTGCCTTTCTTTCGACATTGATGGTTGATCGGAAGAAATCGACGATGGCCTGTACACATTCTTCCTGCAGCTTCCCAGGTATATACTATCGGTGTCAAGTAAACAGTGCGTGCATGCGTGGTATCCCTTGTTTGTCTGTCCTGAAATGTTACTGAGAGCGGGCCAATCGTTGATGGTCACGAACAGCAACGCCTTTAGGTCAAATTACTCCTTTTTGTGCTCATCCCACGTACGTACACCGTTTCAATTCCACAGCTGTAAAAGTTCTTCAACTAATGGCCTTAGGTACACATCAATGTCGTTGCCGGGTTGCTTAGGGCCTTGGATGAGAACTGGCATCATAATGAACTTCCGCTTCATGCACATCCAAGGAGGAAGGTTATACATACATAGAGTCACGGGCCAGGTGTTGTGATTGCTGCTCTGCTCCCGAAAGGATTAATGCCATCCGGCGCTTAAAGCAAACCATACGTTCCTTGGGTCCTTTGCAAACTCATCCCGATTACTTTCTCTCGATTTTTCTCCACTGCGACCCGTCGCGGGTGCTCTCAACTTCCGTCTTTCTTACGGTCCTCACCGTGCCATCGCATCAACTTGGCATGCTCTCCGTTTACGAGCAGACGTTTCAACCGTGGTATTATAGGAGCATACCACATCACCTTCGTGAGGAACCCTCTTCACAGGAGGCTCGCCGTCAACATCACGAGGTCATCTCGTGCGATCTTATACCGCAATGCACCGCATACCGGGCATGCGTTCAGATCCTTGTAGGCACCACGGTAGAGGATGCAATCATTAGGGCATGCATGTATCTTCTCCACCTCCAATCCTAGAGGGCATCGACCTTCTTTGCTGCGTATGTCTTGTCGGGCAATTCGTTATCCTTTGGAAGCTTCTTCTTCATTATTTTCGGTAGCTTCTCAAATCCTTTATCGAGCCTGACATTCTCTGCCTTCCACTTGCAGCAATTCGATGCAGTACCGAGCTTTGTGTTGCCATCTTCGCAATTGGGGTACAACCCTTTTTGTGATCCTCTAACATGCGATCGAACTTCAGCTTCTCCTTTTGACTTTCGCATTGTGTCCTTGCATCGACAATGACCGGCGGCGATCATCATCATCGGGCACATCGTCTGGTTCCTCTTGATCTTCAGCAGCTTCGCCCGTTCCAGCACCATCGTGCACATCGTCTGCAGTGCATCTTGATGTTCGATAGCATCACCGTATTCAGGGGGCACATAGTTGTCATCGTACTCTTCTTCCTCGCCGTCTTCCATCATAACCCCTATTTCTCCGTGCCTCGTCCAAACATTATAGTGTGGCATGAAACCCTTGTAAAGCAGGTGGGTGTGAAGGATTTTCCGGTCTGAGTAAGACTTCGTATTACCACATATAGGGAATGGACAACACATAAAACCATTCTGCTTGTTTGCCTCAGCCACTTCGAGAAAATCATGCACGCCCTTAATGTACTCGGAGGTGTGTCTATCACCATACATCCATTGCCGGTTCATCTGCGTGCATTATATATAATTAAGTGTGTCAAAAATCATTACAGAACATCATGAATAGATAATTAAGTGACCAAATTAATAGAAGTTCATCATCACATAAAAACCAAAGTACTTACATAGTTCTCATCTAACAACATAAAGCTCTGCAGAGCATCTAAATTAATTAAACCATACATTGAAACTATGTAAAACATTTCAATGCGAAAACAAATGCGATTATAATCGCAACCAAGGTAACAACTGATCCAACGGCATAATGATACCAAGCCTCGGTATGAATGGCATATTTTCTAATCTTTCTCATCTTCAAGCGCATTGCATCCATCTTGATCTTGTGATCATCGACGACATCCGCAACATGCAACTCCAATATCATCTTCTCCTCCTCAAGTTTTTTATTTTTTCCTTCAAGAAATTGTTTTGTTCTTCAACTAAATTTAACCTCTCGACAATAGGGTCAGTTGGAATTTCGGTTCAACAACCTCCTAGATAAATAAAATCTATGTCACGTTGGTCGGCATAATTTTCATAAACAATAAATGAACCAATAGTTATGAAAAGATAATATATACCACATCCGAATCATAGATGTGACGAGGGCCGACGGGAGGATACCAAAACCATCGCACTATATAAGATGCAATAATAAAAGTAAGAAAATAATACAAGTATCTATCTAAACAAACAAGTAATAATATTTTTCCTTTCGGAAAGAAGATAAGAACAAGAGGCTCACCACGGTGGTGCCGGCGATGAGATCGGCGGGTGATCGACGGCGATGAAGACGGGACGGGCGTGACGGACCGCTAAACCTAGATAAATATTGAGGAAAATGGAGCTTGGCGGTCGAGCTTGGAGAGGAGAAACCTTAAGTAGTGTGGCTCGGGCATTCCATCGAACACCTTGTGTGCATAGGAGGTGAGCTAGAGCACCACCAAGCCCTCTCCCCTCGGCCGGAAAAAAGCAGGCGGTGTGCTCTGCTCTCTTCTTGTGAGGGGCTATATAGGCAGCACCATTAGTCCCGGTTGGTGGCTTGAACCGGGACTAAAGGGAAGCCTTTGGTCCCAGTTCATGCCACCAACCGGGACCAATAGTGGTGGGCAGAGGCAGGACCATTGGTCCCGGTTCGTCCCCACCAACCGGGACCAAAAGGTCCGGACGAACCGGGACCAATGGCCCACGTGGCCCGGCCGGCCCCCTGGGCTCACGAACCGGGGCAAATAGCTCCATTGGTCCCGGTTCTGGATTGAACCGGGACTAATGGGCTAAACTGGCCTGGACGAAAGCCCCCTTTTCTACTAGTGACTGTATTCAAAAGAAAAACAACTCCTCTCCTCTTTCCTTAGAAAAAAAGAACAACTCCTCTCCTCTGTCATATCAAATGCCACACAATACTAACTATGAGCATCTCCAGCCGTTCGGCCACCCAAGGCACCGAAAAAGAGCGTCCTGGGGGTGCGCCGGCGATAAAATCCGTCTTTGGGGCAGTCGCCTCAGCGCCGAAATTCAGCCCGACTTCGGCCCAAATATGTCCAGAAACGACCCGATAACTGCGTGAATCGGCCCATATTCGGCCCGGTTCGGCGGGTTTCGGCGTGAATTTTCGCAAAAAAATAAAAATCAATTAGCTCCTCACATAGTTCGGCGTGTTTTCGGCTTGTTTCATCACATAAATCAAATAGTTCACTACAAATTATATCGTTTAACAAATAAAAACTTAAGTTTTATCTCCATTCCCGGCCTCGCCCTTGAGCCTCTATAGGTGCTCCACCAGATCGTGTTGCGGTTCTTGAAGCACCCGTGGTTCTCGGATCTCCTGACGCATATTGAGGTAGTCGGTCCAGTTTGCCGGTATCTAGTGATCAACTTGGGCAAAAGGACCCTGCAAGTAATATGGTTCAGTGTCACACTGGCTCTTCCTGTCTCAATGATCATGTTGTGCAAGATGACACAGCAAGTCATGATTTCCCACATTTGATCTTTCGACCAGGTCTGAGCAGGGTACCAGACAACAGTAAATCGAGATTGAAGCACAGCAAATGCCGCTCGACATCCTTCCCGCAAGCCTCCACGAGTCTTTGCAAACCCGGTCGTTCTTGCCTCCACGGCACATGGTTTGAGATGGTCTTCACAAATCTCGACCATCTCAGGTAGATGCCATCAGCTAGATAGTACCCCTTGTTGTACTGCCGCCCATTGACCTCGAAGTTCACCGGAGGAGAATGACCTTCAACAAGCTTGGCAAAGACCAGGGAGCACTGCAGGACGTTGATGTCATTGTGAGTTCCTGGCAACCCAAAGAAAGAGTGCCAAATCTAGAGGTCCTGTGTAGCCACTGCCTCAAGCACCACACTGCAACCGCCTTTGTACAACCCCTGCCAGGCAAATGGATAGTTCTTCCATTTCCAATGCATACAGTCGATGCTTCCAAACATCCCAGGAAATCCTCTTACTTCATTCTGTGCTAGGATCCGAGCAGTGTCTTCCGCATTGGGTGTTCGCAAGTACTGCGGTCCAAACACTGCCACCACTACCCTGCAGAACTTGTAGAAACACTCAATGGTGGTGGACTCGGTCATGCGCCCATAGTCGTCGAGTGAATCACCGGGAGCTCCGTATGCAAGCATCTTCATAGCTGTCGTGCACTTCACGGATCGAGGTGAATCCAAATGTGCGGTGCAATCCTTCTTGCACTTGAAGTAGTTGTCGAACTCCCGGATGGAATTCACAATCCGGAGGAAAAGCTTTCGCCTCATACGATAACGACGCTGAAATGTTTTCTCACCATGCAATGGAGCGTCAGCGAAGTAGTCCGAGTAGAGCATGCAGTAGCCTTCCAGACGATGCCGGTTCTTTGCTTTCACCCGCCCAAGCGCCGAGCCACCTCGCCGCGGCTTCTCACTACTCGCGAGTAGGCCGGCGAGGGCGGCGAGCACCATGAGATGCTCCTGCTCCTGGACGTCGACTTCGGCTTCCTCATCCAGCAACGCCGCGAGCGCCTCCTCATCTTCGGAGTCCATCGCCGGGCTGGGCAATTCACCGAACACCTTGTGGGCGAGGTGGGCACAAGCCTGCCGGCTTACAGGTCCTGCGCGGCCGGAGCGCCGGAAAAGGTGTCGGGGCGGCGACAAAGAGGCTGCCTCGACGACGCTGGAGACGGTCTACCTATCTGCGGCGGGCGGTGGTCGGCGCCGGATCGGCAGGTGGTGCAGGTGGCGGCGGCGCTGGGGGCAGGAGGGCGAATCTGGGCCGGTGGATTGACTTTTCGCCTGTCAATGTGGCCCTAGAAACACTTTTCGCTTGCGTCGGAGCCCCCGAGCGCCCCTTGGTGCGTCCGGTTCGGCTTGCGAGCGCCGGGCGCAAAAATAGTGTGAGCCAGCGAAATTCAGCGTCCTAGTGGCGCGACTGGGCCCTTTTTTTGGCGCCGGTGCAAATAAATCGCCTGAGGAGGTCTTCCTGGGACGCGGCTGGAGATCCTCTAAGCAACTTACGAGCTGACTTCTTTTTTGAGCTAACTCACGTGCTGACTAATTAAGGTCAACTCCATATTCGTGCCACTGATCCGTATACGGCACCAGCCAGAACGAGAGAAAATGGTCCAAATTTTTCACCACATCTCCCTGCTGGCGATGGCCCCGACGTTGGACAGTGAGCCGATCAACGAAAACTGCACAGCGTGCGCACAGTCGCACACAAGAAGCTAGCTAGCACTTCCTCCGTCTCATGATATAAGAGCATTTTGACACTAGTTTAGTGTCAAAAACGCTCTTATATTATAAGATGGAGGGAATAGCATTTCAGGCCTGGGAGATGGCCGAGAGGCTAGAGGCCGTGGATCATGGGTTCATGGCGTCCTAGGCAGCGAGAAGTCATACACCAACTTTAACCTTTATTCTCTCCTTATTTAATGGATAAGGCAAATTTTATGCCTCTGTTTTGAAAAGAAAAAAAGCGGGTGATTGAACCTGCTGTACTCATAGGGAGGAGGCTAACAAAATAGACAGAGCGGACCATGCATGCATACACGAGGTTAGCTAAAGTTATTCCAAACCCATGGTTCAAGTAAGAGTAGCTTTATTAGCTGCATTATTCCAAGCCCATCGTCTAAGCAAGAGGAAGACCTTTAGCTGAAAGGAAGTCCCAGACAGACATGCTTGCAGCGTCCATCGTCTTCCTCCTCCATTGTCTCCTGCCTGCCTGAAGCAAAGCAGAGGAGCCAAGCCTAAGAAGAAGAAGAAGAAGAAGAAGAATTCTTCCTGGTACATACGTACGTACGTGGCTACATAAAACAAACAAACTTGTACGCAGTTGTTGTTTTATGCTTATTAATTTTGGTCCTAAACTAACTCACAGGCGCGGTGATATTGTTATGCTAGTTATGTTTTGTTCGGGAGTTTTTTTTACCTGCGTGCCCCTGTCTGTCCTGGTACTAGCAAATGTTGTTTCCAACGTAGTAGCATTGGACAAATTGCTGTACAAGTAGTAGTACAAAGTTAGATATGAACCTAGCTCACAGCTGGGATGCAATTCTCTGCACACGTTGATTTATGCAAACACAAAGCCCTTCTCTAGCAACAAGAAAGCATGACGAGTAGCTATCAAGTTTGTCTAGTGTTCATTCTAATTACTACTTTGTCTCGCTAGAACGAATATGAGCTCATCTCAAGTTTACTGGCAACTAAATATAGCAGCAGTATTGTAGTCCACCTTACATTTGTGCATTGAATTTGCTCTATTTTTCACACGGCAACGGATGCATGTTTTTTGCATCAAAATTATTAAAGCCGATATACAATGCTCAGTCATGTACATTTTTGTGTTTTTTTTTGGAAACTGTTGAAAGAATACATTTTGTTTACGTCAGGAGCAAGTGCTCCTGAGCTCACTTTGGTACATTGGTGGCCTTACTATAGCTACATATATGTTTATTTCAGGGTGGATTATGGGTGGCGGTGGAGAAAGAGGCATGAAGCAACCTTTAGGCAATCCGAGTGAGTTGTGGAAGAGCCCTAGGGGAACAGTGATTCGTATTGAGGTGCTTGCATTGGTGGCCATTGCCCTCTCCTTCTTCTTTGTGGCTTTTGGGTCCAGCCGCCGCTGGTCCAACCGCTGGATCATTCAAAAAGGTGTCCTGGCTGCAAATGCATTATCTTTGTCCCTTGGAACATACAGCATTGGTTTGATGCAATCCTCGCCGGTGAAGAGTGAGATGTACCCCATCTGGGCCGTATCCTTGCTCACCCTCTTTGGCAGCATTGACTCAATCAGCGGGTACAGTCTTGACCACAACAGCCAGTTCCTGAAGCTGCTATACCAGCTATGCCTCTACTGTGGATATGTCCTCCTAATTGGTATCTCCACCATCTCCAGTGATGTAGGTAACATTGCAATCGGTGTTCTGTGTGCCATCACTTTCATTAAGGGCTTTCACAGATCACTAGCAAGTGTGTTGCCGAGCAGATTGCGGAATGTGAATAAATTGATTGCTGATTACATGGAATATCGGTTTTCACAACTGAATGGTCCTGATGATGTCATCATGAGAGATTACCCTAAGTACGTGGTCGACTGGCCCCTAGACAAGGCCGAGTCTGACCATTTCAAAAAAAGAAACAACATATTGGAGGGTAGTGAAGTCATCACCATGAACCAGATATGGCATTGCGCCCTCGGTTCACCAGGATCAAATGCCAGTTCTTACAAGGATGTTTGCCTCTCCTTCTCTTTATGCCATTTGTTGCAAAGACGCTTTCTTCGGGTTCAAATGTGCTGAGTCCGGCTTTGGTGAGGCCCTAGATTTTGTCAACAGAGGTTTGTTTGTACAAAGGGGTGATGGTACTGTCGACTGCGAGAGAGCTTTTAAGGTCATCGAGGTTGAGTTGACTTTTCTCTATGATATTATTTTCACCAACAATGCCTTCCTTCATTACTATGAATCAAAAGTTGCTACAATTTGGACATTTGCCTCAATCACCGGCATAATTTTTGTGGGAGTTGTGACTGTCATGCCTGGGACAAGGAGAACACATATTTCTGGCGGCACTATTGTTGTGACTACCACACCGTATGACCTTGTTATCACACTAGTAATATTGGTCTCCATTGCTTTGCTCCAAGTGATGCAGTTGGTACGGTGTTGGACATCCAACTGGGCTAGAGTTGCCCTTGTGTGTCAGTCTATCAGAAATGGAGACGGGGATGGAGAATGAGGTTACAAGCATTTATGTGCAGGATTACTTTGTTCGACGGTTATGTCTGGCAGAATAAGCTTGGGCAATATTCATTTGTTGAATCAATCGACACAAGAGAGTGTGTGCTATCCAAGTGCGTGGAACGTACATTCACGGAATGCATCACTTTTGCAAGGATGTTTGGGTTGCGGTACATCGAACAAGTTTATGAGGAAATGTTTGGTGGTCCTACGGGATTAAATCATGTTGTGTTGACCACACATGTGAAGGAAGCCATTGTTGACTCTTATATGCGCATTTGTGTTACGTACAATGATTCTGAACCAACTATAGTTACTTGGTCTTTTGACATAATTGGTCTCTCTTCAGACGGAACATATGGACCGAGAACTGTTATGGCTTGGCACATTGCGACTTGTTACCTGGAAATTGGGCAGTCCAAGAACAAGAAGTGGCTTGAAGAGCACTCTGTAGAAGAGAGAATGGAGCTAGCAGTGTATTTTGATGTTGCCACAACGCTGTCTAAATACTATGCATATTTGATTGTCTCCGCGCCAGAGTTGCTTCCTCCGAACCCCTATGAAATGAAATCTGTTAACAATGCAGCTGCACGAGAAGCGAGGCGATTACTGCATGGGGCGAAAGACAAATATGAGGCAATGAGACTTCTAGACTTAACAACGGTGAATGGGGATGAAGGAGAATCAGTTTTTCGGATGGGCGTGGATCTAGGGAGGCGTCTCGAAAACCGGCCCGTGTTTGTTCTGTGGAAGGAGCTGGCGGAATTCTGGGCCGACAGGTTGATTTATGCCGTGCATCGTCCGACAATGTGAAGGAGCACATTGAACGTCTCTCGCGGGTGGTGAGTTCATCACCCATCTCTTGGCTCTGCTGTTTCATGCCGGCCGAGTCGATATCGACGAGTCATCAGAAAGTGATTAATTACTTAATTATTTAAGTCTCATGTAGCGAACTACTATGCCTGCCTCATACTTATATCTGTGTAGTTTGATGTGCAAAAATTACTTCCTTCGTTCTAAATTAAATGACTCAACTTTATACTAACTTTGTACTAAAGGAGTAGTATATTTCGGTGGTGGCAAACTCTAGCTTATTCACGTGACTTCTCTTGGAACCACCAAATTTAATTTATGTGCACCGCTGGTGGATAGATTGCTTAGATCGTAGTATCATGCAATGTAATGCAGCCTGGGGTTATACCGAGTACCCATGGATATTGTGAGCGAAAAGTTTTTTTCCCTCTAGCTAGGGTTTCCTTCTCCCGGTAGTGATCTCACGCCGGCCGTCAGTATTCACCTTCCCTCCTCCGATCTCTCCTGTAGGGCGGATTTGAGTCGATCAAGGGGAGTTCCCATCACTCCCTGGCCTTGATTCACCTCCTCGCAGGGGAAGGAGAGCTAGGGTTAGTTCACAAGGCCCGATTGTTTTCAATCACGGGCTAGGGGTTCAAGTGTTTGCGGCGATGGGATCAAGGACCAACGAGGCTTCTGGTTCCAGCTCCGCGTCAGATGTGGAGAAGATGATGGCTGAGTTGGGGCTCCATGAGGAAGACCTCGATGATGTCGTCTTTGACGAAAAAGATGTGCTGGAATTTTTGTCTATTTGGGCCTAGCCCAATAGCAGTTTCAGAAATTTCTAATAAATCCTAGAGGCCCACGCAGCTCATTACGTGCAAGGCAAGAGGTGGCACTAAAGTTTAGTCCCACATTGCTAGTTTAGAGGGAGTTGGACCTCTTTATAAGGGAGGCTCCTTCCCCACTTGTATGAGCATAAGAACAAGAGGGACATCCACGCGCGCTCCTCCTCCGCCGCCCGCCACAAGTTCATGAGCACTGCGCTGCTGTTACGTTCTTCCTCATCCCGGCTTGCGGCGTGCACCGCTGGTCGGGACAGTAGTCCTCCGGAACCGCACCTTTTGAGTCCTGTACGGGAGAAGGGTGATAAGGTTTTTGGGGAACGCTCTGCGCGACTACTGACTTCTTCGTCACAGACGCCCCGGACTCCAACGACTACTTCCCTGACGTCGACAACCTCCTCGACGACATGGAGGACTCCGACCCCAAGTCCAGTGCCTCTGCTCCTGCTGCTGTCACGTACGTGTCTCCCCCCTGTCTATTAGAGGTTCTGCTACAGTTCCTGGTTCTAGTATTTGCCCTAGATATGTTAGACTCTATTTCATATGTGCAACCTGCTATACTGTCTGCTCTAGATATGTTTAGTTATGATTCATATATGAACATGCTGTTTGCCTTCTCTTTGTTAAATCGCATGGCTTATTTTATCACTGCTATACTAGCCATGTTTTATCTACTATTTCTGTTAATAAAATCATTCGGTAAATTGCTCATATTTCCAACAATCCAAAAACCTTATAATAGGCAATTTACCCCAAGTGGTTTTGCTGCTTCCATGAGACCTCCTATGTTTGAGGGTATCCACTATAAGAGGTGGCGCGTGAGAGCAGTCTTATGGTTTCAAACCATGAGTTGCTATGATGCCACTCTTGGCAAACCTGAAGGAGAGCAAGATGCCCAGCAGGCACAAGCTTTTCAGAAAATGGATACCTTGTTTAAGGTTGCGCTCTTGAGTGTTCTTGGTGAGAACATAGTTGATGCTTATGCGTCAATTGATAATGGAAAAGATATGTGGAACGCACTCGAGGCCAAGTTTGGGGTCTCGGATGCCGGCACTGAGCTGTACATCATGGAGCAATTCTATTATTACAGGATGGTGAAGAGCGCTCCGTGGTTGAGCGGGCTCATGAGATCTGATCATTTGCTAGAGAACTTGAGCACTTCAATTGCATGCTACCGGACAAGTTTGTTGCCAGGGGTATCATCACTAAGCTTCCTCCTTCATGGAGGAACTTTGCTACCCATCAAGCATAAGAGACAGGAGTTTTTCGTTCGAATATCATTGGTACTCTTGATGTGGAAGAAAAGGCGAGAGCAAAGTACACACGTGCTCAAGGTATTGAGGGAGGATCTAGTGCCAATGTGGTACAGAAGAAGAACTTCCAGCCCCACAAGTTCAAGAACAAGGGCAAGTTTGATGGTAAAGCAAAGTTTGATGGCTGAAGAATGTACATTATGTCCCCTCCGTCAATAAAAATCTTGTTAGCGGATCTCTTCTGTGTAGAGATGGCTACAAGCTTGTCTTTGAGTCGAATAAATTTGTAATATCCAAGTATGGAACCTTTGTTGGTAAAGGCTATGAGTCAGGAGGCCTGTTTCGTTTATCTTTATCAGACGTTTGCAATAAAGTTGTTAATCATATTTGCAACAATAGTGAATCAAATATGTGGCATTCACGTCTTTGTCATGTTAACTTTGGTTGCATGTCGCGACTAGCGAAGTTGAACTTAATCCCTAGTTTCACCATTGTCATGGGATCTAAGTGTCAAGTGTGTGTGCAAGCTAAGCAATCTCGTAAGTCTCACACTCATTGCCGGAAATGAGAAATCTTGCACCACTAGAGCTCATACATTCAGATCTATGTGAAATGAATGGCGTGTTGACAAAAGGTGGAAAGAAATATTTCATGACGTTAATTGATGACTCCACTAGATACCGCCGTGCGTATCTTCCAAAATCTAAGGATGAGGCTTTGAACTTTTTCAAGATCTATAAAGCTGAAGTGGAAAACCAACTTGATCAAAAAATCAAGAGGCTTAGGTCCGACCGTGGTGGAGAGTATTTTTCCAATGAATTTGATGCTTTTTGTGCAGAACATGGTATAATCCATGAGAGGACGCCTGCCTATTCACCTCAGTCAAATGGGGTGGCCGAAAGAAAGAACCGTACTCTAACTGATTTGGTTAACGCCATGTTAGACACATCGGGTCTCTCCAAGGCATGGTGGGGGGAGGCGATATTGACTGCATGTCATGTCCTAAACCGAGTTCCCACAAAGAACAAAGAGATAACTCCATTCGAGGAATAGGAGAAGAAAAGGTTAAAACTCTCTTATCTACGAACATGGGGTTGTTTGGCAAGAGTCAATGTTCCAATTCCAAAGAAGCGGAAGCTTGGACCAAAGACTGTGGACTTTGTTTTCCTGGGATATGCTTTTCATAGCATTGGCTATAGATTCTTGGTTGTAAAATCTGAGGTACCTGACATTCATGTCGGTACGATCATGGAGTCGAATGATGCGACTTTCTTTGAAGATATCTTTCCCATGAAGGATATGGCTACCTCGTCTAATCAGGAGATGCCTAGTTCATCGAATCAGGAACCAGTTACAAATATCAAACCTGCCATTTCGATGGAACACTTTGAAAGTCCTGTGGAGGAGAACAATGAAGTTCCTACTAGGAGCAAGAGATGAGGACTGCAAAGTCCTTTGGTGATGATTTTCTTGTGTGTCTCATAGATGACACTCCCAGCTCTATTTCAGAGGCCCGTGCATCCGAAGATGCTTACTACCGGAAGGAAGCAGTTCAGAAGCGAGATGGATTCCATCTTGGCGAATGAAACTTGGGAGATAACTGATCGTCCTTATGGGTGCAAACCTATAGGATGCAAATGGGTATTCAAGAAGAAGCTTAGGCCTGATGGTACTATCGAAAAGTACAAGGCTCGGCTCGTGGCTAAGGGTTATACCCAAAAGGAAGGTGAAGCCTTCTTTGATACTTACTCACCTATGGCTCGACTGACCACTATTCGAGTTCTACTTTCACTAGCTGCCTCACATGGTCTTCTCGTTCATCAAATGGATGTTAAGACTGCTTTCCTAAATGGAGAGTTGGATGAGGAAATTTATATGGAACAGCCAGATGGGTTTGTAATAGATGGTCAGGAAGGGAAAGTGTGCAAGTTGCTAAAGTCTTTGTATGGACTCAAGCAAGCACCCAAACAGTGGCATGAGAAGTTCGAAAGAACTTTAATGATTCTGCAGGCTTTGTTGTGAACAGAAGCTGATAAATGTGTGTACTATCGCCATGGTGGGGGCGTAGGGAGTTATGCTTTGTTTGTATGTTGATGACATACTGATTTTCAGAACAAATCTGAATGTTATTAAGGAGGTCAAGGATTCCCTATCTCGCTGTTTTGAGATGAAGGATTTAGGAGTGACTGATGTTATTCTGAACATCAAGTTGTTGAGAGACGATGATGGTGGGATTATATTGCTTCAATCTCACTATGTGGAAAAGATCTTGAGTCGCTTTGGCTATAGTGACTGCAAGCCCTCTCCAACACCATATGATGCTAGTGTGTTGCTTCGAAAGAATCGGAGAATTGCTAGAGACCAATATCGTTGTCGTTGAGAAACATCATCGAGGAGACGGCATCACTTTCGTGTACGATTATGTCCCTCAACAACGCTTCTTGTGCTTCGTCTCGGGTGGTGTCCATAGTTTCTACAATTTTTTTACAACATGGCAATTATTATTCAAACATGACAGATATGGATATATTAGTGGCAAACGTAGAACTAGCTAGCTAATCATAATAAGGAATCATATTAGTGGCCTCGATGCTGCTTCTCTAGGGTTTGGGGTGGCCTCGACAACGCTTCAAGGGTTAGGGGTGGCCTCGAGAACGCTTCAAGCTAGGAGGGGGTAATATCGCCCCCCCACGTGTTGAAGCTATCGGGAGGGGTCGGCGTTGAACACTACATCTATGTCCCACAAGTGACGTGGGCATCGACGCCATGTAGGGTAGAGGGTCGTGGATCGCCCGCGGTCGAGGGTCAAGGGGTGGAGGATCGCCGAGGGTCGGGAGGTTGCCTAGTGTCAAAGGATTCAACAAAACCATGTCTTCATCATTAGGCGAAAGTAACAGGTGCATGATGGTGAAGCTCTCCAAAGTTGTTTTGGAGCGGAGTCCCAGATAGGATAATTCACTTTACGGTACAAAGTTCAGCAAGAACCTTCCGAATATCGTTATTTGAAAGCCCTTTGCTGAGATTCGTACAAAAAGCAAATTATCCTATCCGGGACTCCATTCCGAACAACTTTGGAGTACTTCACCATCATGCCATGGTTACTTCCGGCTAATGATGAAGCCATGGATTTCTTCAATACTTTGACACTATAGGAACCTCGACCCTGAAACCTTCGACCCTTGACCCCTTAACGACCCTCGACCCTCTACCCTAGTTCCCGACCCTCGACCCCTCGGCGATCCTCGACACCCTCGATACATATACAACGACGCAATAAAAAGAAGAGAAAAAAAAAGAGGAGAAGAAGAAAGGAATAGAAGAGAAGAAGAAAAAATAGAATTTTCTTCTCCTCTTCTTTTTCTTCTTTTTTCCTCTTCTTATTTATTACTCCTCTTCTTCCTCTCCTCTTCTTCTTCTTTCTTCCTCTTCTTATTTTCCTTTTTATTGAACATATCATCATATATATGGACATATATTTTCTTTGCATATGCATATGAACATACATACATACATTTTTCTTTCATATGAACATACATACATACATTTTCTTTGCATATGACCATACATACATTTTTCTTTGCATATGACCATTCATACATTTTCTTTGCATATGCTTTGCATATAAACATACATACATATGAACATACATACATACATATAAACATAACATACATACACAAAAAATTCTAAAATCTGCCTAAAAAATCTAAAAATCTGCCTAATCATTTAATCATTTTGCATATGCTTTGCATATAAACATACATACATATGAACATACATACATACATATAAACATAACATACATACACAAAAAATTCTAAAAATCTGCCTAAAAAATCTAAAAATCTGCCTAATCATTTAATCATTTTGCATATGCTAGCTTTGCATATAAACATACATACATACATATAAACATAACATACATACACAAAAAATTCTAAAAATCTGCCTAAAAAATCTAAAAATCTGCCTAATCATTTAATCATTTTGCATATGCTAGCTTTGCATATAAACATACATACATATGAACATACATACATACATATAAACATAACATACATACACAAAAAATTCTAAAAATCTGCCTAAAAAAATCTAAAAATCTGCCTAAAAAAAGCATACATCATCCATCCATCCATATAATGAACATATAATCATCCATCCATCCATATAATCAACATATGCATATGAGGAGGAAAGGGGGGACAGGGAGAAAATGGGGTCGCCGGAGCCGGACCAAACGGGGAGGAGGGGCGGCGTCGAGGCAGGCGGTGGGGCGGGCGCCCGGCGACGACAATGGTGGGGCGGGCGGGCGCAGGGCGGCGGCCGTGCGTGTTCGGGACGGGCAGGGCACGGCGGCGGCGGCGTGGGGCGCAGGGCGGCCGTGCGTGCTTTCGGGACGGGCAGGGCACGGGCGGCGGCGGCGTGGGCTCGGCGCGGAGCGAGGCACGGGCGGCGGCCGGGCGTGGGCTCGGGCGCTGGGCAGGCACGGGAGACGGGATGGCGGCCGGCGGCGGCGACGTCGACGAGGAGCGCGCGAGGAGCAGCCTGGCGGCGGGGGCAACTGGCTAGGGAGGCGAGGGAGATGTGAAATTTTCACAAGTCCTGCTTATATAGACGGCGCATTGGTCCCGGTTCGTGGCACGAACCGGGACTAATGCCCCCCTTTAGTCCCGGTTGGTGCCACCAACCGGGACCAAAGGCCAATTTTCGGCAGCCCAAAGGGCGGGAAGCGGCGCTTTGGTCGGCAGTGGCACCAACCGGGACTAAAGGGAGCATTAGTCCCGGTTCGTGGCACCAACCGGGACCAATGCCCCCTTTAGTCCCGGTTGGTGCCACCAACCGGGACCAAAGGCCTTCTGCTGCCCCGCGCCCAAAGTTTAGTCCCACCTCGCTAGTTGAGAGAGAGCCGCACTGTTTATAAGGTGCGGTGCGGCTTCCTCTCGAGCTCCTCTCTAAAGCAGGCTTTCGGCCTAACTCGCAATCTGTGCTGTGGGCTTACTTGGGCCTTCAGCGGGCCTGAATCTCGGCCCATAGGGTTTCTAGTCGTATTCAGGCCGTGGGGGCCCGAGGGTGGCACTTTTTTTGTTTTTTTTTTTTTTTGTTGCTTTATTTAGTTTATTTTGGTTTTGGTTTATTTTTCTTTTGGTCTTTTGCTTTATTTTTTTATTTTATTTTGCTTTTAGTTTTAGAAAAATTATAAACTTTCTGTTTGTGCCATTAGTTTTCAAATTTGAAAACTCTTTTTTTGATTTCTTTGTTGCTTTATTTATTTTATTTTGTTTCTACTTACAACAAAATACTTATTGTTGCTATTTTTATTTTTTTCAGTTTTTTGTTCTGTTTTCTGCATTATTTAGTTTTTGTTGTTTTTTGCTTTATTTTTTAATTCTTTTTGCTTTTAGTTTTAGAAAAATTATAAACTTTCTGTTAGTGCCATTAGTTTTCAAATTTGAAAACTCTTTTTGTTTTCTTTGTTGCTTTATTTATTTTATTTTGTTTCTACTTACAACAAAATACTTATTGTTGCTATTTTTATTTTTTTCAGTTTTTGTTATGTTTTCTGCATTATTTAGTTTTTGTTGTTTTTGCTTTATTTTTTAATTCTTTTTGCTTTTAGTTTTAGAAAAATTATAAACTTTCTGTTAGTGAGATTAGTTTTCAAATTTGAAAACACTTTTTTTGTTTTCTTTGTTACTTTATTTATTTTATTTTGTTTCTGCTTACAACAAAACGGTGTGTAGAGGGACGGGCTTATAAACCGGTGTGAGCGCCCTTGATTTGGCGAGGTTTTCAAATTCATAGTTTTCAAATGAACTCTGAAAAAGTTGGCATAGCATGTGCATGTACAAGACGGACAATGGTATCATACTCGTCTGTTACAAAGTTGACATGGTATCATCATAATAATTGCGGGAGAAAGTCTTCACCTTTTCTTCCCTTGTGTCGTTTGCTTATTGCGGTAACCATGGATAATCTTCATCGTTTATCAGGATGCTTGGGTCAGCCTTGACTTTGAAGGGGAATTTCATGAAACTTTTCATACTCTTGAGACATGTCTGTCTTGCCCTCCACTCCTGTGGATGTCCCTTTTCTGAAAGAACTATGTGGCGCTTTGGCTCATTGTATGATGTATTCGTTTCCTTATCTTTTCTTTTCCTCGGTCTGGTAGATATGTCCTTCACATAGATAACCTGTGCCACATCATTGGCTAGGACGAACGGTTCGTCGGTGTACCCAAGATTTTTCAGATCCACTGTTGTCATTCCGTACTATGGGTCTACCTGTACTCGCCTCTGACAGATTGACCCACTTGCACTTAAACAAAGGGACCTTAAAATCTACTCCGTAGTCAAGTTCCCATATGTCTACTATGTAACCATAATATGTGTCATTTCCCTTGTCGGTTGCTGCATCAAAGCGGACACCGCTGTTTTGGTTGGTGCTCTTTTCATCTTGGTCAATCGTGTAAAATGTATTCCCATTTATCTCGTATCCTTTCCAAATCATTACAGTCGAAGATGGTCCTCGGACAACAAGTACAGCTCATCACAAACAGTGATGTCACCTCACGAGACGTGTTTCCAACCAACTGCTGAAAGTCTGATGTGTTCACATGTAATCCCGTCGTCAGACCGCTCCGGGTGTTTGGAGCGCGCATCTTGTATTTGTGTTCGACATACAGGGGTCACCAAGGTAGAGTTACGTAGAACTGTGTAGTGTGCTTGAGACCAAGAATATCCGTCCTGCATATTATTGAGTCTCTTCCAAGCGTGCCTTTTCGGTCAGTCTCCCCTCATACCGCTGATTTAGGGAGACCTATCTTCTTAAGGCCAGGAATGAAGTCAACAAAAACCCGTTGAGATCCTGTGTTTGATGGCCCTTGGAGATGCTTCCTTCTGTCCTAGCGCGGTTCCGAACATTTTTCTTTTGGACTCCCATGAACCTCTCAAAGGGGTACATATTGTGTAGAAATACGGGCCCCGTAATGACAATCTCGTCGACTAGATGAACTAGGACGCGCGTCATGATATTGAAGAAGGATGGTGGGAACACCAGCTCGAACCCGACAAGACATTGCGCCACATCACTCCTTAGCGTTGGTACGATTTCTGGATCGATCACCTTCCGAGATATTGCATTGAGGAATGCACATAGCTTCACAATGGCTAATCGGACGTTTTCCGGTAGAAGCCCCTCAATGCAACCGGAAGCAGCTTGCGTCATAATCACGTGGCAGTCATGAGACTTTAGGTTACGGAACTTTTCTCCGGCATATTTATTATTCCCTTTATATTCGACGAGAAGCGGTCGGGACCTTCATATCGAGCAGGCATTGAAAGAATATTTCTTTCTCTTCTTTCGTAAGAGCGTAGCTGGCGGGACCTTCATATCGCTTCGGAGGCATGCCCTCTTTTTTCGCAAGCGTTGCAGGTCCTCTCGTGCCTCGGTGTATCTTTTGTCTTCCCATACACGCCCAAGAAGCCTAGCAGGTTCACGCAAAGGTTCTTCGTCACGTGCATCACGTCGATCAAGAGCGGACCTCTAGGTCTTTCCATGAGGGTAGGTCCCAAAATATAGATTTCTTCTTCCACATGAGTGCGTGTCCCTCAGCGTCATTCGGAACAGCTAGTCCGCCGGGACCCTTTCCAAAGATTACGTGTAAATCATTGACCATAGCAAGTACGTGATCACCGGTACGCATGGCGGGCTTCTTCCCGTGATCTGCCTCGCCTTTGAAATGCTTGCCTTTCTTTCGACATTGATGGTTGATCGGAAGAAATCGACGATGGCCTGGTACACATTCTTCCTGCAGCTTCCCAGGTATATACTATCGGTGTCAAGTAAACAGTGCGTGCATCGCGTGGTATCCCTTGTTTGTCTGTCCTGAAATGTTATCGAGAGCGGGCCAATCGTTGATGGTCACGAACAGCAACGCCTTTAGGTCAAATTACTCCTTTTGTGCTCATCCCACGACGTACACCGCTTCAATTCCACAGCTGTAAAAGTTCTTCAACTAATGGCCTTAGGTACACATCAATGTCGTTGCCGGGTTGCTTAGGGCCTTGGATGAGAAGCGGCATCATAATGAACTTCCGCTTCATGCACATCCAAGGAGGAAGGTTATACATACATAGAGTCACGGGCCAGGTGTTGTGATTGCTGCTCTGCTCCCGAAAGGATTAATGCCATCCGCGCTTAAAGCAAACCATACGTTCCTTGGGTCCTTTGCAAACTCATCCCAGTACTTTCTCTCGATTTTTCTCCACTGCGACCCGTCCGGGTGCTCTCAACTTCCCGCCTTTCTTACGGTCCTCACCGTGCCATCGCATCAACTTGGCATGCTCTCCGTTTACGAACAGACGTTTCAACCGTGGTATTATAGGAGCATACCACATCACCTTCGCAGGAACCCTCTTCACGGAGGCTCGCCGTCAACATCACGAGGTCATCTCGTCTGATTTTATACCGCAATGCACCGCATACCGGGCATGCGTTCAGATCCTTGTAGGCACCACGGTAGAGGATGCAGTCATTAGGGCATGCATGTATCTTCTCCACCTCCAATCCTAGAGGGCATACGACCTTCTTTGCTGCGTATGTACCGTCGGGCAATTCGTTATCCTTTGGAAGCTTCTTCTTCATTATTTTCAGTAGCTTCTCAAATCCTTTATCGAGCATGACATTCTCTCGCCTTCCACCGCAGCAATTCGAGTACGGTACCGAGCTTTGTGTTGCCATCTTCGCAATTGGGGTACAACCCTTTTTGTGATCCTCTAACATGCGATCGAACTTCAGCTTCTCCTTTTGACTTTCGCATTGTGTCCTTGCATCGACAATGACCCGCGGCGATCATCATCATCGGGCACATCGTCTGGTTCCTCTTGATCTTCAGCAGCTTCGCCTGCTCCAAAGACCATCGTGCATCGTAAATCGTCAGTGCATCTTGATGTTCGATAGCATCACCGTATTCAGGGGGCACATAGTTGTCATCGTACTCTTCTTCCTCGCCGTCTTCCATCATAACCCCTATTTCTCCGTGCCTCGTCCAAACATTATAGTGTGGCATGAAACCCTTGTAAAGCAGGTGGGTGTGAAGGATTTTCCGGTCGAGTAAGACTTCGTATTCCCACATATAGGGCATGGACAACACATAAAACCATTCTGCTTGTTTGCCTCAGCCACTTCGAGAAAATCATGCACGCCCTTAATGTACTCGGAGGTGTGTCTGTCACCATACATCCATTGCCGGTTCATCTGCGTGCATTATATATAATTAAGTGTGTCAAAAATCATTACTGAACATCATGAATAGATAATTAAGTGACCAAATTAATAGAAGTTCATCATCACATAAAAACCAAAGTACATACATAGTTCTCATCTAACAACATAAAGCTCGCAGAGCATCTAAATTAATTAAACCATACATTGAAACTATGTAAAACATTTCAATGCGAAAACAAATGCGATTATAATCGCAACCAAGGTAACAACTGATCCAACGGCATAATGATACCAAGCCTCGGTATGAATGGCATATTTTCTAATCTTTCTCATCTTCAAGCGCATTGCATCCATCTTGATCTTGTGATCATCGACGACATCCGCAACATGCAACTCCAATATCATCTTCTCCTCCTCAAGTTTTTTTATTTTTTCCTTCAAGAAATTGTTTTGTTCTTCAACTAAATTTAACCTCTCGACAATAGGGTCAGTTGGAATTTCCGGTTCAACAACCTCCTAGATAAATAAAATCTATGTCACGTTGGTCGGCATAATTTTCATAAACAATAAATGAACCAATAGTTATGAAAAGATAATATATACCACATCCGAATCATAGACAGGACGAGGGCCGACGGGGGAGGATACCAAAACCATCGCACTATATAAGATGCAATAATAAAAGTAAGAAAATAATACAAGTATCTATCTAAACAAACAAGTAATAATATTTTTCCTTTCAGAAAGAAGATAAGAACAAGAGGCTCACCACGGTGGTGCCGATGATGAGATCGGCGCGGGTGATCGACGGCGATGAAGACGGGGACGGGGCGTGACGGACCGCTAAACCTAGATAAATATTGAGGAAAATGGAGCTTGGCGGTCGAGCTTGGAGAGGAGAAACCTTAAGTAGTGTGGCTCGGGCATTCCATCGAACACCTTGTGTGCATAGGAGGTGAGCTAGAGCACCACCAAGCCCTCTCCCCTCGGCCAGGAAAAAAGCAGAGCGGTGTGCTCTGCTCTCTTCTTGTGAGGGGCTATATATAGGCAGCACCATTAGTCCCGGTTGGTGGCTTGAACCGGGACTAAAGGGAAGCCTTTGGTCCCGGTTCATGCCACCAACCGGGACCAATAGTGGTGGGCCAGGAGCCAGGACCATTGGTCCCGGTTCGTCCCACCAACCGGGACCAAAAGGTCCGGACGAACCGGGACCAATGGCCCACGTGGCCCGGCCCGGCCCCTGGGCTCCTGACAGGGCAAATAGCTCCATTGGTCCCGGTTACGATTGAACCGGGACTAATGGGCTAAACTGGCACGGACGAAAGCCCCTTTTCTACTAGTGATTGTATTCAAAAGAAAAACAACTCCTCTCCTCTTTCCTTAGAAAAAGAACAACTCCTCTCCTCTGTCATATCAAATGCCACACAATACTAACTATGAGCATCTCCAGCCGTTCGCCACCCAAGGCACCGAAAAAGAGCGCCCCTGGGTGCGGCGATAAAATCCGTCGGGGGCTGTCGTTTCAGCGCCGAATTCAGCCCAGCTTTCGGCCCAAATATGTCCAGAAACGACCCGATAACTGCGTGAATCGGCCCATATTCGGCGCGGTTCGGCGGGTTTCGGCGTGAATTTTCGCAAAAAAATAAAAATCAATTAGCTCCTCACATAGTTCGGCGTGTTTTCGCTTGTTTCATCACATAAATCAAATAGTTCACTACAAATTATATCGTTTAACAAATAAAAACTTAAGTTTTATCTCCATTCCGGCCTCGCCCTTGAGCCTCTATAGGTGCTCCACCAGATCGTGTTCGCGGTTCTTGAAGCACCCGTGGTTCTCGGATCTCCGACGCATATTGAGGTAGTCGGTCCAGTTTGCGGTATCTAGTGATCAACTTGGGCAAAAGGACCCTGCAAGTAATATGGTTCAGTGTCACACTGGCTCTTCCTGTCTCAATGATCATGTTGTGCAAGATGACACAGCAAGTCATGATTTCCCACATTTGATCTTTCGACCAGGTCTGAGCAGGGTACCAGACAACAGTAAATCGAGATTGAAGCACAGCAAATGCCGCTCGACATCCTTCCTGCAAGCCTCCTGAGTCTTTGCAAACCAGTCGTTCTTGCCTCCTGGCACATGGTTTGAGATGGTCTTCACAAATCTCGACCATCTCGGATAGATGCCATCAGTTAGATAGTACCCCTTGTTGTACTGCCGCCCATTGACCTCGAAGTTCACCGGAGGAGAATGACCTTCAACAAGCTTGGCAAAGACTGGGGAGCACTGCAGGACGTTGATGTCATTGTGAGTTCCTGGCAACCCAAAGAAAGAGTGCCAAATCTAGAGGTCCTGTGTAGCCACTGCCTCAAGCACCACACTGCAACCGCCTTTGTACAACCCCTGCCAGGCAAATGGATAGTTCTTCCATTTCCAATGCATACAGTCGATGCTTCCAAACATCCCAGGAAATCCTCTTACTTCATTCTGTGCTAGGATCCGAGCAGTGTCTTCCGCATTGGGTGTTCGCAAGTACTGCGGTCCAAACACTGCCACCACTACCCTGCAGAACTTGTAGAAACACTCAATGGTGGTGGACTCGGTCATGCGCCCATAGTCGTCGAGTGAATCACCGGGAGCTCCGTATGCAAGCATCTTCATAGCTGTCGTGCACTTCTGGATCGAGGTGAATCCAAATGTGCCGGTGCAATCCTTCTTGCACTTGAAGTAGTTGTCGAACTCCCGGATGGAATTCACAATCCGGAGGAAAAGCTTTCGCCTCATACGATAACGACGCTGAAATGTTTTCTCACCATGCAATGGAGCGTCAGCGAAGTAGTCCGAGTAGAGCATGCAGTAGCCTTCCAGACGATGCCGGTTCTTTGCTTTCACCCGCCCAAGCGCCGAGCCACCTCGCCGCGGCTTCTCACTACTCGCGAGTAGGCCGGCGAGGGCGGCGAGCACCATGAGATGCTCCTGCTCCTGGACGTCGACTTCGGCTTCCTCATCCAGCAACGCCGCGAGCGCCTCCTCCTCTTCAGAGTCCATCGCCGGGCTGGGCAATTCACCGAACACCTTGTGGGCGAGGTGGGCACAAGCCTGCCGGCTTACAGGTCCTGCGCGGCCGGAGCGCCGGAAAAGGTGTCGGGGCGGCGACAAAGAGGCTGCCTCGACGACGCTGGAGACGGTCTACCTATCTGCGGCGGGCGGTGGTCGGCGCCGGGATCGGCAGGGTGGTGCAGGGTGGCGGCCGAGCGCGGGGGGCAGGAGGGCGAATCTGGGCCGGTGGATTGACTTTTCGCCTGTCAATGTGGCCCTAGGAACACTTTTCGCTTGCGTCGGAGCCCCCGAGCGCCCCTTGGTGCGTCCGGTTCGGCTTGCGAGCGCCGGGCGCAAAAATAGTGTGAGCCAGCGAAATTCAGCGTCCTAGTGGCGCGACCGGGCCCTTTTTGGCGCCGGTGCAAATAAATCGCTGAGGAGGTCTTCCTGGACGCGGCTGGAGATCCTCTAAGCAACTTACGAGCTGACTTCTTTTTTGAGCTAACTCACGTGCTGACTAATTAAGGTCAACTCCATATTCGTGCCACTGATCCGTATACGGCACCAGCCAGAACGAGAGAAAATGGTCCAAATTTTTCACCACATCTCCCTGCTGGCGATGGCCCCGACGTTGGACAGTGAGCCGATCAACGAAAACTGCACAGCGTGCGCACAGTCGCACACAAGAAGCTAGCTAGCACTTCCTCCGTCTCATGATATAAGAGCATTTTTACACTAGTTTAGTGTCAAAAACGCTCTTATATTATAAGATGGAGGGAATAGCATTTCAGGCCTGGGAGATGGCCGAGAGGCTAGAGGCCGTGGATCATGGGTTCATGGCGTCCTAGGCAGCGAGAAGTCATACACCAACTTTAACCTTTATTCTCTCCTTATTTAATGGATAAGGCAAATTTTATGCCTCTGTTTTGAAAAGAAAAAAGCGGGTGATTGAACCTGCTGTACTCATAGGGAGGAGGCTAACAAAATAGACAGAGCGGACCATGCATGCATACACGAGGTTAGCTAAAGTTATTCCACACCCATGGTTCAAGTAAGAGTAGCTTTATTAGCTGCATTATTCCAAGCCCATCGTCTAAGCAAGAGGAAGACCTTTAGCTGAAAGGAAGTCCCAGACAGACATGCTTGCAGCGTCCATCGTCTTCCTCCTCCATTGTCTCCTGCCTGTCTGAAGCAAAGCAGAGGAGCCAAGCCTAAGAAGAAGAAGAAGAAGAAGAAGAATTCTTCCTGGTACATACGTACGTACGTGGCTACATAAAACAAACAAACTTGTACGCAGTTGTTGTTTTATGCTTATTAATTTTGGTCCTAAACTAACTCACAGGCGCGGTGATATTGTTATGCTAGTTATGTTTTGTTCGGGAGTTTTTTTTACCTGCGTGCCCCTGTCTGTCCTGGTACTAGCAAATGTTGTTTCCAACGTAGTAGCATTGGACAAATTGCTGTACAAGTAGTAGTACAAAGTTAGATATGAACCTAGCTCACAGCTGGGATGCAATTCTCTGCACACGTTGATTTATGCAAACACAAAGCCCTTCTCTAGCAACAAGAAAGCATGACGAGTAGCTATCAAGTTTGTCTAGTGTTCATTCTAATTACTACTTTGTCTCGCTAGAACGAATATGAGCTCATCTCAAGTTTACTGGCAACTAAATATAGCAGCAGTATTGTAGTCCACCTTACATTTGTGCATTGAATTTGCTCTATTTTTCACACGGCAACGGATGCATGTTTTTTGCATCAAAATTATTAAAGCCGATATACAATGCTCAGTCATGTACATTTTTGTGTTTTTTTTTGGAAACTGTTGAAAGAATACATTTTGTTTACGTCAGGAGCAAGTGCTCCTGAGCTCACTTTGGTACATTGGTGGCCTTACTATAGCTACATATATGTTTATTTCAGGGTGGATTATGGGTGGCGGTGGAGAAAGAGGCATGAAGCAACCTTTAGGCAATCCGAGTGAGTTGTGGAAGAGCCCTAGGGGAACAGTGATTCGTATTGAGGTGCTTGCATTGGTGGCCATTGCCCTCTCCTTCTTCTTTGTGGCTTTTGGGTCCAGCCGCCGCTGGTCCAACCGCTGGATCATTCAAAAGGTGTCCTGGCTGCAAATGCATTATCTTTGTCCCTTGGAACATACAGCATTGGTTTGATGCAATCCTCGCCGGTGAAGAGTGAGATGTACCCCATCTGGGCCGTATCCTTGCTCACCCTCTTTGGCAGCATTGACTCAATCAGCGGGTACAGTCTTGACCACAACAGCCAGTTCCTGAAGCTGCTATACCAGCTATGCCTCTACTGTGGATATGTCCTCCTAATTGGTATCTCCACCATCTCCAGTGATGTAGGTAACATTGCAATCGGTGTTCTGTGTGCCATCACTTTCATTAAGGGCTTTCACAGATCACTAGCAAGTGTGTTGCCGAGCAGATTGCGGAATGTGAATAAATTGATTGCTGATTACATGGAATATCGGTTTTCACAACTGAATGGTCCTGATGATGTCATCATGAGAGATTACCCTAAGTACGTGGTCGACTGGCCCCTAGACAAGGCCGAGTCTGACCATTTCAAAAAAAGAAACAACATATTGGAGGGTAGTGAAGTCATCACCATGAACCAGATATGGCATTGCGCCCTCGGTTCACCAGGATCAAATGCCAGTTCTTACAAGGATGTTTGCCTCTCCTTCTCTTTATGCCATTTGTTGCAAAGACGTTTCTTCGGGTTCAAATGTGCTGAGTCCGGCTTTGGTGAGGCCCTAGATTTTGTCAACAGAGGTTTGTTTGTACAAAGGGGTGATGGTACTGTCGACTGCGAGAGCTTTTAAGGTCATCGAGGTTGAGTTGACTTTTCTCTATGATATTATTTTCACCAACAATGCCTTCCTTCATTACTATGAATCAAAAGTTGCTACAATTTGGACATTTGCCTCAATCACCGGCATAATTTTTGTGGGAGTTGTGACTGTCATGCCTGGGACAAGGAGAACACATATTTCTGGCGGCACTATTGTTGTGACTACCACACCGTATGACCTTGTTATCACACTAGTAATATTGGTCTCCATTGCTTTGCTCCAAGTGATGCAGTTGGTACGGTGTTGGACATCCAACTGGGCTAGAGTTGCCCTTGTGTGTCAGTCTATCAGAAATGGAGACGGGGGATGGAGAATGAGGTTACAAGCATTTATGTGCAGGATTACTTTGTTCGACGGTTATGTCTGGCAGAATAAGCTTGGGCAATATTCATTTGTTGAATCAATCGACACAAGAGAGTGTGTGCTATCCAAGTGCGTGGAACGTACATTCACGGAATGCATCACTTTTGCAAGGATGTTTGGGTTGCGGTACATCGAACAAGTTTATGAGGAAATGTTTGGTGGTCCTACGGGATTAAATCATGTTGTGTTGACCACACATGTGAAGGAAGCCATTGTTGACTCTTATATGCGCATTTGTGTTACGTACAATGATTCTGAACCAACTATAGTTACTTGGTCTTTTGACATAATTGGTCTCTCTTCAGACGGAACATATGGACCGAGAACTGTTATGGCTTGGCACATTGCGACTTGTTACCTGGAAATTGGGCAGTCCAAGAACAAGAAGTGGCTTGAAGAGCACTCTGTAGAAGAGAGAATGGAGCTAGCAGTGTATTTTGATGTTGCCACAACGCTGTCTAAATACTATGCATATTTGATTGTCTCCGCGCCAGAGTTGCTTCCTCCGAACCCCTATGAAATGAAATCTGTTAACAATGCAGCTGCACGAGAAGCGAGGCGATTACTGCATGGGGCGAAAAGACAAATATGAGGCAATGAGACTTCTAGACTTAACAACGGTGAATGGGGATGAAGGAGAATCAGTTTTTCGGATGGGCGTGGATCTAGGGAGGCGTCTCGAAAACCGGCCCGTGTTTGTTCTGTGGAAGGAGCTGGCGGAATTCTGGGCCGACAGGTTGATTTATGCCGTGCAAATCCGACAATGTGAAGGAGCACATTGAACGTCTCTCGCGGGGTGGTGAGTTCATCACCCATCTCTTGGCTCTGCTGTTTCATGCCGGCCGAGTAGATATCGACGAGTCATCAGAAAGTGATTAATTACTTAATTATTTAAGTCTCATGTAGCGAACTACTATGCCTGCCTCATACTTATATCTGTGTAGTTTGATGTGCAAAAAATTACTTCCTTCGTTCTAAATTAAATGACTCAACTTTATACTAACTTTGTACTAAAGGAGTAGTATATTTTGGTGGTGGCAAACTCTAGCTTATTCACGTGACTTCTCTTGGAACCACCAAATTTAATTTATGTGCACCGCTGGTGGATAGATTGCTTAGATCGTAGTATCATGCAATGTAATGCAGCCTGGGGTTATACCGAGTACCCATGGATATTGTGGTAAAAGTTTTTTTCCCTCTAGCTAGGGTTTCCTTCTCCCGGTAGTGATCTCACGCCGCCGTCGAGTATTCACCTTCCCTCCTCCGATCTCTCCTGTAGGGCGGATTTGAGTCGATCAAGGGGAGTTCCCATCACTCCCTGGCCTTGATTCACCTCCTCGCAGGGGAAGGAGAGCTAGGGTTAGTTCACAAGGCCCGATTGTTTTCAATCACGGGCTAGGGTTCAAGTGTTTGCGGCGATGGGATCAAGGACCAACGAGGCTTCTGGTTCCAGCTCCGCGTCAGATGTGGAGAAGATGATGGCTGAGTTGGGGCTCCGCGAGGAAGACCTCGATGATGTCGTCTTTGACGAAAAAGATGTGCTGGAATTTTTGTCTATTTGGGCCTAGCCCAATAGCAGTTTCAGAAATTTCTAATAAATCCTAGAGGCCCACGCAGCTCATTCGTGCAAGGCAAGAGGTGGCACTAAAGTTTAGTCCCACATTGCTAGTTTAGAGGAGTTGGACCTCTTTATAAGGGAGGCTCCTTCCCCACTTGTATGAGCATAAGAACAAGAGGGACATCCACGCTCCTCCTCCGCCGCCCGCCACAAGTTCATGAGCACTGCGCTGCTGTTACGTTCTTCCTCATCCCGGCTTGCGGGCGTGCACCGCTGGTCGGGACAGATGATCCTCCGAACCGCACCTTTTGAGTCCTGTACGGGAGAAGGGTGATAAGGTTTCTGGGGAGCGCTCTGCGCGACTATTGACTTCTTCGTCACGGACGCCCCGGACTCCAACGACTACTTCCCTGACGTCGACAACCTCCTCGACGACATGGAGGACTCCGACCCCAAGTCCAGTGCCTCTGCTCCTGCTGCTGTCACGTACGTGTCTCCCCCCTGTCTATTAGAGGTTCTGCTACAGTTCCTGGTTCTAGTATTTGCCCTAGATATGTTAGACTCTATTTCATATGTGCAACCTGCTATACTGTCTGCTCTAGATATGTTTAGTTATGATTCATATATGAACATGCTGTTTGCCTTCTCTTTGTTAAATCGCATGGCTTATTTTATCACTGCTATACTAGCCATGTTTTATCTACTATTTCTGTTAATAAAATCATTCGGTAAATTGCTCATATTTCCAACAATCCAAAAACCTTATAATAGGCAATTTACCCCAAGTGGTTTTGCTGCTTCCATGAGACCTCCTATGTTTGAGGGTATCCACTATAAGAGGTGGCGCGTGAGAGCAGTCTTATGGTTTCAAACCATGAGTTGCTATGATGCCACTCTTGGCAAACCTGAAGGAGAGCAAGATGCCCAGCAGGCACAAGCTTTTCAGAAAATGGATACCTTGTTTAAGGTTGCGCTCTTGAGTGTTCTTGGTGAGAACATAGTTGATGCTTATGCGTCAATTGATAATGGAAAAGATATGTGGAACGCACTCGAGGCCAAGTTTGGGGTCTCGGATGCCGGCACTGAGCTGTACATCATGGAGCAATTCTATGATTACAGGATGACCAAGAGCGCTCCGTGGTTGAGCGGGCTCATGAGATCTGATCATTTGCTAGAGAACTTGAGCACTTCAATTGCATGCTACCGGACAAGTTTGTTGCCAGGGGTATCATCACTAAGCTTCCTCCTTCATGGAGGAACTTTGCTACCTTACTGAAGCATAAGAGACAGGAGTTTTTCGTTCCGAATATCATTGGTACTCTTGATGTGGAAGAAAAGGCGAGAGCAAAGTACACACGTGCTCAAGCTATTGAGGGAGGATCTAGTGCCAATGTGGTACAGAAGAAGAACTTCCAGCCCCACAAGTTCAAGAACAAGGGCAAGTTTGATGGTAAAGCAAAGTTTGATGGCTGAAGAATGTACATTATGTCCCCTCCGTCAATAAAAATCTTGTTAGCGGATCTCTTACGTGTAGAGATGGCTACAAGCTTGTCTTTGAGTCGAATAAATTTGTAATATCCAAGTATGGAACCTTTGTTGGTAAAGGCTATGAGTCGGAGGCCTGTTTAGTTTATCTTTATCGACGTTTGCAATAAAGTTGTTAATCATATTTGCAACAATAGTGAATCAAATATGTGGCATTCACGTCTTTGTCATGTTAACTTTGGTTGCATGTCGCGACTAGCGAAGTTGAACTTAATCCCTAGTTTCACCATTGTCATGGGATCTAAGTGTCAAGTGTGTGCAAGCTAAGCAATCTCGTAAGTCTCACACGACTGCGGAAATGAGAAATCTTGCACCACTAGAGCTCATACATTCAGATCTATGTGAAATGAATGGCGTGTTGACAAAAGGTGGAAAGAAATATTTCATGGCGTTAATTGATGACTCCACTAGATACCGCCGATGCGTATCTTCCAAAATCTAAGGATGAGGCTTTGAACTTTTCAAGATCTATAAAGCTGAAGTGGAAAACCAACTTGATCAAAAATCAAGAGGCTTAGGTCCGACCGTGGTGGAGAGTATTTTTCCAATGAATTTGATGCTTTTGTGCAGAACATGGTATAATCCATGAGAGGACGCCTGCCTATTCACCTCAGTCAAATGGGGTGGCGAAAGAAAGAACCGTACTCTAACTGATTTGGTTAACGCCATGTTAGACACATCGGGTCTCTCAAGGCATGGTGGGGGGAGGCGATATTGACTGCATGTCATGTCCTAAACCGAGTTCCCACAAAGAACAAAGAGATAACTCCATTCGAGGAATAGGAGAAGAAAAGGTTAAAACTCTCTTATCTACGAACATGGGGTTGTTTGGCAAGAGTCAATGTTCCAATTCCTAAGAATCGGAAGCTTGGACCAAAGACCGTGGACTTTGTTTTCTGGGATATGCTTTTCATAGCATTGGCTATAGATTCTTGGTTGTAAAATCTGAGGTACACGACATTCATGTCGATGCGATCATGGAGTCGAATGATGCGACTTTCTTTGAAGATATCTTTCCCATGAAGGATATGGCTACCTCGTCTAATCAGGAGATGCCTAGTTCATCGAATCAGGAACCAGTTACAAATATCAAACCTGCCATTTCGATGGAACACTTTGAAAGTCCTGTGGAGGAGAACAATGAAGTTCCTACTAGGAGCAAGAGACAGAGGACTGCAAAGTCCTTTGGTGATGATTTTCTTGTGTGTCTCATAGATGACACTCCCAGCTCTATTTCAGAGGCCCGTGCATCTGAAGATGCTTACTACCGGAAGGAAGCAGTTCGTAGCGAGATGGATTCCATCTTGGCGAATGAAACTTGGGAGATAACTGATCGTCCTTATGGGTGCAAACCTATAGGATGCAAATGGGTATTCAAGAAGAAGCTTAGGCCTGATGGTACTATCGAAAAGTACAAGGCTCGGCTCGTGGCTAAGGGTTATAAGGAAGGTGAAGCCTTCTTTGATACTTACTCACCTATGGCTCGACTGACCACTATTCGAGTTCTACTTTCACTAGCTGCCTCACATGGTCTTCTCGTTCATCAAATGGATGTTAAGACTGCTTTCCTAAATGGAGAGTTGGATGAGGAAATTTATATGGAACAGCCAGATGGGTTTGTAATAGATGGTCAGGAAGGGAAAGTGTGCAAGTTGCTAAAGTCTTTGTATGGACTCAAGCAAGCACCCAAACAGTGGCATGAGAAGTTGAAAGAACTTTAATGATTCTGAGGCTTTGTTGTGAACGAAGCTGATAAATGTGTGTACTATCGCCATGGTGGGGGCGAGGGAGTTATGCTTTGTTTGTATGTTGATGACATACTGATTTTCAGAACAAATCTGAATGTTATTAAGGAGGTCAAGGATTCCCCATCTCGCTGTTTTGAGATGAAGGATTTAGGAGTGACTGATGTTATTCGAACATCAAGTTGTTGAGAGGCGATGATGGTGGGATTATATTGCTTCAATCTCACTATGTGGAAAAGATCTTGAGTCGCTTTGGCTATAGTGACTGCAAGCCCTCTCCAACACCATATGATGCTAGTGTGTTGCTTCGAAAGAATCGGAGAATTGCTAGAGACCAATTGAAATATTCTCAGATCATTGGCTCGCTTATGTACTTAGCCAGTGCTACAAGACCTGACATCTCTTTTGCTGCTAGCAAGCTGAGCCGGTTTGTCTCAAAACCAGGATATGTGCATTGGAAAGCTCTAGAGAGAGTTTTGCGTTATCTGAAAGGCACTGCAAATTATGGAATTCACTACACCGGGCACCCAAAGGTGCTTGAAGGGTATAGTGACTCAAACTGGATCTCAGGTGCTGATGAGATAAAGGCCACGAGCGGATATGTATTTACTCATGGAGGTGGCGCTATTTCTTGGAAGTCTTGCAAGCAGACCATCTTAACGAGGTCAACAATGGAAGCAGAACTCACAGCACTAGATACAGCTACGGTTGAAGCAGATTGGCTTCACCGGCTCTTGAATGACTTGCCGGTTATTGAGAAACATGTACCGGGTGTCCTTATGAACTGCGACAATCAAATTGTGATCACGAAAGTGAGCAGCTCAAAGGATAACATGAAGTCATCAAGACACGTTCAGAGAAGGTTAAAGTCTGTCAGGAAAATGAAAAACTTTGAGTTATTGCGTTGGATTATATCCAAACGTCTAAAAATCTGGCAGATCCTTTTACTAAGGGTCTATCGCGTAATGTGATAGATAATCCATCGAGGGAGATGGGTATGAGACCCACAATATGAGTTGTTCACAGTGGTAACCTATTCTTTGTGATCGGAGATCCCGTGAATTAGATGTGGAAGACAAGCTGTTGGTCAACTGAGAGGAGAGTATCCTTACTATTCACAATACCACTCCATGAAGATGCAATACTCTCCTAATCTGCATGGCAGGTTGATGTATATCTTAATGTGTTCTAAGTGGCTCTTTGAAGCAGAGATGTTGTCCTGCAGAACATCTTTTGAAGAACGCACCTATATGAGTCTGATTGTCAAACGTCGCAATCTATGAGAGTAGGGTTCTCTCTAGTAAACTCATGAAAGCTCACGGAGTATGATGCATAAGCTCCACCCGCGGGGAAGACCCACGGTAGCCACGTATCGGTCAAGGCTTTATGTGAAGCTAGATTCGCAGAAAACTTGCAGTTCAAGGCACAGTCCACTGTTCAAGTTGCTTACTAGTGTAGCATAGAGTTCTAGGTGGAAGTTCAATTTAACAGTCTCCACTGCAGTACCGATATATAAAACAGTGTTTTGTAACCAAAGGCAAATTTTGTGTGCCTCTTGGATCTGGTGGGGGATTGCTGGAATTTTTATCTATTTGGGCCTAACCCAATAGCAGTTTTAGAGATTCCTAATAAATCCTAGAGGCCCACGCAGCCTATTCGTGCAAGGCAAGAGGTGGCACTAAAGTTTAGTCCCACATTGCTAGTTTAGAGGGAGTTGGACCTCTTTATAAGGGAGGCTCCTTCCCCACTTGTATGAGCATAAGAACAAGAGGGACATCCACGCGTGCTCCTCCTCCGCCGCCCGCCTCGCCACGCCACGCCTCGTCACGACGCGACGCGCCGCGGGTTGCGGGAATGAGCCGAGCCGATGTCTAAATATTTGCCACGCACTACGGGTATACGAAAGGTCACACGGAAGCTGAAAAGTTTGCGATAGTGGAGTTTGAATGCGAACGGTGCAGCCCTTCGGCTGCTGGCTGTTGCTTCGTCTTCGTCTCTTCGTTTCACCTTCCGTCGCTGCCCTCTCGCCTCCTTCTCTTGCACCTACAAAAGGGAGGTCGCTCCTCTCAGAGAGACGCACCAGAATCTCTTCCTTCTCTCGCCACAAGTTCCTGAGCACTGCGCTGCTGTTACGTTCTTCCTCATCCCGGCTTGCGGCGTGCACCACTGGTCGGGACAATAGGCCTCCGGAACCGCACCTTTTGAGTCCTGTACGGGAGAAGGGTGATAAGGTTTTTGGGGAGCGCTCTGCGCGACTACTGACTTCTTCGTCACGGACGCTCCGAACTCCGACGACTACTTCCCCGACGTCGACAACCTCCTCGACGACATGGAGGACACCGACTCCAAGTCCAATGCCTCTGCTCCTGCTGCTGTCACGTACGTGTCTCTCCCCTTTCTATTAGAGGTTCTGCTACAGTTCCTAGTTCTAGTATTTGCCCTAGATATGTTAGACTCTATTTCATATGTGCAACCTGCTATACTGTCTGCTCTAGATATGTTTAGTTACGATTCATATATGAACATGTTGTTTGCCTTCTCTTTGTCAAATCGCATGGCTTATTTTATCACTGCTATACTAGCCATGTTTTATCTACTATTCCTGTTAATAAAATCATTCGGTAAATTGCTCATATTTCCAACAAGATGCACCACCAGAGGCTGCTAGGTGGATGGCGGTGGCTAGAGTTCACATAGACAAGCCATACAATCAATATTGGTTCTTCAAGAACATGCGGGCTGCGTGGAATCTGGCTCACGATGTCAAGTTCCGCCCGCTTGAGGACAATCTCTATACTTTGCAGTTCTTTGGCCTTGGTGATTGGGAACGGGTGATGCAAGAAGGGCCATGGAACTTCAGAGGGAACGCCGTCATTATCACACCATATGACAGCATCACCAAGCCAACTGAGGAGAATCTTGACACTCTTGATATATTGATACAGATCCATGATGTAGCCGATCTATATGCACATCATCTAGTTGGGCCCTTAGCTGCAAAAGTCGGTGAAGTTTTGTTCACTGAGACGATGACTCAAGACTTTGCTGGAAATCTCTATCGTGTCTGGGTAAAGATCAATGTCCATAAACCTCTGAAGAACGCGGTTTCTATGATCCGCGATGGCAAGCGTCGGATCTACCGTGTGAGATATGAACGTCTACCGGACTAGTGTGCGGTATGTGGCCATCTTGGGCATGTCTACAAGGAGCACGACAATGGGATTCAACCCCCATCGGCATTGTACTTCAAGGACTTCAGAGCTGAATGGAACATGTATGTTGGAGCAGGCCCGGGGGCTGGTCGTGGAAGAGGACGCCGTGGTGGTTGCCGTGGTGGACGGCCTGCAGCTGGAAGAGCTGAACATGCTAAACCCACAGATGTAGATTTCGAACTGCCTTTTGATGCTAATGTTGATGCAGTTATGAAAGAAGCGGAGGATAGCAGGAAACGTTCCTCTGATCCCTCAGGAGGAACTACTTTAACTATCCCTTCGGCCTCAAAAAATCTCCTTGCACTGCCCCCTCCAGAAATGCCAGCAAGCCCGTCTTCCAAACAGGAACAAAAGAGACTCCGTGCCAATCCGGACAAACCCAGCTTGAAGAAGAGTGCAGCCTCAGAGAAACCAATTGATGCAAGATCGGCGACCTCCCGAGTGGAGGATCGCCGGGCGCAATGAATATCATATGTTGGAATTGTCGCGGTGCGGGCAAAGCTGCGACAATTCGAGAGCTTCGCGACTTAACAAAGCAATTTGCCCCGATAGTGCTCTGTATCATAGAAACTCAAATCTCTAAAGCACGTGTCGAGAGTCTTGCTGGTACTTTAGGTTTTAGTAACTCTTATGCAATAAATAGTTCCGCCCGAAGTGGCGGAATCGGTTTGTTTTGAAATGATGGAATAAAATTAGATGTTTTTGGTTACTCTCGGTATCACATTGATGCTTCTGTGCAAATACCTAATCATGATGAGTGGAGATTAACTTGTGTGTACGGCGGCGCACAGGTGGGAGAAAGATACAAAACTTGGGACTTACTCAAGTCTTTGGTTACGGCGAGTACTCTGCATTGGCTATGCATCGGTGACTTCAATGAAGTACTGCACCAACATGAGCATATGGGAGCGGGACAGCGAAGGAACTCTCAAATTCAGGGGTTCCGAGATGCAGTAGATGTGTGTGCGTTTATTGATCTTGGTTACCAAGGAAAAAAGTGGACCTTCGAAAAGAAAACAGCTGGTGGAGGCTACTGCCGTATACGGCTAGATCGTGCACTTGCAAACTCAGACTGGTCAGGCATGTTTCCACATGCTACGCTAATCCATGAGACAGGCGCTTCTTCAGATCATTGCCCTATCCGGCTGCAAATTGAACCAGTGAATAGGGTGAATGCTGCTAGGAAAATCTTCAGATATGAATGTTATTGGGAACGACATGCAGATTTCAGCCCGTCACTTGAGGCTATGTGGAGTGGATCACCACGTGCCCAATCAGTAACTGAACTTAGTAAAAAGCTGGGGGATCTGTCCACATCGTTGCATGAGTGGAGTGGCACCACCATTGGGAGTGTCTCCAAGTCTATTACAAAATGAAGAAGGAACTGGCTATTTTACAGAATGACCCTGGCTGTTTTGCACCATCACATGTAGAGCCAAAGATAACTGATAAGCTTGTGGAACCACATGGGGGAGATCTTGCAGCGGCAATGGTCACGAGTTGATTGGCTAACTGATGGTGACAAGAATACAAAGTTTTTCCAGAGACGTGCAAGTATGCGGTGACGAAAGAACTTGATTAAGAGCCTGGAGCGTGCGGATGGGTCCTTAACTCAAGATCATGCGGAGATGGCACTGCTTACTAACGAATTTTATAAGAACTTGTTCACGTCAGAAGGTACCTCTGGGATGGAACAGGTGCTGAATTCGGTCCCGGCCAAGGTGACCCCGGAGATGAACGCAAATCTGATGTTGCCTTTCACTCCTGATGAAGTCAAAGTGACTCTTTTTCAGATGTATCCAACAAAAGCACCCGGTCCTGATGGTTATCCGGCACACTTCTTTCAGCGCCACTGGGAGCTCTGTGATGCGGAAGTTACTAATGTAGTCCTCCGCATTCTCCGTGGCGAGGAAAGCCCAGAGTTCATTAATGAGACAATTCTAGTGTTGATACCCAAGGTAAAGGATCCTACCCTATTAGCTCAATTCCGACCCATAAGCTTGTGTAATGTTCTATACAAGATTGTGTCCAAAGTGTTATCCAACAGGTTGAGGCAGATCCTGCCTAACATCATTTTAGAAGAACAGTCAGCCTTTGTCCCGGGCAGGCTCATCATGGACAAAATAATCACAGCTTATGAATGCTTGCATTTTATGAAGAGGAACAAGGCAAAACAAAACAGATTTTGTGCTGTGAAACTACACATGATGAAGGCCTATGACCGAGTTGAGTGGACTTATCTTGAGGCTATCATGCTCAGACTGGGGTTTGCCCCAACTTGGGTTGACTTAATAATGAGGATGGTACGTTCTGTCAAAATTTCAGTCTTTTCAATGGAGGAAGACTGAAAGAGTTTACCCATCTAGAGGGATCTGATGACCCACAAGTGTAGGGGATCTATCGTAGTCCTTTCGATAAGTAAGAGTGTCGAACCCAACGAGGAGCAGAAGGAAATGATAAGCGGTTTTCAGTAAGGTTTTCTCTGCAAGCACTGAAATTGTAGTTAACAGATAGTTTTGTGATAAGATAAATTGTAGCGAGTAACAAGTAAATAAAGTGCAACAAGGTGGCCCAATCCTTTTTGTAGCAAAGGATAAGCCTGGACAATTTCTTATAATGAGAAAAGAGCTCCCGAGGACACATGGGAATTATCGTCAAGCTAGGTTTCATCACGCTCATATGATTAACGTTCGGTACTTTGATAATTTGATATGTGGGTGGACCGGTGCTTGGGTACTGCCCTTACTTGGACAAGCATCCCACTTATGATTAACCCCTATTGCAAGCATCCGCAACTATAAAAGAAGTATTAAGGTAAACCTAACCACAGCATTAGACATATGGATCCAAATCAGCCCCTTACGAAGCAACGCATAAACTAGGGTTTAAGCTTCTGTCACTCTAGCAACCCATCATCTACTTATGACTTCCCAATGCCTTCCTCTAGGCCCAAATAATGGTGAAGTGTCATGTAGTAGACGTTCACATAACACCACTAGAGGAAAGACAACATACATCTCATCAAAATATCGAACGAATACCAAATTCACATGACTACTAATAGCAAGACTTCACCCATGTCCTCGGGAACAAACGTAACTACTCACAAAGCATATTCATGTTCATAATCAGAGGAGTAATAATATGCATTAAGGATCTGAACATATGATCTTCCACCAAGTAAACCAATTAGCATCAACTACAAGGAGTAATCAACACTACTAGCAACCCACAGGTACCATTTTGTGGTCTTGATACAAGATTGGATACAAGAGATGAACTAGGATTTTGAGAGGAGATAGTGCTGGCGAAGATGTTGATGGAGATTGACCCCCTCTCGATGAGAGGATCATTGGTGATGACGATGGTGATGATTTCCCCCTCCCGGAGGGAAGTTTCCCCGGCAGAACAGCTCTGCCGGAGCTCTAGATTGGTTCCGCCAAGGTTCCGCCTCGTGGCGGCGGAGTTTTGTCCCGTAAGCTTGCCCCCCGATTTTTTCCAGGGTAAAAGCCTTCATATAGCAGAAGATGGACATCGGAGGGCCACCAGGGGGCCAGGGGAGGCAGGCGCGCCCGGTAGGGGTGGGCGCGCCCCCACCCTCTGCCAGGTGTGGGCCCCTCAGGTGTTTCTTCTGCTCAATAATTCTTATAAATTCCAAAAATAAGTTCCGTGGAGTTTCAGGATTTTTGGAGCTGTGCAGAATAGGTTTCCAATGTTTGCTCCTTTTCCAGCCAGAATTCCAGCTGCCGGCATTCCCCCTCTTCATGGTAAACCTTGTAAAATAAGAGAGAAGAGCCATAAGTATTGAGATATAATGTGCAATAACAGCCCATAAAGCAATAAATATTGATATAAAAGCATGATGCAAAATGGACGTTGCTACGTCTTGAGCTTGCGTTGGTTTTCCCCAAAGAGGAGAGGATGATGCAGCACAGTAGCGTAAGTATTTCCCTCAGTTTTTGAGAACCAAGGTATCAATCCAGTAGGAGGCCACGCACAAGTCCCTCGTACCTGCACAAACCGATAGCTACTCGCAACCAACGCGATTAGGGGTTGTCAATCCCTTCACGGTCACTTACGAGAGTGAGATCTGATAGAGATAATATTTTTGGTATTTTTGGTATAAAGATGCAAAGTGAAAAGTAAAAGGCAAAGTAAAACAAAGCAAGTATAAAAGTGATGGAGATTGACATGATGAGAATATACCCGGGGGCCATAGGTTTCACTAGTGGCTTCTCTCATGAGCATAAGTATTCTACGGTGGGTGAACAAATTACTGTTGAGCAATTGACAGAATTGAGCATAGTTATGAGGTTATCTAGGTATGATCATGTATATAGGCATCACGTCCGTGACAAGTAGATCGAAACGATTCTGCATCTACTACTATTACTCCACTCATCGACCGCTATCCAACATGCATCTAGAGTATTAAGTTAAAATAGAGTAACGCCTTAAGCAAGATGACATGATGTAGAGGAATAAATTCATACAATATGATAAATACCCCATCTTGTTATCCTCGATGGCAACAATACAATACGTGCCTTGCAACCCTTTACATCCTTTGGGTAAGGACACCGCAAGATTGAACCCAAAGCAATGCACTTCTCCCATTGCAAGAACTACCAATCTAGTTGGCCAAACCAAATGGATAATTCGAAGAGACTTGCAAAGATAACTCAATCATACATAAAAGAATTCAGAGAAGATTCAAATATTATTCATAGATAACCTGGATCAAAAACCCACAATTCATCGGTCTCAACAAACACACCACAAAAAGAAGATTACATCGAATAGATCTCCACGAGAGAGGGGGAGAACATTGTATTGAGATCCAAAAAGAGAGAAGAAGCCATCTAGCTACTAGCTATGGACCCGAAGGTCTGAAGTAAACTACTCACACTTCATCGGAGAGGCTATGATGTTGATGTAGAAGCCCCCCGTGGTGGATGCCCCCTCCGGCGGAGCTCCGGAACAGGCCCTAAGATGGGATCTCGTGGATACAGGAAGTTGCGGCGGTGGAATTAGGTATTTGGCTCCTATTCTGGTCGTTTGAAGTGCGTAGGTATATATAGGAGGAAGAATGCGTCGGTGGAGCATCGAGGGGCCCGGGGAGGCGAGGCGCGCCCTGGGGGGGCGCCCCCACCCTCGTGACCGCCTCTCTGGTTCCTTGGTGTAGGGTCCAAGTCTCCTGGATCACGTTCGGTGAGAAAATCACGTTTCCGAAGGTTTCATTCCGTTTGGACTCCGTTTGATATTCTGTTTCTTCGAAATACTGAAAAAGGCAAAAAACAGCAATTCTGGGATGGGCCTCCGGTTAATAGGTTAGTCCCAAAAGTAATATAAAAGTGGAAAATAAAGCCCATTATAGTCCAAAACAATAGATAAAGTAGCATGGAGCAATCAAAAATTATGGATATGTTGGAGACGTATCAGGCATCCCCAAGCTTAATTCCTGCTCGTCCTCGAGTAGGTAAATGATAAAAAGAGAATTTTTTATGCGGAGTGATACTTTGGCATAATTTCAATGTAAATCTTCTTAATTATGGTATGAATATTCAGATCCGAAAGATCCAAGACAAAAGTTCATATTGACATAAAAATAATAATACTTCAAGCATACTAATCAAAGTAATCATGTCTTCTCAAAATAGCATGGCAAAATAAAGTTCATCCCTACAAAATCATATAGTTAGGCTATGTTTCATTTTCGTCACACAAAGATGTTCCCAACTTCTATACCCCCGATGACAAGCCAAGCAATTGTTTCATACTTAAATAATCTCAAACTTTTTCAACCTTCACGCAATACATGAGCGTGAGCCATGGATATAGCACTATGAGTGGAATAGAATATGATGATGGGAATTGTGTGGAGAAGACAAAAAAAGGAGAAAGTCTCACATTGACGAGGATAATCAACGGGCTATGGAGATGCCCATCAATTGATGTAAATATGAGGAGTAGGGATTGCCATGCAACGGATGCACTAGAGCTATGAATGCTCAAAAAAAGAAAACTAGTGGGTATGCATCCAACTTGCTTGCTCATGAAGACCTAGGGCATTTTGAGGAAGCCCATCGTAGGAATATACAAGCCAAGTTCTATAATGAAAAATTCCCACTAGTATAAAAAGACAACTTATGAGACTCACTATATAAAAAACGTGGTGCTACTTTGAAGCACAATATATGAGACTCACTACATGAAGAACAAGGTGCTACTTTGAAGCACAATATATGAGACTCACTACATGAAGAACAAGGTGCTACTTTGAAGCACAAGTGTGGAAAAAGATATAGTAGCATTGCCCTTTTTATTTATTTTCTTTTTCTTGGGCCTTCCTTTTTTTCTTTTTGGCCTTTCTCTTTTTTTTTGGGCAATGCTCTAATAATGATGATCATCACACTTCTATTGATTACAACGTAAGGATTACAACTTGAAACTAGAACAATGTATGACTCTATATGAATGCCTCCGGCGGTGTAACGGGATGGTGCAATGGATCAAGAGTGACATGTATGAAAAATAATGCATGGTGGCTTTGCCACAAATACGATGTCAACTACATGATCATGCAATGGCAATATGACAAAAGTAAAGTGTGTCATGATGATGATGAACGGAATGGTGGAAAGTTGCATGGCAATATATCTCGGAATGGCTATGGAAATGCCATAATAGGTAGGTATGGTGGCTGTTTTGAGGAAGATATAAGGAGGTTTATGTTTTATAGGGCGTATCATATCACGGGGTTTAGATGCACTGGCGAAGTTTGCACCAACTCTCAAGGTGAGAAAGGGCAATGCACGGTACCGAAGAGGCTAGCAAAGGCGGAAAGGTAAAAGTGTGTATAATCCATGGACTCAACATTAGTCAAAATAACTAATATACTTATTGCAAAAAATTAGAAGTCATCAAAAATCAAGTACTACGCGCATGCTCCTAGGGGATAGATTGGTAGGAAAAGACCATCGCCGTCCCCGATCGCCACTCATAAGGATGCACAAGCCGGTACACTTCATGTTTCAAATTTGTTACACAACTTTAACCATACGTGCATGCTACGGGATTTGCTAACTTCAACACAAGCATTTCTCAAATTCACAACTACTCAACTAGCACGACTTTGATATTATCACCTCCATATCTCAAAACAATTATCAAGCATCAAACTTATCTTAGTATTCAACGCACTCAAAAGAAAATTTCACATATCTTGAATACCAAGTATATTAACATTAAGCAAATTACCATGCTATTAACGACTCTCAAAATAATCTAAGTGAAGCATGAGAGATCAAGTTTCTTTAAAACAAATCCACCACCGTGCTCTAAAATATCTAAGTGAAGCACTAGAGCAAAAATTATCATGCTCAAAGATATAAGTGAAGCACTATGAGCAAACTATCAAGCTAAAAAAATATAAGTGAAGCACATAGAGTATTTTATCAAATTCCAATTCATGTATGGCTCTCTCAAAAGGTGTGTACATCAAGGATGATTGTGGTAAACTAACAAGAAAAGACGCAAATAATACAAGACGCTCCAAGCAAAACACTTATCATGTGGTGAATAAAAATATAGCTCCAAGTAAATTACCGATGGAAGTGGATTTAAAGAGGGATGCCTTCCGGGCATCCCCAAGCTTTGACTTTTGGTGTCCTTGGATTATCTTGGGGTGCCATGGGCATCCCCAAGCTTAGGCTCTTGCCACTCCTTGTTCCATAATCCATCAAAAGAATTCACCCAAAACTTGAAAACTTCACAACACAAAACTCAATAGAAATCTCGTGAGCTCCGTTAGAGAAAAAAACAAAAGACTACTTTAAGGTACTGTAATGAACTCATTCTTCATTTATATTGGTGTTAAACCTACTGTATTCCAACTTCTCTATGGATTATAAACTATTTTACTAGTCATAGATTCATCAAAATAAGCAAACAACACACGCAAAACAGAATCTGTCAAAAACAGAACAGTCTGTAGTAATCTGTAACTAACGCAAACTTCGGGAACTCAAACAATTCTACCAAAATTAGACGACCTGTAAAATTTGTTTATTGATCAGCATCAATTGGAATCAATATTTTATCACGTTCTGGTGATTTTTAACAATTCGGGCACTGAGCGCAAATTTTCTGGAAATTACAAGATCAAATAACTATCATCCAAGAAGATCCAATAGGTTTAACTTGGCACAAACACTAATTAAAACATAAAACCACATCTAAAAAGAGGCTAGATGGATTATTTATTCCTAAATAGAAGCAAAAACAAAAAACTAAAAATAAAATTGGGTTGCCTCCAAACAAGCGCTATCGTTTAACGCCCCTAGCTAGGCATAAAAGCGAGGATAGATCTAGGTATTGCCATCTTTGGTATTAGGAGAGGAGGATCTCCTTTCTATGGCATTCAATCTTCTATTTAAGTTAAGCACATGGCCATTAATGTAAGAAGTATGATTAAACACGTTACGGAAATTTGCCTCTAAACTAGACTTCATCTCCTTAATAATTTCATTTTGATAAAAGCACAAGAGAGTAGTTGATTCAACCTTATTATTCATAGGGTGCTCAAATATAGTTTTCATTTTTTCATAGGTATCTATAGCATCTCCTTCAAGAAAACCTTCCTCAAAGATGGAATCTAAAACTTGTTTGAAGGAAGCGGGCAAGCCAACATAAAAACTTTTGAAGTAAATTTCAATTTGATATTGTGGCACATAGCTAGCCCGAATCCTAAGTAACCTATCCCAAGCATCTTTTAAAGACTCATCAAGTAAATAGCGAAAAATTCCAGAGTCATCCTCATCAAAATTATTCAAGCTCTCATTGGTGACCCTGGTGGGTCTTTCTATAGCATCATTATTTATGAGCTTAGAGAGGATAGAGGGGTTATCCAAGGCACTAGAGCTCGGAAAAAAAACCCGTAGTTCTTTTTGATTCGGCCATGGCAACGGGAAAAAGAGGAGGAGGAGATTGGGAAAGAGAGGGCGAATAAAACGGCAAGGGTGAAGTGGGGGAGAGGAAAACGAGAGGCAAATGGCAAATAATGTAATGCGAGAGATAGGGATTGTGATGGGTACTTGGTATGTTGACTTTTGCGTAGACTCCCCGGCAACGGCGCCAGAAATCCTTCTTGCTACGTCTTGAGCTTGCGTTGGTTTTCCTCGAAGAGGAGAGGATGATGCAGCACAGTAGCGTAAGTATTTCCCTTAGTTTTTGAGAACCAAGGTATCAATCCAGTAGGAGGCCGCACACAAGTCCCTCGTACCTGCACAAAACGATAGCTACTCGCAACCAACGCGATTAGGGGTTGTCAATCCCTTCACGGTCACTTACGAGAGTGAGACCTGATAGAGATAATATTTTTGGTATTTTTGGTATAAAGATGCAAAGTGAAAAGTAAAATGCAAAGTAAAACAAAGCAAGTATAAAAGTGATGGAGATTGACATGATGAGAATAGACCCGGGGGCCATAGGTTTCACTAGTGGCTTCTCTCATGAGCATAAGTATTCTACGGTGGGTGAACAAATTACTGTTGAGCAATTGATGAATTGAGCATAGTTATGAGGTTATCTAGGTATGATCATGTATATAGGCATCACGTCCGTGACAAGTAGATCGAAGCGATTACGCATCTACTACTATTACTCCACTCATCGACCGCTATCCAAAGCATGCATCTAGAGTATTAAGTTAAAACAGAGTAATGCCTTAAGCAAGATGACATGATGTAGAGGAATAAATTCATACAATATGATAAATACCCCATCTTGTTATCCTCGATGGCAACAATACAATACGTGCCTTGCAACCCTTTACATCCTTTGGTAAGGACACCGCAAGATTGAACCCAAAGCAATGCACTTCTCCCATTGCAAGAACTACCAATCTAGTTGGCCAAACCAAACGGATAATTCGAAGAGACTTGCAAAGATAACTCAATTATACATAAAAGAATTCAGAGAAGATTCAAATATTATTCATAGATAACCTGGATCATAAACCCACAATTCATCGGTCTCAACAAACACACCGCAAAAAGATGATTACATCGAATAGATCTCCACAAGAGAGGGGGAGAACATTGTATTGAGATCCAAAAAGAGAGAAGAAGCCATCTAGCTACTAGCTATGGACCCGAAGGTCTGAAGTAAACTACTCACACTTCATCGGAGAGGCTATGGTGTTGATGTAGAAGCCCTCCGTGGTGGATGCCCCCTCCGGCGAGCTCCGGAACAGGCCCCAAGATGGGATCTCGTGGATACAGGAAGTTGCGGCGGTGGAATTAGGTTTTTGGCTCCTATTCTGATCGTTTGGGGGTACGTAGGTATATATAGGAGGAAGGAGTACGTCGGTGGAGCTTCGAGGGGCCCACGAGGCAGGGGGCGCGCCCTAGGGGTGGCGCCCCCACCCTCGTGACCGCCTCTCTGGTTCCTTGGCATAGGGTCCAAGTCTCCTGGACCACGTTCGGTGAGAAAATCACGTTTCCAAAGGTTTCATTCCGTTTGGACTCCGTTTGATATTCTGTTTCTTCGAAATACTGAAAAAGGCAAAAAACAGCAATTCTGGGTTGGGCCTCCGGTTAATAGGTTAGTCCCAAAAGTAATATAAAAGTGGAAAATATAAAGCCCATTATAGTCCAAAACAATAGATAAATTAGCATGGAGCAATCAAAAATTATAGATACGTTGGAGACGTATCAGACGTATCAACTCCCCCAAGCTTAGACCTCGCTTGTCCTCAAGCGGAAGCCAAAATCAAAAAATTTGTCCACTTGTTTAGAGATAGAGGTGTCGATAAAAATAAAATACGGACATGAGGGCATCATGATCATTCTTATAACAGCAACATAAATAGATTTTGTCATATGATTTCTTATGCTCAAGTAACAATCAATTCAGAATGTCAAGTATGGTTCAGAAACTTCATTAGAAGCTAACAAACTATAATCTCAGTCACTGAAGCAATTGCAATTTATCATAACATCAGAAAGAGTCAAGAATAGAGCTTTTCAGCAGGTCCACATACTCAACTATCATGTAGTCTTCCACAATTGCTAACACTCATGCAATACTTGTGGTTATGGAGTTTCAACCGGACATTGAGAAAGATAGGGGCTTATTGTGTTGCCTCCCAACGTATTCACCTTTAGGTGATGTCAACAATAATATTCCATGCTAACTTACATCCAATTGGATATATATATATATATATATATATATATATATATATATATATATATATATATATATATATATATATATATATCATGATCTTTCAAACTCGAGGAGATTGCCAAAGGATAAAATGAAAAAGGGAAAGGTGAGGGTCACCTTGACTCAAGCATAAAGTAAAAACATAAAGTAAAAGATAGGCCCTTCGCAAAGGGAAGCAGAGGTTGTCATGTGCGTTTAGGGTTGGATGCATGAAATCTTAATGCAAAAGAACGTCACTTTATATTTCCACTTGTATGTGGACCTTTATTATGCAGTCCGTCGCTTTTATTGCTTCCACAACAAGATCGTATAAAGCTTATTTTCTCTGCACTAATAAGTCATACATATTTAGAGAGCAATTTTTATTGCCTGTAACATGACAACTTACTTGAAGGATCTTACTCAATCCATAGGTATATATGGTGGACTCTCATGGCAAAACTGGGTTTAAGGATATTTGGAAGCACAAGTAGTATCTCTACTTGGTGCAAGGAATTTGGCTAGCATGAGGGGGAAAGGCAAGCTCAACATGTTTGGAAGGTCAAGGACAATATACTTTAACTGAGATGTGAGAAAACATAAACCATTACGTTGTATTCCTTGTCCAACATCAACTCTTTTAGCATGTCATACTTAATGAGTGCTTCACAATCATAAAAGATGTCCAAGATAATATATTTGTATGTGAAACCTCTCTTTCCTTATTACTTCCTATTAATTGCAACGATGACCAAAACTACGTTTATCAACTCTCAACAACTTTTATGCCTCATACTTTCTATGTGTGAAGTCATTACTATCCATAAGATCAATATGAACTCTTTTATTATTTTTATTCTTTCTACTTCCTCAAGATCATGGCAAGATAGCAAAGCCCTTGACTCAACACTAATCTTTATTATAGATAGCTCATGGACTCGATTACATAAAGAGATCACAAAGCAAAACTCAAAACTACTTGATATCAAAACTTCAATCTACTAGATCAAGATACTACTAAAAGGATCGAACTAAATAAAACGGTAAAGATAGGAGTGTGATGGTGATACGATGCAGGGCACCTCCCCAAGCTTGGCAGTTGCCAAGGGAGTGCCCATACCCATGTAATTATGTCCTCGGAGGTGGTGAAGTAGGAGTTGTTGATGATGTAGGCTTGTCGTCCATCTTCCAAGGAATAGGCTCACCATCATAGAAGGATGATCGAGTCTCCGGGATTCTTAAATCTGCAGCCAAACTCATCCTCTTGAACTATATTCATACTCACAGTTTTGGTTTTGCAGGTCATAGATCTGGGCTTGGAGGTGCTCGATTTTCTCTTGAAGCTTGAAGATGGTCTCCCCAATGACCTTCGCATCTAGCTTGTGGTTGTTGGTGAACTCCGTGATCATCATCTGGTTGGCGTAGAGTCCATGCTCCAGCATCCCTTGGCACTTGAAAACTTGCTGCTCCATGGCTTCGAGCTTTGTCTGCACGCTTCCGGTACGCCTTGGTCCCTCCACATCGCGGATGTGCAGCACCCCCTCACGCATCTCAATGGTTTGAGGGTGTTGCAGCACCTCCGCGAGATAGGGGTTGATAACCCTCTCGAAGAACTTGTCCTTGGGAGCGCTTGGAGACGTCATGATGCTCTAGATCTGTAACAGAAATAGATCGAAACGAAAACAGAGGATATTTGCATGATACGGTGGTCAAAACCTTTGGGAGATTATATAATGAATTTTTACCGACCAAAATATGTAACGTGCAAGAAAACGGAGTCCAGGAGGCACACGAGGTGGCCACGAGACACGGGGGCGCGCCCAGTAAGGGTGGGCGCGCCCTCCACCCACGTGGAGGCCTCGTGTCCTTCTCGGACTACTTCATTCTTCCTAAAATTCTTAAATATTCCAAAACTGATAAAAATTGCCATTAGAATTGTTTTGGAGTCGGTTTACTTACCGTGCCACATACCTATTCCTTTCGGAGTCTGGAACATTCTGGAAGGTGTCCCTTATGTATTCCTCCGGGGTTACGGTCTCAACAATATTAGTTTCAACATTGATAGGATTACCTGAGATATAATGTTTAATTCTTTGACCGTTCACCACCCTTGGACTTGTGCCTTCAAAGTTGTTGATTTTTATGGCACCGGAACGATAGACCTCCTCGATAACGTAAGGACCTTCCCATTTAGAGAGAAGTTTTCCTGCAAAAAATCTTAAACGAGAGTTAAATAATAACACATAATCACCTATGTTAAAATCGCGCTTTTGTATCCTTTTGTCATGCCAGCGTTTGACTTTTTCTTTGAATAGCTTGGCATTCCCATAAGCTTGGGTTCTCCATTTATCAAGAGAGCTAATGTCAAACAACCTCTTCTCACCGGCAAGTTTGAAGTCATAGTTGAGCTCTTTAATAGCCCAATATGCTTTATGTTCAAGTTCTAGAGGTAAATGACATGCTTTTCCAGAAACCATCTTATACAGAGACATACCCATAGGATTTTTGTATGAAGTTCTATAGGCCCATAATGCATCATCAAGTTTCTTGGACCAATTCTTTCTAGATCTATTCCCAGTCTTTTGCAAAATTAATTTGAGTTCTCTATTGCTCAACTCTACTTGACCACTAGACCGGGGATGATAAGGAGATGTAATTCTATGATTAACATCATACTTAGCAAGCATCTTACGGAAAGCACCATGAATAAAATGTGAACCACCATCAGTCATAAGATATCTAGGGACTCCAAACCTCGGAAAAATAACTTCTTTAAGCATTTTAATAGAAGTGTTATGATCAGCCCTACTAGTTGGAATAGCTTCTACCCACTTAGTAACGTAATCAACAACAACTAAAATATGTGTATAACCATTAGAGGCAGGAAAAGGTCCCATATAATCAAAGCCCCAAACATCAAACGGTTCAATAACAAGAGAATAATTCATAGGCATTTCTTAACGTCTACTAATATTACAAATTCTTTGACATTCATCACAAGGTAAGACAAACTTACGAGCATCTTTGAAGAGAGTAGGCCAATAAAAACTGGATTGCAATACCTTGTGTGCAGTTCTATCTCCAGCGTGGTGTCCTCCATAAGATTCAGAGTGACACTTGCGTAGGATCTATTCCTGTTCATGCTCAGGTACACAACGTCTAATAACACCATCCACCCCTTCTTTATAAAGGTGTGGGTCATCCCAGAAGTAATGTCTTGAATCATAAAAGAACTTTTTCTTTTGCTGGTATGTGAAACTAGGTGGTATAAATTTAGCAACAATGTAATTAGCATGATCAGCATACCAAGGAGCAGTATGAGAAGCATTAATGACCGCTAATTGTTCATCAGGAAAACTATTATCAATAGGTAGTGGGTCATCAAGAACATTCTCTAACCTAGACAAGTTATGCAAGAACGGGGTTCTCGACTCCTTTCTATCAATAATATGCAAATCAAATTCTTGGATCAATAGAACCAATCTAATGAGTCTAGGCTTAGCATCTTTCTTTTCCATAATATATTTAATAGCAGCATGATCAGTGTGAATAGTAACTTTGGAATCAACAATATAAGGTCTAAACTTATCACATGCAAACACAACTGCTAAGAACTCTTTTTCAGTAGTAGCATAATTTCTCTGGGCAGTATCAAGAGTTTTACTAGCATACTCGATAACATTCAATTTCTTATACTCTTTGCCCTAGAACAGCACCTACAGCATAATCACTAGCATCACACATAATTTCAAAGGGTAAATTCAATCAGGTGGCTGAACAATAGGTGCAGTGATCAAAGCTTTCTTAAGTATTTCAAATTCTTCTACACAATCATCATCAAAGAAAAAAGGAATATCTTTTTGCAATAAATTAGTCAGAGGCCTAGAGATTTTAGAAAAGTCCTTAATGAACCTCCTATAAAAACCGTCATGACCAAGGAAACTTATTATACCTTTTATGTCCTTGGGACATGGCATCTTTTCAATAGCATCAACTTTAGCTTTATCAACTTCAATACCTCTCTCGGAAATCTTATGCCCCAAAACAATGCCTTCATTAACCATAAAGTGGCACTTTTCCCAATTCAAGACGAGACTAGTGTCTTCGCATCTCTGCAAAATTCGATCAAGGTTGCTCAAGCAATCATCAAAAGAGGATCCATAAACGGATAAATCATCCATGAATTCCTCACAAATCTTTTCACAAAAGTCAGAGAATATAGCCATCATACATCTTTGAAAAGTAGCAGGTGCATTACATAAACCAAAAGGCATACGTCTATAAGCAAAAGTACCGAAAGGGCAAGTAAAAGTAGTTTTCGATTGATCCTTAGCTGACACAGGTATTTGAGAGAAACAAGAATAACCATCTAGAAAGCAGAAATGTGTGTGTTTGGAAAGTCTTTCTAGCATTTGATCAATAAAAGGTAAAGGGTAATGATCTTTCTTAGTAGCTTTATTTAATTTACGAAAATAAATTACCATCCTATAACATGTAATAATTCTTTGCGGGATCAATTCATCTTTATCATTAGGAACAACGGTAATACCCCCCTTTTTAGGAACACAATGGACAGGGCTTACCCAATCACTATCAGCAACGGGATAAATTATACCTGCCTCAAGGAGCTTTAGTATCTCCTTTCTTACCACTTCTTTCATCTTAGGATTCAATCGCCGTTGAGGATCTTTAACTGGTTTGGCATCGGCCTCCAAATTAATTTTGTGTTCACATAACGTGGGGCTAATGCCCTTAAGATCATCCAGAGTATATCCAATAGCAGCACGATGCTTCTTCAGAGTTTTCAATAATCTTTCTTCTTCTTGCTCTGAAAGGTTAGCACTAATAATAACATGATATATTTTCTTTTCATCAAGATAAGCATACTTAAGATTATCAGGTAATGGTTTGAGTTCAAACACGGGATCACCCTTGGGTGGAGGGGGATCCCCTAGAATTGCAACGGGTAGGTTGTGTTTCAGAATAGGTTCCTGTTGAAGGAACACTTCATCTATTTTCCTTCTTTCCTTCATAAACATATCATTTTCATGGTCTAGCAAATATTGTTCTAACGGATCAGTAGGAGGAACGGCAATAGAAGCAAGACCAATAATCCCATCCTTACTAGGTGATTCTCTATCACGAGGTTGTCTACGAAACTTAGCAAAATTAAAGTCATGAGACATACCCTCTAAGCCAATTGTAACAGTATCCTTTTCACAATCAATCCTAGCATTAACTATATTCAAGAAGGGTCTACCAAAAATAATGGGACACAAATCATCTTGTGGGGAACTAAGGCCCCCTTTGTTTGGGCTACAGATTCCTGAGAATCACTTTGCTATGGATTCCTGAGAATCAGCTGTGACTCTGGATTCCTGAGAATCAGAATCTGACTGTTTGTTTACCCTGTTGTCTGTCAACTTTAGGAGTTGTGGGTGTTGTGAAATGTCAGTAACGCCTTCGACTGCTGACTATAATGTTTATATGCGGATTAAAGCACAAGTTATCTGTTTTGACTTGATAAAGTGAGAACTAGCACAAAAACACAATATATACAATTTTTTTAGAAATGACATGATGGTATGAATATATAATCCGAAACATGCATATGAAATGTAACATCTAAAAAAAGAATCAACCCTCGTAGTCTTACATACGAAATATATCATCCACATATGGACCAACCATCATAGTCTTACATACGTGCACATATCATCCAAAATATGTACTAACCATCAGTCTTACATACGTACACATATAACCCAAAATATGCACTAGGCATCATAGACACATCAAGTAATATGTGAAACTATACTTGATCCGCCATCAATCCATTAGCAATCGCCTCACGAGTTGCTTTCATGATTGCATCATCACCAACCACAATATTGGACACATGTCCTGTGGGTAGAGTTTGTAAATTCCCTGGCATGTAGTTCTCATCACGATCACATTTGTCAAACTCCAAGTCTCTCAAATTGCTTTCCCTAATGCAATTATGAAGTGCCATGCATGCAATGATGATTCGAGCTTGCTTCTCAGGAGGGTAACTTGGCATTTTTTGTAAAATACGCCATTTCATCTTCCAGACACCAAATGAACGCTCAATAACATTGCGTAGAGATGAATGTGCAAAGTTAAATGTTTCTTTTTTCCCATTCGGTGGGAGACCTTGGCGAAATTCTAGCACATGATACTTTTGCCCTTTGTATGGAGCTAAATATCCATCACAATTGGGATAACCCGAGTCAACAAGATAGTACCTCCCTGCATAAAGTAAAAGTTTGCACAAGGGATCTAGATAACTAAAACAATATTGTCGTGCACATGTAAGTGAAAGGGGTACCTATAGGTGGATGTGGAAACCTATCTGCATACTTCACCAAAGTATCTCTGAATAACCTTGTGTCATGTGCTGACCCTGGCCATCCCAGGACAATAGAAGTGAATCTCATGTCAAAGTCACACACGGCCATGATATTCTGTGTTGGGTATCCATGTCGACCAACATGGTTGACGATCTCATCATTTGGAACAATTACAGGAATATGTGACCCATCAATCGCACCTATGCAACCATCAAAGTGAGGTGCAAATCTCGCATCCCGAAGCCTATCATGTACAACTCTGAACTCCGGATCAGTTGGTCGAATGATGTCTACAGCCATGTCATTCAAGCATTTCAATACTTCATTGAATTTGCGATGTATAACTTCAGTTGATCTCTTGAAACGGTTCTCCACTTGGCTTACGGATTGGGGCCCCCCAACCGTCCAGAGAAACATACCCAATGCTTCTTCTGAACTCATGTTTCTTGTTCCCTTCAAGCCATATGTGTGTACAAGTGTACGATGCAACCTATCAAAACAAGGCTTGTACATCCTGAACATGTTATAGCAATCTTTTGGAGTACTCAAGTTCTCCCTAACCCACTGTTGTCCGGTCATTATCGGAACTCTTCTCTTCTTTTTCATGAGATACTTCTCCTTTGTACATGATACCAACAAGTGCAGCCATCATGTATTTTTTTCTCCTTTGCCTCCTTGAGGTTGGCATGGCATCAGAATCAGTTTTGGACTCTTCACTATGGCTGTCACTTGTGCTCATCTACATAAACACAGAAATATTATGAACACATGCATGTCAGGATCAACACAAGCGATAACATAAACAGAAATATTGTTCGTCTAACATGAAGGAAAATATTGTTTAACAAGTACCAAGTGACATAACATGAAGGGAAATATTGTTCATCAGGTCTCAAGTGACATAACAAGAAAGGAAATATAGTTCAACAGGTCTCAAGCGACATAACATAAAGAAAGGGAATAACATATTCATGATCACACGTCTAAAGTGTAATCCTAATGCCTATTTCACTCTTCATACATCCTCCTAAGCCAATTCTTCTTCCCGTCGCTACTCTTCATATTGTTAAAGAAACAACGATTTTCAAACTTCACAAACAACTTGGTTGCTATGAAGTACTCATCAGTTGCTTCATTGGCTCCACATGCCACAACTTCTTCCATTATCTTTTCAATTTCAGCAGCAACACTATTCTTATGTGAGTTCATCGCGACATCTTCACTAATCAAGTGGTCAACCATGCGCTTGAAGTCCCTTTGAACAGGATTCTTTTTACTAGAACTTCCATCTATCTTCAATGGCCCTTTCTTTGCCTTCTTGGCTTGGGTAGTCTGCACTTCTTCCTCCTTGGTTTCATCTTCTTCAAGATCAAGCACTTCATGCTCACCACCTGGCATCATAGAAGTTTCTCCTGTAACATTGATCTTCTCATACATGATGCTCATTTGGTTCAGATTTTCAGGACCACATTTACGAAACTGCAAGATGTCCTTGTTTTCCTACGTAAGTAATTCATTTGGCACTTGTCAACAAAAAATTCTAGTGCAATATTAGCCACAAGACAATTTGATCTTTCGAACATGACTTACTTCACCGGCCTTCTTCCACCATTCGTCATCAGCAATCACGGTGTTCGTTTCATCATTCCAACCAAGTCCAGTAGATGTATTCTTTAGGATCAGCCAATCCCTATACAAGGTCCTCAAACTGCCCCATTTATTTTTGAACTGCAGCCTACTGTAAAGTTTTCCGGTCTGCTGAAACAAGCCAACTTCTACATTCTTGTATCCAGTAGGGTTCAAAAATTTGGTAGGCCTATTCCCCTTTTCCTTCTCCTTAGCAGCGAGATTGCAAAAAATGGTGGTCATTTCTGGACTCCAATTTGCTTTTGACATCTATAACATATGACATTCATAAGGGTGATTTACATATATCCATCCAATCATGTTAATAACTTGCAACACTGAAAAAGACCAATGCTACTGCCTACTGCTCCAATCAAGGCCTATTACTAAATCTGAACAATTCAGTGCTAACGCAACCAATAGATTAGCAGTTCATACACAGGAACATAAGCCAAAACATCAAGCAAGGAGGAACATCAAGCAATTCAATGCTAAATCTGAAACTTTTTGGGGGACTGATGAACAATTACCTTCTCTTGACTGGTAGGAGATGGGGCAGGGCCGGTAGAGTCAGGGGGCAAGGTGGGCGTCCGGCGTGGTTCTGCTGGGCCTCCCGGCATGGTTCTGCTGGAGCTCCGGCGCGGCACAGAGAGAGGTCTGTTGGAGCTTCGCCGGCACAGAGGGGCGACGTCTCGGCTGAGAGCGGGGGCGGCAGCTGCTACGGGACGGTGGCGCGACGGATCTGCGGTGGCCGGCGTATGGCCCGGGGCCGAGGGGGACGGATCCACGTGTTGGGTAACGTAGTAATTTCAAAAATTTTCCTACGATCACGCAAGATCATGGTGATGCTTAGCAACGAGATGAGAGTGTTGTCTACGCATCGTGAGACCAGCAAGAAGCGTTGAAGCGCTGACGTAGAGGAAGTAGTCGTACTCCTTCACGATCCAACCGATCCAAGTACCGAACGCACGGCACCTCCGAGTTCTGCACACGCTCAGCTCGATGACGCCCCTCGAACTCCGATCCAGCCGAGTGTTGAGGGAGAGTTTCACAAGACGACGGCGTGGTGACGATGATGATGTTCCACCGGGCGCAGGCTTCGCCTAAGCTCCGCCACGGTATTTTCGAGGTGTAATATGGTGGAAGGGGCACCGCACACGGCTAAGGAACGATCTCAATGATCAACTTGTGTGTCATGGGGTGCCCCTGCCCTGTATATAAAGGAGGGAAGGGAGGGGCTGGCCGGCCAAGGAGAGGTGCGCCAGGGTGTCCTACTCCTACTAGGAGTAGGATTCCCCCAAATCCTAGTCCAACTAGGATTGGCCAAGTGGGAAGGGAGAGAGGGCGCCTTCTCCTAGTCCTAATAGGACTAGGGAAGGGGAAGGTGCTGACCAGCACTTGGGCCCCCTTTTCTCCTTTCCACTAAGGCCCATGTTGGCCCATTAGCATTCCGGGGTTCCGGTAACCTCCCTGCATTTGGTAAAATTCCCAATTTCACCGGAACACTTCCGATGTCCAAACATAGACTTCAATATATGAATCTTTATGTCTCGACCATTTCGAGACTCCTCGTCACGTCCGTGATCTCATCCGGGACTCGAACAACCTTCGGTACATTAACATCATAAAACTCATAGTAACCGCCATCGAAACGTTAAGCGTGCGGACCCTACGGGTTCGAGAACAATGTAGACATGACCGAGACACCTCTCCGGTCAATAACCAATAGCGGGACCTGGATGCCCATATTGACTCCTACATATTCTATGAAGATCTTTATCGGTCAGACCGCATAACAACATACGTTGTTCCCTTTGTCATCGGTATGTTACTTGCCCGAGATTCGATCGTCGGTATCCAATACCTAGTTCAATCTCGTTACGGCAAGTCTCTTTACTCGCTTCGTAATACATCATCTCACAACTAACACATTAGTTGCAATGCTTGCAAGGCTTATGTGATGTGCATTACCGAGAGGGCCCAGAGATACCTCTCCGACAATCGGAGTGACAAATCCTAATCTCGAAATATGCCAACCCAACATGTACCTTCGGAGACACCTGTAATGTACCTTTATAATCACCCGATTACGTTGTGACGCTTTGGTAGCACCCAAAGTGTTCCTCGTGCAAACGGGAGTTGCATAATCTCATAGTCATAGGAACATGTATAAGTCATGAAGAAAAGCACTAGCAACAAACTATACGATCAGGTGCTATGCTAATGGAATGGGTCATGTCAATCAGATCATTCAACCAATGATGTGATCCCGTTAATCAAATAACAACTCCTTGTTCATGGTTAGGAAACACAACCATCTTTGATTAACGAGCTAGTCAAGTAGAGGCATACTAGTGACACTCTGTAGGTTTATGTATTCACACATGTATTATGTTTCCGGTTAATACAATTCTAGCATGAATAATAAACATTTATCATGATATAAGGAAATAAATAATAACTTTATTATTGCCTCTAGGGCATATTTCCTTGAGTCTCCCACTTGCACTAGAGTCAATAATCTAGATTATACAAAGAATGATTCTAACACCCATGGAGTCTTGGTGCTGATCATGTTTTGCTCGTGGAAGAGGCTTAGTCAACGGGTCCGCAACATTCAGATCCGTATGTATCTTGCATATCTCTATGTCTCCCACCGGACCAAATCCGGATGGAGTTGAAGCGTCTTTTGATGTGCTTGGTTCTCTTGTGAAATCTGGATTCCTTTGCCAAGGCAATTGCACCAAGATTGTCACAAAAGATTTTCATTGGACCCGATACACTAGGTACAACACCTAGATCGGTTATGAACTCCTTCATCCAGACTCCTTCATTAGCTGCTTCCAAGCAGCTATGTACTCAGCTTCACATGTAGATCCCGCCACGACGCTTTGTTTGGAACTGCACCAACTGACAGCTCCACCGTTTAATGTAAATACGTATCCGGTTTGCGATTTAGAATCGTCCGGATCAGTGTCAAAGCTTGCGTCGACGTAACCGTTTACGACGAGTTCTTTGTCACCGCCATAAATGAGAAACATATCCTTAGTCCTTCTCAAGTACTTAAGGATGTTCTTGACCGCTGTCCAGTGATCCACTCCTGGATTACTTTGGTACCTGCCGCTAAACTTACAAAGAAGGCACACATCAGGTCTGGTACACAGCATTGCATACATGATAGAGCCTATGGCTGAAGCATAGGGAACATCTTTCATTTTCTCTCTATCTTCTGCGGTGGTCGGGCATTGAGTCTTACTCAACTTCACACCTTGTAATACCGGCAAGAACCCTTTCTTTGCTCGATCCATTTGAACTTCTTCAAAACTTTATCAAGGTATGTGCTTTGTGAAAGTCCTATTAAGCCGCCTTGATCTATCTCTATAGATCTTAATGCCCAATATGTAAGCAGCTTCACCGAGGTCTTTCATTGAAAACTCTTATTCAAGTATCCTTTTATGCTATCCAGAATTCTATATCATTTCCGATCAGTAATATGTCATCCACATATAATATCGTAAATGCTACAGAGCTCCCACTCACTTTCTTGTAAATACAGGCTTCCAAAAGTCTGTATAAAACTAAATGCTTTGATCACACTATCAAAACGTTTATTCCAACTCCGAGAGGCTTGCACCAGTCCATAAATGGATCGCTGGAGCTTGCACACTTTGTTAGCTACCTTTGGATCGACAAAACCTTCTGGTTGCGTCATATACAACTCTTCTTCCGTAAATCCATTCAGAATGCAGTTTTAACATCCATTTGCCAAATTTCATAATCATAAAATGCGGCAATTGCTAACATGATTCGGACGGACTTAAGCATCGCCACGGGTGAGAAGGTCTCATCGTAGTCAATCCCTTGAACTTGTCGAAAACCTTTTGCAACAAGTCGAGCTTTATAGACGTAACATTACCATCAGCGTCAGTCTTCTTCTTGAAGATCCATTTATTCTCAATTGCTTGCCGATCATCGGGCAAGTCAACCAAAGTCCATACTTTGTTCTCATACATGGATCCCATCTCAGATTTCATGGCCTCCAGCCATTTTGTGGAATCTGGGCTCACCATCGCTTCTTCATAGTTCGTAGGTTCATCATGTTCCAAGAACATGACTTCCAGAATAGGATTACCGTACCACTCTGGTGCGGATCTTGCTCTGGTTGATCTACGAAGTTACAGTAGAAACTTGATCTGAAGTTTCATGATCATCATCATTAGCTTCCTCCCTATTTGGTGTAGGTGTCACGTAAACTGTTTTCTCGTGATGTACTACTTCTCAATAAGGGAGTAGATACGATTATCTCATCAAGTTCTACTTTCCTCCCACTCACTTCTTTCGAGAGAAACTCCTTCTCCGAAGGTTTCAATTTAGCAACAAAAATCTTGCCTTCGGATTTGTGATAGAAGGTGTACCCAACAGTCTCTCCTTTGGGTATCCTATGAAGACACATTTCTCCGATTTGGGTTCGAGCTTATCAGGTTGAAGCTTTTTCACATAAGCATCGCAGCCCCAAACTTTCGAAACGACAACTTTGGTTTCTTGCCAAACCACAGTTCATAAGGCGTCGTCTCAACGGATTTAGATGGTGCCCTATTTAAAGTGAATGTAGCCGTCTCTAAAGCATAACCCCAAAATGATAGCGGTAAATCAGTAAGAGACATCATAGATCGCACCATATCTAATAAAGTACGATTACGACGTTCGGACACACCATTACGTTGTGTTGTTCATGGTGGCGTAAGTTGCGAAACTATTCCGCATTGTTTCAAATGCAGGCCAAACTCGTAACTCAAATATTCTCCTCCACGATCAGATCGCAGAAACTTTATTTTCTTGTTACGATGATTTTCCACTTCACTCTGAAATTCTTTGAACTTTTCAAATGTTTCAGACTTGTGTTTCATTAAGTAGATATACCCATATCTGCTCAAATCATCTGTGAAGGTGAGAAAATAACGATATCCGCCACGAGCCTCAACATTCATTGGACCACATACATCAAGATGTATGATTTCCAATAAATCTGTTGCTCTCTCCATTGTTCCGAGAACGGCGTTTTAGTCATCTTGCCCATAAGGCACGGTTCGCAAGTGCCAAGTGATTCATAATCAAGTGACTCCAAAAGTCCATCAAGATGGAGTTTCTTCATGCGCTTTACAATCGATATGACCTAAACGGCGGTGCCACAAATAAGTTGCACTATCATTATCAACTCTACATCTTTTGGCTTCAACATTATGAATATGTGTATCACTACTATCGAGATTAAGTAAAACAAACCATTCTTCAATGGTGCATGACCATAAAAGATATTATTCATATAAATAGAACAACCATTATTCTCTCGATTTAAATGAATAACCGTCCTCGCATCAAACAAGATCCAGATATAATGTTCATGCTCAACGCTGGTACTAAATAACAATTATTTAGGTCTAATACTAATCCCGAAGGTAGATGTAGAGGTAGCGTGCCGACCGCGATCACATCGACTTTGGAACCATTTCCCACGTAGATCGTCACCTCGCCCTTAGCCAATCTTCGCTTAATCCGTAGCCCCTGCTTTGAGTTGCAAATATTAGCAATGTAACCAATATCAAATACCCAGGTGCTACTGCGAGTATTAGTAAGGTACACATCAATAACATGTATATCATATATACCTTTGTTAACCTTGCCGTCCTTCTTATCCGCCAAATACTTGGGGCAGTTCCGCTTCCAGAGACCAGCCTGCTTGCAATAGAAGCACTCAGTTTCAGGCTTAGGACCAGACTTGGGTTTCTTCTCTTGATTAGCAACTTGCTTGCCGTTCTTTTTGAAGTTTCCTTTTCTTTCCTTTGCCCTTTTCTTGAAACTAGTGGTTTTGTTAACCATCAACACTTGATGCTCCTTTTGATTTCTACTTCGCGGCTTTCAAAGATCGCGAAGAGCTCGGGCATTGTTTTGGTCATCCCTTGCATATTATAGTTCATCACGAAGCTCTTGTAGCTTGGTGGCGTGATTGGAGAATTCTGTCAATGACGCAATCATCCGGAAGATTAACTCCCAGTTGAATCAAGTGATTGTTATACCGGACATTACGAGTATATGCTCACCGACGTAACCGTTCTCCTCCATCTTACAGCTATAGAACTTATTGGAGACTTCATATCTCTCAATCCGGGCATTCGCTTGGAATATTAACTTCAACTCTGGAACATCTCATATGCTCCATGGTGTTCAAAACGACGTTGAAGTCGGTTCTAAGCCATAAAGCATGGCACATCGAACTATAGAGTAGTCATCAGCTTTGCTTTGCCAGACGTTCATAACTTGGCGCAGCCCTTGCACCAGGCCTGGCACCTAACGGTGCTTCCAGACGTAATTCTTTTGTGCAGCAATAAGGATAATCCTCAAATTACGGATCCAGTCCGTGTAATTGCTGCCATCATCTTTCAACTTTGCTTTCTCAAGGAACGCATTAAAATTCAACGGAACAACAAAGACGAGCCATCTATCTACACAACATAGACAAGCAAGATACTATCGGTACTAAGTTCATGATAAATTTAAGTTCAATTAATCATATTACTTAAGAACTCCCACTTAGAAAAATATCCTCCAATTCTCTAAGTGATTGCGTGATCCATATCAACTACACCATGACCGATCATCACGTGTGATGGAGTAGTTTCAATGGTGAACATCAATATGTTGATCATATCTACTATATGATTCACGCCGACCTTTCGGTCTCCGTGTTCCGAGGTCATATCTTATATGCATAGCTCGTCAAGTATAACCTGAGTATTCCGCGTGTGCAACTGTTTTGCACCCGTTGTATTTGAACGTAGAGCCTATCACACCCGATCATCACGTGGTGTCTCAGCACGAAGAACTTTCGCATAGCGGTGCATACTCAGGAGAACACTTCTTGATAATTTAGTAAGGGATCATCTTATAATGCTACCGTCAATCAAAGCAAGATAAGATGCATAAAGGATTAACATCACATGCAATCAATATAAGTGATATGATATGGCCATCATCATCTTGTGCTTGTGATCTCCATCTCAAGCACCGTCATGATCACCATCGTCACCGGGCGCGACACCTTGATCTCCATCGTAGCATCGTTGTCGTCTCGCCAAACTTATGCTTCTACGACTATCGCTACCGCTTAGTGATAAAGTAAAGCATTACAGGCGATTGCATTGCATACAATAAAGCGACAACCATATGGCTCCTGCCGATTGCCGATGACTTCGGTTACAAAACATGATCATCTCATACAATAAAATTCAGCATCATGTCTTGACCATATCACATCACAACATGCCCTGCAAAAACAAGTTAGACGTCCTCTACTTTGTTGTTGCAAATTTTTACGTGGCTGCTACGGGCTTTAAGCAAGAACCAATCTCACCTACGCATCAAAACCACAACGATACTTCGTCAAATAGACTCCGTTTTAACCTTCTCAAGGACCGGGCGTAGCCACACTCGGTTCAACTAAAGTTGGAGAGACAGTCTTCCACAAGCCATCTATGTGCAAAGCACGGCGAGGGAACCGGTCTCGTAAGAGTACGCAGCGTAAGGTTGGTCTGGATCGTCTGTCCAACAATACCGCTGAACCAAAGTATGACATGTTGGTAGGCAGTATGACTTGTATCGTCCACAACTCACTTGTGTTCTACTCGTGCATATCATCAAACCATAAAAACCTAGGCTCTGATACCACTTTGTTGGGTAACGTAGTAATTTCAAAAATTTCCTACGATCACGCAAGATCATGGTGATGCTTAGCAACGAGATGAGAGTGTTGTCTACGCATCGTGAGACCAGCAACGGAAGCGTTGACGCTGACGTAGAGGAAGTAGTCGTACTTCTTCACGATCCAACCGATCCAAGTACCGAACACGGCACCTCCGAGTTCTGCACACGTTCAGCTCGATGACGCCCCTCGAACTCCGATCCAGCCGAGTGTTGAGGGAGAGTTTCACAAGACGACGGCGTGGTGACGATGATGATGTTCCACCAGCGAGGCTTCGCCTAAGCTCCGCCACGGTATTTTCGAGGTGTAATATGGTGGAAGGGGCACCGCACACGGCTAAGGAACGATCTCAATGATCAACTTGTGTGTCATGGGGTGCCCCTGCCCCTGTATATAAAGGAGGGAAGGGAGGGCTGGCGGCCAAGGAGAGGTGCGCCAGGGTGTCCTACTCCTACTAGGAGTAGGATTCCCCCAAATCCTAGTCCAACTAGGATTGGCCAAGTGGGAAGGAGAGAGAGGCGCCCCTTCTCCTAGTCCTAATAGGACTAGGGAAGGGGGAAGGTGCGACCAGCACTTGGGCCCCTTTTCTCCTTTCCACTAAGGCCCATGTTGGCCCATTAGCATTCCGGGGTTCGGTAACCTCCGGTACTTGGTAAAATTCCCAATTTCACCGGAACACTTCCGATGTCCAAACATAGACTTCCAATATATGAATCTTTATGTCTCGACCATTTCGAGACTCCTCGTCACGTCCGTGATCTCATCCGGGACTCAACAACCTTCGTACATTAACATCATAAAACTCATAGTAGCATCGCCATCGAAGCGTTAAGCGTGCGGACCCTACGGGTTCGAGAACAATGTAGACATGACCGAGACACCTCTCCGGTCAATAACCAATAGCGGGACCTGGATGCCCATATTGACTCCTACATATTCTATGAAGATCTTTATCGGTCAGACCGCATAACAACATACGTTGTTCCCTTTGTCATCGGTATGTTACTTGCCCGAGATTCGATCGTCGGTATCCAATACCTAGTTCAATCTCGTTACCGGCAAGTCTCTTTACTCGCTTCGTAATACATCATCTCACAACTAACACATTAGTTGCAATGCTTGCAAGGCTTATGTGATGTGCATTACCGAGAGGGCCCAGAGATACCTCTCCGACAATCGGAGTGACAAATCCTAATCTCGAAATATGCCAACCCAACATGTACCTTCGGAGACACCTGTAATGTACCTTTATAATCACCCAGTTACGCCAGGACGCTTTGGTAGCACCCAAAGTGTTCCTCGTGCAAACGGGAGTTGCATAATCTCATAGTCATAGGAACATGTATAAGTCATGAAGAAAAGCACTAGCAACAAACTATACGATCAGGTGCTATGCTAATGGAATGGGTCATGTCAATCAGATCATTCAACCAATGATGTGATCCCGTTAATCAAATAACAACTCCTTGTTCATGGTTAGGAAACACAACCATCTTTGATTAACGAGCTAGTCAAGTAGAGGCATACTAGTGACACTCTGTAGGTTTATGTATTCACACATGTATTATGTTTCCGGTTAATACAATTCTAGCATGAATAATAAACATTTATCATGATATAAGGAAATAAATAATAACTTTATTATTGCCTCTAGGGCATATTTCCTTCACCACGAGCCTTGCCGGCGACTGTGGTGGCGGGCGAACCCTAGAGAGCCATCCCCTCTCTGTTTCTTCTGCTTCTGTTTGCTAGGTGGGTTTGTGCGAGCGAAGGACTGGACCCCTGTCGACGAGGGAGAGGTTGGGCTGGGCTTGCGGTGGTATTTCCATCGTAATAACGGGGAGAAGTTGACCCATATTTGAAAGGGGGTAAGTGGTAGCTCGGGAATCAGCAAAATCGCTGATTCCAGCTTCCGAGCGTGTCCAGTGCAATTTGGAGAATCGGATTCTAGACAACTCATGTTGGAATCTGACTGTTTGTTTGTGAATCTGATTTTGACTAGGCTAGAATCCAGAAATCACTAGCTGTAGCTCAAACAAAGGCCACCTAAGAACAAGAAAACCAGCAGGATATTTAACCTTCCCACACAAGAATTCAACATCTCTAACAATCCCAATTGGTGAAATAGTATCTCTATTGGCAAGCTTGACAGTAACATCAATACCTTCCAATTCAACGGGTGCAATGTCATGCATAATTTCTTTATATAAATCATAGGGTATTGCACTAGCACTAGCACCCATATCACATAAACCATGATAGCAATGATCTCCTATTTTAACAGAAATAATAGGCATGCCTACAACAGGTCTATGTATCTTAGCATCTGGTTTAACAATATTAGCAGTCTCACCACAGAAATAAATAACATGCCCATCTAAGTCATCATCCAAGGGATCTTTAACCATAGCAATACTAGGTTCAACTTTGATTTGCTCAGGAGGTGTATAAGTCCTAGTATTACTCTTACGAACAACAGTCGAAGTTTTAGCATGATCCTTTACCCTAACAAGAATTGGAGATTTCTCAAAATAAGTAGTAGGAACAATAGGATCACTATAAGTGACAGTCTTTTCTGTTGGGATTGCCTCTAGGGCATATCTCCAACATTTTCTTCAACTGTAATAGGTGTACCTACTTTTACTTCAATGGGAGGATTATATTTAAACCACTTCTCCTTAGGGAGATCAACGTGAGTAGCAAAAGATTCACAGAAAGAAGCTACTATCTCAGAGTCAAGTCCATACTTAGCGCTAAATCCACGAAAAGCATCGGTATCCATAAAAGATTTAACGCAATCTTCAGAGTTGCGTTTAATTCTTTCCAATAAGTCCCATTTGAATTTGATAGTCTTCAGCATATAAGAACCAGCACAGGAAGTATCGAGCATGTTGGGAGAAAGACGAGCATAAATTTTTTGGATAATCATTTCTCTAGAGAGCTCATCACTACTGGAATCTGGCACTTTGCCATCTGCCATGGCAGATGGCAAAGGTATGGTCGACGGATGGCAAAGGCTTTGCCATCTGCCAGCAGATGGCAAACAGGTCGTCCGAAACCCTGCCGGTAAAGGCTTCTTTGCCGTCTGCTGGCTGATGGCAAAGAGCCTGTGGCTTTGCCATCTGCTGGCAGATGGCAAAGCCTCTTAACGGGGTTAGCCCCGTTAGAAGGCTAACGTCATACTTTGCCATCTGCAAGCAGATGGCAAAGGCTGCAGGCTCTTTGTCGCCCCGCCACAGATGGCAAGGCTGCATGCTTTGCCGCCCCGCCACAGATGGCAAAGAGCCCAAATAGGCCAGCCCAAATGTTGCATGTAGATGACACGTGGCCTCTTTGCCATCTGCCAGCTGATGGCAAAGTGACTATATTGCCCCATTTAATTTTGTTTTTTCTTATATCAATTCATTTTCACAGAAATCAAACACAGATATATTTATATGACCAATATAGCATATTCAACACATATTACCAATAGTCATGAACACATATGTATCCAACACATGTTACCAATAGTAGCAAGTTTCATCCGTACATATACATAGTTTCATCAATATTACATAGTTTCATCCATAGGTAGCAAGTTCCACAAGGTCAAAACAAAAACTAAATACAAGCACTCCATCAACCCAAGCTTCCGTGATCTTAAGCAAATCTGTAAAATGGGAAAGAAGAAAGTTATCAGACCAAATATTCTAAATCTCCTGCTGCTTCTTTGGCAACTACAACATTCAAGGTGGATGATCAATGATTCAGATCAGAGAACTGCAGCAACTTCAACACAATTGGCAAAATCAACAACATAAATGAAGTAAAATAGCTAGGTCCATTGATGTTAACATTGGGTGCTGCCACTTTCTTTTACTGGTGGGGTATGTTTTGTTTCTTTAGATACTCTGCTTTCTTATCATCAAATCATTGAGCATACCACACTTGTCTACTTTACTGACTTGGGCCAAATTGAGTTTATGTGAAATGATGATCAGTAATCGCCCCATTCTCAGATTCAGATTTCACACCTAACAAAAGTGACAGTAAAGCCAGCTATGAGTATTACATAATTGGGACAAAGAGCAAGAATAAAAGGTCATACCGTGCGATTGGACTGGCATTTTTTCCCTCCTGTTTGTGGTGTCTTGAGAAAGGATACTACCCAACAATGAATGAGCTGCAGTCCCATTTACATTTACATATGTTGCACCTGGGAAAATATGTACAGAATAGTATTGTGAGGATGACACGGTTGGGTGAAAGAGAAATATAAAGATTATTTCGTTTCGCTAGTGAAATTGATGAAAACTGTAAAGTTAAAATTGCAAGTGGTTTCAGTTATATGGTCATACAATACTGCAATACTTAGCTATCATAATAGCAAAAACAAAAGTGCGATCAGCATGGAAACACCATATTAGCCGAGCGACTGTTTCGGGCGGAAATGGCTGGCAGTGGTGTATGTGCGTAGTAGGAGTAGAAAGAGGTAATCATTAAATGGTTATTTGACAAGATTGCTCATGGACAAATAAAGATCACATTTCTATCAGTTCTGAACCTTCTGGGTGACACAAATAAAATGTAATTTCCTGATATAGAAAAATGAATCATTGAATGGTTATTTCACAATGTTGCTCAACCCGTAATATGATTATAAGCCGACAATTAATTTATAACCAGAACTACCTACTATTATTTTATTGGCTTATGCTAAGCATTACCCGTAATATGATTATAAGCCGACAATTAATTTATAACCAGAACTACCTAGTATTATTTTATTGGCTTATGCTAAGCATCTGAGTACCCGTAATATGATTAAAAGCCGACAATTAATTTATAAACAGAACTACCTAGTATTATTTTATTGGCTTATGCTAAGCATCTGAGTAGCAATAGAAAGAGGTAATCATTAAATGGTTATTTGAAAAGATTGCTCATGGACAAATAAAGGTCACATTTCTATCAATTCTGGACCTTCTGGGTGACACAAATAAAATGTAATTTCCCAATCTAGCATTGAGTCTATATTTTCCATGTAGGAGAACACAAATGTAAATAAAACACACTATGAGCATGCAATATATTGCTTGTTCACAGCCCATGATTCAATCTCATGAAACAACAAAACATGTTTCTTTTTAAATCAAAGTACAATGTGGAGTAAAGAAATGCATTCTTCTTATCTTAATTTCGATTTATATATTAACTCCATGGCCTAGAAATTCCTATTCTAAAGGAAGCATTCCAAGGACTACATCACCTGCACCCAAGTCTGTCTCTTATGAATCAGCAACATACATGAAGCTCGTACCAGCTGCTCTGGAATATTGTCTGTCATCTATGAATAGAAGGTGATTAATTGTATATAAGGGACTACAGCATGGTTGCTCCGGAAAGTACTTCACATAGGTTGTTGATCAAATAAATAGCACATAAAAAAGAAAGCATTGAAAAGGCTGATATTTGAGTAATTGCGACCCAAGCAGAAAACTTTTATTTGTCCAGGAATTCTCAACAACTCCTATAGTACAGCAGGTCATGCATGGACAAAAATCCCCTGCGCGGAATTGCGGTAATATGAAATTATAGAAACTGAATCATGTGCTAACATATATGTGCAAAATTTAGTCTTCACCAATGTATATCAGAACATGAATGAAATATTTTTGTTGCAAGTTCAGAAGCAAGCAGTATCACGACACAACATTAAGTCTTGGTGCAACCAAAATAAAGAAGGTTCTAATGTCAAATAATTAAAGATGGTCACCAAATCATAGAGGCGGTTGGATCCAATAAATAAATAAAAACACTCAAGTGTAACACGTACGAATGACACATATCTGATAGGTGGATATAATAACATCAGTATGTAGACTATGAACCACGGAATTAACGTCAGATAGGCAAGGTTCTCCCAATCACACACTGTTCCGGCTGCCAGCGCAAGTGCCAAGCCAGCTGAAGAGGCCCTGGTCAGCTCAAAGATAATTAACACGCAAATTGCCACCCCCATCACGGAGAAGCACATAATCACTGGATGCACCCTCGGAGAATTTTATGTGCCCAAAGATTGTACCCCGTCTGCGTGTCTTGGAGAATATAGCAGAGTTGGTAGTACATTAGCTAAGTCACCATGTGATTAGAGTACAGCACGGTACCAATACCTGAGACTGATAACTTTTTGGTGCGTACATTTTCTTCTAAGTTCTGCAACCATAAAAATAGTGTTCTTTATAGAACAGATGTGATTATAAGATAATTTATTTGTATGATATGCATTGCTAAAGAAAATATTATTACATTTGCATCAGAACCCCCACGGTAGGAGGATAAGTGATATTATGAATTTATGATAACTGTCACAAGAACTTTTTCTGGGATAACTACCATAATAGATTTACGCACAAACAAAAAACAACGGTTGAATTGTTAGAATTCTCAAGAGCAATGTGTTTGTTTTGTCCTTTTGCAAAAATCTTATGGAAGATTTGTATTCACAAATTGCACGGGCTGTGCACGTACCAGCGTACTAGTATAAGCAGCAGAGCATGAACATGTACAGGGAGAGGTGGTTGGGCAGAAAAGAGGGCATCACCTTCGCAAAATCGGAAGAGGTGGTCGGGGAGGCAGAGAATCGACACAGCCACCGGGTTCTTCGGCGGAAGACGGCGAGCAGGACGGGGATGACTTGTCGGGGACGGAGGAGCCGGTCGGTGATGGCGGCAGACGAGGGCGGGGTTGTATGGTCGGGGATGGAGGAGACGGTCCACGACGGCGGCGGACGAAGGCAAGCAGGGCGGGGATGGCTTCACAGCATGGACGAGGGGCGGCTGCCGGCGCTGAAGGTGCAGTCCGCCATGGCTACTGCGTGCGGCGGCTAGGGTTGGGGGAAGGGGAAAGAGCCTCGAGGGTTGGGTGAGGGGCGCGCCGCTGGCCTGAACAGTGGAGGGACAAAGGCAGGGGCGGGCTATGTGGCAGGAGGGGGAGGGGCGGCCGGGCGGCGCTGGCGTCGTCAGAACGCTGGGCTGGGGCGCCAGTGCGGTGGTGGGTGATTTTTTTTTGACACAACGGTGGTGGGTGGGTGAGGTGGGGAGAGAGAGAGAGGGGTGGGGCCGGGCTGGGAGAGAGAGAGAGAGAGAGGGGTGGGGCCGGGCTGGGAGAGAGGGGAGGAGATTTTTTTTAGAAGAAGAGAGGGGAGGAGATAGTCCGACTTCTTTGCCATCAGCCAGCGGATGGCAAAGGCCCATATATTTGCCATCAGCCAGCGGCTGGCAGATGGCAAAGAGGTGGGGCTACTAGGCCGTTACAGTGCTGCCATCAACTGGGCCCCAACCACTTATTTGCCATGTGCCAGCAGACGGAAAAGAATCTTTGCCATCTGCAGGTAGATGGCAAAGAGGTGGGTTGATAGGCCGTTCTGTAACTGGACCGTACCCACCTCTTTGCCATCTCGCCGGATGGCAAAGATTCTTGCCATCGGCTAGCAGATGGCAAAGAATTGGCTGATGGCAACCATGTTCTTTGCCGTCTGTCAGTTCTTTGCCATCTGTTTTTTATAAGCAGATGGCAAAGACGTTCTTTGCCATCAGCTGGCAGATGGCAAAGAGCTGGCTGATGGCAAATTCCCAGTTTCCAGTAGTGCATGATTGGGGCATGAATATAACATTGACTTAAGCCTCCCCCAAGCTTGAGCGATGCTTTCTCCTTCTCCAGGCCAGAAATTATATATGTATTTACGATCACGATGAACAAGATGCATAGGATAGAACTTCTGGTGAAATTCCAACTTCAACCGTTTATAATTCCAAGATCCCGTATCATCACATAGCCTGTACCATGTCAATGCATCTCCCTTCAAAGATAAAGGGAAGACCTTCCTTTTGACAACATCATCGGGAATACCTGCAAGCTTAAATAATCCACAAACTTCATCCACAAAGATAAGGTGTAAATCGGGATGCAATGTTCCATCTCTGCAAAGGGATTAGCTAGCAGTTTCTCTATCATACCCAAAGGAATCTCAAAGTAAATATTTTCAGTAAGTTCAGTAGGTTGAGGAGCAACTCTTTGCTCTTCTGGTCGGGGTGAAGATACCCCGAACAAGCCCCTTAAAGGATTAGTTTCCATAGTAACAAGTGACAGAAAATTTCAGCACACTATATAAATGTTTCCTTACCAAGTACACTCACCAAAAGCGCTACACTCCCTGGCAACGGCGCCAGAAAAGAGTCTTGATGACCCACAAGTGTAGGGGATCTATCGTAGTCCTTTCGATAAGTAAGAGTGTCGAACCCAACGAGGAGCAGAAGGAAATGATAAGCGGTTTTCAGTAAGGTTTTCTCTGCAAGCACTGAAATTGTAGGTAACAGATAGTTTTGTGATAAGATAAATTGTAACGAGTAACAAGTAAATAAAGTAAATAAAGTGCAGCAAGGTGGCCCAATCCTTTTTGTAGCAAAGGATAAGCCTGGACAATTTCTTATAATGAGAAAAGAGCTCCCGAGGACACATGGGAATTATCGTCAAGTTAGAGTTTCATCACGCTCATATAATTCAAGGCTCGGTATTTTGATAATTTGATATGTGGGTGAACCGGTGCTTGGGTTCTGCCCTTACTTGGACAAGCATCCCACTTATGATTAACCCCTATTGCAAGCATCCGCAACTACAAAAGAAGTATTAAGGTAAACCTAACCACAGCATTAGACATATAGATCCAAATCAGCCCCTTACGAAGCAACGCATAAACTAGGGTTAAGCTTCTGTCACTCTAGCAACGTATCATCTACTTATTACTTCCCAATGCCTTCCTCTAGGCCCAAATAATGTGGATGATAGTCTGTTGTTTGTCAAAGCCAGTCCTATTGGAGCTGTTGAGTTGTCTTCTTTGATGGAAAGATATTGCAATGCTTCTGGTCAGAGAATAAATCTGTCAAAGTCTTCAGTCTTTTTTAGCAAAGGGTGCCCGAACAGCCTTAGAGCTGAGGTAAAGAGTGTGTTGAATATATCGAATGAATCCCTCTCTGATAAGTACTTGGGAATGCCTTCTGATGTGGGAAATTGCAAGAATGGATCGGAGTGTTTAAATATTTGAAAGATAGAATCTGGAATAAGATCAAGGGATGGATGGAAATACTCCTTTCTTCGGGTGGGAAGGAGGTTTTGATCAAATCAGTGGCCCAAGCTGTACCGGTGTACTCTATGTCATGCTTCAAACTTCCTCGTGGTCTCTGTGAGCATATCAACTCTCTAATCCGAAAGTTCTGGTGGGGTAGCAAGGAGCGCAAAACGAAGCCAAGTTGGGTTTCATGGAGCACGTTGACAAGACCAAAATTCTGCGGTGGTTTGGGTTTCAGGGACATTGAACTTTTTAACCTAGCTCTTCTGGCTAGACAAGCTTGGTGAGTCCTATTGGCACCGGAATCCGTAAGTGCACGTGTGTTCAAAGCTAAATATCACCCCACCAGCGACTTCCTGAATGTTGAACTGGGCTCGACGCCTTTGCAGATATGGAGATCAATTTTAGAAGGGTGAGAGGTCCTGGTTCAAGGTCTCATCCGGCGTATTGGAGATGGTCAAACGACACAGATTTGGCAGCATAACTGGCTCCCGAGACCATCGAATATGCGTCCCATTGTAAGTCGAGTACAAAACCCACCAGAGTATGTTGGGGAGCTTATCTAACCAGGGGCGGTATGGGACCAGGCTACCCTGGCGGAGGTGTTTTTACCCACTGATGTAGCAGCGATCATGTCAATACCACAATGTACACGCCATATTGAAGACTTTTGGTCTTGGGTACACGAAAAGAATGGGATATTCTCAGTTCGTTCAGCTTACCGGATGCTTGTGGACACGAAAATGAGACGGGAAGCCTGGCTCGAGGGCCGGTCGGATTCGTCGAACACAAAGGAGCAAAAAGAGTGGACGAAACTTTGGAAAGTAGATGTCCCCTCTAAGGTTAAAATCTTCTTATGGAGATTAGCACAACAGTCTATTCCTACATCCGATCTGTTGCATGACCGAAACATGTCGACGACGACAAGCTGCGGCCTGTATGGAACAGAGGGCTCATGGCAACACTCACTACTCCATTGCATGGTGGCACGTTGTGTTTGGGCACTCCAAGACCCGGATCTGGTGGAAGCCTTGAACAGTACCACGGAACCTGATGCGATAAGGTGGATTTTTGCTCTTATAGACATTTTATCGCCTGAAGAATTCACCCAGGTGCTAGTGACACTTTGGTCAATATGGTATGCGAAAAGGCAAGCCCTGCATGAGCATATTTTCCAGAGCCCCCAAGCAACTCATAACTTTATCATGAAGTATGTGAGGGAGTTGAGGGAATGCAAACCTAAGCAGGCCAAGGCGGCTCCTGTACCACGACGCCAAGGGCAGTCCAGGTGGGTTCCTCCACCCGCTGGAACGGCAAAGATCAGGGTCGACCGGGCTGTCTCTCGGGATCTGAATGAAGGCACATTTAGTGTTGTCTGCAGAGATTCAACAGGAACCTTCCCGGGGGCGGCCGTCATACGAAGCAGGGGAGTTTCCGATCCAGCCACGGTGGAAGCTCTAGCATGTCGAGAAGCCCAGGCACTGGCCATGGATCTCGCCCTACAACAAGTGTTGGTTGCGTCGAACTGTCAGGGCGTGGTCCAAGATATCAAGAATAGCACAGGTAGTGTTTATGCGAGTATCATCAAGGAGATAGCAGAAACGTCTAGTAACTTTCAACAGTGTTCCTTCATCTTCGAAGGACGAGAGTCTAACATCGAGGCACATAGCCTTGCTAAACATGCTTTTGGTCTGGACTACGGGCGCCATGTGTGGCTCTTAAACCCGCCAGACTTACATTGTATTCCCATGAATTTGTTTGATCAATAAAGCAAAGTATGTTTAGACTAAAAAAGGGATATTGTGAGCGAGATAGTTTACCGGCGCCTCCATGCCCACCTGCCTTGGCGCAGCAGCCGGGTAGCGGTACGCCCGGGTAAAGGTACGACGCCCGATCTAATTTCAGAGAACACCCGATCCTGCCATCCATCAGTCTTTTTTAGAGAAACTATATTGCAAAAAAAGAGATGACAGGGAGTCGAACTCATGATCTCATACTATAGTACTCCCTCCGTAAACTAACATAAGAGTGTTTAGATCACTACTTTAGTAATCTAAACACTCTATAGAGGGAGTATTAGCGAAGGCTCCTTGCCACTCGACCAAGTCACTGCTATTGATTTAATCCAGCACAAATCATATAAGGACAACACAACAGTGTCTGTATATAAAATAATTTCTAAGAAAAAACAGAAACTGTTCTTAAAAAAATCTGACCAATTTGCACATGCCGAATATTTTTTATAAATAGCAAATAAATTATGAATCTCCAAACTTTATTGTTAAATTTGAACAATTTCCAAAATTCCAAAACGTGAAGAACGTTTGGGATTCCGAACAATTTTTTTTAAAAATGTAAACAATTTTTGTTAGCCTGAACATTTAGTAAAAATGCAAAAAAAAATCCAAATATTTTAAGAAAAACATGGGGAAAAAAATCAAAACACGAACATGTTTTGAAAACATGAGAACATTTTTAGAAACCACGACAACATTGGAGAAAGCAAACTTTTTTTTTTGGATTTGTGAAGAATTTCTTAAAGCAGGAACATTTTTTGAGATCTTTTTTTTTATTTTTTAACAGAAATTGAAATAAGAATATTAAACTTCTAACAAGCTCGAACATTTTTTATTTTCATGAACACTTTTTGAAATTATGAACAAAATTAAAAAACATGAAAATTTTCTGAAATTGGAAAAAAAACTTTATAAGGTGAACAGTTTTTGAAATTTCCAAGCATTTTTCGAAAATGTGAACAATTTATTTTAAATGCAAACGATTTTAGAAAACAGGCGCCCGACAGGAGAGATACGTCGCCTAGTTGGGCCAACGCCTATGTGTTTTTTTCTATTTTTTTCGTTATTCTTGTCTTTTATTGTTAATTCATTTTTCTCCTTTTTGGAATTTATTATTCTTTTTGAAAGCAGTTCAAAATTTTGAAATATTGTTAGTTTTAAGCAAATGTTTTAAATTTTTTTGTCAAACATTTATTTAATGCTTTAAATTATTACCGTTTTCCATTTTATCCCTTTGTATTTATTAGTTATGTTAAAAACTTTAAGTTCCTATTTAAATTATTCAAATACTTTTTTTTCAAACCTGGCATTGATGCCTACCATCGGCATGCCCACCTTCTGGCAAAAAGTTGTGGTAATTTCAAGAATGTCCCAAAAACACCATGTTCATTGTAGGGTGTGCGGGTAGGCCAGAAAGCTCCTTTTGAGAGCATGTTGTTTCTCGACAACCATCAAATGACTCCAATTTTTGTTCATTGGCTTGTATAACCAACTCAAGGCAGCATGCCAAGTTGTTTCGGTTTTTGATAAATTTTGCATTTTCTAGAGTTTTTTCGGTCAAAAAGGGTTGATAAATGGCCGGACGTGTCGCAACTTGCCTACGGTGTCGGAAACCGTTCAAACCTGGCATGGATGCACCATGGGCATGCCCACCTGCTTGCAAAAGTTAGCATCATTTTATGAGTGTCCAAAACTATACCATGTTCAACGGAGGGTGTCCGGGTATGCCAGAAGGCTTTGTTTGAGAGCACGTTGTTTCTCGACATCCTTGAATTGGCTCCTTTTTTTCATAGCCTTATATCACAAATTTAAGGCACCATGCCAAGTCGTTTGGGTTTTCGACTAGCTTTGCATTTTCTAGAGTTTTCTCTATGAAAAAAGCCTGATAAACGGTCGGACATGACACAACTTGCATAATGTGTCGGAATTCATTCAAACCTGGCATGGATGCCTACCATGTGCATTCCCACCTACTCGAAAAAGTTCGGGTTATTTCTTGCATGTCTAAAAATAGACCATATTCAATGGATGGGTGTTCGGGTAGGCAAGAAGGGTGCGTTTGAAATCGTGTTTTTTGGCATCCTTTAAATGACCCATTTTTCCATGAGCTTATATGAACAATTAAAGGCACCGTGCCAAGTTGTTTTAGTTTTTCGACAAATCTTGCATTTTCTAAAGTTTTCCAGGTGAAAAATGACCAATAAATGGCTGGATGTGGCGCAAGCCCGATCTGGCCATCCAGTGCAGCGTGCACCATCAGCGGGTACTCTCAACTTTCAGTCTTTCTTACGGTCTTCTCTGTGTCATTGCATCAACTTGGCGTGCTTTTTGTTTTGAAAGAAACGTTTCAACCGTGGTATTATAGGAGCATGCCACATCACCTTGGCAGGAATTTTCTTCCTGGGGTGCTCACCCTCGACATCATCAGGGTCTTCGCGGCTGATCTTATAGCGCAATGCACCGCATATCGGGCACACGTTCAAATCCTCGTACTCACTATGGTAGAGAATGCAGTCATTAGGGCATGCACGTATCTTCTACACCTTTAATCCTAGAGGGCAGACAGATCAAATTAATACAAGTTCATACATAAAATTCATACATAAAGTTCGTACACACTTATTCTCATAAAACAACATACAAACTCTCTAGCTAAAGCATTTAAATGCAACAACAAATGCGATCAAGATCGCAACTAACGTAACAATTGATCCAACAGCATAATGATACCAAGCCTCACTATCAATGACATATTTTCTACTCTTTCTAATCTTCAAGCGCATTTTCTCCATCTTGATCTTGTGATCATCGACGACATCGGCAACATGCAACTCCAATTCCATCTTCTTCTCCTCAATTCTTTTCAACTTTTATTTCAAATACTCGTTTTCATTTTCAACTAAATTTAACCTCTCGACAATAGGGTCGGTTGGAATTTCCGGTTTACATACCTTCTAGATGGGCATAATTTTTCATAAACACGAAATGCAACAAATAGTTATAAAAAGAATATATATACCACATCTGAATCATAAACCGGACGAGGGCTGATGGGGACGGATATCAAAACCATGACACTATGTATAACAAACAACGTACAGGTAAGATAATTATACAAGTAAGTATATATCTAAATCACACAAACATGATATTTTTATATAAAAAATATAAGAACAAGAGGATCACCAGAAGGTGGTGCCTGCGATGGGATGGTGCGTGCGTTCGACGGTGGTTAGGACGAAGACGGGAAGACATTAAGTAAACCACACCTACATATGCAAACTGAGAGTTATTTTGAGCTCAAATTACATATAAATCAAATAAGCTACCACATATAATTCCTCTGAAACTAAAATCCACAAATCGCTATACTTATAGAGCATTGCAAGAGCTAATCTAGCAATGAGAGATGAAAGAACAAAGTTGCTAACCTTTGTGATCACTTGGATGGATGTGGTGCCTTCAAATCTTGACAAATTTTGTCAAAAATGGAGGATGAGCTTGAGAGGAGAGGAAGAAAACAGAAAGGAGAGAAAAGGGAAAAAACAGAGAGTTCGGGCTCGACGAAGGGGTTTATATAGGATGATCTTTAGTCCCGGTAGGTTACACGAACTGGGACTAAAGGTGCATCTATAGTCTCGGTTCGTGCCACGAACCGGGACTAAAGGTGTTGGTGGGGCCGCAGCCTGCCACCACCTCTTTAGTCCCGGTTCGTGGCACGAACCGGGACTAGAGGTTTGCCACGAACCGGGACTAATGAGCACCGCCCGCCTAGCCATTGGAACCGACACTAATGGTCACATTAGTGTCAGTTCATTTACAAACCGGGACTAATGAGCTGAACATTAGGCTTTTCTTTACTAGTGAGGATGTGCGTGTATGTATTCATAGAGGTGAGTGTATGCGCGTATATATAAGCGCTTACGTCTGTATTGGGTTCAAAAGAAGAAGAAAAAAACTCCTCTCCTCTTTCCTCAGAAAAAGAAAAAACTCCTCTCCTCATCATATCAAATGCCACACAATACTAACTAAGAAACATACGAGCTGGCTTTTTTTTTCTTTGAGCTAACTCACGTGCTGACTAATTAAGGTCAACTCCATATTCTTGCCACTCCGTATACCGTGCCAGCCAGAACGAGAAAATGGTCCGAATTTCTCACCATATCTCCCCGCTCCCGCTGGCGATGGCCCCGACGTTGGACAGTAAGCCGATCGGCGAGAACTGCACCGCGTGTGCACAGTTGTATACACGAAGCTACTTCATTTGTTTCAAAATAGATGATTCAATTTTATACCAACTTTAATATAAAATTGGATCATCTATTTTGAAATGGAGGAAGTAGCTAGCTAGTACTTCCTCCGTCTCATAATATAAAAATATTTTTTAAACTAGTGTAGTATAAAAACGCTTTTATATTATGGGATAAAGGGAAGAGAAAAGTATACTTTTCGTCCCTCAATTTTTGGCGGAGTCTAGATTTGGTCCCTCAACTCTAAAATCGGACGACTTGCACCCTTAATTTTTGAAACCGGACAAGATTCATCCCTGATCACGGTTTTAACCAATTTTGGTGCTGTCCCATTCCGGTTTTGACCGTGCCGACTCAAATTTGAGTACTTTTTCCAAGTCCGCGTAATGTTTTCAAATTCGGTTACTTTTTCGAATACATGAACTTTTTAAAAATTTGTGTACTTTTTTTAAATCAGCGTACTTTTTCCAGGTTCGTGTACTTTTCCAAATCTGCGTATTTTCCTAAAAGTGCATGTAGTTTTTCCAAGTTCATTTAATTTTTTAAAATTGATGTACCTTTTCATATTCGAGTACATTTTTTGGAAAGAGTTCATGAATTTGAAAATTTTATGCGAACTTGAAAAAAGTACGCGGATTTGGACTTTTTACACAAAAATATGTGGATTTGAAAAATTATGTCAACTTGAAACAAGTACGTGAATTTCAAACAAAGTTCATGGATTATAAAAGGAACACGGATTTGAAAAAAAATGTGGACTTTGAAAAGTATGCGAATTTCAAAAACAGTTCGTGGCTTTGAAAAATACTTGGATTTGATAAAATTACACAAACTTGGAAAAAATACACGGATTTAAAAAAAAGTACGTAAATGTTAAAAAATCATGAATTTGAAGAAAGTACACAAATTTCAAAATAGATTGCTGATCTGTAAAAAAAATATGTTTACTTTTGAAAAATATACACGTCCTTAAAAAAACTACGCGGATTCGAAAAGTGTATGTGAATTTTATATAGTTCACGGATATAAAAAAAGGTTCACGGATTTAAAGTACACGAATATGAGTGAGCACGCATCAAAACCGGGGTGAGTCAGCATCAAAACCGGCCAAACCGGAGACCAAGGACAAACCTTGTCCGGTTTCGGTAGTTGGGGGGTGCAAGTTGTCCAGTTTTGAAGTTGATGGACTAAATCTAGACTCTACCAAAAGTTGAAGGATGAAAAGTATACTTTTCTCTAAAGGAATAGCGTTTTAGGCGTGGGAGATGGCCGGGAGGCTGAGGCCGCGGATCATGGATGGGTTCATGGCGTCCTGGACAGTGAGAAGTGGCTCGTATTCCGCCAGCCATCGCGAGGGAGTGGCGACAAGATCGGAGAAGACGAGAGGAGGAACAGGGACAGTGGAAAGGATAGACAAGTCTTGTCTGAGCTGGAGAACATGGTCGCCTTGTCCATTTTTGTCCTGAGCCCACAAAAATAAATGAGCTAGATTTGTCCCTCTTGCTGTTTGAGATGTCTAGCTGTTCAGAGAATATCGACGTCGTAATGGTGCCCACACACGCTTTGCTTGCCGGTCCACTGCAATAGTGTGAGTACACTCTACACACCAAAGAAGAGCACTGTGTAACACACATAATGAGCACGCTACACGCACCGTACGGCAGTGATGTACTACTCTCTCCGTTCCTAAATATATACTTATAACAGATTTCAATTGAAACATAGAGGATAAAAGAACGGATCTACCCTCTAAAATACGACTATATACATTCGCATATATTTCATATTAAAATCTCTAAAAAAATCTTATATTTAGAAATAAAGGGAGTACACATGTAGTTATTTCGGACGCCTAGTCATCCTGAAAATGAAAAAGCCCGGGTTAATTGACTTCTCCTCTCTCTCTCTCTCTCTCTCTCTCTCTCTCTCTCTCCTACCGCACAACGCCGAGCTACCACAACCATCCTTCTAACCGGCTCCATTTCTCTGTGCCGATGGCGCACCCACCAACCTCCATTTTCTTGCAAATTCACTGAAACATACATGAAAACTAAGTTGCCCTGAGAAGGGTTGTTTAATTTTTTTTAATAAAACATTAAGCATATATTGACCTTTATTGGAAAACATTAAGCATTTACTAGCGTTTCAAAATAGATGCTTTGCAGTAGAAAGATTTTAGTTTTACTACATGTGTAAAAAGCGACACTATGATATTTTCTCAGCTCTCGTTTGTACATGGGGACATCTTCATTGTCAAAAGCCACGGAAAGGACAAACCATTTCCTTCACAACTAGTAGAAGAATAAGTGGGGGCTAGCTGATGGTTCACCAAATCATGCCAAAGGAAAGGACCGTGAATAGTTTCTTATTGGAATCCAAATAAATGGCCAATGGGCATCAGTCTCGGCCCCTCCTCCCCCTTTGAAGGTAAGAGTTCCTCCTAGCAATGTCTATGAGCTCCACTTTCGGTGTAGGGAAGATTGCAAGGAACCTTCATTTGAGGCTCTTTCACCGTTCATCATGATGAACAATTGTACGAAGGATGGGTTTACAATGGTGCTGTCTTAAGAGTGACATATAGGATAAATATTAAAGTGGAGGAGAGAGAAATCATAAGAAAAGACTTGCATTCTTTTTAATTAATAGATGATTTTTAGCAACAATTGTCTCACCACATATTTAGGAATATCTAGTTATTGAAGATAAGACTAAGAATAACCCATTGTACATCAAAAAATACACAAGAGCTTTTAGGTGCTCCACACCCCTATTCAAATATTAATTTAAAAAATACCAAGAGAGTAAAAAATGTATTTTGGGGATAACAAACCCGAGTCCCCAATATCCTCCCGTGTGAACTTTTGTGAAAAAAATACCAGAAAATGTATGACAAAGAAAAAGTCTGACTTATGATCCATCCAAACTGTTTTTTCTATACAAAGGATCTTTTTATAGTGAGAATATGCTTTTTGATATTTTCTTCACTGAACTTCACACGGGAGTAGATTGGGCACTCAGGTTTGATATCCCAAAATTCTATTTTTTTTTTAAATTTTTCTGATTTATTTTTTTGAATTTAATACTCATATAGAGGGGTGGAGCACCCGAGTGCTTCAAATCCTCTTCCATTGTACAACATCTTTTATGTCTTATATATTATCTAGATTATGTGGTGGACATAATATAAAGACATCCTTATCAACCATTGCATATGCCTTTATCTCCCTCTCCCGTTGTGGAAGAATATCACATGATACCACCTCTTAGGTAATACCATTTCAAAAATAATAATTTTAAATGTTTCAAAAATTCTGAAAAAATTGTGGGTGTTCACATCACATGAATGTACAATGTTAAAAAAATTTAGGTCTAAAATCGAAATATACATTGAGAAACAAATAAGACAATCCAGCATGAATAGTGTCAAAAAGACAAAGTCTTTTTTTCGCGAAAAAGACAAAAGTCAAAATGCCACTATTTACATTTGCATTTGTCCTTTTTTCTCAATGTGTATTTAGAATTTGTACCTGAATTTTTAGGGGTTGTATATTCATGCAATGTGAACATCCATACTTACTTTAGAATTTTTTGAAACATTTAAAATTGAGTTTTTTAAATGGTGGCATGGGACTATTTAGGAGGTGGTATCACCTTATACTCTCCCCTCCCATTGTTGGTGAGGAGACTCGAGGTGAGGCAAGTCATGTTGGTGCCATAACATTGGGGGTGGGGAGTTTTTCTCTCTCTCTCTTTTCTCGAGGAAACTCAGGTTTGTTTTAGGGGACGAAACTCAGGGTTATTGCTTGACTAAGAAAATTGGGCTAAAGTTGCTAGAAGGCTAGCCCAAAGCTTCCCGATACAGCCCGACGTTTTGTGTTGGAAATATGCCCTAGAGGCATAATAAAAGGATTATTATTATTTTTCCTTGTTCATGATAATTGTCTTTTATTCATGCTATAATTGTATTATCCAGAAATCGTAATACACGTGTGAATACATAGACCACAACATGTCCCTAGTGAGCCTCTAGTTGACTAGCTCGTTGATCAACAGATAGTCATGGTTTCATGACTATGGACATTGGATGTCATTGATAACGGGATCACATCATTAGGAGAATGATGTGATGGACAAGACCCAATCCTAAGCATAGCACAAGATCGTGTAGTTCGTTTTCTAGAGCTTTTCCAATGTCTAGTATCTTTTCCTTAGACCATGAGATCGTGTAACTCCCGGATACCGTACGTAGGAGTGCTTTGGGTGTACCAAACGTCACAACGTAACTGGGTGACTATAAAGGTATACTACGGGTATCTCCGAAAGTATCTGTTGGGTTGACACAGATCGAGACTGGAATTTGTCACTCCGTATGACGGAGAGGTATCTCTGGGCCTCGGTAATGCATCATCATAATGAGCTCAAAGTGACCAAGTGTATGGTCACGGGATCATGCATTACTGATGAGTAAAGTGACTTGCCTAACGAGATTGAACGAGCTATTAGGATACCGACGATCGAATCTCGGGCAAGTAACGCATCAATCGACAAAGGGAATCGTATCACGGGTTGCTTGAATCCTCGACATCGTGGGTTCATCCGATGAGATCATCGAGGAGCATGTGGAGCCAACAAGGGTATCAAGAACCCGCTGTTGGTTATTGACCGGAGAGTCGTCTCGGTCATGTCTACGTGTCTCCCGAACCCGTAGGGTCTACACACTTAAGGTTCGGTGACGCTAGGGTTATTAGGAAGACTTCTATGTGATTAACGAATGTTGTTTGGAGTCCCGGATAAGATCTCGGACGTCACGAGGAGTTCCGGAATGGTCCGGAGGTGAAGATTTATATATGGGAAGTTGTCATACGGTCACCGGAAAGGTTCGGGGGCATATCGGTATTGTACCGGGGCCACCGGAGGGGTTCCGGGGGTCCACCGGAGGGGCCACCTCTCGGAGGGCCTCATGGGCCGAGGTGGGCAGGGAACCAGCCTGGAGGGCTGGGCGATCCCCCTTGGGCCCATGCGCCTAGGGTTGGGAAACCCTAGTGGGGCGCCTTGCTTGGGGGCAAGCCCTCCCTTGGCCGCCGCCCCCCCTTTAGATCTCATCTAGAGGGGGCCGGCCCCCTTCCCCCTTCCCCTATAAATAAAGGGGCGAGGGGAGAATGCACACAACATCCAAGGCGCCGCCCCTTCCCTCCCCAACACCTCTCCTCCTCCGTTAAGAGCTTGGCGAAGCCCTGCCAGAGTACTGCCTCTCCACCACCACCATGCCGTCGTGCTGCTGCTGGAGCTCTCTTCCTCACCCTCTCCCTCCACCTTGCTGGATCAAGGCGCGGAGACGCCTCCGCTGCACGTGTGTTGAACGCGGAGGTGCTGTCCGTTCAGCACTAGGATCATCGGTGATTTGGATCATGTCGAGTACGACTCCTTCAACCCCGTTCTCTTGAACGCTTCCGCTCGTGATCTACAAGGGTATGTAGATGCACTCCTCTCTCTCGTTGCTAGATGAACTCATAGATAGATCTTGGTGAAACCATAGAAATTTTTTATTTTCTGCAACGTTCCCCAACATTTTGATGGGCCGGTAACTCGGTAAGGCCGACACACTACACACCTAACCGCTTCCCTCCACACTCTCCACGGTCCACGCCGCCGTCCACCACCACCACCACCAAGTGCAATGGGCAAGACCAGGTCGGCGGCTCTGGACGGTTGCGGGAGGAAAGTCGGTGTTGGAGATGCCCTAACCACCTCCATTCCTCCGGTGCCGATGACGCACCCATCAACCTCCATTTTCATGGAAATTCTCTGAAACGCACATGAAAACCAAGTTCCAGCCATTTTTAACTTTTAATATAACATTAAGTATAGATTGACCTTTATTGGAAAACATTAAGAATTTATTGGCGTCTCAAAATAGATGCTTCGTAGTAGAAAGATTATGCTACATGTGTAAAATACGACACTACGATATTGTCTCAGGTCTCATTTGTACATGGGGACATCTTCATTGTCAAAAGCCATGGAGAGGACAAAACATTTCCTTCATAACTAGTGGAAGAATAAGTGGGGTCTAGCCGATGATTCACCGAATCATGCCAAGGAAAGGACAATGAATAATTTCTTATTGCAATCCACATGAATGGTCAATGTGCATTGGTCAATGTGCATTGGTCTCGGTCCCTCCTCCCCTTCCCTTTGAAGGTAAGAATTCCGACTAGTAATGTCTCTGAGCTCAAATGTCGTGTAGCCTTCTAGGAAAGATTGCAAGGAACCTTTCATTGAGGCTCTTTCACCGTTCATCATGATGAAGAAGTGTACATAGGATGGGTCATCTCCCTCTCCCACTACCGGAATCAGTGATTTTGCCCTTTGCCGTCATGCGTTCAGCCGGACGTTTTGCCGTCTGCTGGCTGACGGCAAAGAAGCTGATTCCAGTAGTGTCCCGTCATTGATGACGAGACTCGAGGTGATGTATGTGCCATCTATGGAGCCAGGGAGCTCCTCCCTTGTTTTTTCTAAATGGACTCCATTATAAATCTACTGTCAGATTTTTTATCATGGCAAAATCGAACATTTTCATGGCAAATTATATGTTTCCAAGATGGCAAGCTCAGTTGGCGAGCATGACAAATCCACCTTAGTTCATCTTTTTTCCAGAAAATTCTAGTGCTTGCAAACTAAATTTTCGTCATCGCACCAATATAAATTGTCACGAAAAACGTCAGATTTGCCATGACTCAAAAATGAATGTCAGTTTTTCAGTGTTTCGGAAAAAATTTAGGTGCCATAACAACGGGGTTGGGGAGTTTTTTTTCTATCTTTTTGTCCTTGAGGAAACTCAGTTTTTTTAGGGGACGAAACTCAGGGATACTACTTGACTAAGAAAATTGGGCTAAAGTTGCTTTTTTTAGGGGTAATTGGGCTAAAGTTGCTAGACAGGCTAGCCCAAAGCTACCCAATACAGCCCGACGTCTTGATGGGCCGGTAAGGCCAACACACCACATTCCTAACCGCTTCCCTGCACACTCCACGGTCCACGCCGCCGTCCACCACCACCACCCAGCGCAATGGCCAAGACCAGGTCGGCGGCTCCGGCCCGCCCCTCCGCCGCCGCCACCTCCTCCGCCACCGCCAGGATCTCCTTCCGCTCCCGCAAGATCGTCAAGACACCACCCGCCAAACCCCTCGCCGCGGCCACTCGGCCGGCGCCGGCGCCGCCCGCTCCGGTGCTGCCCGCGCTGTCCGCCCCGGGCGAGCTCGCGGCGGCGCTGCGCCACCTCGCCGCGGCCGACCCGCTCCTCTCCGAGGTCATCGCCTCCACCGACGCGCCCGCCTTCATCTCCTCCCCCTCCCTCCCCGCCTTCCACTCCCTCGCGCGCTCAATCCTCTACCAGCAGCTCGCCACCTCCGCCGCCGCCGCCATCTACGCCCGCTTCCTCGCGCTCCTCCCCTCCGCCGCCGACGGCTCCGTGAGCCCCGCGGCCGTGCTGGCCCTCGCCGCCGCCGAACTCCGCGCCATCGGCGTCTCCGGCCGCAAGGCTGCCTACCTCCACGACCTCGCCGCGAGATTCGAGGCCGGGGACCTCTCCGAGTCCTCCGTCGCCGCAATGGGCGAGGACGCGCTCCTCGCCCAGCTCACCAGGGTCAAGGGCATCGGGGAGTGGACGGTCCACATGTTCATGATCTTCTCGCTGCACCGCCCCGACGTGCTGCCGTCCGGCGACCTCGGCGTGCGCAAGGGCGTGCAGGAGCTGTACAAGCTCAAGGCGCTGCCCAAGCCGGAGGAGATGGCCGCATTGTGCGAGCGCTGGCGCCCGTACCGGTCGGTTGGCGCCTGGTACATGTGGCGCCTCCTGGAGAGCAAGGGCGCCGCGGCGAAGAAGGCGAAGAAGGGCAATGCCAATGCAAGCTCCTAGCTAGGTATGTGTTATCTATGGGTGATGCTAGTATGTACTCCTGTTGTACTCAAGCTGTTAAATTTAGATGGCAATGTGGCAGATGCTGCCTGGATTAATGAAGTACCATCGTGCGATATTGTGACTTGTGTGTCTTGCCTTGTTATCTTGATGGTTGTATCTTGATGTACTTGTCCTGCCTTGTTATCAATGAAAGTTTAGTTTCATCCTGTTCTGATACTTGTAGGGAAGAGGGGAATTTTTATGGCTGGAAATGATATGGAGTTGCCGTATGTCCATGTCTGTGCACTGTAATCTTGTTCATTGTTCAGCCTTGACTTGATATATATACAGCCCGTTGACACTTCCAATTTCTGGAATGATACTCGTTAAACTTGTTTTTTGACAGAATCATGATCGTATCTTAGCCAATCTGCAGGACTGTTCTTGATTCTACCGTAATATCGCCCTAGATTCTACGATGCTTAACAGCGAATATTGGTGGGCTCAGATGTCGATTATTCTGGCATTAGGTTCTTCCTGTGGTTCTTGAACAAAGTTTAGTGACTTCTCTTTAGGAAGGTAGTGGCGACAAGGATTCTGTGTGCTTTCTGGACCCGTGGAGTCCAAACTGAACATGGTGGCCAGCTAAACCAGATATCGGGGGCGACAAAATGCTACAGGTACGACTTCTTACAAATAACACAAATACATGAGTTTACATGATGGTTTACTTGACGACTTGGTTCGAGGGGATAATGAACAACATGCGGTTCATGAATCTAGATGATAATTTACAGCAACATAGGGACTGAACCTTGGACATAACCTAATAATACTTTGTACACACAATATACAATACTCCTTTTCTTCCTGCTATTCTAACCAATGCTGAATTGCCTTGCGCCCCCCTAGAACACCAGTCCATTCTTAAGAGATCTAGTTTGTACAACGTAGAGACAGACTTGACCTTGCAGATAACCTAAGAATACTTTGTACACACAATAGACAATACTCCATTCCTTCCTATTATTCTAACCAATCCTGGATTCCTTAGCTTCCTGCTAGAACATCAGTCCATTCTAGAGATCTAGTTTGTACAACTTTTTTCACTGTCCACTGGAGTTTACACTGCTTCATCCTGAAAACATGAAGACACTTGCGCTGTAAGCTTATCTGAACTCTGAACACAAATACAGATACTCAAATAGTGTGGAGGCTTGTTCTTTCTTTCTTCTGTTTTGTTCTATGTAGGCATGAGATTAGGTGAATGTGTGTGTAGATAGTGTGGAGCTGCACAAAATGTAGCAAGAATCTGTAAAAAGATAGTCCTGTATGGTATGAGGTGTACTTATATTGATCTCACTGCAAACTGAAAGCACATGGAGATAAAGACTGCAAGATCCATCCTAGTTTTCGGTTTAGAAGTAGGGAGATTTTTCTGATAGTGTAGCTAGGATTAAACCACCGATTGATTGGACCACAATCCTTTGGCTAAGTGCCAAAGGATGGTTGCAAGTAAGCAGTTTGGCTCATAGAGTTCATGGTGCCAGTCATCGTGCATGCATGGTTGTAACCTCTAAAGAAAAATGAAAATTCATGAATACCCCTGCATGCTGTGCCTTGAGTTAAAACATCTATGGTAACAACACAGTCCCAGCAAGTAGACAAATAAATTAGTAATTGGTATGCTTATGCTCAACAGAAACTTGCTACTAGAAGCAGAGCATCTAATGTCTGTGCAGTTTTTGGTTGAGAATTATACCTTTTAGGTCCAGAAGCCCTGGGTCTTGTACTTGGGGAAGGGGATGCGTCCGTGCTCGATGTTCTTGACGTCGTCAACGAGGAACTGGAAGTGGCGGCGCACCTCCTCGGCGGACTTGGTGCCCCCCATGGCGCTGGCCACCTTCTCCCAGAGGTTGGGGGCGCCCACTCCGTAGTAGGCGAGCGCCTCCTCAAACATCTTGTTCTCCTTCTTGCTCCACTCTGAGTCCGAGCTCGGTGAGGACATCCTTGGAGCAGGTAAAGCTTCCCAGGTGGGATTCTACCGAGCTAATGCTTCCTTTATCTAGTATGTTGGCTCCTGGAAGTCCTTTGCTCTTGGAGAAGCTCTGGTGGTTTTGTTGGTGTCTCTGCTGCGAGGGCTGCTATTTATAGGCCCTGGGGGTGTGTCATGTCTCTCTCTGTGGGTTTAAACTTAGAAGGTGGCTGGGGAGATGACAACAAGGCTCTCGCAGATTTTTTTGAGTTAAAGACATAGAAAGCCTGTGTTGTGTGTGATGAAAATTTTGAAGTGGCATCACTTCACTGACAGCCTCCTTAAGTAATTAAGCCTTTTTGGCCCAGATGCGCATGAGGGCATTCCCGACGCATGACGTTTGGAGTTGTATCCAACATTGTACACATCATCTAGATATTATAGCTGTAGAAACTGGATGCGTGCGCCCTCTCAGGCCATTGCTTCCAGCTAAGTAAAAACTGCCAGCTAGATGGCCTTTGCTCCAAGTAGAGACCTGTGAAGCCTCTGGTGCTTGCTCACATGTCTCTCACTATGTTTGCAGTGTTCAACTTTTAACTTCTCCACCAAGTTTAAAAAAAAATTTAACTTCTCCACCATGGCATCGCCGCATGGGTATGAGTACAGCTTTATTGTGAACAATTTTTGGTGTCGATTTTTTTGTTCCGTAACTAAATCCCTCGTGGAAATCATGCGTCGATCGCTATGTTTCCTTTTTGGTATTCAGTTTTGAAATATTTGACCACGTGTGCTTGCTACATGGTACCAAATTTAACATTTTGACACAGTGCAAGCTGCTGTAGCAATTAGGCAGTGTGGATCAATGCATGCCACCTGTGTGCTCTGCGCACATCACCAAAGGAAGCATCCATCTCTGGATGCATGGCGATTTCTCGGCCGTGTGTGATGCTGACATGGATCGGCAGAGTGCTCATTCGTAAGGCATGCGTCTCAGCCAATAGGCTGCAAGGCGCCCACGGGAGGAGGGAATACGTGCTATTGATGCACAGGTGCGCATACCCAAAAACCTCTGATCTCGATGCTCACTTCCAGCATTTTTCTGAACCCTCTCTAATCCAATGCTACGTACCAAGCGTGCACCCTCAGTGCCTATCCGAGTTAATTACAAAGTCATCTAAAAAAGTAGTACTATACATATCTCCGCTGACTGCGGTTTTGCGTCTCCTCTCTAAAGATAGTAATATTTCCTCTAATGGATAAAACTCATGTTCAATCGCAAAAAAAAAAAGACTTTCAAAGCATGAAGAATAGTGCAAGTGTCTCAAAAAATAAATTAAGCATGCCTCTGAATCTTTCATTCCATCGCCATCGATGATAGAGAAGTCCGGGGGGTTGCCCTCGTTCAAAAACGAATTTTGCTTGTCCATGCATTAGTGTAGGGAGCACCATGATTGTTTCATCCATTTGGGAGAGAAAAAGATCTAGGGATGTGGGCTAAGAACCCCCATTCTTTACATGTTGTGTGATCTCCGCCACCCGGTCGACAAACAGATCCCAAAGAGATGATGAACACCCCCGGGTTCCGGGGACCGAAGGAATTTATCTATCTTTTCCATTTCCAGTGGCGTTGGAAAGGGAATTGACAGAATGCCATCCAGCTGCTCCTGGCTTGCTGCATGCTCACGGAGTCCTGGGGTTTGCATCGGATCCACTGAACCAGGGGCGGCGGGTGCAACTTGCTTTTGATTCTTGGGGCGTGTGGACCGGTCCATCCATCCACCGGAGATCTATCCCCCGGAATCATATCTGTGTAGAACCCATAGCAAAGATGCAGGATTCCCCATCATATTTCGAACAATCGGAGCAAAGCTTTTCAGGAAGATGCTAGCTCATGTAAACTAGACTCATTGCATGTATTTCTGCCAGTATTTTCCTTTAAATTTCTGTTCTCGTATGGGACAAATTTTGTCAGTTCAGTATTGGGATACGTTCATGCACGGGTTAACTTCCAAATAACGGAATCACAGTAGGGATGCGTATATACATAGACGGCATATTCCTATAATTTTCGACATGATAGTATCTGATATAACCGGTGTTACAATTCGAGTATTGCTATATCTGATTAATAAATCATCAAGCAACCAATGGAGCCAACACCTTTGTTTGGAACGCAAGTGTTGCTTCCTGGCGGGCTAGGCTAGTTTGACCGCACAGTGTTGTCTCTCTCGAGTGAAAAGGAGAGGGGCATCTCACTTTGTGCAAAATACGTTATCTTGCACACAAGAAGTAACTTTCTATCTACATGTATGTGTCTTTATTCTTGGAGAAAATTCATTCATGTGATGTTGAGGCTTGGGAATAGCCAGCCTGAATTTATACGATCGGTCAACTTGCCTCTCTCCATAACTAGATCCTTGGCTAGTACTACGAACATCATCTTTTTCACAAAGTATATATTAAGCTAAGGTAAGCAGAGTAAAGTTGAAATGCTTTTGGGTTCTGTCTGAGCCATTATTAGTCGGTATATGGTATCTTGTTTGCCAGCTGCTTGAATGACCGATCCCTATCTGTCGTTGCCAAGTAGCCTGGATTGGATTCTGCAGTGTGGCCGTTACTGCATCATCGGCTGGCCAGATTCCAAATCTTTGAGCTTAAAGCTCTAGGATCTAGTTTCTCTCGCCCGATCAAGTTGCTGGAAGGGATTGGGAATCGGAATCCAGTCCAGGGCAATCTATCTCTTTGGCGGGCGTCGTAATGCTGGGGATTCAAAGCGAGCATTCTTTTTCCCTGAAAACGAAATAGTGACCTCCCGGCTTTCTCCTCTTCACATGGTACATGTGGCGCCTCCTAGGGAGCAAGGGCACCGCGGCGAAGAAGGTAAAGAGTCGCAATGCGAGCTCATAGCTAGGTACGTGTCATCTATGTGTGATGGTGATGCTAGTATGTATTTGTTGTACTCAAGCTGTTAAATTTATATGTCAATGCAGCAGATGCTACCTGGATTAGTGAAGTGTCATTTTGTGACCTTGTGACTTGTGTGTCTATGTGCACATTATGGTTGCTAACAAGGTTGTGTCTTGTTGTACTTGTCCTGTCTTCTAATCAATAAAATTTAGTTTCATCCTGTTCTGATACTTTTAGAGAAGAGGGAAATTTCTGTGGTTGGAAACATGGAATCCCCATATGCCCATGTCTCTGCACTGTAATCTTCTATCATTGTTCAGCCTTGACTTGATATACACAGTCTATTGAATTTGATTATACTCTACTTCCAATTTCTGGAATGATACTCTTTATTCTTTTTTGACGGAATCATGATCGTATCTTAGCCAATCTGCACGACTGTTCTTGATTCTACCGTGATACCACCCTCGATTTGATGATGCTTAACAGAGAATTATTGGTGGGCTCAGATGTGGATTATTCTGGCATTAGGTTCTTCCTCTGGTTCTTGAACAAAGTTTAGTGACTTCTCTTTAGGAAGGTAGTGGCGACAAGGATTCTGTGTGCTTTCTGGACCCGTGGAGTCCAAACTCCAAAGTCCAAACTGCACTTGGTGGCCAGCTAAACCAGATATTGGAGGCAACAAAAATGCGACAGGTACAACTTTTTACAAATAACACTAATACATGAGTTTACATGACAGCTTACTTGATGACTTGATTTGAAGGGATAATGAACAACACACAGATCATGAATGTAGACGAGAATCTACAACAACATAGAGACAGGCTTGACCTTCGACATGACCTAACAATACTTTGTACATACAATAGACAATACTCATTTCCTTCCTGTTATTCTAACCAATGTTGGATTCCCTTGCTTCCTCCTAGAACAATAGTCCATTCTTACTTCTTAGAGATCTAGTTTGTACACCTTTGTTTACTGTCCACTGCAGCTTACACTGCTTCATCCTGAAAAGTTGAGAAAAACACTTGCACTGTAAGCTTATCTGCTCCTAACACAAATACGGATACTCAAATATAAGAGGCTTGTTCTTTCCTTGTTTATTCTATTTAGGCATGAGGTTGGGTCTTTCGGAATGGAATGGGTGTATAGACAGTTTGGAGCTGCACAAGATCTAGCAAAAATCTATATAAGAAATAGCCTTGCAAGCTGAAAGTACGAGGGGAGAAAGACTGCAAGATCCATTATAAGATTGTCTGATTGTTCTAATATTAAACCACCGATGAATTGGGCCACGGTCGCTTTAACTAAGCAGTTTTGGCTCATGGCTAGAGAGTTGTTCATGGTGCCAGTTGTCAACTTGTCATGCATGCTTGGTGGTAACCGGTAAGTAACCTCTAAAGAAAAAGAAAAAATACTTAAAAACCCCTGCATGCTATGCCGAAATTGAGTTCAAACATCTATTTTTCCCAGGAAGCAGACAAATACAGTTGTAACTGCTATGCTTATGACCCCACAAAAAAACTGCTATGCTTATGCTCAACTGAAAACTTGTTAGAAGCAACGCAATCCTATGTCTGTTGAGAATTGTACCTTTCAGGTCCAGAATCCTTGGGTCTTGTACTTGGGGAAGGGGATGCGGCCGTACTCGATGTTGTTGACGTCATCGATGAGGATCTGGAAGTGGCGGCGCACCTCCTCGGCAGACTTGGTGCCCCCAATGGCGTTGGCTACCTTCTCCCAGAGGTTGGGGGCGCCCTCGCCGTAGTAGGCCAGTGCCTCCTCAAACATCTTGTTCTCCTTCTTGCTCCACTCCGAGTCGGAGCTCGGCGAGGTGCTCGAAGACGATGACCCAGAAGACATCCTTTGGAGGAGGTAAAGCTTCCCTGGTGAGATTCTACTGTGCTAATTGCTAGCTTCTTGTATCTGATGTCTTGGAGAAGCTCTGGTGGTTTGGTTTGGTGTCTCTCTTTGCTGCGGGGGCTGCTATTTATAGGCGCTGGGGGTGTGTCATGTCTCTCTCTGTGGGTTAAAAGGTGGCTGGGGAGAGGACAACAAGGTTCTTGCAGTTTTTTCGAGCTAGGGATCAGACATGGGAAGGAAGCGTGTGGTGTGTGTGATGAAAATTTTAAGTGACAGCCTGTTTGAGTAATTAATGGGTCCGTCCAGATGCACATCAGGGCAGGCATTCCCAATGCATGGCATCTGGGGTTGTATCCAACATTATACACATCATCTAGTCTAGATATTTTATAGCTGTAGAAATCAACTCTCGAATTCGTCGTATCTGAATCTGAATACGTGGTTCGGCTTGGTTTCATGCAGTTTGTTCATGGTTCATGAAAAAACATGTTGATTAGATACTTATTTCTTCTGTGTTTTGCTAAGTTGTATCTCAAAGGGAAGTAAGCCTTTTTTTTCTTCTGTGAGTGCATATTATGGTCCTAGCTGGCCTGGGGTGGCTGGGTCTGGGCACCCTATGTCAGCGTCGGCATGAATGGTACCGTGGCCACCGACAAGTGGCAATGGTGGTGTGACCTCTCCTCCAATGCTTGCATGCATTTGACAACTGTTCATCACTAGGCAAGTGCTCAGTTTCACAAGCGGAAAAAAATGTAAGTGCTCTGGGTGCACGCACCCTTTCCAGCTCAGTTACTACAACAGCTAGCTGTAGCTGGCCTTGCTCCAAGTAGAAACATGTGAAGCCTTTGGAGCCTTGCAAGTCTTGCTTTCCTTTCCACTCAAGTATAGTAGCAGGTCACATTGATCACATGCCTAGCTCTCACCAGGACTGCGGTGCTCAAACTTTCAACTTGGCCTGGGCATGACGGCGTGCAGCTTTGTTGTGAACATTTTTTTTCATTGTCGAATTTTACATCGCGTAGCTAATTACCTCATGAAAATCACACGCTTATCCCTATATTTTATTTTTGGTATTCAGTTTTGAAATACCTGACCACACGTATGCTTCTTGGTTCCAGAAACACTTATACACACGGCACGAGCAGTGGCCATTACGCAGCATGGATGGATGGATGGATGCTGCGTGCTCTGCTCACATCACCAACGGACGCATGCATCTCTGGATGCATGGTGATATCTCAGCTGTGTGTCTGTGCTGACATGGATTGGCAGAGAGCTTCTTTTAAGGCGTGCACATCGTCCAATAGGCTGCAAGGTGCCCACAGGAGAACAGAGCTGTCAAGGTGCGCAGCCCAAAAACCTGTGATCTCAACGCTCATTTCCATTATTTTTCTGAAACCACTGATCGAATGCTACACAATCATGACATGCATGCATCCTCCTAGCCTATTTGAGCTAATCACCATTTCACCTAAAAGTAGTTCTACCATGCCCCAGAAAAACTGTGGATTAAAGCATGGATTAAGCATCTCTGAATGTTTTATTACATTATCAGTGATGGAGTATCCTAGGTTTTTGTAACAGCGATAGAGAAATCATCTAAAGAAATATTTTTGCATTGTTCAGAAAGGCATCTCGAAATTCAGAGATAGTGTTTTGCTTCTCCATGCATTAGTTTAGGGAGCACCATGACTGATTCTTCCATTTGAGAGAGAGAAGGCGGCAGGGATGTGGGCTAAGAGCCTCCATTCTTTACATGCTGCGCCATCTCCACCACCCGGTCGACGAACAGATTCCAAAGAGACGATGAACACCCTCTGGGTCTGGGGACCGAAGGAATATATCTATCTCGATATGTGTATCTTTCCATCTCCAATGGCCTTGGAAAGGAATTGACAGAATGCAATCCTGCTCCTGGCTCCTTGCTCACGGAGTCCTGGGATTTGCATCGGATGCACTGGACCGGGGCGGCGGGCGCAACTTGCTTTGATTCTTGCGGGCGTGTGGACTGGTCCACCATCTGTCCATCGGAGATCTCTCCCCCTGGAATCATATCTGCGTAAAAGCCATGGGAAAGATGCAGGATTCCCCGTCATATTTCGAACAATCGGAGCAAAGCTTTTCAGGAAGATGCTAGCTCATTTTAAACTAGATTCATTTCATGTATTTCCGCGAGCATTCTCCTTTAGATTTCCGTTCTTCTAAGGGACATGTTTTGTCACTTCGGTACTGTGACGTGTTCATGCACGGGTTAACTCCCAAATAATGGCATCACAGTACGTATGCGTATATACATATATGACATATTCCTATATTATTAAACATGATCATATCTGATATAATCGTTGTTACAATTCAAGTATTGCTGTATAGTATCTGATTAATAAATCATCAAGCAAGCGATGTTGGGATTTCTAGCCGTACAGATGGAGCGAACACGTTTGTTTGGAATGCAACATGTTGCCCCCTGGCGGGCTAGGCTAGTTTGACCACGCAGTGGTGTCTCCCTCGACTGGAAAGGCAGATGGGTAGACAAAAGGTGAAGGGGCATCTCATGCTGTGCAGAATACGTTATCTTGCACACAAGAACTAACTTTCTATCTACATGTATGCGTTTTTATTCTTGGAGAAAATTCATTCATGTGATGTTGAGGCCTGGGAATAGCCAGCCTGAATTTATACCAACGGTCAACTTGCCTCTCCACATAACTAGATCCTTGGCTAGTACTACAAACATCATCTCTTTCACAAAGTATATTACTCCCTCCGATCCATATTAATTGTACTAAATCAGCGACAATTAATATGATCAAAGGGAGTATAGAGTAAGCAGAGCAAAGTAGAATGTTTTTGGGCTCTGTCTGAGCCATCGTTAGTTGGTATATGGTATCTTGTTTGCCAGCTGCTTGAATGGCTGATCCCTATCTATCGTTGCCAAGTAGCCTGGATTGGATTCCGCCCTGTGGCCGTCACTGCATCATCATCAGCTGGCCAGATTCCAAATCTTTAAGCCCAAAAGCTTTGGGATCTGGATTCTCTCCCCTGGTCAAGTTGCTGGAGGAGATCAGGAATCGGAATCCAGTCCAGGGCGATTATCTCTCTGGCGGGCGTCATGATGCTGGGGATTCAAAGCGAGCTTTCTTTTCCCCTGAAAAGGAAATGGTGACCGCCCGGCTTTCTCCTCTTCACAAGGTACATGTGGTGCCTACTGGAGAGCAAGGACGCCGCGGCAAAGAAAGTGAAGGGCAATGCGAGCTGACAGCTAGGTACGTGTCATCAATGTGTGATGGTGATGCTAGTATGTATTGTTGTTTTCAAGCTTTTATTAAATTTAGATGACAATGTGTTCCTGCAAAAATAAATAAATTAGATGACAATGTGGCAGATGCTGCTTAGATTAGTGAAATATTTTGGGCAACCTTGTGACTTGTGTGTCTATGTGTACATTATTGTTGCTAATATGGTTGTATCTTGATGTACATGTCCTGCCTTGTTATCAACAAAATTTAATTTCATCCTGTCCTGATACTTGTAGAGATGTGGGAAATTTCTGTTGATGGAAATATAATGAACCCCCGTATGTCCATGTCTGTGCACATTGATCTTATATCATTGTTTCAGCCTTGACTCGATATATACAGCCTGCTGAGCTTGATTATAATACTCGCCACTTCTTTTTGACGGAATCATGATTGTATCTTAGCCAATCTGCAGGACTGTTCTTGATTCTACCATAATACCAACCTCTTATTCGAGGATGCTTAACAGCGAATATTGGTGGGCTCAGATGTAGATTATTCTGGCATCAGGTTCTTCCTGTGGTTCTTGAACAAAGTTTAGTGGCTTCTCTTTTAGGAAGGTAGTGGTGGACAAGGATTCTGTGTGCTTTCTGAACCTGTGGAGTCCAAACTGAAAATGGTGGCCAGCTAAACCAGTTATTGTAGGCGACACAATGCTACAGGTACGACTTCTTACAAATAACATGAATACATGATTTTTTTTCATAAATACATGAATTTACATGACAGTTTACTTGACGACTTAGTTCGAGGGGATAATGAATTACACACAGTTCATGAATATAGACGAGAGTCTACAACAACATAGGGACAGACTTAACCTTGGACATAACCTAATAATACTTTGTACACACGATCGACAATATCACTTTCCTGTTATTCTAACCAATGCTGGATTGCCTTGCTCCCCCCTAGAACAACAGTCCATCCTTGCTTCTTAGAGATCTAGTTTGTACAACTTTGTTCACTGTCCACTGGAGTTCTTACACTGCTTGATCCTGAAAAGTTGAGAAAACATTTTCACTGTAAGCTTATCTGAAGTTCTGAACTCTAAACACAAATACTCAAATAGAAGAGACTTGTTTCTTTTGTTTTGTTCTTTGTAGGCATGAGGTTAGGAAGATGCATCCAACCTTTTGTTCTGGGTAGTAGGGAAATTGTCTAATTGTGCTAAGATTAAACACCGATAAATTGGGCCAGGGTGGCTGCAATTAAGTAGTTTGGCTCATAGAGAGTTGATGGTGCATGCATGCATGGTGGTAAGTTACCTTTAAAGAAAAACAAAAGTACATAAAAATACCCCTGCATGCTGTGCCTTTTGCGTAGAATACTTTTCCCAGGAAGCAGACAAATACAGCAGTAACTGCTATGCTTAATTATGCTCAACTGAAAACTTGTTAGAAGCAAAGCATCCTATGTCTTTTGTTAACATCAGAGTATCCTATGTCTGTTGAGAACTATACCTTTTACTAGGTCCAGAATCCTTGGGTCTTGTACTTAGGGAAGGGGATGCGACCGTGCTCGATGTTGTTGACGTCGTCAACGAGGAACTGGAAGTGGCGGCGCACCTCCTCGGTGGACTTGGTGCCCCCCATGGCGCTGGCCACCTTCTCGCAGAGGTTGGGGGCGCCCACACCGTAGTAGGCCAGCGCCTCCTCGAACATCTTGTTCTCCTTCTTGCTCCACTCCGAGTCCGAGCTCGGCGAGTTGCTCCGAGACGACGACCCAGAAGACATCTTCAGGTGAGATGTGATGCTCTACTCGAACTAAGGCTGGCTTTCTTGTGTCTGGTGTGCTGGGGTGGGGGCTCCTGGAGGTCCTTTGCTCTTGGAGAAGCTCTGGTGGTGTGGTTTGGTTTGGTGTCTTCCTTTGCTGCGGGGGCTGGTATTTATAGGCCCTGGGGGTGTCATGTCTCTCTCTGTGGGTTAAAAGGTGGCTGAGGAGAGGATAACATGGTTGGTTCTTGCAGGTTTTCTGAGCTAGCTAGGGACATAGAAAGCCTGTGTAATTAAGCATTTTTGGGCCCAGATGTGCATGAGGGCATTCCTAAGAAGTCTGGAGTCTTATCCAACATTACACACATCTTCTAGATATCATAGCTGTAGAAACTGGATGCATCGGCCCTCTCAGGCCATTGCTTCCAGCTAAGTAAAAATTACCAGCTAGCTAGTCTTTGCTCCAAGCAGAAACCTGTGAAGCCTTTGGTGCTTTGCACGATGGCAGCTTTGATGCAAGCAATTTTCAGCGTCGAATTTTCTGTTCCATAACTAAATCCCTTGTGAAAATCATGTGTCGATGGCTGTATTTCCTTTTTGGTATTCAGTTTTGAAATACCTGACCATGTCTACTTGCTACGTGGTTCCAAATTTGACATTTTGACACACAGTGCTAGCTGCTGTAGCAATTAAGCAGCGTGGATCGATGCATGCCGCCTGCACCAACAGAAGCATCTCATCTCTGGATGCATGGTGACGTCTCGGCCGTGTGTGATCCTAACATGGGTCGACAGAGATCTCTTCATAAGGCGTGCGTATCAGCCAATAGGCTGCAAGGCGCCCATGAGAGGAAGGGGTATGTGCTATTCCTATCCAGAACAGAGATGCACAGGTGCGCACACCCAAAAACATCTGATCTTGGTGCTCATTTCCATCATTTTTCTGAAACCCCTCTAATCCAATGCTAAGTACCAAGCGTGCACCCTCGTAGCCTATCCGAGTTAATTACCAATTCATCTCAAAAAATAGTACTGCCTCCGTCCCATAATATAAGAGCGTTTTTTACACTACACTAGTGTAAAAAACGCTCTTATATTATGGGACAGAGGGAGTACTAGCTATACATATCTCAGGAGACTGCGGTTTTGCATCTGCTCTCTGAAGATTGTAATATTTCCTCATGTTCAATCGCAAAAGTCATGTTCAATCACAAAACAAAAAGACTTCCAAAGCACGAAGCATAGTGCAATTGTCTCAAATTTTTTTTTGCATGCCTCTGAATCTTCCATTCCGTCTTCATCGATGATACAGAAGTCCGGGGGGTTGCCCTGGCTCATAAACGATTTTTTCTTGTCCATGCATTAGTTTAGGGATGTGGGCTAAGAATCTCTATTCTTTACATGTCGCGCGATCTCCACCACCCGGTCGACAAACAGATCCCAAAGAGACGATGAACACCCTCAGGCTCTGGGGACCAAAGGAATATATCTTTCCATCTCCAATGGCCTTGTAAAGGGAATTGACAGAATGCCATCCTGCTGCTGCATGCTCACGGAGTCCTGGGGTTTGCATTGGATTCCCTGAATCGGGGGCCGGCGGGCGCAACTTGCGTTTGATTCTTGGGGCGTGTGCACCGGTCCATCCATCCACCGGAGATCTCTACCCCGGAATCATATCTGCGTAAAAGCCATAGCAAAGATGCAGGATTCCCCGTCATATTTCGAACAATCGGAGCAAAGCATTTCTGGAAGATGCTAGCTCATGTAAACTAGACTCCTTTCTTGTATTTCTGCGAGCATTTTCCTTTAGCTTTCCTCGTCCGGGACAGGTTTTGTCAGTTCAGTATTGTGACAAGTTCATGCACGGGTTAACTTCCAAATAACTGGATCACAGTACGTATGCATATATATAGCGGTGGAGCTAGTGAGGGATTACTGAGGGGGCAGATAGCCAAATATAATTATGTGAAGATGCCAAATACTCTATTTCTCTTAATTTGCCCGTCCTAAACAGTGTTTCTTCACAAAATATCCATGGGCTGGGGGCCATGGCCCCTGCATCACAACACATAGCTCCGCCGGTGTACATCGACAACATATTCCTATATTTTTAAACATGATAGTTTCTGATATAACCAGTGTTACAATTTGAGTATTGCTGTAGTATTTGATTAATAAACCATCAAGCAATAAATGTATGGGTTTCTAATCGTACGGATTGAGCCAACACGTTTGTTTGGAACGTGCGTGTTGCTCCCTGGAGGGCGAGGCTAGTTTGACCACACCGTGTTGTCTCCCTCGACTGAAAAGGCATATAGGTAGATAAAAGGAGAGGGGGCATCTCATGCTGTGCAGAATACATTATCTTGCACACTTTCTATCTACATATATATGTTTTTATTCTTGGAGAAAATTCATTCATGTGATGTTGAAGCTTGGGAATAGCCAGCTTGCCTCTCTCCATAAGTAGATCTTTGGATCTTGGCTAGTACTACAAACATCATCTCTTTCACAAAGTATTATTATTAAAGTAAGCAGAGCAAAGTGGGAATGCTTTTGGGCTCTGTCTAAGCCATCGTTAGTTGGTATATGGTATCTTGTTTGCCAGATGCTTGAATGACTGATCCCTATCTTTCGTTGCCAAGTAGCCTGGATTGGATCCCGCCCTGTAGCCGCCGCTGCATCATCAGCTGGCCAGATTCTAAATCGTTGAGCCCAAAAGCTCTGGGATTCGGATTCTCTCCCCGGGTCAAGTTGCTGAAGAATATTGGGAATTAATCGGTATCCAGTCCAGGGCGATTATCTCTCTGGCGGGCGTCGCAATGCTGGGGATTCAGAGCGAGCTTTCTTTTCCCCTGAAAAGGAAATGGTGACCACCCGGCTTTCTCCTCCTCGCAAGGTACATGTGGCGCCTCCTTGAGATCAAGCGCGCCACTTCAAAGAAGGTGAAGGGCAATGCGAGCTCATAGCTAGGTATGTGTTTAATAATGTGTGATAGTGATGCTAGTATTTATTATTGTATTCAAGCTGTTAGATTTAGATGACAATGTGGCAGATGCTGCCTAGATTAGTGTAGTATTTTGGGCAACCTCGTGACTTGTGTGTCTATGCGCACATTAGGGTTGCTAATATGATTGTATCTTGATGTACTTATCCTGCCTTGTTATCAATAAAATTTAGTTTCATCATGTCCTGAACTCCTAATACTTGTAGAGAAAGAGGGATATTTCTTTGAATGGAATTATATGGAATCGCTGTATGTCCATGTCTGTGCACCATGATCTTCTATCATTGTTCAGCCATATACGCAGCCTTTTTGACAGAATCACGATCGTATCTTAGCCAATCTGCAGGACTATTCTTGATTCTACCGTAATATATCAACCTTGATTCAATGATGCTTAACAGAGAATATTGGTGGGCTCAGAAGATGTAGATTATTCTGGCATTAGGTTCTTCCTGTGTTCTTGAACAAAGTGACTATTCTTGTAGGAAGGTAGTGGTGACAAGGATTCTGTGTGCTTTCTAAACCTGCGGAGTCCAAACTGAACATGGTGGCCAGCTAAACCAGATATTGGAGGCAACAAAATGCGACAGGTACGACTTCTTACAAATAACAGATACTGATAATGAACAACACACAGTTCATGAGTGTAGACGAGAATCTACAACGACATAGAGGTAGACTTAACCTTGGACATGACCTAACAATACTTTGTACACACAAATAGGCAATGCTTCTTTCCTTCCTGTTATTCTACCGATGCTGGATTCCCTTACTTCCTTCTAGAAACAACAGTCCATTCTTGCTTCTTAGAGATCTAGTTTGTACATCTTTGTTCACTGTCCACTGGAGCTTACACGGCTTCATCCTGAAAAGTTAGAAAAACACTTGCACTGTAAGCTTATCTGAACTCTGAACACAGATACTGATACTCAAATAAAAGAAACTTGTTCTTTCTTTTGTTTTGTTCTATGTAGGCATGAGGTTAGATGAATGGGTGTGTAGATAGTGTGGAGTTGCACAAAATATACCACAAATCTACAAAAAAAGTAGCTTAGTAAGACTGCAAGATCCATCTAAGCTTTTGTTTCTGAAGCAGGGAAATTGTCTGATTGTGCTAAGATTAAACCACTGATAAACTGGGCCAGGGTGGCTGCAGTTAAGCAGTTTGGCTCATAGAGTTAATGGTGCCACGTCCTGCATGCATGGTGGTAAGAAACCTCTAAAGAAAAAGAAAAATACACAAATGCTCCTGCATGCTGTGCCTTTGACATTGAAAACTTGTTAACATCAGACCATCCTATGACTCTACAGTTTTTAGTTGAGAGTTATACCTTTTAGGTCCAGAAGCCCTGGGTCTTGTACTTGGGGAAGGGGATGCGGCCATGCTCGATGCTGTTGACGTCGTCGACGAGGAGCTGGAAGTGGCGGCGCACCTCCTCGGCGGACTTGGTGCCCCCCATGGCGCTGGCCACCTTCTCCCAGAGGTTGGGGGCGCTCACGCCGTAGTAGGCGAGCGCCTCCTCGAACATCTTGTTCTCCTTCTTGCTCCACTCCGAGTCGGAGCTCGGGGAGGTGCTCCGAGACGACGACCCGGAAGACATCTTCAGGTGAGATGTGATGTTCTAGTCGAACTAAGAACACTACTATCTTGTGCCTGGAGTGCTCTCCTGGAAGTGAGGTAGTCCTTTGCTCTTGTAGAAGCGCTGGTGGTTTGGTTTGGTGGCTCTCTTTGCTATGAGGGCTGCTATTTATAGGCCCTGGGAGCGTGCCTTGGTGTCTCTCTGTGGCTGTGGGTTAAAAGGTGGCTGAGAAGAGGACAACAAGGTTCTCGCAGGTTTTCTGAGCTAGTATCAGTATCAGACATGAACAATTTAAGTGACAGCCTGTTTGAGCAATTAAGCCTTTTGGGTCCATTTGCGCACTGCCAACGCATGCCGACGTCGTCTCGAGTTGTATCCAACACTACACACATCAACTTAATCTCTGAATTAACTCATAACTCTTGAACCCGTCGTATCTAAATCTGAATTAGTGCTTCGGTTTGATGTAAAAGAAAAGTCGATATAAATTTTTCTGAATAATTGTTTGATGTAATTTCCTGGCTAACTGCATCTTAAAGGGAAATGAAATCCTTTTTTTGAGAAATATTTTTTTCTGTGTGCATATTATGAACTGTTTTTTTTCATACCTTGTAAATGAATCTGTACTGTGTTTGAACTTGAAATTCTACATGTCTATACAAAACCATCTCTTCAACATGCTATACATTTTTTGAGACCTTGTCAAAACTCCAAAACATATTCTTTCAGGTAGATGGAGGTTACCTAATTATTGTCAGCGTGGCCATGCATGGCACGGCACGGCGGCCACTGACAGATGGCAATGGTGCCATGGTGTGTGACCTCTTCTCCCTCCAATGCTAGTTTTGCATGCATTTGGAAACTGTTCATCACCAGGCAGCAGTTGCCACTCACTCGCGATGATGCATGTAAATGGACGGCGAGTGCTCATCAGTTTCACAAGGGGAAAGAAAAGAAGTGCTCTGGAATCTGGATGTATGCGCTCTCACAAGCCATAGGTTCCAGCTCTGCTCAGTTACTACTACACCAGCTAGCTGTAGCTGGCCTTGATCCAAGAAGAAACCTTTCAAACCTTTGGAGCTTTGCACATGCATGCATCTTGCTTGTCTCTCTTCCCTGAAGTATAGTAACAGGTCACATTGATCACATGCATGCCCAGCCTAGCTCTCACCAAGGTTGTAGTGTTCAACTTTAAACTTCTCCATGATTCCAAATTCAACATTTTGGCACACATTGCTAGCTGCCGTAGCATGCTGCCGTAGTGATTCAGAAATCGTCTAAAGGAATATTTTTGCATTGTTGAGAAAGGGGTCCCGGAATTCAGACAGGGTGTTTTGCTTGACCATGCACTAGTTTAGGGAGCACCATGCATTCGTTTGCATAAGAAAAAGTGCAGGGATGTGGGCTTAGAGCCTCCATTCTTTACATGTTGCACGAATGATCTCCGCCACCCGGTCGACCAACAGATTCCAAAGAGGGAGATGAACACCCTCTGGGTCCGGGGACCGAAGGAATATATCTATCTTTCCATCTCCAAAGGTCTTGGAAACATTGCCAGACTGCCATCCTGCTCCTGGCGCCTAGCTTGCTTGCTGCTTACTCACAGAGTCCTAGGAGGCTGGGGTTTGCATCGGATTCACTGGACTGTGGAGGGGGCGGTGGGCGCAACTTGCGTCGGGTTTGATTCTTGCGGGCGTGTGGACCGGTCCACCATCCATCCACCGGAGATCTTTTCATCGGAATTAAATCTGCATAAAAGCCATGGGAAAGGTGCAGGATTCCCTGTCATATCTCCAACGCTTAATCAGTGCAAAAGCTTCTCAGGAAGATAAATAAACCAGCAAAATGCGTACTTATTTCATGTAGTATTTCTGCAAGCAGTTTCAATTGTTCCACGGTCATGCATGCATGGGTTAATTAACTTCCAAATAGCAGCATCACAGTAAAAGCAGGTTATCACAAGCGTGGTCCTATATTTTTAAACATGGCAGCATATGATATATGATCATTACAAATTGAATATGTTGTAGTATTATCTATTTAGGATTTCTAATTAACCCTGCGGAGCCAAAACGGAAGCTTGGTTTGTTTTGAACGTGTTCCTTCTGGGCAAGTTTGAGTGACCAGAGTGTTTTCCCCCTCGAGTGAAAGGGCAAATAAAAGGAGAGGAGGGGGCATCACATATTGTGTGGAATTTATATCTTATCTTGTACACAAGAACTAACTTTATATCTGCATGTATGTCTTCTATTTTTGGCAAAGGAAAAAAATTCAGTTGCTAACACGCATGTTTTTGCGGTCATTTTTTGGGTGTTTTTGTGCTTCCTACAGGATGACATTTGCTCTTGCATATTGTGCCAGTATTCTCTAAGGCAGGCCATCGTGATACAGTTCATGTACGTTAGTAAAACATAACTTTATCCTACACACAATGCGCACTATCTTAGCGCTTTCTTCTTGACGAAAATGATGACGCGCTACAGCCAAGTGGGCGTGAAGTGTTTGAGGAAAATGAAATTAGTGACCCGTGCCCACTGAAATAGGCGACATAGATCTTTCCCTCCTTGCCTGCAATTTGATCTTGGGCGAAGATTTGTTATAAACTTGTTGCGATACTATAATTCAGCGTTGGGCTCCGGAAAATCGGAGATCCTTCGTTTGACCACAGAGTCATGTCTCCAAGTGAGAAGGTAGATAACATAAAAGGCATCTTGCATTGTGCGGAATATATACATTAGCTTGTATGGAGGAATCAACTTCCTATCTACACTGTATGTTTCGATTCTTATGTTTAGTTTTTCAGAACAACCAGCCTGATTTTTTAAATTTTTTTTAATCAACCAGGCTGAATGTGCAAGTACAAACATCATCTACCATCTATCTTCACCAAAGAAGCAAAGTGGGAATGCTTTTGGGCTCTGTCTAAGCCATCATTAGTTGGTATACAATATCTTCTTCTTTGCCTGCTTCTTGGTGGATAATTGACTGATCCCTCCCTATATGGATGCCAAGTAGTAGTCCTGGATCGGACAGGATTCCGTGTCACTGCATCATTGGCTGGCCATATTCCAAATTTCAGCCTAAAAGCTCTGGGATCTGTATTCAGTTCTCTCAACAAGTTGCTGGAGATGAGGATCAGAATCCAGGCTAGGGGTAACGGGCGTCGCTATATATGCCGTGGATTCAAAGCTACCCGCCCTTCTTTCTTTCTTTTCACCTGAAAAGGAAACGGCAACTCCCTTCGGCTTTATCCTCTTCACAGGGTACGTGCATGGCACACACTACCCCCGCTGCCACGGGTTCATTCTAAGAGGATAAATCAGTGCTAGTGTGGCCAATATATTCATTAATGCTACTATTGCTAGTAGGAATAATATGGCCGTAGCTACATGTGTCCTCGTTTTTCGGTCTGTATTTTCGTGGCCACAACGTTTAGCAAGCTTGAGATAAGTTTTACCCTGGTTTATGATACCGCCATGCTTTCACCACAATCACAAATTGTTGTCCACAAATCGTCCAATACAAGATAACTTATATAAAACTTTCCTGATGGACTGAAACCACTCTCATAGTATGAACATCAACGTAGCATGACAAAAACAGCTAGCATTCTGGAGCTTGGTCTAGGAACTTATGGTCGATACCATGTAAGAGGATTAGAGATGAGGGAACTGGCGTAATGCTTTGTGTATAGTATGGAGCCTCTTGGCCAAGTATATATACAGGTGAGGGAAGAAAGTTTTTTTAGGGAAACAACAAGACTCTGTTGCTTTATTTTGTTAATTTTCAAATAAACAGTATAGATGAGATGTTCCAGGGAAAAACAAAAGCAAAGAAGAAAAAAGCTAAACAACAACAAAAGTCTCATAGGTCAACTATATCAAAAAGAGTTGACCCATGTTTCAATATGAAGATACCCTTTTCTCTTTGATCTGTGGATAGTTTATTTGAGCTCCTCCTTAAACTTCTTCCTGCAAGTATAAATGTTAGGAGTAATGCCTTTGAAGATGAAGTCATTCCTTGTTGTCCAAATTTCCCATGAGGCTAAAATGATGATCTCAAAAGAGAAAGGCATTCCCAGGAGTTCCTTGATGTGATCAATATCTGCTTGGACTCCTTGGTAGCTTGGTTTCCAAGATGGGCAAAGGTATGTCCAACATACATGTGCAAAAGGACAATGGATGAAAAGATGACCTCTAGTTTCCCTGCATACCAGACATAACACAAGTATAACCAGCAAGAGAAAAATTCTTCTTATGAAGCATTGCTCTAGTGTTGCGTCTCTTCTGGAGAAGTAGCCATAAGAAGATTTTGCGTTTGAGCTGACAACAAGTCCTCCATATCCATTTGATGGCTGGCATGACTGGATGATCCACAATGATAAACTAGTATGCTTTGGACACTTTGAAGTTGGAGGCACCTAGAGGTAGATTCCAATTGTATGTCTCTGAAGTGGGCTGCAATTTTTGTGACATTGTATGAAGCTCTTGGAATTTAGAGTAAGCTTCTTCAAAGAGAGGTAGATGGAAATGATCTGAGAAATCTTCCAAGTTACAAACTTTGTAAGGATCTATGTTTATTCTAAGAAAAAGAATGCAAGTTTGGACATTTTCTAATACTAGCGATGTCCTGCCATTTGTCATGCCAAAGATCAATGGACTGACTGTTCTAAACAAATCAACCAACATGAGTTTTATAGACGTGCAAGAAGTTAAGGCAATCTCTCCACCAGGATGAACAATTGGAAATCTGTTGATTGGGGGTTCCATTTTGATAGTAAGCTCCTAGATTAGGTTTACCCAAGAAAGATCGGCATAGTTGAGGAATTTATGCACCATCTTAAGAAGCAGAAAAATATTCCGTGTATGTTGATTAATAATTCCCAATCCTCCTTTATTTTCAGGTCTGCAAATTAAGTCCCAGGCAGCAATAGGAGGATTATTCTTGTCCAAATATTTCATGATTGAGCGGGTCATTCTTAGGTGGGCCTCTGACTCTATCTTCAAATTCCTTGCATTTCTGCATCATTAACACCCGCTCTCTAGACAATGTGATCGAGACTGGCTAGGACACACGGTGGTCGCTATGACTATTGCTGCACGCCTTCTTGATTTGTCGCAGATCGCCTGAGCTCCCGACCACTTGGCGCCCTTTCTCATCTTTATTTTATGCTTTCTTTTGGGCGTGTTTGTGTTGTTTCCCCAGTTGACTATTTTAGTTTCGGTAGCTCGTGGACTTGTTGGTTAATTTATTTATAAATCGGGGCAAAAGCCTATTTCGTGTCAGAAGTGGTGCCTTTCTAATTACCAACATTTCCAATGATTCCTTTATAGAGCAATAAGCAACTCATAATGAAGGTGGGCAATGATGATAGGACAACACTAACCATTCCATGTTAGAGCTACTAATAAAAAACCTTTCCATGTTAGAACTTCCCTTCTTGCAGGCATGCTCAGGATTAGGAAATTTTTTAGACTAAACCTACTCATTTGCAGGACCACAAGGAATAAGCTATCTTGGTGTATTTCATGACAAAACTATGACCAAACTAACATAATTTTACAAGCAAAGAGCTAAGAGGCATTGGGTTATAAAAGGGGATGGGAATAATAATTATTCTCATAATTCTGTTCTCAAGAGGAGAAGGAAGAACAGGATTAGTTCTATTCTTGATAGTAACAATTAATTTTACCGAATCCAGATGAAATTGTGGATTGGTTTATAAATTACTTCACTAATTTATTTTTAACTAGTAATGCGAACTTAAATACTTTGCCTTCTTCGAACAAAAATAGTGAGAACATTATATATTGTACTTCTATACCAGATAAAGATGAAGTTTTGTAGTTTCTTAAAGGAATGAAGAGGAATGCATCCCATGGACCAGATGGGCTTAATGTAGCCTTCTACCTCCCAGCTTGGAAGTGGATAGGAGAAGATGTAACTATATTAGTTAAAGATTTCTACACAAGGGGCAAGCCTCATCCTCAACTTAATAAAACCCACATTACTTTAATTTCGAAGAAAGATAATGCCAAAATCCCTCAAGATTTTAAGCCCATTAGTCGTGTAGAAAATCATCACAAAAACTTTAGCTAATACTCTAAATTTTCTTCCTGATTACATCCATGAGTCTTAGCAAGCTTTTGTTCAGGGTAGAAGGATTTCTAATAATATTATTGTTGCACAATAAATCACTCACCCCTTTCTTCTTAACTCCTTGAAGCACAAAGCTTTTATTCCTAAAATTCATTTAGCCAAAGCTTTTGACATAATTGAGTGGTGCTTCATTAGGAGGGCTTTGCTACGTAAAGGGTTGTATGGTCATTTCATAGATTTAATCATGGAATGCATTTCTTTTCCCACCTTTACTGTTAGCATTAATGGGCAACCATTTGGAAGCTTTAGAATAAATCTGCCATACTTTTTAGTAAGTTTACTGGCGAAAATCTGAGCAACCAAATTAAAACTATTTCCCCTTCTCCTAATATGGAGTTTAATACTACTCATCTTGGGCATCCTCTTATACTTCCTGGTAAAAATAGGCATGCGGCTTATAATTTTATTTATTGATAAATTTAAAAACAAACTTAATTGTTACAAGGCAAACATGTTGTCTCATGCAGGAAGGCTCACTCTTATTAAATCGATTTTTGCTTCTCTCCCTATTTATTCCATGTCTAATATCCTGTTAAATAAATCCACCATCAATAAACTCACTTCCATTATTAGAAAATTCTGGTGGACTTATATCGACAAGGACAATGATTCTAAACCTATTTACTTTAGAGCTTGGGATGATAATGGAAAACATATGTTGTGGGCTAGGCATAACTGCATAAGAGATTTATATACGATGAATAAGTCCACTGTTTCTACGATGGCTTGGAGAATTATTAAGAATCCCAATTCCCTTTTTACTAAAATTTTCAAAGCCAAATATTTTCATAACTCTTCTATTTGGAAAGCCAATGTTTATGTTCCTAAATCTGCTTTCTTGTCCTCTATCCTCAAAATTCTTCCTTTGACTTGCAAGGCTATTCAAACTCAAATTCCTACTGTAACTACTTGCATTTGGACTAGTCTTTGGTGCATATATTGGGATAAAGTCTATGATTATCTGAACCCCAATTTAGATAGGCCTTGTCCCAAAATTGTGAGTGACCTTTGAAGACCGAATTGTAAAAGTTGGGATAACAATAAAATTAGCATATTCTTTGATAAGTATTTAAAAACAAAATTTTAGATCCTCCTATAATTAATGTTAAAATGGATGATACTTTATCTTGGACTCACACTTCTAATGTAGAATGCACCACAAAAAGTGCTTACAAAGCTTTGATCCAGGAAACCCAATTCTGGTCCCAAGCCCCAAACAATGCTTGTTCAGAGCCTAAGATTTCTACCTTTAATCAGGTTTGCAAAAGCAAAAATTTGGCTCCTAGGGTCAAAAAATTTGCCTAAAGAGTTTTAAGACGGGCACTAGCTATAGGATTAAGAGGATTCAAGTATTCTACTCATATTAAAAAATAATGTTGCAGATGTGGTGATACTGAAACATATCTTCATCTCTAGCTTCTTTAAATATAATATCTCATATGGTTCATATTAGGTCTCAAGTCCGATGAGTCAAATCCTACTTTATATCCCATTGATGTGATTCAAATGGCTCAGTCTTCTCATTATGTTGAATTAAATTTGATACTATTTTTACTCTTCTATGCATGGGGTACTTAGAGAGCTACGGATGATCTTCTTTTTAATAAGAAGAAGTGGAGTCCTATGCTTGTCTTCTGTGCTACCAAAAAACAATACTTAATGCAGGATTAATAGAGGAGAATAGGAGACCAAAATAGGTTCCATCATCAATAATGATACATCTTACCAAGATCCAAACACAAGTCTCAATTTGCAGTTCTCTCGGCTTATAGTGATGCAACTTACAATCCGAAGATAGCAAAAGATGAAACTGGACATGGAATTTTTCTCAAAAATTATTCTAACTAGCTTACTATATTTGTTCAAACTCCTGTGAAAAATGTTTCTTCTATCTTGTGGGCTGAAGCACTAGGATTAACAAAAGTATTCGTGCTATATTAACATCAATTATATATATGGTTTTGGTGCACTTTAGATTATTTTTCTGGATGAACTTATTAATCTAGTGCCCGGTGCCAAATATTGTTTTCTACTTGTTTTTGGTTTTACAAAAAAATAATATCTAGGAATCATAAAATATTCTAGTCATTTAATATGATTTTCCAGGAATATATATGATTTTTGGGTGAAGGAATCAACACAAAATGATGCCCGAGGGCCCCACACGGGAAGGGAGGGACGCGACCACCCACTAGCTGCGCCATGGGCCCATGTGAGCAGCCCTTAGTTTGGTTGAGCTCTTCTTTAACTAGAAGAAAAGCTAATTTCCAGTGAAATATCCCCTCAAAATTTCAGCCCGATCGGATTTACGAGTATAAAAGAAATGGTGTTCGGCCAGAAAACAGTACCGAAAACAGAGAGAAATCATGGAGGAGAGATCCAATCTCGGAGGGGATGCCATCCTCCGGGAGCCATGGAGGCCAAGGTCAAGAGGGGGAAACCTTCTCCCATCTAGGGGGAATGCCTAGTAAGAAGAAGAAGAAGGAGGGGAGCCTCTCCCCTCTCTCCCGGTAGCGCTAGAGCGCCGCTGGGGGAATCATCATGACGACGATCATTTCCATCAACTTTGCCGCCGTCATCAACATCTTTCTCCCTCTCCGTGCAGCGGTGTACCATCTCTCACCCCACTGTAATCTATACCCGAGCATGGTTTTTAATGTTGTATATTATTATGCAATGATGTGTTGCATCTCTATTATGTCTGAGTAGTTTTCTTTTATCCCGTGGTTTAATTGTGATATGCTATGGTTGACATGAGTTGTATGCTATTATGGTGCTGTCCTATGGTGCCCATCGTTTCGCACACACATGTATGATTCACGTTGTAGGGTGTTGCAATATGTGATTAATTTGCTTATAGTAGGTTGCGGGAGTGATAGAAAGCTAAACTCCACTTCGTGAGTTGTTGCATATGGGATTAAAGGGGACACTATAACTTAATGTTATGATTGGGTTTTACCTTAATGAATCTTTGATATTTGCGGATGCTTGCTAGAGATCCATTCATAAGAACATATGCTTCAAGTACGGATAGTATCTTAGCTTAGGCCTCTCCCACATAAAAAACTGCAATAATGGATTATCACTATCGTTAAATATCCAATTCCCCAAGGACAGTCCTTTCCTTTTTTTTCAAAACCCTTTTCTTTATTATTCTTTTTATTAAAACAACACCTAAATCTTTATATTCTTGCAAAGCTATTGTTTTGTTCTCGCAAATTAGTTTTATTTCTTGTTCTAGGTAAGCAAACGTTAAGTTTGCGTAGAGTTGCATCGGTGATTGATAGAACTTGAGAGAATATTAATTCTACCTTTAGTTATTCGTTTGGTTCGACACTCTTACTTATTGAAAAGGCTACAACTGATCCCCTGCACCTGTGGGTTATCAAAGCTGCAAGAGCAAGGAATTTATTGGAGAATCTAAGACATTGGAAGATCAGGCATGTGCTTGCTAAATTTCCGAATTACTCTTCTCATCTAAGATCGTGCAAGATCAAGTCCATTCCCAGGTCTAGGAATGGCATTACTGATGAGCACATGGGTACATCATACACGACATTTCAGGAAAGTGCACAATTTAGTTGGAAAGGATTATTAAAGCAAAGACATGCCTAGGTGAACGCTAACTTATGTTCTTACTATAATCATGAACACATGGTTGCGCCTTCACCTTTCTTGCTATTGACTGAACCTAGGTGCAACATGGAAGAAGGCCAATGACGTCGAGTCCGTGCAGAAACAATGTTTTAATGACAAAGAAACAAATTAGAAGCTCATGAAGAAACAAGTATGTTGTCAGAGAAAACAATGTTCCGACTCTAGTAAAACGTTGTTTTACCCGAGTTTAGCCATCCACATTTTGTGAAAGACTTCCTGAAGCCCAAGCTCGTTGCTGAAGAAACAATGTTTGGATTTGATGAAACAATGTTCATTCGGGGTCAAATGTTCGCATCTTCCCGGGAGATATCCAGAAGTTACCCCATTAAGTATCGAAGCTGGTTTGTTTTCACACCTACCCTGGTTCCCAAGCTAGCTTCCATCACACCTATCCATGGGGGTTGTCCCTGGTTATATAACTCCATCTTCCCCATCCTTTAGGGAACTTTTCAGCCAAAAAACCACATTAGCTACAAGCTTGTAGACTACTAAGATCCGAGAGGTCTTGCTACTGTTGCTCTTGTGGATTGACCAGATTCGCAAGAAGGAGCCACTGGTTCCCCCTAATTTGTGCTCTACGGTTTCGATCGTTTTGTGTGGGTTAGTCCCCGTTTGTGGTTCTGCGATTGTTCGGACAATGGGTTTGAGTTCTTGTAGCTCCAGTCAGGCATCCCCAATGTACAAACCTAGGCAGGTATAAAGCTAGTTATCCCGATAACTTGCAGCTAGTTATCCATCCCGATTCGATCCTATGACGTGAAGATCGGGCCACCCTCGGGCGTGAACTCATTCAACGGGTTTGCACCTATCAATTACCCACACTCTAGCTAAAATAGCTTTTATTGAGAGATCTTCCTCTAGTCTTTCTATCTTATGCAAACAATCTTCTAATTTGAAGTCTAAGGAGGCTCTGGAATCAATCACCTTTTCGTTTGGAAAGTTGATTGTCGTACATTGTTGAGGGTTGCATACAAATAAAATCTAAAACCCTCTTTGAGGGTTTATGTTGGCAAAAAAACATTCACCATTAAGAGCCTACCATGCATCATAACTCAAGTGTTGAGAACAAACACTCAACCTTTTTTGGATATCAATAATATACGTGAAATGCTCCATTCTAGGTTTGCAAAATCTGAGAGTGCCTAGTATGTAAATGGAAAACTTTTAATATGGCAGTTCAAAATTCACGAGAGACCTTGGGATTTAGATCCAGACACATTAATGTGTATCAATTATACTTGTGATAATTCACCTTCAATCTAGATGCTCTAGAGAAAATATAAATTGGACCTTTCAACTTAGTGAGTTGTGTTGGACTAGCTTGTAAGTCTATTAGTGTATCATCTGCACATTGGAGTATAATAAACTTTGTGCATGAAGAGAATCTTATAGGGGGCTGCAAAATGCACATGTCCATGACATCATTCAACATGGCCCGTAAAAAATCAGATGCCAATACAAATAGTAATTGAGAGAGCGGATCACACTGCCTTACTCCCCTTCGGCCTTTAAACAACTTCCTAGGAACAGTGTTTAACATGACAAAGATATATTACAAATCCTAGAGATAAGTTAGGTGATGGATTACAAATCCTATTCTACCAAATAGATAGATATGCCAATATACTCTAACAGATAACACACAGTTCATGAATGTAGACGAGAACCTACAACAACATAGGGACAGACTTCACCTTGGAAGTAAACTAATAATACTTTGTACATAAAATAGACAATACTCATTTTCCTCCTGTTATTCTAACAAATGTTGGGTTGATTGCTTCCTAAGAGATGTAGTTTGTACAACTTTGTTCACTATCCACCACTGGAGTTTACACAGCTTCATCCTGAAAACATGAAAACACTTGGAGTGTAAGCATATCTGAACTCTGAAAAAAATTATAGATACTCAAATGGAAGGGACTTGTTCTTTCTTTCTTTTATTTTGTTCTATGTAGGCATGAGGTTAGGCGAATGTGCATCTAGATAGCACAAGATCTAGAAAAAAAAATCTATTAAGAGAAATAGCCTTGTGCGTTGAAAGCACGAGGGAGAAAGACTCATTCGACGGGCCTCTGGCGCCTTCTTCAAATTTCTTACGTTCATGCAACACCCATTGGCTAGGCAACAGGATTGCGACCGGCTGGGGCAGATGTTGAACGCGCTACATGACACGGCTAGGTACCTCGCTCCACCGGTGATCCAACGATGTTGTGGCCACTTGGTTGTATTTTTTCTTGCTTTTCTTTTGTGTTTTCTTTGGGCATGCTTGTGTTGTTGCTCCACCAGACTTTCATTTTTCGGCACCTTGCTACTCGTTGTATTGATTGGTTGGATGCTTTATTTATAAAGTAGGGGAAAAGCCTATTTAGAGAAATTCTTCAAGATCCATCAAAGTTTTTATTTTGGAAGTAAGGAAATTGTCTGATAGTGCTAAGATTAGACCACCGATAAATTGTGCCACGGTGGCTGCAATTAAGGGCATGTACAGTGGCTGATAAGACAGTCTTATCTTGAATCCTGCATGTAGTTTAGATATGAAAATAAAACTATGTCTATAATGGTCATCTCTTAAACTTATTTTCAATAACTATAGCTTTTCCTAAAAACATGGTGAGACATATTGTGCTAAGAGATCATCTCTTAAATAAGAAAAGACAAACAATTCCTTATGATTTCTCTCCTCCACCTCAACGATCCTACATGGGTCTATATATTTTGATGGAACCTACATGGGAATGGTCAATTCTCAGTGGAGTCTATGTATAGAGCGTTAATCCAGTCTGACGTGCCAGTTGATAATAATAAGAAGATCATAGAAGATGAAGATACCTCTTAAGAATAAATTCTTTGCATGGTATCTTCGTCGTGGAGCCATTCTTACTAAAGATAACCTTATTAAGAGAAATTGGCATGGAAGTCCGCAATGTGTTTTTTGTCACCATGATGAGAAAATAAAACATTTGTTCTTCCATTGCAAATTAGCTCGTTCTATATGGTCAGTCATCCAGATAGCTTCTGGCTTGTATCCTCCTTGTAGTGTTGCTAATGTATTTGGCAACTGGTTACATGGGATTGATCACAAGTTTAGAACTCTTCTTAAGGTGGGAGCGCTTGCCGTTATTTGGTCGCTTTGGCTATGTAGAAATGATAAGGTTTTTAATGATAAAAGTACTTCTCTGATGCAGGTTATCTACAGATATACCGGGACTCTTCGTTTATGGTCCTCTCTACAACGTGTGGAGAATCGAGACCTGTTTACGGAGGTGTGTACATGATTGGAGGATACAGCGAGAGATACTTTTACCCAACATGGGTGGCAGCATGATCTTAGGATTGGTCCACCTCCGCTTTAGGCGTTATACTATCTCTACATGTTTCTTGGTATTTCGCCTTTTTATTTTTCGTTTGTGCGAGAGGACTTTGTTTGGCTGTGTGTGCATCTTAATTATGCAGAGGCCGGGTGTAATGCTTAAACTTTTTAAGTAATAAAGCGCCCCTTTCGACCTCAACGATCCTACGTGTCACACCTAAGATAGCACCATTGTACATGCCATAAGCAGTTTGGCTCATAGAGTTGATGGTGCCAGTCGTCATGTATGCATGGTGGTAAGTGACGCCTAAAGAAAACAAATATGTACATAAATACCCCTGCATGCTATGCCTTAGAGTTAAAAAAACATCCTTATGCTAACGACAGTCATGCTCATGCATAGCATGCTTTTCCCAGGAAGCAGACAAATACAGCAGTAACTGGTACGCTTATGCTCAACTAAAAACTTTGTTAACATCAGAGTATCCTATGTCCGTTGAGACTGCTTGTACCTTTTACAAGGTCTAGAATCCGTGGTTCTTGTACTTGGGGAAGGGGATGCGGCCGTGCTTGATGTTGTTGACGTCGTGGACGAGGCGGTGGATTCGCCTCGCCGGTCAAGTGGTAAGGGACGGAATTGGAATCTATAGGCCAGGGTGGTCTCCCTGGCATGGCGAGCGTTGCAATGCTGGGGATTCAAAGCGAGCTTTCTTTTCCCCTGAAAAGGAATTGGTGACCGCCCAGCTTTCTCCTCTTCACATAGGTTCTTCATTTGGTTCTTGAACAAAGTTTAGCGACTTCTCTTTTAGGAAGGAGGAAGGTAGTGGTGACAACCGACAAGGATTCTGTGTGATTTCTGAACCTGTAGAGTCCAAACTGAACATGGTGGCCAGCGAAACCAGATATTGGATACGACAAATTGCTACAGGTACAACTTCTTACAAATAACACAAACACATAAGTTTACATCACATTTTATTTGACGACTTCGTTCCACGGGATAATTAACAACATGCAGTTCATGAATGTAGACGAGAATCTAACGGACTTAACCTTGGACAGGGCCTAACAATACGTTGTCCACACAATAGACAATACTCATTACCTTGCTGTTATTCTAACCAATGCTGGATACCCTTGCTTCCTCCTAGAACATCGGCCCATTCTTAAGAGATCTAGTTTGTACAACTTTGTTCACTGTCCACTAGAGCTTACACTGCTTCATCGATCCTGGAAACATGAGAAGACACTTGCGCTGTAAGCATCATATCTGAACTCTGAACACAAATACTCAAACAGAAGAGACTTGTCTTGTTCTAGCTAGACCACCAGAAACTCTACTTTTCCAAGCTTTTTCTTTGGAAGTAGGGAATTTGTTTGTCTGATTGTGCTAAGAGTAAACCACTGATAAATTGGGCCAGGGTGGCTGCAATTAAGCAGTTTGGCTTATAGAGAGTTAGTTCATGGTGCCAGCCGTCATGCATGCGTGGTGGTAAAGAAAAACAAAAGTACATAAATATCCAGCATGTTGTGCCTTTTGAGTTAAAGCATCTATGCTAACGACACAGTCCGAGCAAGCAGACAAATACAGCAGTAACTGGTATGCTTTATTATGTTCAACTGAAAACTTGTTAGAAGCAAAGCATCCTATGTCTGTTGAGAATTATACCTCTTATTAGGTCCAGAAACCCTGGGTCTTGTACTTGGGGAATGGGATGCGGCCGTGCTCGATGCTGTTGACGTCGTCGACGAGGAGCTGGAAGTGGCGGCGCACCTCCTCGGCGGACTTGGTGCCCCCCATGGCGCTGGCCACCTTCTCCCAGAGGTTGGGGGCGCTCACGCCATAGTAGGCGAGCGCCTCCTCGAACATCTTGTTCTCCTTCTTGCTCCACTCCGAGTCGGAGCTCGGGGAGGTGCTCCGAGACGACGACCCGGAAGACATCTTCAGGTGAGATGTGATGTTCTAGTCGAACTAAGAACACTACTATCTTGTGCCTGGAGTGCTCTCCTGGAAGTGAGGTAGTCCTTTGCTCTTGTAGAAGCGCTGGTGGTTTGGTTTGGTGGCTCTCTTTGCTATGAGGGCTGCTATTTATAGGCCCTGGGAGCGTGCCTTGGTGTCTCTCTGTGGCTGTGGGTTAAAAGGTGGCTGAGAAGAGGACAACAAGGTTCTCGCAGGTTTTCTGAGCTAGTATCAGTATCAGACATGAACAATTTAAGTGACAGCCTGTTTGAGCAATTAAGCCTTTTGGGTCCATTTGCGCACTGCCAACGCATGCCGACGTCGTCTCGAGTTGTATCCAACACTACACACATCAACTTAATCTCTGAATTAACTCATAACTCTTGAACCCGTCGTATCTAAATCTGAACTAGTGCTTCGGTTTGATGTAAAAGAAAAGTCGATATAAATTTTTCTGAATAATTGTTTGATGTAATTTCCTGGCTAACTGCATCTTAAAGGAAATGAAATCCTTTTTTGAGAAATATTTTTTCTGTGTGCATATTATGAACTGTTTTTTCATACCTTGTAAATGAATCTGTACTGTGTTTGAACTTGAAATTCTACATGTCTATACAAAACCATCTCTTCAACATGCTATACATTTTTTGAGACCTTGTCAAAACTCCAAAACATATTCTTTCAGGTAGATGGAGGTTACCTAATTATTGTCAGCGTGGCCATGCATGGCACGGCACGGCGGCCACTGACAGATGGCAATGGTGCCATGGTGTGTGACCTCTTCTCCCTCCAATGCTAGTTTTGCATGCATTTGGAAACTGTTCATCACCAGGCAGCAGTTGCCACTCACTCGCGATGATGCATGCAAATGGACGGCGAGTGCTCTGGAATCTGGATGCATGCGCCCACTCCAGCTCAGTTACTACTACACCAGCTAGCTGTAGCATTGCACATCTAGCCGTTTGGGGCATTGCACATCTTGCTTGTCTCTCCCCTCAAGTATAGTAACAGACAGGTCACATTGATCACATGCCCGTAGCTCTCACCAATGTTGCATGCAGTGTTCAACTTTCAATTTCCCCACCATGGCATGGGCACGATGAAGCCATTTGTTGTGAACAATTTTCAGCGTCAAACTGTATGTTTTGTGATTAAATTCCTTGTGAAACTCACGTGTTCAGTACGTGCACGTTGATCACCTTTTTTTTTCTTGGTATTCAGTTTACCTGGCCACATCTTCTACATGGTTCCAAATTCAACATTTTGGCACACATTGCTAGCTGCCGTAGCAAGCAGCGTGGATCGATTGACACAGGCTGCCGTAGCAAGCATCCATCTCTGCATGCATGGCGATGTCTCAGCCGAGAGTCTCGTAAAGTGTGCACATCAGCCAATAGGCTGCAAGGCGCCCACAGGAGAGGAGGAGGAGGATACGTGCTCTACTGAACAGAGCTGCCAAGGTGCGCATACCCAAAAACCTCTCATCTTGATGCTCATCTCCATTAGTTTTGTAAACCCTCTCTGACCCAATGCTACACAAGCATGTCATTTATATGCACCGTCATAGCCTATCTGAGCTAATCACCATTTCATCTAAAAGTGGTTCTACCATACGTCCCAGAAACTGTGAATTAAAGCATGGATTTAGCAACACTGTATCTTTTATTACATTATTACTGGCAATATAGTATCCTAATTTTTTTTCTAACAGTGAGTCAGCGATAGAGAATTTTTTTATAAGTGACAGAGAAATCGTCTAAAGAAATTACTTTGCATTGTTCAGAAATGGTTCTCGGAATTCAGACAGGGTGTTTTGCTTGACCATGCATTAGTTTAGGCAGCACCATTCATCTGTTTGGGACAGAAAAGGCGCAGGGACATGGGCTTAGAGCCTCCATTCTTTACATGTCACACGAATGATCTCCGCCACCCGGTCGACCAACAGATTCCAAAGAGGGAGATGAACACCCTCTGGGTCCGGGGACCGAAGGAATATATCTATCTTTCCATCTCCAATGGTCTTGGAAAGGACATTGATAAAATTCCGTCCTGCTCCTGGCTCCTTGCTTGCTGCTTGCTCAAGGAGTCTTAGGAGGCTGGGGTTTGCATCAGATGCACTGGACTGCGGAGGGGGTGGTGGGCGCAACTTGCGTTGGGTTTGATTCTTGTGGGCGTGTGGACCGGTCCACCGGAGATCTCTTCACTGGAATCATATCCGCGTAAAAGCCATGGGAAAGATGCAGGATTCTCCGTCAGATCGAACAATTGGAGAAAAAATGCTTCTCAGGAAGATGCTAGCCCGTGTAAATAAACCAGCAAAATGCGTACTTATTTCATGTAGTACTTCTGCAAGCATTTCCTATTGTTCCACGGTCATGCATACATGGGTAACGAGACTGGATTTTCTACTCTTGGGTTTACTACACCGGAGTTAGCAAAAATATTGAAAGCAGTTATAAAAAATCCAAAAAATCTGATTTTATGACATCAAGCTTTGTCAATTTCTTGATGTTTTTGCAAAATTTCATCCAAAAATAACATCTGAGGAGGTCTCACCAAAAATAAAAAAATCGCTGCTCAAAGTTTTGTGCACTTTTTGAGCAGCGATTTTTTTTTCTTGAGAGCTCCTCGGACGTTATTTTTGGATGAACTTTTGCAAGAATCTTGAATATATATATGGTAAAGTTTGATGCCATAAAATTTCAGGTTTTTTGGATGTTGTTCGATAACTTATTTTTTCAAATTTTTGCTAACTAGGGTGTAGTACACCCGAGAGTGGCCACTACTTTCCGATGGGTTATTAACTTCCAAATAGCAGTATCACAACAATTGCAGGTTATCACAGGCGTGGTCCTGTATTTTTAAACATGACAGTATCTGATATACGATTTTAAAAAGTTGAATATGCGATTTGGAATTTCTAACTAATCTTGCAGAGCGCAAACGGAAGATTGTTTTGTTTTGAACGTTTTGCTTCTGGGCAAGTTTGAGTGACCAGAATGTTGTCCCTCTCGAGTGACAGGGCAGATAAAAGGAGAGGAGGGGGCATCACATATTGTGTGGAATTTATCTCTTATCCTGTACACAAGAACTAACTTTATATCTGCATGTATGTCTTTTATTTTTGAAAAATAAAAACAATTCAGTTGCTAACATGAATGTTTTTGTGGTCATTTTCTTTCGGTGTTTTTCTCTTCCTACAGGAAGCCATTTGCTCTTGCATATTTTGCCAGCATTCTCTAAGGCAGGCCATCACGATACAGTTCATGTACATTAGTAAAACATAACTTTATCCTACATACAATGGGGCACTATCTTAGCGCTTTCTTCTTGACGAAAATGATGACGCGCTACAGCCCAGTGGGCATGGCGTGTTTGAGGAAACAAAATTAGTGACCCGTGCCCACTGAAATAGGCGGCATAGATCTTTCCCTCCTTTCCTGCAGTTTGATCTTGGGCAAAGATTTGTTATAAAGTTGTTGCGATATTATAATTCAGTGCCGGGCTTTGGAAAATCGGAGGTCCTTAGTTTGACCAGAGTCTTGTCCCCAAGTGAGAAGGTAGATAACATAAAAGGCATCTCGCATTGTGGGAATATTTACATTAGCTTGTATGGAGGAACCAAGTTTCTATCTACACTATATGTTTCGATTCTTATGTTTAGTCTTTCAGAACAACCAGCCTGATTTTTTTTTCGAATCAACCAGGCTGAATTTGTAAGTACAAACATCATCTATCATCTATCTTCACAAAAGAAGCAAAGTAGGAATGCTTTTGGGCTCCGTCTAAGCCATCATTAGTCGGTATATAGTATGTTCTTCTTTGCCAGCTGCTTGGCTGGATAATTGACTGATCCCTCCCTATATGGATGCCAAGTAGTAGCCTTGGATCGGATGGATTCCGTGTCACTGCATCATCGGCTGGCCATATTCCAAATTTGAGCCCAAAAGCTCTGGGATTCGGATTCAATTCTCTCAACAAGTTGCTGGAGATGGGAATCAGAATCCAGGCTAGGGTAGCGGGCCTCATTATATATGCCGTGGATTCAAAGCTACCGGCCCTTCTTTCTTTCTTTTCACCTGAAAAGGAAACGGCGAGTCCCTCCGGCTTTCTCCTCTTCACAGGGTACGTGCACGGCACACACTACCCCCACTGTCGCAGGGTTCATTCTAAGATATAGATCAGAGCCTGGCCAATGTATTCATTAATGCTACTATTGCTAGTAGGAATAATATCACAGTAGCTACATGTGTCATCGTTATTCGGTCTGTGTTTTCGAGCCACAACATTTAGCAAGCTTGAGTAAGTTTTGCCATGATTTATGATACTGTCAGGCTTTCACCACAATCACAAATTATTGTCCATAAATCATCCAGTACAAGATAACTTACAGAACTTTTCTGACAGGCTAAAACCACTCTCATAGTATCAACATCAACATAGTATGACAAAAACAGCTAGCATTCTGTCTTGCCAGCTAGCATTCTGGAACTAGGTCTAGGAACTTATGGTTGATACCATCTAAGAGGATTAGAGATGAGATTTTGTCGTAATTCTTTGTGTATAGTATTGAGCCTCCTGGGCAAGTATATATACATGTGAGGGCAGGAAACTTTTTTGGGGAAACAAGACTATGCTGCTTTTTTTTTATTTTCAAATAAACAGTATAGACGAGGTGTTCCAGAAAAAAAAACAAAAGCAAAGAAGAAAAAAGCTAAACATGACCATATATACGTACAACAAAAGTCCCATAGGTCAACTATAACTAAAAAGAGTTGACCCATGTTTCAATATGAAGATACCCTTTTCTCTTTGCTCTATGGATAGTCCATTTAAGCTCCTCCTTAAACTTCTTTCTGCAAGCATAAAAGGTTAGCAGTAATCCCTTTGAAGATGAAGTCATTCCTTGTTGTCCAATTTCCCATGAGGCTAAAATGATGATCTCAAAAGAGAAAGGAGTTCCTTGATGTGATCAATATCTGCTTGGGCTCCTTGGTAGTGTGTTTTCCAAAATGGGCAAAGGTATGTCCAACATACATGTGCAAAAGGGCAATGGAAGAAAAGATGACCTCTACTTTCTAAGACCTACATACCAGACATAACACAAGTATAACCAGCAAGAGAAAAATTCTTCCTATGAAGCATTGCTCTACTGTTGCGTCTATTCTGGAGAAGTAGCCATAGGAAGATTTTGTGTTTGAGCTGACAACAAGTCCTCCATATCCATTTCATGGCTAGCATGGCTGGATGATCCACAATGATAAATTGGTATGCTTTGGACACTTTGAAGTTGGAGGCACCTGGAGGTAGATTCCAATTGTATGTCTCTGGAGTGAGCTGCAATTTTTGTGACATTGTATCAAGCTCTTGGAATTTAGTGTAAGCTTCTTCAGGGAGAGGTAGATGGAAATGGTCCGAGAAATCTTCCAAGTTACAAGCTTTGCAAGGATATATGTTTATTCTAAGAAGAAGAATGCAAGTGTGGACATTTTCTAATACTAGGTATGCCCTGCCATTTGTCATGCCAAAGATCAATGGACTTACCATTCTGAACAGAGCAACCAAATTGAGTTTTATAGATGTGTAGCAACTTAAGGCAATCTCTCCACCAGGATGAACAATAGGAAATCTGCTCATTGGGGATTCCATTTTGATAGTAAGCCTCACAGATCAGGTGTACCCAAGAACGAACAACATAGTTGAGGAATTTATGCACCATTTTAAGAAGCAGACAAATATTCCGTGTATGCAGATTAATAATGCCCAATCCTCCTTTATTTTTAGGTCTACAAATTAAGTCCCAGGCAACAATGGGAGGATTATTCTTGTCCAAATATTCTGTGATTGAGCGGATCTTTCTTAGGCGGGCCTCGGACTCTATCTTCAGATTCCTTGCATTTACGTAGCATTAGCACCCACGCTCTAGAAAGTGTGATCGAGACCGGTTAGGACACATGATGGTCGCTATGACTATTGCCGCACGCCGTCTTGATTTGTCTAAGATCGCCTGAGCTCCCGGCCACTTGGTGGCCTTTTTCATCTTTCTTTTATGCTTTCTTTTGGGCGTGTTTGTGTTGTTTCCCCAACTGACTATTTTAGTTCTGGCGGCTCATGGACTTGTTGTATGGACATGTTGGTTTTCCAAAACCCTTTTCTTTATTATTCTCTTATTAAAACAACACCTAAATCTTATATATTCTTGCAAAGCTATCCTTTTATTATCGTAAAGTAGTTTTATTTCTTGTTCTAGGTAAAGCAAACGTTAAGTGTGTGTAGAGTTGTATCAGTGGTTGATAGAACTTGAGAGAATATTAAATCTACCTTTAGCTCCTCGTTGGGTTCGACACTCTTACTTATCGAAAAGGCTACAACTGACCCCCTACACTTGTGGGTTATCAAAGTTGCAAGAGCAAGGAATTTATTGGAGAATCTAGGACACTGGAAGATCAGACATGTGCTTGTTGAATTTCTGAATTACTCTTCTCATCTAAGATCATGCAAGGTCAAGTCCATTCCCTGGTATGGGAATGTCATTATTGATGAGCACATGGGCACATCATACATGACATTTCAAAAAGGGTTAATTATCCTTTTGCCCTCAGTGGTGTCCATGTGCTCAGTTTTGCCCTCAGATGCGAATTGTCCTCAGTTTTGCCCCTAGTCCGTGCGCACCGACTCGTTCCGTGAACTCTGCCGTCTCCGTCAGGTCAACCTTTTGACTCGGCCCTTACAGGTGGGACCAGGCGACAGAAACAGCCAATTTTATTCAGACCGTTGCACGCGTGGCTTGTGGGACCCAGCAAAGAGCCGTTGAGCAGAGAGCCGTTGGCGGGTGTGCTATATAAGCGGGCGACAGCGGCGGTGACCACGGCGACAGAGAGCACGACGGTTACCACGGCGAGAGAGAGAGAGCACGGCGACGGGAAGCTAGCTGTGGAGGGCGCGGCGGTGGGAAGCTAGCACTGGAGGGCGCGGCGGCGTTGAGATCCCCTTCGGCTCCGAGCTCCATGTCTTCCTCAAGCTCCCGCGCCACCTGGCGGATGCAGAGCCGGGCGCGTGTGGACATGCCTGTCTTTTTCTGTCCGCGGTGCCGGGCGGGCGTTGATCGAAGGGTTTCTCAGACACCGAGGAACCAGAATCGTCCGTTCTACGTGTGCAGCGAGAATGGGGTAAGAATCGGGGCAATTGCACCATTTTCGCTGTCGGGATGTTTGAGCAATGGGTTGATCTGTTTGGTGTTCATGCAGGTGGCATGCTTCTTTCTTTGGGTCGATGCTCTGGCCAAGACTCTGATGAATGAACTGCAAGAAGAGCATGAAGAATGGTTGCGCATGCTGCCATGAACGGCAGTGGCCACACCACGAGCTCCGGAAGAAGAGATGGATGGCGAAGCACGCACTGACAGAGAGCTAGCTATTGAGCTTAGGATGTTGAAGAAGAAGGTTAGGAAGCTTGAAGATCAAGCACTACCAATACCCATTTGCAAATACTTTTGGGCATTTGTAGGTATGGTAATCGACTGGTTGTAATGTTGAAAATGTATGGAAAGCCATGAATTATGAAGGAATTTGTAATCTTGAAATTGTTTGAGAAATTCACCTAGTTTAAATGTTGGTTAAAGTTGTTTAAATGTTGAAACAAAAAGAGAAGAAGTGACCAACATTTAAATATGTTGGAAAAAAAGAGAAGAGATTAGGAATTCAGAAACTTTTGATCAATGAAATGCAGCTCTCTGCTCCGCCTTTCTGTCCAAAAAAAAGGTTACTCTTGGGCCAAATTCAGAGCGTAGAGCCAAGTGCAGGCTAGACTAATGGGCCAACTGCATCCAATTAGGCCCATTCAGGGGTTTTCTTGCGTATTTTTCTGTTTTCTATTCTGATTTAATTTAGGCAGTAAATCATAATGCTGAAACTTTTTGTGGAAGCTAATTGAATTATTCCGGAGCCAAACAATTAAGGTTAGAAATTTTTTGAATCTGTTAATTAATCCAATTCAAATACACCGTGATTTAAATCAAAGACCAAAATGTCATGGAAAATGTGCCTCAGCTCTGGTAGAGGTTTACGTCAGGTGCCAAAATAAATGAACATTTTTTAAGGGCATTACATTGAGAAAAACATAATATGTCTAAAAAAATGAAGGGTGGAAAATGCACAAAAAATTGGTGCGGCTGGGGACTCGAACCCAGGGCCGCGTGGGTTTGTGGTTTTTAGGGCTGCGCTGATAACCGCTAGGACAGATGGCAAGACTTTGACATGGGTAGGGAAGGAAGGTATACATAGTGAGACTGTGATTTTTTTTTTAAAATAGTGAGACCGTGAATGTTTGCACACGCGTGAGAGTGGTTTTCCTTTGTTTTGCACTTAAATTTTGGAGGGTTGGAAGGTTGAAAATATATGTTGCACTACCACATGATTTTGGTCAGAGTGGCACTTGGTTTAGGTTTAGAGTGGCACTTGGTTTAGGATTTAAAGGGAATAAATTTGCATGTTAGTTCATGACTTTTTGTTTGAATGAAACAGAGGGCTTCTCACCCCCTCCGAAAACCACAAGTTCTCGAACTTCATGACTTGTTTAGGGAAGAAATGATAAGTTTGGGCACGGACATTTTTTAACACACATAATAAGATGGAACACACCGTACCATTACAATAACTTAGATAAGTCCACGGACAGTCCACGGACACATGACGAAACATGACACGACACGACAAGACATAGAAAAGCAACAAAATAAAAAACCAAACATGACGAGCTTGACTCCGGGCTTGAACATCTTCATCTTGACCTCCTTCTTCCACCTTGGTCAAGCGCTCCCCTTCAACACCGTCTTCATCTTCACACCTCCTCCTCGTCGTCAGAGGGAAGGGAGTGCATCTGGCCCGGAGCGGGAAGATGCGCTCAGAGTTGGTGTAGATGTTGTAGATGGTGAAGAAGATGGCCTCGCAGCCGCACCAAAAGACATGGCCGAGGAGCTCGCGCGCGTCAAATGGGTTGGTGAAGGTGACCGTGAGCAGTAGGAGGACGCCACCGCGGTCACGAACCTCGTTGAGGGTGAACATCCTCGGCGAGCCCCGTGGGAGGTGGGCATAGCCGGCTCTGAGGAAGGCGCGGGTGAGTTCGACGGAACCCCTCCACCTTGAAATGGCCCACACACGGAGCTCCCTCTCCACGAGCACGCCCGGTGGGTAGCGCAGCTCCGGCACCACACCGGACGGTGAAGGTCGGCCCGTTGAACTGCATCTTCTTCACTTGGTCTCGCTTGGGGAGGGCTCGGTCGCTTGGGTGTTTGAAGTTGGAGAGGATCGGATCTGGCTTGTGGGTGGGAGAGGAAGAGAGGCACCCCATTTATAGGCCTGTGGGTGGGAGAGGAAGAGAGAAAGGATGAGAACGGTGCGTGTGTGAAGCGTGTGTGAATCCGGATGCGTGTGTGTATCCGTTACGTTTTGCACACTTAAATTTTTGCACTAAAACGATGCATCTTTGACCGGGCGGTGCATGTGAATCGCTGCCTCGAACCACCTAGCTTCGCCTCGCTAGCCTAGCTCGCCTAAGCGGCGCCTCGCTTCGCCTCACTCGCATGCATGCATCGCCGCCGCCTCCAGCGCATGCGCAAGAAACCCACGAGCCGCCTCCATGCATGCAAGGCCCGGAAAGGCTGAGACGGCTATTTATCGCGGTCTCGAGCCCAGACATAACGACGGCCCAATGGTCCATCCAGCGCGCCCGATATTTGTTAAAAAAAACAATCTCCCAGCCAATCAGATTGCATCTCGCGGATCGCCCCCCTCCTCCCCGTAGATTCCCTCTAGAAGGGTTAGATCGACGGCCCTTGATCGCCGCTAGGGTTAGATGAACGGTCCTTATTCAGCGCTAGGGTTAGCGGGGTTTGGGAGGGGTTTGGAGCAGTCAAATCTATGTTTGACCAGATTTCAAATGAGCATAATAAATTAAATAAAAATCAGAAAAATGAAAAACCTGCGCACATAGTCTTCTTATGTCATATACTAACGGTTTAAGTTGATAAACAAGCTTTACATACATTTAAATGATAAGTTCATGTGTATTGTATGATATCTCGAGTATCTCAAACTCTCTTGTATGAAGTGAAGAGAAGTGTTTTGGGGAAATGAACATGAAAATTTCAAACAACTCACCACAGCTTCATTTTGGAGTGACTAAGAAGGATCCAGGCTTAGTTTTTCATTTTGATGTTTTACACTTGTTTAAATCTTGGTCAAAGTTAAGTTTGACCAGAATTCAAATGAGCAAAACAAATTAAAAAAAATCAAAAAATGGAAAAGCCAGCGCACATAGTCTGTACATATAGAATATATGTGTAGGAAAGTTATATGGCTGATTTAGATAAGGATGAAAAAAACATTGCTTAGAAATTAGTACGTTTACCCTACCTTTGGACCCCTCTTTTTAGCACATTTTTCATGAAAATTTCAAAAACCTCACCACAACTTCATTTTGGATTGACTAAGAAGTAACCAGGCTTAGTTTTTCATTTTGATGTTTTAGACTTGTTTAAATCTTGATCAAAGTTAGGTTTGACCAGAATTTAAATGAGCAAAACAAAATTCAAAAAAATCAAAAAAAAGGAAAAACCATGTGCTCATTCAAACATCATCCAACAGATATTTAAACATCATGTCAAACATACTTCTAACATAGGTCCAACATCATCCAACAGAAATACAACATGTCAAGTGATAAATGTTTCATAATACAACATCATTCCTTATTCATAATGTTTCATAATTGTTCATAGATAGCGTTGGGGCTTCTGTCTGGTCCTTGAGCTTCTTGCCATCACTTTGCTCCTCGTGCACCTTGTGCTCATTGTTTCTTCTCTTCTTCTCTTGGTTGTCGGTACCTTGCGCGTCTTCTTCAAACCTACCATAGAGCTGTGCAAAACATAAAGGGTCCAAACATAAACGGTAATGAGATCGTGTCAAGTGATAGATGTACAGTAGTATTTGACCCTTGCAAGATTTACATACCTAGCATACCTCACAACAACATAAGGTTGGTCACCATTTGGAGCCTCACTTGGATCATCATTTGGAGCCTCACTTGGATCATCATTTGGAGCCTAACTTGGATCATCATTTGGAGCCTCACTTGGATCACCATTTGGAGCCTCACTTGGATCACCATGATCACCATTTAGAGCCTCACTTGGATCACCATTTGGAGCCTCACTTGAATCATTATTTGGAGGATATTTTGGATCATCGTCAAAATCATGCGGCTGTTGACCATCATCATTTGTAACCTCGTCAAAATCCTCATCTGATGCAACCGGCTGTTGACCATCATTTTCATCATCTGTTGAGGCAACCGGCTGTTGACCAACATTTTCATCGAAGCCTTCATCGAAACTCTCTCCGAACGCTGGATCTACTGTGTTATCACAATACTTACCAAAATGACCAGACCCACCACACCTTGTGCACCTACGCTTCCTCGCTCCAAGTCCAGCTCCTTCGCTGCGAGGTCTGATTCGACTCTTCCTTGGTCTACCTGCTGCTCTCTTCAGAACTGGAGCGCAAAGCTTGAATCCAGGGTCCACCATGTCCCATTGTTGTTTTCCCTCCATAGCAGGCAATGCATACGCATATGTGGCTTTGAACCTTGCAACAGTAGTAGTAATCATGCACATACTTCTGTATGTTCCTCTGCTTTGGACACGGGAGAGAAGTGATGAAAAACAAGGCATGAATGCATGGCAACTCAGTTATCTGCCATTACCTACAACTGCAAGTTCTTGCTTCTAAATCCACTGGATATCTCCATTCCCTCTTCTCTTTATCCAAATATGATATCTCCGCTTTGTGGTACCCGAGCAAAGCGTCATGTTCATTTCAAGCTCGTTGTCTTCGCTTCAGTTCATTCATCACGGCAGGATGATAATGTGGCCCATGAATTTTGCCTCGGCTATTCCTGCACGATAATGAAATTTCTGCATGTATTCTATCCTTATCCTGTCAAGCAAATCCACCACATAATGACCCTTTAGTTTCCGAATCGTTGAGTTGAAAGACTCGCTAGATTATTGTGCACATAGTCAACTTTGCTCACTTCAATGAATTGGCTTCGCCCATAACTTGGAGTGGTGTGTTTCCAAGTATTCTTTCACTTTGGGATTCATGTATAACTGCCTCAAGTGGTAGTTGTGCTTCTTCACACTGCATGTCAAAGATGCTGGCCATAAATTGTCGGTATACACCTTTCCTTTGAATTTCTTCATGAAATTTGCAGCAAGGTGACGATGCATTCCCTATGCTCTACTCCAGAGAACACATTGTCCACGGCCACTTCTAAACCTTTGCAGGCATCTGTATGAATGACCAACCCATTGGGATGTGCAATAGCCCGACGGAGATTATGCAAAAACCAAGTCCAGCTCTCCTCAGACTCATCTCCAAAGACACCGTAGGCAACTGGAAATACAAAGTTGTGTGCATCAACTGCACAAGCTGCTACTAACTATCCTTTAAACCTCCCTGTGAGAAAAGTGGCATCAATAGCCAAATAAGGCCTGCAGCCTGCCAAAAAAACCCCAGCGACAAGCCTCAAAGGCATAAAAACCCTTCTAAAGCATTCCTTGGTCTTTGTCACTCCCCTGAATGTGTACTCCATGGTGTGGTGATCAATATCTACAATACTACCTGGGCTTGTCCTCTCCACTTCACCTTTGAATGAATACAACAATTGAAAACTTTCCTGCCAGTTACCATAAATAGAATCCATAGCATGTTGTTTACCATTGAACAACCTCATGTATGGTAAATCTATCTTGAACTTATCTTTGATGTTCTTCTGCAATTCCTTTGGACCCACTTGCTGGTTTTCTTTCACCCACTTTTTACTTCTTACATCACCCATCTTGACTTGGCTCTACTGATTGTATCCTTCCTAAGGGTTGATTCCTGGCATGTGTGCTTAAAAGGGTTCACTTTGACCTGAACATTAGTGCTATTCGCATTTTAGATGCAAGCATCCTCCATGGACAACCCTCGGTCGGACGGTGCACTCAGAACGCATTTGATCGCTTCTTGTCAACTTTGAAAGTACGTTCTACCTTGATGCGATATGTCACAAGTGCATTTCTACACTCATTCATGGATGCAAAAACTGTACCTTCTTCCATTTGAGGGTTCAAAGGGTCCCATTCAACAGCTGCAAGGTCTTCGTCCTCACACATCGCGTCATCATCCACACGGACTGCATTGTGAGCCTCATCTTGGTTTTCAGTCCGAGGTGCCCGTCAGAAATTCGAATAACATCAGAATATAACTTCTCTTCATCAACCCCAGAATTGTAGCCATCGGGCTCCACTTCAAGGGGGACCCTACGACTGTTGCCCACACTTGTCGAGCCACCACGCCGTCAGGCACCAACTGAACTGTTCTGGCTAGAGATGCCATTACGACGACTTGATTCTCCCCGAGATGTTGCACCCGCCATCCTAGGTCCAAATGCCTGCTCAAGCACATCAACTTGCAGCCTCACATGAAAATTATCTTTCTCTTTATGCCTAACAAACATGGTAGCTAGCTCTTCATCATTACTAACTGTCACCCAATTCTTTTCCCCATCATAGTATTTGTATACCACTTCATCAAGCAAACCCCAAGGATATTGGCTACAAATTACCTCCCCAAATTGTGCGAAACTCCAATTACTAGCCATTGGCAACCGATAATCAAAACCTCCTTGGTATTTCTTCTTATCCTTTGCATCGAACATGTAACGGTCCCTTCTAATGTGCACCATGAAAGCAAACCGCAACTCCATCCTAACCGGCGAAAAACAGAGACGCAATCAGCACACTAATTGGGCAAACCTAATCGAATCGAGTGTTAAAATGCACAATTAAGCTCATTCTAAACAAGAGGCGAGACTTACCCCTCGGGAACCCGCCGTGGACGCTGGCGGATCTCCGCCCGATGCCTGCCTCGCCAAATACTCCGGAGTCGCCGCTGCTCACCATTTCGCCCTAGGGTTCTTCCTCCTAGTTCAAATAGCTCCAGCAGCCCCCCACCTTTGAGCGCTCCGGCCGGGCGCACGGAAGGAGGCCGCGTCGCGAATCGAGCAGGTGGCGGGCGCCCCACCCGTGGCGTCGCAGGAAGGTGGTGGGCGTCACAGGTAGCCGTGGGCGTGGCGAGGGAGGTAGCGGAGCGAACAGGCCGTCTGGTGGTGGCGGGGCAGGTCTTGGCCCATGGCCTTGAGTGGCGGCGGCGCAGGACAGCCGGCCGGGCGGATGGGTGTGAGCTAGAATGATTTGGGGATTTAGTTGCACGGGCCTACATGTCAGCTCCGGACCCACGTTCACGCGGTCCCACGTGTAAGCTCCGGACCCACAACTACTAACGTCGGCAGACGGAATGGACTCAAATATGGCCGTTTGGCCTCGTCGTAGTTGCTGTGCTCGGACTAGGGGCAAAACTGATGACAATTCGCATCTGAGGGCAAAACTGAGCACATGGACACCACTAAGGGCAAAAGGATAATTAACCCTTTCAAAAAAGTGCACAATTTAGTTGGAAAGAGTTACTAAGCTAGATCAAGCAAACACATGCCCAGGTGAACGCTAAATTAAGTTCTTACTATAATCTTGAACACATGCATGGCTGCGCCTTCACCTTTCTTGCTATTGATTGAACCCAGGTGCAACATGGAAGAAGGCCAATGACGTCTAGTCCATGCAGAAACAATGTTTTGATGACGAAGAAACAAAGTTAGAAGCTCATGAAGAAACAAAGCTGTCGTCGGAGAAAACAATTTTCCAACTCTAGCAAAACATTCTTCTACTCGAGTTTAGCCAACCACATTTTGTGGAAGACTTCCTAAAGCCCAAGCTCGCTGCTGAAGAAACAATGTTCAGACTTAGATGAAATAGTGTTCGGTCGGGGTCAACTGTTCGCATCTTCACGGGAGATTTCCAGAAGCTACCTCATTAAGTCTTGAAGCCGGTTTGTTTTCACACCTGTGCCGATTCTCAAAACTAGGTTCCTTCACACATATCCATGGGGGTTGTCCCTGGTTATATAACTCCATCTTCCCCATCCTCTAGGGAACTTTTCAGCCAAAAAACCACCTTAGCTACAAGCTTGTAGACTACTAAGATCCGAGAGATCTTGCTACTATTGCTCTTGTGGATTCATGCTCTATGGTTCTGGCCGTTTTGTGTGGGTTAGTCCAGATTAGTGGTTGTGCAATTGTTCGGGCAGCGAGTTGTAGTTTTTGTAGCTCCGATCATCCATCCCACGTACGGGTTGCATCCAACCTTGGCAAGTATAAAGCTAGTTATCCCAATTTCTTGCAGCTACTTATCCCTCCCGATTCGATCCTACAACGTGAAGATCAGGCCACCTTCGGGCGTGAACTCATTCAACGGGTTTGCACCTATCAATTACCCACTCTCTAGCTAAAAAAGCTTTTATTGAGAGATCTTCCTCTAGTATTTCTGTCATGCAAAAAATCTTCTAATTTTAAGTCTAAGGAGGCTCTGGAATCAATCTCCTTTTCATTTGGAAAGTTGATTGTTGTACACCCACTACTAGGGAAAAGCCTAGCAGCAACGCGGGTTTTAGGCCTACCAGTAGCGCGGGACGATGCGCTACTGATAAGGCGCTACAGCTAACGTGTAGCAGTAGCGCCTGTCGTCCCACGCTACTGCTATACATGGATAGCTGTAGCGCGCTTCAGTGAAGAGCGCTACTGATATTATCTACAACGCTTTTTACAGGGAAGCGCTACTGGTAAGGCTGCGCTACTGCTAACTTTTTTCCCATCGCTACTACTAGTTTTATTAGTTTTTTTCTGCATATTTGTTTTGTATTTAAATAGGCTTTATACAATAATCTTTAGCATATCATACACATACAAATGTAATCATAGCATATACATACAACTAGTCTCATCAAATCATGTCATCATCATAATCATCATCCAACACAAAGTGGTCTCTCGTCATCATCTCGAAAATAGTGATACAAGTCTCGATTACTTGCAAATACATCGGCACCCATCTAAACAATGATATACGCGAGAAGAGCTATCACTTTGAGTGAGAGCGGAACTATGCAGTACATGAGTTCGTATCCCTCTCTCGCATTAGCGTGAACCTAAACTAACTACTGCATGTCGCTCGGAAACCGGGAACTGGTACACCTGGGCCTGACACTCCGGTCACTCGTCGTATATATACTCCTGGCGTAGCACTTTTTCGCCATCGATGATCTATGCACCTGCATCGTCACATGAGTCGATGATATGCAACATATATAGTTGAGCAACAGAAAGAGACAAACTTAGCAAAAATAGAAACAACATATCATAAGCATAAATAACAAAGTTCATCTTACCCAAAATGCCCTAACTAGAGTGATCTTCGCTAGTCGAGGAGGAGGACGGTTTAATTACATCACAAATAAAGTTTCGCCGTGCATAACTCAAAGTTTTGTCATACAGAAAGTATGGACTAAATGGACACATTGTCATATATCGACAATCACTCCAACATGTCGTGCCATCCATCGATGTCAGGGAGATAGTCCCCGAGCTTAGTGAAAGGCTTCATGTCGAGACGCTGAGAGGCTACCCATGTTCGGACGTCTTCCCGCGACATTTGTCCTTCTTCGTAGAACATTCCTGTTTTTCCGACGACCTCCTTCATGATGATTTGGGCAAGTTCGCTCTGGATGTGATAGAACTCAGCTCGAAGTCGATGATCCTCGATATCTCCTACGTTCTTTGCTCATTGCAGATATGGGCATCGCCGGATGTAGGTGACATGCGAAGGTTCTGGTTATCCCGTCTGTACTCTAGCATGTGGTGTAGGACATAGAATCCATCATTAAGAGAATCCTTTCGGTTCTTTGGATGCAGCAGAAGTCGGTCTTATGGCCGAAGGCGAGCCTGCCGCCCCTTCTCTTCTTGTCCTTGACCTCTCCACCCCGTGCTTGGTAGTAAAACATAGCACTGTCGAGAACAACCTTGATGTGGGTGTAATCCTTTTTGTGAATGTTCTTCGACAAGTCCAAGTAAAGAGCGTGGGAGTATCGGGGGTAGAGGATGATGAGGACGGTAGACGTCGTCGCAATCACCAGAACCCTGTCCTTCATCGTTGCTAGCCATGTTTCCTACGATTAAATCTACTCAATTAATTCTAGACCTAATAAAATGAATAATGACATAAAAAAGGCCTATTGTTTTGCAGGAACGTTGACTTCTTCCCGGTGCGGCAAATCCCGGGCACAAGTATGTCCTAGTTTGTAGCACAAGTCATGCCGAAATTCACGGAAAATTTCGGCATGACCTTTGCTAAAAAGTGGACAAATCGAGAACCTGGAATTTGCCGGAACGGAAATGAATCAACATTCCGGCAAAACATAAACCACTAAACTTCATTCACAGAAACAACAAAAGGCCACTTGGGCACAATCGAAACATGCATGTGCAAACACAATTGAGGAATTTGCATATATCCTGACCACTTCAAATTTGCATGTCCTAGCGTTTGATACTACAAGAAAATCTACACAAATCTCATGCTCTCTCAAACTCAATTCAAAAACCAGATATATATTATATTTAGTTAACTACTGAACTAAATTACTTTACTCTAAACTAAACCCTACTGCCCTAATTAACATCTAGTTAAACAAACTCAATTCAAAACTAAACCCTACTGAGCTAATTAACATCAACATTATCTACTACTTAACATCTATTATTACCCTAACTAAAAAACATCAACATTATCTACTACTTAACATTAACATCTATTAACTAAAAAGGATGGGTGGGGGGCTTACAGAGAGGGGAGAGACAATGGGAGGGAGCTCCTCGGCGATGGAGGTAGGGCCGGCGAGGGCGGGCTCGGGGTCGGGAGGAGACGGTCCTGGGCGGGCTTGGGGGCGGTGAGGTCGAGAGCGGCGGCGGTGAGGTCGAGGGAGGCGATGGTGAGGTCGAGGGCGGCCCGAGAGGCGGCGACGGTGAGGCTGGGCGGCCTCAGGCGGCGGCGGTGAGGATGAGCACGGCGTCAACGCCGGCAGGAGACGGCGGCAAAGTGGGGGCGACGGCGAAGTAGGGGAGACGGCGGCGAAGTGGGGCGAGGGGATTTGGGGAAGAAGTGGTGGCCTGGGGGACCGTTTTTCGGTTAAGTCAAAAATAACGGTAGCGCGTTGCAGAAAACGCGCTATAGCTAACTTAGCTATAGCGCGTTTCGTGCTACTGCTAAGTGTTCATCCTTTTTTCTCCTTTTTATTTATTTTTCTTTAAATTTTATATTTTTCATTTCTCCTTTTCTATTCCTTTCATTTTCATTTACTTTTCTATTCGTTTTTTATGTTATTTTCTTTTCGTTAGCAGTAGCGCTGTATGCATAAACGCGCTGCTATAAGTATATTAGCGGTAGCGCGGTTTTCGGAAGATCGCTACTACTATCTGTAGCCCATCGGCTATGTGGTTGGAATTTTAGTAGTAGCGAGCTTTCGGTGAGACGCGCTACTGATATATATGCATCTGCAGCGCGCTTATTTTGCACGCGCTACTGCTGTCTAGCAGTAGCGTGGTTTTTTAACAGGCGCTACTGCTAAAGTTCTGTGTATAACGTTTTCCCTGGTAGTGACCATTGGGGTTTCATATAAATGAAAACTAAAACCCTCTTTGAGGGTTTATGTTGCCAAAAAAATTCACCATTAAGAGCCTACCATCATAAATCAAGTGTTGAGAACAAACACACAACCTTTTTTGGATATCAATAATATACGTGAAATGCTCCATTCTTGGTTTGCAAAAACCAAGAGGAGTGCCCAATATGTAAGTGGAAAAGTTGCAGTATGGCAGTTCAAAATTCAGGAGGGACCATGGGCTTTAGATTCAGACACATTAATGGGTATCAATTAGACTTGTGATAGTTCACCTTCAATCGAGATGCTCTAGAAAAAAAGATCAATTGGACCTTTCAACTTAGTGAGTTGTGTTGGACTAGCTTGTAAGAGTATTAGTGTATCATCTGCATATTGGAGAATAGTAAACTTTGTGCATGAAGAGAATCTGATAGGGGGCTGCAAAATGCTCATGTCCATGGCATTTTTCAATATGGCCTGTAAAAAAGCAGCCGCCAAAACAAATAGTAATTGAGAACGGATCACCCTGCCTTACTCCCCTTCTGCCTTTAAACAACTTCCAAGGAACACTGTTTAACATAAGAAAGATGTATTACAAATCCTAGAGATAAGTTAGGAGATAGAGAGATATACCAATATACTCTAACAGACAAGACACATTACATGAATGTAGACGAGAACCTACAACAACATAGGGACAGACTTCACCTTGGAAGTAAATTAATAATATTTTTTACACACAATAGACAATACTCCTTTTCCTCATGATATTCTAACCAATGTTGGGTTGATTGCTTCCTAAGAGATGAAGTTTGTACAACTTTGTTCACTGTCCACCACTGGAGTTTACACAGCTTCGTCCTGAAAACATGAAAACACTTGCACTGTAAGCTTATCTAAACTCTGAATAAAAATACAGATACCCAAATGGAAGGGGCTTGTTCTTTCTTTCTTTTGTTTTGTTCTATGTAGGCATGAGGTTAGGCGAATGTGTATGTAGGTAGCACAAGATCTAGAGAAAATCTATTAAAAGAAATAGTCTTGCGAGTTGAAAGCACGAGGGAGAAAGACCCATTCGACAGGCCTCTGATGCCTTCTTCAAATTTCTTGCGTTCTTGCAGCATCGACACCCGTTGGCTAGGCAGCGGGACTGGGACTGCCTGGGGCAGATGTTGGACACGCTACATGACACGGCTTGGCGCGTCGCTCCACCGGTGACCCAACGATGTTGTGGCCACTTGGTGACCTTTTTTCCGCTTTTCTTTTGTGTTTTCTTGGGGCAGCTGTTGCCCAACAAACTTTTATTTTTCACCACCTTGCTACTCGTTGTATGGATTGGTTAGTTGCTTTATTTATAAAATGGTGCAAAAAACTATTTAGAAAAAGACTTCGAGATCCATCCAAGTTTTTGTTCTGAAAGTAGGGAAATTGTCTGATAGTGCTAAGATTAACCACCGATAAGTTGGGCCAGGGTGGCTGCAATTTAGTTTGGCTCATAGAAAGTTCATTCATGGTACCGGTCGTCATGTATGCACGGTGGTAAGTAACGCCTAAAGAAAAATAAAAATACATAAATACCCCTGCATGCTATGCCTTTAGAGTTAAAGAAACATCCTTATGCAAACGACACAGTCATGCGTAGCATACTTTTCCCAGGAAGCAGACAAATACAGCAGTAACTGGTACGCTTATGCTCAACTGAAAACTTTGATAACATCAGAGTATCCTATGTCCGTTGAGAATTATACCTTTTACTAGGTCCAGAATCCTTGGGTCTTGTACTTGGGGAAGGGGATGCGGCCGTGCTCGATGTTGTTGATGTCGTTGACAAGGATCTGGAAGTGGCGGCACACCTCCTCAGCAGACTTGGTACCCCCCATGGCGCTGGCCACCTTCTCCCAGAGGTTGGGGGCGCTCACGCCGTAGTAGGCGAGCGCCTCCTCGAACATCTTGTTCTCCTTCTTGCTCCACTCTGAGTCCGAGCTCGGGGAGGTGCTCCGAGACGACGACCCAGAAGACATCTTCTGGTGAGATGTGATGTTCTACTCGAACAAATAACACTACTTTCTTGTGCCACGGGTGCTGGGGGCTCCTGAAAGTCCTTTGTGTTTGGTTTGGTGTCTCTCTTGCTGCGAGAGTGGCTATTTATAGGCCATGGGGCCGTGTCCTGTCTCTCTCTAGCTTAAAACCTAAGGCCAACTCCACCGTGCGACCCCAAACGGACGTCCGTTTTGCCCGGATTCTATCTGTTTGGGTAGGGAAATAGGGTCGTGTCCGGACATTTTCCGGGATGCGGTGGCCGTGCGCTCAGCGCGCGGACGCATCCCGGCCGCATCCTGTCCGCGTGCATTTTTTTTTGCAAGTCCTTAACTTTTTTTCATCATTCATTTTTTGTACATGACAATACATAATCACATTTTGACTAGTAAAGCAAGGCCAAAGAAAACAAGAACCACAAGAATACATTTTAGAAGATACCCAACTTCCATAAGTGCTCCCTTGAGTTGGGTTGGGGCCTTCTCGATGCACTCATTGTTGATCTGTGGAGGAGTCTCGATGTTGCACCCTCCTTTCTTCTTCAAGCCAGAAGTCGATGTTGCACCCTGCTTTCTTCTTCAAGCCAGAAGTCGATGTTGCTTCCTCACACCTAGTCTCGTGTCTAGCCTCTAATCTAGCAACAAGTGCACTTGTCTCATACAACCTCTATGCTAGCTAAAAGTGCATGAACATGTACTAAATTTCGCTCTATCAATATATCGACGTACGCTTCATCCCAATACCAAAATTGCATCCATTCTACACAATAAAATTTGAAGTTAGCATAACTAGTCTAATCCGAGAGCACAAACCGAAGCTAAAAAGAGCACATACCCCATCGTTTAAGCACTTGATGAACATCCATCCCGGATGTTCCGGCGCTGTAGACACGCGGCGCACGACCATCCTTGGGCAGTGGTCGCACTTAATGAGTGGCAACGGTGCGCCGACGAGCTTTTGGGCAAGCACCGAGCCCGGCCGACCGCCATTCGTGTATATGCCGGCGGACCATCGACGGTGCAGATCCGAGCGGCTAGAGGAGAGGAGCCACTGCCTGCATGTGGCCTTGCGGCCCTGCCATGGCTTTCTGGCGAGGTGCCCGGCCAGTCCATGGTGCGGCCCGGCCTCCCACAGCCGGGCGAGCTCAAGACCGACCGGATCCACCCCAAATAATCCGGCCGGCGGGTGCGCAAACCAGGTGGCCGTGGTTGGGTACCTCGGCGGCACCGAGGGGAAGGGGTTGGGCGAGCGCGCGTCCGAGCTGCACGGCTGCAATGGCAGCGGCGGCGGCGAGGGGAAGAGTGGGGAAGAGTGGAGTGGGGTGCGGCCGGAGGGAGGGAGGGGGCGGATAGAAAAAGGCCCGCCCTGTGCCACCGACGGGCGGGCCAGGGGAGGACACGCGCAGACGGCCGGCGCGTCCGCGTGGTGTCCGTTTCACCCCAAAAGCGGCGCAAACTTGGTCCGGGGATGGGTCGAAAGCGGACACAAAACGGACAAAAGTCTGTTTGCTCCCGCGCGCTGGGCCGCCCGGTTTGTCCCTTTTACCCCAAACGGACGGGGCCGGACAGGATGGGGTCGCGCGGTGGAGTTGGCCTAAAAGGTGGCTGAGGAGAGGACAACAATGTTCTCGCAGGTCTTTTAAGCTGGCTGGGGTTTGCACATGGGAAGCGTGTGTGGTGTATGTGATTAAAATTTCAAATGACATTGTTTGAGTAATTATGGGCGTGTTTGGTTGCCTGTGTGAGGTCCAACCAGGCTCGCGCGGGAAGGATTCGGCCTGTTTGGTAGCCCGCATACACTATTGGGCCTGCATCGCACGCTTCTTAAAGCACCTCAGGGCCTTGCTCACTGGGAACGCACGAATCGGCAGTTTCTCCAAGGCCAGGCCCGAGCGGTGCACGTGGGCAGGCGCGGCTACACGCGCGCGGCCATGCTCGAGAAGCCGCGTTGCTTCCCGAAGCACCGGCAGTTATTAGCCTCACCGCCCCATGATGAAGTCATGTACCTGGGGTAGGGTCATGGACCTGCCCAAGGATACCCTCCACAAGGACATTCACAAGAGAAGCAGCCTTCCAGTCGACCTGGTAGGCTTCCACTCGACAGATTCAAAGGCACTTCGACTATGAAGACCCACTCGACCACCAAGAGTCCAAGAGCCACCGGTGTCCAAACGGTCTGTAGTTAAATAGTCTTTATGACCTTAATGACCCTTTATGTAAGGCGTTACCAGTAACGCCTAGCTTTAATGTACCTTAAACCCTCTACTACGTGGGCTGGCTGGGGTCCTGGCGAACTCTATATAAGCCACCCCCCACTACAGGTAGAAGGGTTCGCGCCCCTGTAACACATACGCAGATATTCCAATGACCGCCTCGGGCTCCGAGGCGTGGGGCTGTTACTTCCTCCGAGAAGGGCCTGAACTCGTAAATCTCTTGCGTATACAACTACTCCATAGCTAGGATCTTGCCTCTCCATACCTACCCCCATTCTCTTTGTCGGACTTAGAACCACGACGGTTGGCGCCCACCTTGGGGCAGGTGTTCTAGCGAATTGTTGGAGAAGTTGGGATTCTCTCGATCTCCGGCATCATGGTTTCAGGTGGAGTTCTGGTCGACGGCCACGAGATCCGTCTCGGTGCGCTCACGTTCGTTGCCGACGACTCCGCTTGGCTTCAGGAGGCTCCACTCGACGTGGACGCGCACCCCATCCGCGGGCGACGCACTTTCGCCCGTGTGTCCACGGCGTCCTCCTGCGGCAACCGTCGACCCAGTATGGGTCGGCTCCTGCGCCGTCTTCACTCCCAGTCTCCCACCGGCGCAAGCGTTCCGGTCGGTCGAGGCTTCAGCGGTGGGTGAGGCATGCGGTGGCCCGCCAGTCGGCCATCCCCCAAGTCGCGACGATCGAGCCCGACGAATCTCTACGGCCTGTTCGACTGTCGACCGGCCCCGTGAGAGACAGCGTCCGAATGCGATAGCGATGACCCGTGGCGAGAGAGGTTACGATGGTCGATGGACCACGCAGTCCCCTCGATTCACCCGCACCAACGAAGGTGGCGGTGGAAGCGATCCGCGCAAGCCCACGAAGAGTACTTGCTCGAGCCCCTCACTTCGCTCCAGAGGGAGGAGCTTCGTCGTCGGAACATGGATGCACTTCACACTCCTATCGTTGGAGAAACCCCCGAGGCCCGCGCCTTGGAGGATGCGCGCTTGGCCAACTTGGCTGAGCGCACTCGAGTGGAGAATCTTCAGCGTAATCTTGGATGAGCGTCTGTGACCGAGGGTTGCAGAATCCGATCGACGCCTTGACTCTTTCAACCGCCAACTCAGGTATATCAAACTCCGATTCAGAATTTAGCAGCTGCCGCCCGTATAGCAGAGTCAATTCAGCCTTCCCAGTCGGAGGCGGTAGAGGTTTGCAGCAAATCAGGGATTTGCTCCGGGCGGCAGGAGATCATAACTCAGTTGTATCCCAGTCGCGGAACAGGGTTCACAGCCGATCCGTCGCTGCGAATTCATTCGATCGGCCCATAGTCCAAGATCGCCCCGAGGCGTGAGGAACGTGGAGGCGGCGTGATGATCAATACAAGGGTCATGAAAGCAGTATGAGCACCGATTCGATCGCAACGATCGACGTCGAGTGCCCACCCCTCCCCCAAGGGGTGGATCATACGCTCCTCGACAGCAGGATGATAGACGCCAAAACAGTGCTGGACGAAGATTTCCAGTCGACCCCAGGGAACCAGGCTTTGATGCGAGATCCATTATCGTTCAAGGTTTGGTCGACAGGAACAGAGCTCACCGAGACGGCCATGATAGAGATGTTCCTTCGGTAGTAGAGTCCATGTCTCGGGACCAGAGTGTTTCATTGAGCCATCGGGGCTAAAGTGATTCCCCCAACTTCAGGTTGGCGGCGGAGTCAACAAGTTCCTTTGGAGAATCCAAGCGACACTGGCTTGAAGATTACCGAGTGGCGGTTCAGATCGGCGGTGGCAACGATGAGGTAGCCATGAAGCATTTACCTCTTATGTTGGAGGGTTCAGCCGGCGTGGTTGAATCGGTTATCACCCAAAGGTATTTACACTTGGGAAGATCTTGCACGAATGTTTGTCGGGACATTTGAAGGAACTTGCAAGCGACCAGCGGGTTTGACAGAGTTGCGGTCGATGCGTGCAAAAAGTCGAGTGAAACCTTGAGAGATTATATCCAGAGGTGGATCACTTTGCACCACGGTGGAGAATGTGTACGATCACCAGGCGATCTGTGCCTTCAAGGAAGGCGTCAAGAATGAGAATTGAGTTTGAAATTTGGTCGAACCGTAGATATGACCACGAGTCGGATGATGGAGATTGCCACCAAATATGCAAATGGTGAAGAAGAGGACCGGCTTCGGAGTGGTAAATATAAATCTGCCGCCAATGAGATGGCGGAGGAAATTCGGTCGGATGCGAGCGCAAAGCCAAGCCAGTGGCTCCGGAGAGGCCTTGGCGATGACCCAGAAAGTTCAAGGAAACCCAAGGGTCCTTGGAACCCTAAGAAGGTGAAAGATCAGGATGGGAACGGCGTGTTGGATTTACCATGTCATATTCATACAAAGAAAGATGAAGAGGGTAAACTCATTTACCCGAAACATACCACTCGACGATGTCGGCTCTTGATTCAGCAGTTCAAGGAAACAGCCCAAGGACAAGGATAAGGAGACAGACAAAGTTGAGGATAGAGATGACGATGATGGTGGATATCCAGTGTCAATTCCACCACGATGATTTTCTTGACGTCAAAAGCAAAAGTCGATTGAAGGTTATCAATCGGGAAGTAAACTTGGTTGCTCGGCGACTCCCAATTATCTGAAATGGTCCCGGACCGCCATCACATTCGACCGGTCGATCACCCGACACACATTGCCACCCCGGGAGGCAAGCATTGGTGGTCGACCCAGCTTGTCGAAGGCACTCGATGACCAAAGTCGATGGATGGTGGTAGTGGTTTGAATATATTATACGCGGAGTCGTTGAATGGGATGGGCATCCCGATGTCGGACTCGATTACCGATAATATGAGCTTCCAAGGAGTCATTCACGGAAAGAAGGCTGAGTCACTCGGCCAAATTGCTCTTGATGTAGTTTTGGTGATTCAAAGCATTTCCGGAAAGAAAGGTTGACCTTCGAGGTCGTGGATTTCCAGAGCGCTTATCACGCTATTCTGGGGAGACCAGCTTATGCACGTTTCATGGCCCGACCATGTTACGTGTATCTTAAACTGAAGATGCCTGGTCCCAAGGGCGTGATCACTGTCACGGGCAATCGGAAGAAGGCAGAAGAGTGCTTCCAGAAGGGCTCTAAGATCGCCGATGCTCAGTTAGCGATGGTAGAGCTACAAGAGTATCGAAACTGCAGATCCGAGTGATTTGTTGCGAGCTAAGAAGCCCGCTCTGGAGTTAGCATTCGATCATTGGCGAGATGAAACAGGTTCACATTCACCTGACTGATCCCAACGCTGCTCCGACCAACATCTCAACAACACTCGACTCAAAATAGGAAGAAGCGCTCATCCAGTTCCTCCGTGAGAACTGGGACATCTTTGCATGGAAGCCTGCTGACATGCCGGGTGTTCCCAGGGGGCTGGCTGAGCATCGCCACGAAGTCGACCCAAAATTCAAACCAGTTAAAGAGTATCTTGGCGGTCCGCCGTCGGAAGAGAAAAGCCATTGGCGAGGAGGTGGCTCGGCTCTTAGCAGCAGAGTTCATCCGAGAGATCTACCATTCCGAAAGTGGCTCGCCAACGTTGTCATGGTCCCCAAGAAAGACAAGTCGTTGCGCATGTGCATCGATTTCAAGCATATCAATCGGGCCTGCCCGAAAGATCATTTCCCTCTTCCTCGCATCGACCAAATAGTCGACTCAACTGCGGGATGCGAGAGGTTGTCTTTTTTAGACGCCTATTCCGGGTACCATCAGATCCGTCTGTATGGACCCGATGAGATTAAAACAGCGTTCATCACTCCATTCGGGTGCTTCTGTTATGTCACCATGCCATTCGGTCTCAAGAATGCCGGAGCCACATTCATGAGGATGATTCAAAAGTGTTTGCTCACTCAAATCAGTCGGAATGTGGAAGCATACATGGATGATATAGTGGTCAAGTCACGAAAGGGTTCCGACCTGTTGACTGACCTTGCTGAAACATTTGCCAATCTCAGGAGGTATGATATCAAGCTTAACCCATCAAAGTGTACATTCGGAGTCCCTAGTGGAAAGTTACTCGGTTTTCGCTTACGAGCGAGGAATCGATGCTAACCTGTAAAAAGGTTGGCACCATACTCCGAATGAAGCGCCTGTGCGTGTGCACGATGTCCAAACTTCATCGGATGCTTGGCCGCTTTAAGTCGATTCATCTCTCGCCTCGGTGAAAAGGAATTGCCTGCATCGATTGATGAAGAAGTCGACAAGTTCGAGTGGACTCTAGAAGTCGATGCAGCGTTCGCAGAGCTCAAAGCTCGCTCTCCACCCAGCCGGTGCTTGCTGCTCCAATCAGCAAGGAGCCTTTGCCGCTTTACATTGCAGCCAATCGGACAAGTCGTCAAGACTGCATTTACGGCCGGGGAAGAAGAAGGAAAAGCCTTCAAAGTTCAACGCCCGGTTTATTATCTTTCAAGTAATCTGACCCGCCAAAGCAAAGATACCCTCACTATCGAAGCTTGTTTATGGGATCTATATGACCACGAAGAAGGTTGCTCATTATTTCTCCGATCATTCCATTACGATTAAATCGTGACGACGCCTTTGTCGAAATTCTTCATAACAGAGATGCAACCGGTCGAGTGGCAAAATGGGCGATTGAACTCCTTCCCCTTGATATCAAATTCGAGGCAAAGAAAGCCATCAAGTCCCAAGCAATAGCAGATTTCCTCGCCGAGTGGACTGAACAGCAGCTTCCGACCCAAGTTCACTCGGAGCACTGGACTATGTTTTCGACGGTTCCAAGATGCTGAACTGTTCGGTGCAGGGTTGTATTGGTTTCCCGAGGAGATAAGCTCAAGTATGTTCTCCAGATTCACTTTGATTCTTCCAACAACGAAGCGTAATATGAAGCACTCCTGTATGGGTTGCGCATGGCCATTTCACTTTCGGCGTCCGTCCGCCTTATGGTTTATGGCGACTCAGATCTGGTTGTTAATCAAGTGATGAATGAGTGGGATGTCGAAGCCCAGCTATGACAGGTTATTGTAATGCATGAGAAAGCTGGAGAAGAAATTCGAGGGGTTAGAGCTTCATCATATACCTCATTGAAAAATCAAGCTGCGGATGATTTGGCGAAGATAGGGTCCAAGAGGAAGCCATTCCCGGTGATGTATTTTTAGAACACATTCATGCTCCATCGGTGCAGGAGGATCCTTTCACGTAAGAAGCTCCGCAGCAAAAGAGTGCCAATGATCCGATCAGAAGTTGAGGTCTCAGCCGTGGTCGACCTAATTATGGAAGTTGTGGTCATCACTCCCGACTGGACAGTGCCGTACATCGCATATATCCTTAGGAAAGAGCTCCCAGAAAATGAAGAAGAGGCTCGACAGATCCTCCGTCGATCCAAGGCCTTTACAATAATCAAGGGACAATTATGCAGAAAGCGCATCGAGTCGGCCAGAAGTGTATCATGCCGAAGAAGGTCGAGATAATTCTTGAGGATATCCACTCGGGGACTGTGGCCATCATGCGTCCTCTCGGACCATTGTGGCTAAAGTATACCGAGCGGGATTTTACCGTCGAAGGCAAATGAAATGGCAAAAGAAATAGTCGACAAGTGTGAAGGATGTCGGTTCTATTCCAACATGTCGCACAAGCCAGCCTCAGCCTTTGAAGACCATTCCACCTGCTTGGCCCTTCGCTGTTTGGGGATTGGACATGATTGGACCTTTGAGAACTGGCGAAGCGGCTTCACTCATTTGCTAGTAGCAATCGACAAGTTCACCAAGTGGATCGGGCCAAGCCCATCAAGAACCTCGATGCATGCAATCGCTATCGGTTTCATCAGAGAGTTGATATTCAGATATGGAGTTCCGTATAGCATCATCACCGACAATGGGTCAAACTTCGATAATGACAAGTTCAAAGCCTTCGCGCCTCTCAAGGCACGCTGGTCGACTATGCTTGATGGCTCATCCTCACCGAATGGACAAGCGTAACGTGCAAACGGCCTCATTCTCAAAGGGCTGAAACCTCGGCTGATGCGTGATCTCAAACACGCAGCAGAGCTTGGGTCGACGAACTTCCATCAGTTCTCGGGATTGAGGACCACTCCTAATCGGTCGAATCGGGAGAACTCCATTCTTCCCGGTCTATGGAGCTGAAGCAGTTCTGCCGAGTGACCTGCTTCACAATGCGCCTCGAGTCGAGCTATACTCTGAAGAGGAAGCAGAACAAGCCCGGCAAGATGCAGTCGACCTCTTGGAAGAGGAGAGAGAGATGGCCTTGATCTGCTCAACTATTTGCGTCGATTCCATGCCAGAAATGTGAAGAGTCGAGCCTTCCAAGAGGGAGATTTGGTCCTCCGAGTGGATCAACAGAAACCACACAAGCTTGCTCCCACTTGGGAAGGTCCCTTCATCGTCACGAGGGTCCTCCACAACGGAGCGTATCATCTCTACAACGTTGATCGCCAGATCGACGAGCCTCGAGCTTGAACGCGGAGCTGCTCCGCCTTTTACACTTAAAACTCACTCGGTTGAGATGTAATAAAAGTACTTTTGTAGTTTGTTTATCTAAGACAAGAATGTTATAATTCTCCCTGATTAATATTGCTTTTTGTTGAAATTTGCCCCAGTGGGTGGCTTAGTTGCGAATCCGATTCGCCTAAGTTTGTAAAAAAAATCCTTTCCGAGCGCGAGCCAGTCTCTCACTCGGGGGCTTAGCTGTGAATCCGCTTCGCCTAAGTATTCAAAATCCTACTGAGTGGCGAGCCAGCCTCCCACTCGGAGGCTTAGCTGCAGTCCAAGTACTCGCCTAAGTATCCAAAATCCTACCGAGTGGCGAGCCAGCCTCCCACTCGGAGGCTTAGCTGCAGTCCAAGTACTCGCCTAAGTATCCAAAATCCTACCGAGTGGCGAGCCAGCCTCCCACTCGGAGGCTTAGCTGCAGTCCAAGTACTCGCCTAAGTATCCTACAGCCCAGCGTGGGGCGAGCCAGCCTCCCACTCGGAGGCTTAGCTGCAGTCCAAGTACTCGCCTAAGTATTCAAACCTTACCGAGTGGTGAGCCAGCCTCCCGCTCGGGGGCTTATAACAGCCCAAGGATTCGCCTCAAACATCCAAAGTAATAAAAATCCTACCGAGTGGAGAGCAAACCTCCCACTCGGAGGCTTAGCTGCAGCCCAGTGCTTGCCTAAGTAATAGAAATTCTACCGAGAGTAGAGCAAACCTCTCACTCGGAGGCTTAGCTGCAGCCCAGTGCTCGCCTAAGTAATAGAAATCCTACCGAGAGTAGAGCAAACCTCTCACTCGGGGGCTTAGCTGCAGCGCAGTGCTCGCCACTCTGAAATAGAAATCCCACCGAGTGGAGAGCAAACCTCCCACTCGGAGGCTTAGCTGCAGCCCAAAGTGCTTGCCTAAGTAATAGAAATCCCACCGAGAGTAGAGCAAACCTCTCACTCGGAGGCTTAGCTGCAGCCAGTGCTCGCCTAAGTAATAGAAATCCTACCGAGAGTAGAGCAAACCTCTCACTCGGGGGCTTAGCTGCAGCCCAGTGCTCGCCTAAGTAATAAAAATCCTACCGAGTGGAGAGCAAACCTCCCACTCGGAGGCTTAGTTGCAGCCCAGTGCTCGCCTAAGTAATAAAATCCTACCGAGTGGAGAGCAAACCTCCCACTCGAGGGCTCAGCTGCAGCACAGTACTCGCCTAAGTAAGGAATTCATCCGGATCCGCAAGGACGATGAGGTGCAGGTCGACCGCTACCTTCTCCTTCGGAGCTTCGCCACAAGTACAACGTGCGGCCCATCCCAATCCGCAAATACGACGAGGTGCAGGTCGATCGCTACCTCCTCCTTCAGAGCTTCAACGGAATATCTTCCAAATGAAGAATAAAGTTCTTAGAAGGCAAGCAAAGCATGTTAAAGGAAAAATCAAGTTCGGATAAACGTCCTCACGGATCCAAAGGTGCTCGGCGTTAATCCTGTTAAAGTTTATCGATTACGTAAAACCACTCGGCATTCCGAGGCAAATTTAAAGTGGGACTTAGAAGTTTTTACTCCTCCGGCGGAGGACCGGAAGGCGCAACAAACTGGTCGAGGTCGATTCCGTCGACAATACGGGTAGCAGCAGCGATGAAAGTCTCCATGAAAGATCCGAAGTCGGGCTTCCTGGTATTAGCAACCTTGAGAGACACCAGCTTGTCCTCTTGGCGCTTTCTTGCAAAGTGGACACGAACCGTAGATAGAGCAACATCAGCACCACACCGGCAGATGACTTCTTCCATTCTTGCACTCGACTTGGAATCTCATTCACCGAGTCATCAAAGATTCAAGATCATTACGGAGAGTCTATTACGGCCGGAGAGTCGAGTCGATCCGCGACATCGCAACTTTCGGTCGAGCAAGATAATCCACCGCGCTAGCAACACGAGACTCAGTTGGAGCACATTCATAGCAACCGTCCTTCACGGGAGAGTTGATGGGGTCCAAACTGGTTTCCACTCGACCGGTTTCTTCTTCAAAGTTTTGGCAGAATTCTGAAAACACAACTCAGATTCAAAATGAAGATCATATGATGACCTGGTAAGAGCAAGGCAGTTGGATAAAAGAGATTACCTTCAAGCATGAGAAACAGCTTCTTGGCGAACCCTCCAAGATAAATCTCCAGGTTGTTTCGCTTCCCCGCCAGCTGGCCAACCTTGTCAGACAGAACATTCTTGTCGTTCTTCAGTCGACTGACTTCCTTGTTAGTCAGCGTCAAGAGAGGCTTTCAGCTTGGCATTTTCATCTTCAAGTTTGTCGACCGAGGCAAGCTTCTCTTCAATGAGCTTTGTTTTCTCCAAAGCCGCCTTCAGGCCTCTGCAAGGTCAAGGTCCTTCTTACGCAAAGTCTCTTCCAGCTTTATCTGCAAAGCAACAATGAGAACAGAGTTGAGAATGAGCAGAAAAACAGAGGCGATCGCCAAAAATTCTCACCAGCCATACCTTTTGCTTCATCCTGTGCCTTACGCAAATTCTCTGAGCAAGCTTCAAATTGAGGTTGAGCTGAATCTGCTTTTCTCTAATCTCAAGATAGCGAGCCACAAGCTCGCAAGATTTCTACAAAGAGTCAACCAACGAAAGACATAAAAGACAGATCACTTCCGAGTGACTAAGGAAAAATAGTAGCATTTCTAAGACTACGGTCGAATAAAAACATTCGATGATAGTCTCGGGACTACACCCACGGGTGCACTCAAGATGCCCCCTTTGGTTTACCAATTTGGTTCGATCAGTCGACCAAAAGAGGCAAAGAGGCTATGATTCTAAAAACATGGCTAATTGTCAGCGGTCAGCCGCAGTAAAAAAAATAGTTCTTTAGACTATAGTCAACTGCACGCAGTCGACCATAGTCTCGGGGACTACACCCAGTGGGTGCACTTAGCGTGCCCCCACCGTTTTTTCAGTTCCATTCGACCTGGTCCGTCCAAGTCGAGTGAAGAAGGTCACATCATAAAGACCATAGCCGACTGCACGCAGTCGACCATAGTCTCGGGGACTACACCTGCAGTGCACTCTGCTGCGGCTCCCCCACAAAAGTTCAGACCACACACACACCCAGTGGGTGTACAGATATGGAAATTTCCAGAAGAAAGCAGTTTCAGATAGTATATCCTAACAAAGCAAGCGACGACTGACTTACTTGGACATTGCTCTGGAGAGCTGAACTAGCATCATAGGTCACGCTGACTTGCCTCTCGAGACGCTTTCACCTGCTCCATCATGATCCCTGCTGGCGTATGGCCTCCTTAGCAGCACTTACTTGGTCTTCCGGACGTGGTGTGTAGCAAAGAGAGATGGTGGATCAGCAGTCGACGAAGTGGGTCGGGCACTTGTCAGCGGCACAGCGAAAGATACAGAAGTCCGAGTGGGGTTGCCTCCCTCGGAAATCAACGTCTCAGGAGTCGCCGCGACTTGAGCAGCCTTGCCAGCAGGCACTTTCTTGTTCCTCCTTTTCCTCAATGGCGCTTCCTCGTCATCATCGGGAAGATCAATGACGTGAGGCGGAACTACAAGAGAGATCCAGAAATAAACATGGAAGCCCAATCGACTAAAAAGCCCCAGTCGGCTAAAAGTGAAATCTCAGAGATCTTACCAAGATTGGGAGTAGCCGCATCCTCCATTTCCTGATCATCGTGCTTGGCTGAAGTCTCGGAGGTAGCGGCGCCAGATTTCAAGAGTCGATCGATCACCATCAAGTCGACTAAAAGTTCACTCATGTTGGAAAAGGAAATACAAGGTTCTGTTGGTTACCCGGAGATGGTGGGGATGACCATTCGCATCTTGGGCAGGGCCTTCGCCGGCTTCGACGACGTCGCTCGAGGTTGCTTCGGCAGCTTCTCAGTCGGCGCGCTGGAGAAGTTGTCCTAGGTCGCCTGGCCGACCGACCGGTGGGCACAACAGCTTTACCGCGTCCGCCGGGTCGTAAGGCGTCGACTTGGACCTTCCCTCCAAGCGAGGAGGGTCGACGTCTTCCTCCTCTTCTTCCTCCTCCTCCTCATCATCAGAGCCATCATCCTCCTCATCCTCTTCGTCATTGGACTCCCATTCCTCCGGACTCTCACCTCCACTTCCTTCTTCTTCTTCGGCTGCTTCCTGCGCCCTGTTGGGCATCGAATACATCTCAGTGGTGACCTAGAAGACAACAAAACAAGGTGAAAGTCAGTCGACGTAAATTGACATCAAAAGCGAAGGTATGCAGCAGAATCACAAATGGAGATAAGTAATGATACCTTATGCGGTTGGTAACTCGGTCGAGTGGTGGAATCCTCCTAGCTCCGCGAGGGTTATCTTTATTTCTGTGATGGCAGTCATCCACTTCTCGATATGGCGTCATCAACCTCCTCCGGATGGACCCGAGTGGTATCATCCGTACCGGAGTACATCCACATCGGATGACCTCGGTATTGGAGTGGCTGAATACGCCGTCGGAGAAAAACCTCCAGAGATCCATGCCGGTCACCCCTTCGCGAATAAGCTGGACTACACGCTCCATCAGAAGCTTTACTTGGGCCTTCTCCTCCGCAACACCTTCAGGGAAGATGGCTTGTTCACTCGACTCATGGAGAAAGGAGGGAGCCCAGTCGACTGCCCCGGCGTCGGCTGGTCTTGGCAATAAAACCAGGTCGACTGCCACCCTCTAACCGAGTCGGGGAGAGTCATAGCTGGGAAGGCGCTCTTCCCCCTCATCTGGACTCCGAGTCCCCCACACATTTGGATTACTTGGGTCCTCTCGTCATTCGGGCTTGTTTTCTTCACCGTCTGAGAGCGACAGGTGAATATGTGCTTGAAAAGACCCCAATGCGGTCGACAACCCAAGAAATTTCGCATGAGCTTAAACGAAAGCAACAAGATACACAATGGAGTTTGGAGTGAAATGGTGGAGTTGCGCTCCAAAAAGTTCAAACCCCGGAAAAAAGGATTTGGCGGCAGAAAACCCCCTATCTACGTGGGTGGCAGGAGGATGCACTCATCCTCTTCAGCTGCGGTTGCCACTCCGTGCGGAAGCCTCGCCGACCCATGGGGATCAGTCCTTCGTTGGCGGATCGGTGAGATCTTTGTCGGTGATGGTCGGCGGATCCGATCTCCTTGGACCCAGCCCGCGGCAGCTTGGACCGCTGAAGAGGAACCGCCGACCGGGCGCTCTCCCTTGGCCTTCGCCGCCTTCTTCACCCGTTCCAAGGCAGCAGTCTTGTCCTTCACCATGGTCGCCATGAGAAAGGTACCGAAGCTTCGTGCTGGACGGACGGAGAGCGTGGCGAGAAAGTTTTGGAGGCGGAGAGAGGAGAAATCTGAGGCGCCTTGTTCAAAATGCCGGTCCAACGCCTTTATATGGGGTCGCTTCGAGTGGCTGACCGGTAGGCTCAGTAATCCCGTCACGATCCCGCAACAGGCGCGCGCATGATACGTGGCGAAAAAGGCAGCGCGAGGATCGAGGCGTCATCGTCTTATCCCATCCGAGTGCCGCGGTTTTATCCGCTTCGCGCGCTTCCCAAAATTCGGATCCCACGAAATCCGCTAACCGCAGAGCAACTCGTCGATAACAGATTTCCTCGGATCTGCCGCTTGAAATCCTCGGGTTCACAAAGTTCACTCGACAAACATGAAGAATGGATCAAGGCGATCGAAAGAAAGGTTGACGTCATCACCAAAAGGTCGTTGATCCAAGAGTAAGACGACTCACAACACGAAGAACAGGTCGGAAAGATTCTCAACTCCTTCCTCACTCAAACCTCGATCCATTCGGGGCTAATGATGAAGTCATGTACAGGAGTAGGGTCATGGACCTGCCCAAGGGTACCCTCCACAAGGACATTCACAAGAGAAGCAGCCTTCCAGTCGACCTGGTAAGCTTCCACTCGACAGATTCAAAGGCACTCGACTATGAAGACCCACTCGACCACCAAGAGTCCAAGAGCCACTCGGTGTCCAAACAGTCTGTAGTTAAATAGTCTTTATGACCTTAATGACACTTTATGTAAGGCATTACCAGTAACGCCTAGCTTTAATGTACCTTAAACCCTCTACTACGTGGGCTGGCTGGGGTCCTGGCGAACTCTATATAAGCCACCCCCCTCTACAGGTAGAAGGGTTCGCACCCCTGTAACACATACACAGATATTCCAGTCGACCGCCTCAGGGCTCCGAGACGTAGGGCTGTTACTTCCTCTGAGAAGGGCCTGAACTCGTAAATCTCTTGCGTATACAAATACTCCATAGCTAGGATCTTGCCTCTCCATACCTACCCCCCATTCTACTGTCGGACTTAGAACCACGACACCCCACACCGCTCCCTCTCCCCACTCTTCCCCACTCTCCCAACTCTCACCGGCGGCGGCGGATCGGAGCAGAGGAAGAAGACCACCGGACTCCCGAATGGTGGTAAGCACTTCTCTCTCTTCGACATGAACGCTAGATTCGATCCACGGCGATAGATTCGATCCACGGCGGACGTGAGTGGGAATAGAGGTAGCTAAGCATAGGGGTAAATCATACTAGTTCATAGCAGTTCATAGTAGTTTATACATAGCAGTTCATATATGCAAGATCGGTAGACTTAGGGATTGGGGGATAGGGGAATAGGCGGAAGGAGGTACAGAAAGGACACCGGCTGACCGCGGCGGCCGTCACAGGCGTGCGGAGCGGCTGGTCGAGCCGCTGGCCTTCTTCTTCTTCTTCATCACCGTGCGGGCTGGCGGGTCGTCCTCGGCGGAGTCGAGGTCGACCTGCCAGGTAGGACAGACTGGCTCCGGCGCCCTAGCTGGCATGTGCACCGCCTCTTCTTCCTCCTCCTTAGGCTCGCCGCCAATGACCACCGGCGGCGCGATAACCGTCTCCCAGTACACTGCGGCACGGCGGTCATTAGGAGCAAAGTAGGTCTTTTACTTGCGCCACTTCTTCCTCTGTTTAGGGTCGTCGGCAACGGCCTGATTCATGGCCCAGCGAAGGATGTCAACTGCCATCGCACCCTTCGCTGGGTCAGGAATCAGCGTCTTCAGCTCATCTTGAGTGGCCTTCATGAGCACAGAATTGGATTCGTTCTGCATGTCCGGCATGGAGCCGAAGTTCGAGCACACCTCCATGGTGTTCTCGAACTTGGTCGATCTGGCCACCACCGGCCCACCCGAGGAAGAAGGTCCTCCACCAATACCCCAAGGGAAGGGGTTGCCGTTGGAGCCGGAGCTAGAGCTCATGGCGATGGGGAGGAGGAAGGTTGATGAGAGAGAAGAGAGGGGTGGGTAAATAGTGGTGGGCAGGGTGAGTAAATATAGGGGTGGAGAGGAGGAGAAGAGTGACAGTCATGCCGCTTTTAACTACAAGCTCTTGAATTAGCCATGAACTACGTGCAATGCCCCGACTCCATGACTTGTGTGCAGATTGAGGATAGTAATGAGATGGGCACGGAGGTGCTCGGCCGATGACAAAGAAGGGCAAGCAGCCCCTTCACCCAATGCCTGATGAGGTTGAGCTGCCGCCCACCGGCGAGGAAGACCCGAAGGCGCCTGAGGGTGGCGACGACGAGGGCATGGAGGATCCCCCTAGCAACAAGCGCCGCAACTACGGCCACTACCATCAGGAGGATGGCCCAACTCACTTCTGCAAGGTCATCCTTGCACCGAAGCTTGAGTGCATCCCCATGCCCCTGGACTTCACCAAGCACTTCGCCGCGGTGCCGACGGAGTTCAAGCTCAGGAACAACACCGGCTGCTCCTGGAAGGTGACGGCCAAGCTGATGAACGGCAGGGTGACCCTGGATCAGGGTTGGGTCACCTATGCAGCCGTTCATCAGATCAAGATCGGCTACATGGTGACGTTCAAGCTCCTTACTCCCGACACCCTCAAGGTCATCATCTTCGACGACGATGGCATTGAGGTCGTCAACAAGTGCGGGAAGCACGACGAAGCCTTCGCCGCCAAGGAGTAGGGCCGGGGCCTCCCTAAGTACTATCGAGTCTGCTATAGTCTATGCATAGAACTGTTATAAACTGTCGTACTGCTTATATCTGAATTATCTAGTTGATGCTCTGTTTATACTCTATTGTGCTTATGATGTGTGCTGCCTAAGTGTGGTGGTAACCTCACCAACTAGCCAAAGAGGTTACCACACATCAGGCCTTGCATACAACCAAACACCATGCCTTGGGTTTGTGGACTAACATGCAGGCAACCAAACACCAGGCAGTGTGGTTCAGCCAATGCAGGTAAGAGGGCATGCAGACAATCAAACAACATGCATATGGTGCATTTGAGGCTGCATTTGCATAGCCAGGTTGGGTGGAGAAGTGTATGCAATACGGGTACTGTAAAACATGGCAACCAAACACGCCCTATAAGCCTTTTGGGTCCGTCCATATGCGCATCCCAATGCATGACGACAGCCGTCTGGAGTTGTATCTGAACTGAATTAACTCTTGAATTGGCCGTATCTGAATCTGAATTAGTGGTTCGGTTTGATATATTTCCTGGCTAAGCTTCATCTCAAAGGGAAATGATTCTTTTTAGACATATGTTTTTCCATGTGCATATTCTGGCCCTAGCTTGCTTGCTATTCGGCACTATACATAACTGAATTTGTGTTTTCCAAACCTTGTAAATGAATCTGCACTGTGTTTGAACTTGGAATTTTAAATGTCTATAGAAAACCATATTTTCCTTTTAATTATTTTTGAGAATTTTTTCAAAACCCAACACATAGATTTCACCAGTCTGTGCCGTAGGTTGATGGCGTTGGACCAACGGAAGCATCCATGTGCATGCATGGTGATGTCTGAGGCGCGAGACATGGATGGCAGAGAGCTCATCGTATGGCGTGCGCATCAGCCAATAGGTTGCAAGATGCCCACAGGAGGAGGACGTACCTGCGTGCTTGACCAACAGAGCTGCACAGGTGCGCATACCCAAAAACCTCGGATCTCGATGCTCATTTCCATTAGTTTTCTGAAACACCTCTGATCAAATGCTGCCAAGCTTGTCATGCATGCATGCACTGATGCACCGTCATAGCCTATCTAGCTGACCATCAATTCATATAATAATATATTATTCCCTCTGTACAAATTATAGGATGGATGAACATTGTGTTATGTTGATCTGACCCAAGGGATTATATAGAGTTCATGAGGGAGGGATAGGCTTGGAGTACAAGGCAAGGTTGTCTAAACCTATTTTATCTCTAATACATATTTATCTCTAACTCTCAAATATTATCTCTAACTTCCCCCCTCAGTTGTAGCGGGAGTAAAGCGGACGATTGCGGCTGAATTTGAAGTCTTGCACTTTTGTCGTCTTCTCCGCTTCTCCATCATCACTATGTCTCTGATGGGTCGGCACCTAGGACGGTGACTGCGTCCCCTTCTAGTGCCTCCGTGTCTCTCCTCTATTCCATCCCACAGTCATAGCAAGAGTGGCGTGGACACTGGTGACGACGCAGACGCTGATGACTGGAGTTGTTGCCGATGTGTTGCTATAGACATAGTCGTGTGGTCGATGTCGAGGTCACCGATCGTGATGTAGCCGTGGTCGTAGTCATGGTCGATGTAGTAGTCGGCATGGATGATGAAGCCGCACAAATCCGGAGGCGCAAAACAAAATGCGCTATGACGGTGCTGCAGACGTGGACGATACACCTCACTGATGTTAGAGGGAGCCGTCGGCGATGAGTCCACCGATTTTTTCAAGACCGGAGGAAGCCCATCGAGCACACATCAGTTTTGCCAGAACCGCGTGGCCATGTAGGGGTCGTTGTCGGTGTCAAAACCGGCAGATCTCAGGTAGGGGGTCCCGAACTGTGTGTCTAAGGATCGAAGGTAACAAGGAGGCAGGGGACACAATGTTTACCCAGGTTCGGGCCCTCTTGATGGAGGTAATACCCTACTTCCTGCTTGATTGACTTTGATTAGTATAGGGGTTACAGGAGTTGATCTACCTCGAGATCGTAATGGCTAAACCCTAGATGTCTAGCTTGTATGATTGTCCTTGCCCCTATGGACTAAACCCTCTGGTTTATATAGACACCAGAGGGATCTAGGGTTGTACAGAGTCGGTTACAGAGAAAGGAAGGTACATGTCACAGCCCTAGAGCTTGCTTGTAACTAGTGGCAATGCATCCATGCATCATGTTTAATTTTCATGAAATTTGAAATGGGGATGACAAACCCTAGCACTAAATGAAATGCATTTAGGATCAAAATAAAATTATTCTCAATGAACCCAAAATGCTCTTCAGAAAAGTTCATTATTTTTGATTGGTCTAGAACCTCTCCCAAAAATGGTGCACATTTTCCTAGGCCATTCTGGATTTTTGAATTAAATCATTACTTAATTGCATTTGGGCATTTAAATAATATAAATATTTTAAATGCTCAAATAATCCCAAACTGAAATGTTTACTGTAGGATATATTTCCAACAGTGGTCATGAGCAGTTGCATGATTTTGGGATTGATTTAGTATTTTTAATAAAGCCACAAAGCTGCAGAAAAATAGAAAACAGGAATTAAAAGAGGAAGAGAGAGAACTTACTGGCGCCCCACTGCCCAGCTCCTCCAGTGGCCCGGCCGGCCCAGCCCCACAGCTTTGGTGCCGGTCATCCCCAACCTCTGCCCGATGGCGAGAGGAGGGACAACGCATGAGCTGCTGGGCGCCACGCCACCAGTTGCTGCACTGCGTCGCACAGCCACCGCGACGCCTCGCGACTTCTCCTCGGCGCGCTCTGGACCCCCTCGCTCCTCTCCCTCACTCTGCTCTCTCCCTCGTCCTCTGCTCCCTCTCCTGGCACACCCAGCGGAGCCCGTCGCCACCGTCGCCCGTTCGCCATGGCCACCAACCCTCCATGCCCGGCCGACTAGCCCACAAGCTCCGCCACTCTGTCCTCGACCCCCTCACCGAGCCACGCCCCTCGAAGCCCCAGGCGACCTCACGGGCTCGTCTTCTACCTCGGACCACTTGGTCGCCGTCGCCCGATTCGTTGAACTCCGGACGCCCCCGAGGCGCTGACCACCTCTTCCTCTCCGTTGTGAGCTCCTACGCCTCCCCTCTCTCACCCCGTGCTCGATTTCACCGCGTAGCCGTCGCCCCATTTATGGCCGAACGCGCCGCCGCCTGCGCTCGTCGCCGGTGCTGCTCCGGTGACCATTTGGTCCCGGGCTAGTGCCATCGCACTCCCCGCAACACATAGGAGCCGTAGATGCTAGTGCCGCCCCGCCTAGGCCATCGCTGCAGTGTGAGCCCAAGCTTCGCCGAACTCCGGCCGCCTAGGTCGTCGTGGCACCATTTCCGGCCGCCCGAGCTCAACCAACTCCACCGAAAGCTGCGGGTTGCTCCCGGCTATCCATAGACACCCTCCGCGGCTCATTTGGTTGCCGAAATAACCAAAACCACTTCCGCCCGGCGTGCGGCTCGCCCGGCTAAACGTCGGTGTAGTTAGCGCTGACCTTGACCACGGGTGGGCCCTGGTTGACTCTCCTGAGTCAATGACAGGTGGGGCCCAGCCCTGTTAACTAATTAGGGTTAGTTTTAATTAATTTTTAGTTAAACTAATTACACTGACACCGGGACCCACCAGTCAGGTTTGACCTGGACGTCCCCGTTGACCTATGACATCATCCTCGACGCATTCTTGACGCGATGAAATGAATTCTTGGAATTATTACGGTATAGGAAATTCCAGACTATAGTTCAAACTTCAAAAATTCATAGAAATTCAACCGTAACTCCAATGGAAATAAGTTATATATGAAAAATGATCAGAAAAATATGAAGAATCTGTTTATGCTATGATCATGCATGTTTGAACAAGTTAACCTCACTGAATAGGATGAATCATGATTAGGGCAATTTATGAACTAGCATTTGGAGTTGGAGTTTTACCTTGTTTGAATTCCACTTCAATTAACTTGGCTTACTGCTGCATTAGGTCAATTCAGTACCTTAACATGACATGTCATTCATGTGAATGTGCATTGCATTGATTGTGTTCTTTCTCAGTTGCCGGTGGTTGTTCCCTCTCGATAGACATGGTTCCGACGATGAATTCGATGACACCGATGAAGAACTATATTATCTTGAAGTGCGGGCAAGCAAAACCCCTTGTTCATTCCGATACAATCCCACTCTCTCGCTCCTGCTCTCTTTTCTTGCATTAGGACAACAACGATTCATCATTTACTTGCTGCGTAGGCTGAACCCCTTTATCCTCTGCATGACCTGTCATTCCACAAGAATTAGATGAAACCCACTAGCATGAGTAGGAGTTGCTTGAGCCATGTTGTGCCTACTCATTCATGCTTGTTTGTCATGCACCTTTCTTGCTTAGAGCTGAGTCAGGTCCGATTCATCGGGGATGAATCGGAGGTGTGTGAACATGTCCTCACGTGTGTGAGCTAAGTGTGTGAACACAATTTGGTAAAGGTACGGTGAGAGGCCATGTAGGAGTACATGGTGGGTTGTCTCATTGCAGCCGCCCTCGAGGCTGAGTTCCGTGTTTGTGATCCATGAAGCAGTTACTACCACGCATTGGGCCCGAAACCAATGGACCCTCTCGGCTTCTTAACCACTCTTGTCCTCGGTCCGAGTTGCAAGTAGTTTACGGTGTTTGTAGCATCTTTGGGGGCCGCATACGGCCGACCATAGGTAGGCCGTGGTAGGCACGTGGCACAGTGTACCGATTCGCCCGTTTGGTGTCTCGGGAACCCTGCACACATCGTTCGGGACCGTTAGTGGAAACCTCGGCGGACTCCTGCGGATGGAACCCGAATAGGCGATAAACCTGGACTAGGGACTTGAGTGTTTAGGTAGGCCGTGGCCGACACCCACGTTGGGCTTCCGCTTGAAGGTTGCCGAGTACATGTCGTGTAATGTGGCGGTAAGTGGTGGGAGCGTGTGTGAAGAAGTACACCCCTGCAGGGTTAATATGATCTATTCGAATAGCCATGTCTGCGAAAAAGGACTTCTGGGTTGCCTATATCAGTTCATAGACAAGTGAAAGTGGATACTCTAAAATGCGCAAGATAAGCGTGAGTGCTATGGATGGCGTTCTCGTAGGGAGACGGGAGCGGGTCCATAGTGGTGTATTGATATGGTGAATATGTGGACTCGTGTGCCACCTCAAAAGAGTTACTTGCGTCGTAGTTCAGGATAGCCACCGAGTCAAAGCTGGCTTGCTGCGGTCAAACTCCACCACCCCCTTTATTGATAATGATGCATATGTAGTTAGTTACGATGTAAGTCTTGCTTTGAGTACGTTTGTACTCACGTTTTCTTATTTTATGTTTTGCGAGAGGCGTCGGTCTCGCTAGTAGTTCCGCTTGGACTTGATGTTTAGCTTGTTACCTCAGCTACGATCTTGTGCCCTCGGCAGATCTGGTAGATAGTCGGGCTTCTCGGCCTTTTTCATTTATAGTTATGCGTACTCGAGACATGTTTAGCTTCCGCTTGTGCTTTGACTTGTATGCTCACGAGTGTTGGGTCATGAGACCCATGTTTGTAATATCTCGCTCCTCGGAGCCTATTGAATAAATATTTGAGTCGTAGAGTTATGTTGTGATGCCATGTTGTATTTACACATATTGAGCATATTGTGTGTATGTTTGAAATGCTTGGTATGTGTGGGATCCGACAATCTAGTTGTTTATCCTTGGCAGCCTCTCATATGGAGAAATGTAGTCTAGTGCTTCTGGCGATAGTAGTCCGCTTCTGACCGGTTCACCGGAGTCCTGCTAGCCCAAAGCACTCTTGCTTTGGACACTTGATGGCGGCATGTGTTTCACCGTTCCTATGTCTGTCCCTTTCGGGAAATGTCACAGTGACATCCGGAGTAATCGCTTAGCCTGCTACAGGCCCGGATACCGGAGTCCCGTTAGCCAGTGCTACAACCCAGATTCACACGTTGATGACCGACATGCTCGATGTGATTCATGTATGCCTGTCCCCATGGGTTAGTGCCGCTTTGGGTTCACGACTAGCCATGTCGGCCCGGGTTCTCAGTCATGTGGATGCTAGCGACACTATCATATACGTGAGCCAAAAGACGCAAACGGTCCCGGGCCATGGTAAGGCGACACCCGTGGGAATACCGTGCGTGAGGCCACAAAGTGATATGAGGTGTTACCGGCTTGATCGATGTGACTTGGAATCGGGGTCCTGACAGCGTTGGTATCGAGCTCGATCTGCTGTAGGATTACCAAGCCAAACTGGTGAAGTTGAGTCTAGAAATGCTTAGTTATGTAAGGGAATTGATTGTGGAAGGGAACGTAAGGCTCTTTTTACTCCTTATACCTCATGGCCTTCTTATCTGAGTCATCCTCTTCTCTTCTACGGGGTTTAAGAACTAGGCTTCTCATCTATCTATCAGGATGACGTGTTACTAATCCATAGACCTTTAAGATTGTTGGTTTTAAGCCCCAGTTCGGTTCCTACTATTTCTGTATGATAATTGTTGATCTCGGAACCTTGATATTGTGATGTTGAGTGGTTATGCCACCCTTTTTGCAGGATGTCTCAAATCATTTTGAGCATTTACAGCCGTTATGCTGTCCGAGTCATCCTGTGGTCTCTAAATAGTCCGATGCATTTGCAAATCCTTTTCTTACATTTCCCGATGTCCTTTTGGTCGAATAAGCACACTAATCGGTAAGTTGAGGTATTTTGTTGCCTCGGCGTAGATGTTGGAGCTATTATTATGACCCTAGGTGTTTAGGGCGTCACCTAGCAATTTAGCAATGCTTTTGTATCCCGGTGTGATGTTTACGGCCATTATTCTTGAAAGCATCCCGTGATGTTATTAGTTAGTAGGCATTCTATTCATGGGTTCTTGAACCGAGATTCACCCTACTTACTTCATGTTGATAGTAATTGCTAGCTTCCTTAGGATATTAGTAACCTTGCAATAGTCCTCGAGGTCCGTGGTATTTCCTTCTTCCAAATACCATGAATCGCTTATGGCGAAGTTCCTCGCTGAACCGAAGGATCACAGTCGAGTACTCTTGAGGAGTACTCCATTCTATATTGTGACTCTGCCGGTTCTACCTTCTCCGCATGGATTATCCGGAAGAAATGTTGAGCTTTGGTGCGACATACTAATCTATGCATCCACAACTCGAGAAAATTATATGTTCCTTGAGTTGTCCCTCTTTAGTTGTATTCGACTCTCGTCTATCAATTGATAGTCAAGAGTATGTGTGCGATCGTTTTTATCGATGCCTATTATCCTTGTGGTCCGTCAAGCCATTCTGTTCTGGAATGACTAGGAGAAACAAACTCCAGTACCTCATCCATTTCTAGGATTGGGACAAAGCGATTGTATTCCGCAGATCAAAATGCCAATCCAGCTTTTGCTCTGCTGTACCTTGAGTGTTACCATCTTTATGTCAAGTGTGTCATGAGAATTGCACCACCTATTATGAACTCTTGACGTAGTGATAATTCTCGCTATCATTATTCATTTCTCGATATCGTGTTGTTGTAACATGAATGATGACAATTTAATTGTGATGTGTGAAATCAATACTCCTAGCAACTCGTTGCTTGGTAGTAAATGGACAATACTCTCATTCTTAGCGTATTGGTTATTGAATCATCATCGTAAGATTAATCGTGCTACCTAGTCCTTAGTTCTGGTGCACTCTTCGATCTATGAGTTAGGATTGTGTCAATCCCTCACTCTTTTGGTCATATCGTCTTGCCCTGAAAAGCAAGATTGTTCTCGACCTTAGTAATATATCGGTGGTTCGTGACTTTCCAAATATCTTCTTGGAAGTGTTACTAGGTTGTCACCTGACCGCTATGTTGAGTTCGTGATCATATTGGTTTTCTTCTAAACCACCCATTCTCCAAGAATGCGTGTTGGATATCCCTGAGCTAGTTGGTTGAGCTAGACAACAACTTGGAGAGTTGGAAGATAAAGCTTTGCTTAACTTAGTTCATCTCTAAGGGATATCTTCTGTGTGTGTGTGTATTGAAGAAAGATGATATCTCCATCGGTTGGTCCTCGTGATCAGTTGTTGGATCTATTGCCTTGTCAAAACTTTGACTTGAGTATGGGCTATCATCAAGTCAAATCAGAACCAACGATGCTCGTAATGTTGTCTTACCGTGGTTGATCCCTCGAGCATACACCATTACATCTTTTAGTGCGACCAATGCTATCACCGTGTTCACATGATGGTGGAAGTCGGTGATATGGAAATTCCGATGAGTTGTTGTTGAACCCATCAGCAGCATTTTGTCTCCCCCATGAGTCATGTTGAACATCAACCTAGTGTTGGAAACTTGTGTAAGCATTTCTTCGTGTTCCGTTCATGAAGCTTATGCTTGGATGGAAGAAGTGACTTCCTCGAATTCATGTGCTTTAGGTGTAAGTTGCCGCCATGAATTTGAGAAAGGTTTGTTTTGTTTCCTTTGGAATCATCCCAAGTCAGTCATGCACGCGAAGTATTCTATGGTGCGATAGACTGATCATCTTCATTCCATATGAGTTCCATAGCACACCAAGCCAGCGATTGATTTGTTCAAGGAGAAGAAGTTCCTTCTTAAGACCGCGGCTTATACAAGGACTTGATATCCTCGAAGATGGTTCCCCACCTGAACTTCGGTAGTGTTTTATGATAAGACTACTATGTGGTCATTCTTGTCTTGGACAACATGCTCACATGTATGTAGCGAGAACCAGCTCATGTTTTGGAGCTTGCTATCGTAGTTCATATCCCGAGAATCTCGTAGCGTTATCCCATCGATTTACTGTTGCAACTTTTCTTTCAGACATGCGAGTCTGAAGTATCCTGTTCTAACCAGACCTGAATCTCGTGCAGATATGGTGGTTGGAACATTCCCAACATTAGCATTTTGTTCCCAGCTTGCATCCCATCGTGCCAATTTTCCATGGGCTGCCTTCTCGGCGATTGCTGTCGGGATCATCTTCAAAGTGGTCCTACCAAGGGTCCCCTCCACCTCCATTGATAAGCAAAATCATCCATTGTGTTGTCTTCAACAAGGTAGTCCACATCATCCATTCTAGTACGAATATGCCATTCTTCCGAGCTCCTTCAAGTGATCGATTGCGATTGCCTTAGGCTGGTATGAAGAGTTTCAATGATCTCCGAATCAACAGTAATTCTTTTTGCCACTTAAGGGAATATTTCTGCGAGTCACCTTCTTAAAGATGTCCCGTTATGGTATCATGGCAACTCAACTCCTCGCTACGTTGACAACCGTTCATCATCTTTTAGAGTGTGGAATTGTGTCTGCGTAGTGAACCTCCGTCATGTGTTCACCCCATCCCTCTAGATGTATGCCTCGTGCCTCAGCTGAAGATATGTTCCTATGTCTCATCCCGTGATTGATCCTAAATTGCTCGGACCTCAAGAAGAAGATTCTTCCAAAATCCTTCCTTTCTTCTCGTTGTCATGTTGGTTGTAGTTCTCAAAGCAAGACGTCAAGATCAATATGAAGCAATGAATCAACATCCTCGAGAAAGACATCTGGATCGTGAAGTTTGTGCTAGCTTGTGTCCCCTCTGTCTTCTTACCTCACGTCTTGAATCTCGGGACGAGATTCTTGTTTAGTGGGGTGAGTTGTCACAGCCCTAGAGCTTGCTTGTAACTAGTGGCAATGCATCCATGCATCATGTTTAATTTTCATGAAATTTGAAATGGGGATGACAAACCCTAGCACTAAATGAAATGCATTTAGGATCAAAATAAAATTATTCTCAATGAACCCAAAATGCTCTTCAGAAAAGTTCATTATTTTTGGATTGGTCTAGAACCTCTCCCAAAAATGGTGCACATTTTCCTAGGCCATTCTGGATTTTTGAATTAAATCATTACTTAATTGCATTTGGGCATTTAAATAATATACATATATTAAATGCTCAAATAATCCCAAACTGAAATGTTTACTGTAGGATATATTTCCAACAGTGGTCATGAGCAGTTGCATGATTTTTGCGATTGATTTAGTATTTTTAATAAAGCCACAAAGCTGCAGAAAAATAGAAAACAGGAATTAAAAGAGAAAGAGAGAGAACTTATCTGGCGCCCCACCTGGCCCAGCTCCTCCAGCTGGCCCAGCCGGCCCAGCCCACTCGGCTCGGTGCAGTCATCCCCAACCTACGCCAAGAGGGCAGGAGGGACAACGCTGCAGCCTTGTGCGCCACGCCACCAGGCTGCCTGCTGCGTCGCACGCCACCGCATGACGCCTCATGACTTCTCCTCGGCGCCGCTCTGGACCCCTCGCTCCTCTCCCTCACTCTCTGCTCTCTCCTCGTCCTCTGCTCCCTCTCCACAGAGCACACCCAGCGGAGCCTGCCGCCACCGTCGCCCGTTCGCATGCCACCAACCCCTCCATGCCCAGCCGACTAGCCCACAAGCTCCGCCACTCCGTCCTCGACCCCCCTCACCGAGCCACGCCCCTCCAGAAGCCCCCGAACGACCTCACCGGGCTCGTCTTCTACCTCGGACCCGCCGGTCGCCGTCGCCCGATTCGTTGAACTCCGGACGCCCCCGAGGCGCTGACCACCTCTTCCTCTCCGTTGTGAGCTCCTACGCCTCCCCTCTCTCACCCCGAGCTCGATTTCACCGCGTAGCCGTCGCCCCATTTATGGCCGAGCAGCGCCCGCTGCGCTTCGTCGCCGGTCTTTGCTCCGGTGACCATTTGGTCCCGGAGCTAGTGCCATCGCACTCCCATTAACACATAGGAGCCGTAGATGCTAGTGCCGCCCCGCCTAGGCCACTGCAGTGACGAGCCCGAGCTCGCCCGAACTCCGGCGGCCGCCTAGGTCGTCGCCGGCACCATTTCCGGCCGCCCCGAGCTCAACCAACTCCACCGAAAGCTGCGGGTTGCTCCCAGCTATCCATAGACACCCTCCGCGGCTCATTTGGTTGCCGAAATAACCAAAACCACTTCCGCCGCCGCGTCTGGCTCGCCGGCGGCTAAACGCCGGTGTAGTTAGCGCTGACCTTGACCACGGGTGGGCCCTGGTTGACTCTCCTGAGTCAATGACAGGTGGGGCCCAGCCCTGTTAACTAATTAGGATTAGTTTTAATTAAATTTTAGTTAAACTAATTACAGTGACACCGGGACCCACCGGTCAGGTTTGACCTGGACGTCCCGTTGACCTATGACATCATCTCGACGCATTCTTGACGCAAGTAAATGAATTCTTGGAATTATTACGGTATAGGAAATTCCAGAATATAGTTCAAACTTCAAAAATACATAGAAATTCAACCGTAACTCCAATGGAAATAAGTTATATATGAAAAATGATCAGAAAAATATGAAGAATCTGTTTATGCCATGATCATGCATGTTTGAACAAGTTAACCTCACTGAATAGGATGAATCATGATTAGGGCAATTTATGAACTAGCATTTGGAGTTGGAGTTTAACCTTGTTTGAATTCCACTTCAATTAACTTGGCTTACTGCTGCATTAGGTCAATTCAGTACCTTAACATGACACATCATTCATGTGAATGTGCATTGCATTGATTGTGTTCTTTCTCAGTTGCCGGTGGTTGTTCCCTCTCGATAGACATGGTTCCGACGATGAATTCGATGACACCGATGAAGAACTATATTATCTTCAGAAGTGCCAGGCAAGCAAAACCCCCTTGTTCATTCTGATACAATCCCACTCTCTCGCTCCTGCTCTCTTTTACTGCATTAGGACAACAACGATTCATCACATTACTTGCTGCGGTAGCTGAACCCCTTTATCCTCTTGCATGACTGTCATTCCACAGTAATTAGATGAAACCCACTAGCATGAGTAGGAGTTGCTTGAGCCATGTTGTGCCTACTCATTCATGCTTGTTTGTCATACACTCTTTGCTTAGAGTTGAGTCAGGTCCGATTCATCGGGGATGAATCGGAGGTGTGTGAACATGTCCTACGTGTGTGAGCTAAGTGTGTGAACACGATTTGGTAAAGGTAGCGGTGAGAGGCCATGTAGGAGTACATGGTGGGTTGTCTCATTGCGGCAAATCCTCGAGGAACTGAGTTAGTTTGTGATCCATGAAACAGTTACTACCACGCATTGGGCTGAAACCAATGGACCCTCTCGGCTTCTTAACCACTCTTGTCCTCAGTCCGGGAGTTGCAAGTAGTTTCTGGTGTTTGTAGCATGCTGGGGTCCGCACGCAACGCTGACCATAGGTAGGCCGTGGTAGGCACGTGGCCTGGTGTACCGATTCGCCCGTTTGGTGTCTCGGGAACCCTGCACACATCGTTCGGGACCGTTAGTGGAAACCTCGGCCGGACTCCCTGCGGATGGAACCCGAATAGGCGATAAACCTGGACTAGGGACTTGAGTGTTTAGGTAGGCCGTGGCCGACACCCACGTTGGGCTTCCGCTTGAAGGTTGCCGAGTACATGTCGTGTAAACGGCGGTAAGTGGTGGGGCGTGTGTGAAGAAGTACACCCCTGCAGGGTTAATATGATCTATTCGAATAGCCGTGTCCGCGGAAAAGGACTTCTGGGTTGCCTATATCAGTTCATAGACAAGTGAAAGTGGATACTCTAAAATGCGCAAGATAAGCATGAGTGCTATGGATGGCGTTCTCGTAGGGAGGCGGGAGCGGGTCCATAGTGGTGTATTGATATGGTGAATATGTGGACTCGTGTGCGCCACCTCAAAAGAGTTACTTGCGATTAAATAGTTCGGGATAGCCACCGAGTCAAAGCTGGCTTGCTGCAGTCAAACTCAACCACCCCTTTATTGATAATGATGCATATGTAGTTAGTTACGATGTAAGTCTTGCTGAAATGCGTTTGTACTCACGTTTGCTTATTTTATGTTTTGCGAGAGGCGTCGGTCTCGCTAGTAGTTCGCTTGGACTTGACGTTTAGCTTGTTACCTCAGCTACGATCTTGTGCCCTCGGCAGATCTGGTAGATAGTCGGGCTTCTCAGCCTTTTTCATTTATAGTTATGCGTACTTTCGAGACATGTTTAGCTTCCGCTTGTGCTTTGACTTGTATGCTTCGAGTGTTGGGTCATGAGACCCATGTTTGTAATATCTCGCTCCTCGGAGCCTATTGAATAAATATTTGAGTCGTAGAGTTATGTTGTGATGCCATGTTGTATTTACACATATTGAGCATATTGTGTGTATGTTTGAAATGCTTGGTATGTGTGGGATCCGACAATCTAGTTGTTTATCCTTGGCAGCCTCTCATATGGGGAAATGTAGTCTAGTGCTTCTCGAGCGATAGTAGTCCGCTACAGCCCGGTTCACCGGAGTCCTGCTAGCCCAAAGACTACTGCTTTGGACACTTGATCGGCCGACATGTGTTTCACTTCGTTCCTATATACGTCTTCGGGAAATGTCACGCAGCGGTGACATCCGGAGTCCTGCCTAGCCCGCTACAGCCGGGATACCGGAGTCCTGTTAGCCAGTGCTACAGCCCGGATTCACACGTTGATGACCGACATGCTCGATGTGATTCATGTATGCCTGTCCCCATGGGTTAGTGCCGCTTTGGGTTCCACGACTAGCCATGTCGGCCCGGGTTCTCTGTCATATGGATGCTAGCGACACTATCATATACGTGAGCCAAAAGACGCAAACGGTCCCGGGCCATGGTAAGGCGACACCCGTGGGAATACCGTGCGTGAGGCCGCAAAGTGATATGAGGTGTTACCGGCTAGATCGATGTGACTTGGAATCGGGGTCCTGACAGTACATGATCCGAACGCCAAGCTTGCCATCCACGTAAAGTTGAGTCCCATCCGGACGCGGGGGAGGTTCTTCTATCTTGTATCTTCACAGCCCATCAGTCCGGCCCATATTACATAGCCCGGACGCCCGAGGATTCCTTAGTACAAGACTCCCTCAGTAGCCCCTGAACTAGGCTTCAATGACGATGTATCCGGCGCGCAGATTGTCTTCAGCATTGCAAGGCGGATTCTCCTTCCCGAATACTCCAAAGCGGTTTTTGGCGCACAAAGAGCTGTGTCTGGCCTTGCTTAACACGTACAACCTAGGTTGTAAAAGCAATAATACTTAAAATAAATCACGTCCACAGGCCACCTTTCCGGCGAGACGTTATGTTCTGGCCCCATTATTATTCTAAACCGTTTTACAGCCTCGTTTCGCATTTCGAGGTATAACCAATGACACGTCTTATCAAAGCAGAGATCGTGTCCCCTTTTTACGGGATTCTCAACAATAGGGGTTTTGGGTAATCCAACCGTGTTGTTCACACGTCCCCTTGGGAATAGGCGAGTTTTAAGGCTTATAAGGGGGCGCTTGATATTCGCTGCCTCTATAAGAGGACAAAAGACCCATCTGTTCACCTCACGCCTTCTTCTTCCTCCGCCTTTCAATCCCCCGAGCTCCAGCGCCCAAGTTTCAAACTTTCCTTCCGCCCCAACTCCTCCAACAATGGCCGGATATGGCTTTCAAGGCAAGTGGATGGTCTCCTCCGTAACGGAGAAGAACATCCAGGATATGCAGGAGGCAAGGTACCTGATGGTGGAGATCAAACACAGGCTTCCAAACCCAGGGCAGATCATCCCCACCCTGTAGCCCGGCGAAAGGGTGGTTTTTATCCCTCACTTCCTCCGAGGACTCGGATTCGCCCTTCACCCCTTCGCCAAGGCCTCATGTACTATTATGGGCTGGATTTCCGCGATCTGGCCCCGAATTCCTTCCTCCACATCTCGTTGTTCATCGTCGTGTGTGAAGCTTTTCTCCGTGTCCCTCCACACTTCGGCTTATGGCTCAAGGTTTTCAAATGTGAAGCCGAAGGTTTTTGAAGGCCAACACGCCGAGTGCGGCCGTGCCATGGTAAGCAAGCTCAACCATGTTACCTGGCCCAAAGGAAGATTTGTGGACACTGTCAAGGTGTGGCAGCAGGAGTTGTTCTATATCATCGAACCCCGCAGCACCAAGTGGGCCGCTGCTCCTGCCTTCAAATCTGGACCTCCGCTGCGACTCACATCATGGACCAACAAGGGCCTAGATTGGGGGTCCCTTGACGATGTGTCGATGCTGCAGAAGCATATCAAGAGCATGATAAACAAGGACATCACCCTTGCTGATGTGATTTAGGTGATGATCATCCGTCGAGCTCTCCCTTGCCAACGACGGCCTCTCAAAATGTGGGAGTTCAATCCGGAGGGGCCACGGACTCTGCAACACTTCTATGGCACGACGCACAAAAAGATCTGGAAGCTGCTTTTTAAGAAGCAGAAGACGTGGCCACGGACGTCTGACGACACCGGCCTCGACTGCAAAAATCTGGCATCCCCAGTAAGTATCATATTGCCGAACACTACTTATCTCGTCAATCTTAGGGAGGGGTCCTGAAAATTCTATTTTCTAAACATGACTGGATAAAGAAGGCCGAGCGGATTAAGTGTCCGGCTCGCTCCCCGAAAACCCAGCCGATCCTCTATTAATGAAGATGCTGGTCCCGGCGCCCTATCAGGCGCCGGCAAAGAAGGACAAGAAGAATAGGGAGAAGGCCAAGGAGGCCCGAGGCGACCTCCATCCCGAAGAGACTTCGGGCGCCATGTCCGGAGGAACCGAAGCTCCTTCCTCTGACGAGGATGACGAAGACGAGGACGAGGAGGAGGAGGAGGAGGAAGCAGAGAACCCTCCTCCCAAGGGGAAAAAGAGAGCGGCCTCCGTATATCCGGAGTAGGGGGCGTCCAAGAGGGGAAGGGTATCCCTCTCTGATGACTCGGATTCGGGCGCCGAGGCCGTTCCCAAGCACTGCCCCCCCCCCCCCCCACCAAGCCCCTTGCGAATCGTGAGTTCCCTAACATGTTTTATATACATCTAATTATTTTTACAGATTATAAGGATAGTATCAAATTTGATATTACAGTCCGGCCCGTGACATTCCTCAAGAATCGTCGTTATCGGGGGATCTTTCGCCGGACAAGATGGAGACCGAGACGCCTCTACGAGCTTCCTCGCCTCCTAGGGCAGACGATCCTGAGGTGTCGTCCGAAAGGATTTCTCCGGGCTACGGGGAAATATGGGAGAGGACCAATGCGGCACCGGAGACTGCCGATAACATTGAGGGTGCAACCCCTATGGAGACCGGCCATGGGGGTCATGGGTCATCCAACCCTCAGTCGGATACTGTTCCGGAGACCCAAACGGTTCCAGAATTGGATCGGCAGCCACCTCTGCGGGAGGGGGGACGGTGACCTCTACGAATGCAGAGGCGCCAAACAAGCTGATGGATGCACTGCAAGGTGCATCCGTCTTGGAGGAGAACCGTACCTTAATGAGTACGATGGTTGAAAAAGTTCAGTCCGCTAAGAGCGGACTGGATGAAGCCTTCACGAGCCTGCTAGCAGGCTTCGAGGTATGTGGTGTAATGTCTTTTAGCCACTTTTCATAACAAATCAGTCTATATATAGATAATAGCCCATGAGACTCTGTTTGGCCAACGAAGGAGGGCGAACGGAGGGTCTATAGGTACCTACAGTAAATAGCATATTTAGCCTTTTTGATAATCATCAGGCTTCACTCTTAGCGGCGATCGCTCAGGCCACCGAAGTTTCTAAACTGAAGCGGAAACTGCAGCTAGTTGACGAGGACAATATCCATATTAACAAGCGGCTCGACGAAACGCAAGGTATGTTTCAAGTGCTCCATATTCCATTGAATTAATTTGCGAATACTTAAGTGAAGCTCAGGCGCTTCTATATGCATAATTGCAGACGGCGCTGCTGAGGTCGAGACCCTCAGGAGTGACTTTGCCCGTGCAAAGGAGCAGGCAAGGGTGAGCAATGCGGCCACTGAGAAAGCGGTTGCCGAATTGAAGGACGAACATGCCACCCGGCACCTGTTCGAGGAGCACGTATCCAAGATTGAGCAAGAGCTCAAGGACCCAACTCGCATGTGTGAGCTCCTCGAGGAGGGGAATAAAGAGAAGGCAGCTAAACTCGCCAAGGCCCTTCAGGACGCCCAAGAGGCAAGGTCTGAATCCCGAGCGGCTCGCGACGAGCTCCGACAGGCCGGACAGATAGCGGCTGGTAATTTCTTTTACAGTCTAAGTTTGGTGATCAAAGGTATGCCTTACTGAATCGACTCTGGAGTTCTCCAGACTCATTTGCGGATCTATCGAAGAGCGCCACAGACGCAGCACAATTCTACCATGCCCAGGAGAGGCATGCGACGGAGAAGCTGTTCTGGTCGCAATATGCGACGCAGGAGCGTTTGACGCTGCTGAATGACCAGATGGCGCAATGGGCCGAGTTACACAAGATGTCTGGAGCAGCCATGAAGGAGGTGATACTCCGGCTATGGCCTGGGGAATCCGTTCCGAGCAGTTATTTTGGCCTAGTGCGGCGAATCACCGATGTCGTGCCCCGAATTGATGCCATCAAACGATATGTGTGCATAGAAGGTGCACAGAGGGCCTTCGCCCATGTCAAGGTGCACTGTACCAAGATTAAAGCCGTCGTTGTCGCTGTGGAGGGTCCTCCTGAAGGCAAGGACCACCGCATGCCGGAGCGTTATTTAAACGACGTCCTAGAGGGTGCTCGTTTGATAGAGGGTCAATGCTCAAAGGACATCATATTTGAATGAATATATTTGAACGACCCGATCGTGTGTATTATAGATAGTAAGGATTTGTAATATATTTGCACCTTTATCTGAAATTGCTTTCCTCCTGTGCGGCCGCTTTTTGTATGCCTGAGAGTTTTCCGATTAATGTCGACCCCCCACGTAGATGCTACGGGGGTGTTCGGAATGGCACATGAACACTCTTGACCCAACGTCTTGGTCCGTGACGGAGGTGTCAGTGCGTCGAACCAGGCAATCAAACTATACGGCTTTACCACTCTCACTAATTAGCCATAGGAGTTTGACGATGGGGCTAAAAAATAGCCCTTGGTACGTATGCGACTATCTGAACGCGGATGCGTTATGTATGTGACTGGAAAAACAATCCTTCGTTTAAAATGGAAAAATCGTCAAAGATTTAGCAAGTCACCGAACGGCTGACCAGCTCTGGCTGTGGGTGTCAAAACCTGCGGATCTCGGTAGGGGGTCCCGAACTGTGCGTCTAAGGCTAATGGTAACAGGAGGCAAGGGACACGATGTTTACCCAAGTTCGGGCCCTCTCTATGGAGGTAATACCCTACTTCCTACTTGATTGATCTTGATGATATGAGTATTACAAGAGTTGATCTACCACGAGATCGCAGAGGCTAAACCCTAGAAGCTAGCCTATGATTATCATTGTTGTCGTCCAACGGATTAAACCCTCTGGTTTATATAGACACCAGAGGGGGCTAGGGTTACACAAAGTCGGTTACAGAGAAGGGAATCTACATATCCGAATTTCCAAGCTTGCCTTCCACGCAAAGGAGAGTCCCACCCAGACACGGGAGGAAGTCTTCAATCTTGTATCTTCATAGTCCAACAGTCCGGCATAAGTATATAGTCCGGCTGTCCGAGGACCCCCTAATCCAGGACTCCCTCAGTAGCCCCTGAACTAGGCTTCAATGACGATAAGTCCGGTGCGCAGATTGTCTTCGGCATTGCAAGGCGGGTTCCTTCTCCGAATATTACAAAGTAGATCTTGAACACAAGAATCGTGTCCGGCTCTGCAAAACAAATTCCACATACCACCGTAGAGATCATAATATTCCACGAGTCTAATCGGTTGAGCTTTTCCATAGCTCACATCGTGGCTCGGTCATTATTCGAACCGTTTTCACGACCCGTTACCGCACATTTTGTGAGGTGGTTTTACTGGCACGTCTTGTCGAAGCAGAGATCGTGTCCCCTTATCACGGGATTCTCACCAATATGGGTGTGGGTAACCCAACCGCGCCATTAACACGGCGCTCGGGGAATAAGCGAGTTTACAAGGTAAGTGGGGAGCCGCGCGATCCCTGCTGCCTTTATAAGGAGATAAGGCTCCCCTTTTTCACCCACGCCTTATTCTTCCTCTGCTCATCCATTATCTCTCGCTCGAGCTCCAGCGCCCAAGCATTCGCCTTCTCCGCCCACAAAGGCCCTCCGAAACTGTCCGGATCTGGAGCAGGAGGCAAGTGGATGGCCTCTACCGTCCAGGAGAAGGATATCAAGAAACTTCGGGAGGCCGGGTAACTGGCCAAGAAGATCGGCCACCGCCTTGCGACGGCGGGACAGATCGTCCCTACTCCGAAACCCAATGAGAGGGTCGTGTTCCTCCCCCACTTTGTCCGCAGGCTAGGGTTTCCCCTCCACCCATTCGTTCGCGACATTATGTATTACTATGGGATCGATTTTCATGATCTATCCCCCAATTCCTTCCTCAACATCTCGACATTCATTGTCGTGTGCGAGGCCTTCCTCCGCATCTGTCCACACTTCGGATTATGGCTGAAGATTTTCAATGTGAAGCCCAAGGTGGTGAGCGGCGAACACGCTGAGTGCGGAGGAGCCATGGTGAGCAAGATGCCCAACGTCACATGGCCAGCTGGTACCTTCAATGATTCCGTCAAAGGGTGCCAACAAAAGTGGTTCTACGTCATTGAGCCACGTGACACAAAATGGGTCGCAGCTCCCGAATTCCGAACTGGAGCTCCACTGCGGCTTACGTCCTGGCCCAAGAAGGGCATGAACTGGTCTTCGCCAGATGAGTTGGCGGTGCTCCAGGCGCGTGTCAAGGGTATGGAAGACAAGAATATCAAACTTGTCAACGTAGTCCAGGTGATGTTAGTTCGCTGGATTCTCCCCTGTCAACACCGGGCTTGCAATTTATGGGAATTCGACACGGCCAAGCACCAGACCCTGCTAGGGTTCTTTGGCCCATCGCACAAAGATATATGGAAGGTGCTCTTAAAGTCCGGCAAGTCATGGACGGATTCAGCCGAGGACCGCGGGTACCAACTGTCCCGACCCGCGAGTTCGGTAAGTCTTCGTATGTTAGCAAGTTGTATGCTTTATCAGCATAACCCAAGGGAAACACCTAATGTATTTTCCCACAACTCTCCTAGGGCTGGACGAAGAAGGCGGGGCGGATCTACTGCCTGGTCCCGCTGCCAGAAGAACCAGCCGGCCCACTTCTGGCGAAGATGCTGGTCCCGGCGCCTTATAAGGCGCCGAAGAAGAAAGCCAAGAACAAGGCCAAAGAGACCAGGGGCGGCCTTCTTCGCCAAGTCACTTCAGATACAATATCCGAAGACTCCGAGGCCTGCTCTTCCTCCAATGAGGACGAGGAAGAGGAGGAAAGCCGATCTCCCCCCAGCAAGGGGGAGGAAGAAACGGACAACCTCCACATACTTGGAGGTTCAGTCGCCTAAGAAGGGTAAGACTCCCCTTCCGGAGGAATCCGCCACCGCCGCCGACAGCAGCGCGGAGTGAGATCCCAGGGTCCAGCCCCTAGTGAAATCGTGAGTATATAAAGCCCGGACACGTTTGTGTACCAGGACTCACTATCATACAGCGTTTAACGCATTGCGTCATGTCTTTCTTGCAGTCCGGCCAGGTCCCGTGCCGAACAATCCTCATCAGAGGATTCACTGGGCTCGGATGCTATGGACAGCGGGACACCCCTGACGGCCCCCTCCCCCAAACATGTGAGTGACACCGGGGTATCGTCCCGAAGGGACCCATGCCAAGGAGGGGGTGGGAAGACCGTCAAGGCGGCGCCGGAGGGTCGAACCTCAGCGGCCAAACACACGGGGGAAAAGGCTCCCATGGACACCGACGGCGGGGACTATCTTGACTTCAGCCCCCAGCCGGACACAGTTCCGGAGACCAACACGGCTCCGGAGTTAGGCAGGCAACCTCCCTTGATAGAAGGGGGTGCGCCTGTCCCGCCAGCCACCTCAGCCCAACCAGAGGTGCCGGATTCCTTATCAGCAGTGCTGAAGAGCGCCTCCATTGTTGAAGAACACCGTGCCCTTATGGGTGCGGTGATTGAGAAGATTCAGTCCGCTGAAAGCGGGCTGAATCAAGCCTGCATCAGCCTTATAACGGGCTTTGAGGTATGTTGTGAGGTTGCAGAGAGTGTTATAGTATAGATAGTAGCCCCTGATACACTGTTCGGTGTTAAGAACCGGACAGAGGATCGAATATAACTCGCAGGAGACTTACCTTCACACTTCTCCCTCTTTTATTTATAAGCGGCCGTCTGTAGTGACTGCCGCCTCTCATACTGTGGAAGTTTACGGACTGAAGCAGAGTCTGGAGCGGGTCGAAGAAGAACTCGGCCAAGTGAAGAAGCAGTTGGAAGATAACCAATGTATGCAAAAAACCTTGTTCGCGTTCAGCGTGAATGAATAATTGAGTATGATGAAAAAAATTCGTGATGTGCTCTAGGAGTGACGGCCGAAGTTGAAGCTCTTAAGAAGGCAGTGGCCGAGGCCGAGAAGAAGGCGGCCACTGAGCAGGCCCTTCGTGAAAAGCACGAGGCCAAGATTACTGAAGTGCAGCAAGAGCTCCAAGAGGGCGTGAAGAGATGTGAGACCTTGGAGCAGAGTTTAACAGAGAAAGAACCCGAACTCACCAAGGCTCGTCAAGCCACGCACGATGCCCGGAGCGAAGCCCGGGGCGCCCTGCAGTAAATCCAGGAGGCCAGAAAGATCACGAAGGCTTCGTCTATGCAAAGCAAGTATTTAAAGAGAGAAAATCTTGTTACTAATTCGAACTCAGATTTCTACAGGGGTGTTTGCGGAGCTGCCGTGCAGCGTATCTGATGCCGCACAATTCTACTGAGCCAAAGAAAGGAACTCTGCAGAGAAGCTCTTCTGGTCGCAATATTTGGCGCCAGAGTATCTAGTGCCCTTTGCCGATCAACTCAAATAGCTGATCGAGCTGCATAGGGCGGCCGAACTAGCCATGGAGGATTTAATTATCCGGCTATGGCCCGCCGAGGTGATTCCTAGCAGCTACTTCGGGCTCGTGAAGCGGCTTGTAAGTGCCTGCCCTCGATTAGAAGTCATCAAGCGGTCGGTATGTATGGAAGGTGCGCGAATGGACTTCGCCCGCGCAAAGGTGCACTGGGCGAAGATGGATGCTGAAAAGCTGATGACCGAAGGACCGCCTGAGGGGAAGGAGCACCGCAAGCCCGAGTTATATTATGACAATGTCCTGAAAGGATCCCACCTTGTAGCGGAGCAATGTGCCAAGGATATTATATTCCCATGAATACGTTCATGTTATCCTATGTAACGTTGCACAAGGTCATTTATATGATATAATGCCTGTTATGTACGAGTTTTACCTCATGTGCGGCCGTTTTTTATATATTAATCATGAGAGTTGGCCAGTCGTCGGCTTCTGCCCCCACGTAAGAAGTACGGGGGTGTTCGGGGTAAACCTGAGCACTCTTTACCCCAGTTTTGGGTCCTTGAAGGAGGTGCTCAGTGCAGCGAACCAGGCAATCAGACTATAAGTCTTTATCGCCCTCACTTAGCCATAGGAGTTTGACAAAAGAAATGGAGGCGCAGCCCCTGGTGTTCGGAAGACCGCACTAGGGGCTCTATAAGCGCCTGATCGGAAGAAAAGGCCGATCCATCGCACGCTGCATTAGTTATCGCATAATACGGAAGAAATCCTTAAAGATTTTGCAACCTCTCGAACAGCTGACCAGCTCTCGCCGTATCATGACAGTCATATTTCGGCTTTCTCTACTAAGGTGCTCGTCCGGAAGAACCGGGACACAATCGCAGTAGTTCTCCCTTTACTACCCTAGCCGATATAGTGGAACGTAGGGTAGCAAGCACAGGAGCCGGGAAACCTAACTATTGATCCAAGACATGATTCAGAGCCGGTGCATATAATGCTATAAGTTCGGGGTGCCGAACGACCGTGAAGGTATTCAGACTTTATTGTCGTATTATGGGTACAACGAGGCCCCTGGCATATTAAGGCATATTGTAATGTACGGATGCCATTTGACAAAAAATATCAATAAGAAAGAATAGCAAGTAAGCGTCATATAAAGCCACATGTTGTAATTGAGTAATACGTCGAGGCGTACGAGTACAAGTAGTGCGATAAAAAGGAAATATGACTTTAGATCTTGCTGAGACCAGGGGGTTGGCTGTGTGCGGATCCGGGTAATAATCGGATGGTCGTCAAGGGGAATATCTAAAGATTCCCTTACGCGTTCAAGCTGTTCCCCTCCTTGGTATATTCATCCCCTCGTGGGTCTGGTCGCCATGTCGCCAGTGATGGCCTACACAAAAGTGGACCTGCAAAGAAAATGAAAAAAATGTTTGTGTACCACGGAGCGGTTAAGCCACATTGTGTGGCCTATCCTAACTTTGCCTCCTTCTCCCGCCGGAGTGGTTAATTGAGCTCTTGACAAGCTAGGCTATCCTGCCGCTGAGTAGTTCAGAATCTGTTGACGGTGTCCGGGAACTTGGCTGCCGAATGCAGGTTCAATTGAAAAATGCCACTCTGCACTTGTACTGTTGAGGCGGCAGTGTGTTCTTTAGTATGGAGGGAGCGTTCGGCTTTGCCGTTAACTGTTATGACGCCGCGTGGACCGGGCATCTTGAGCTTACGATAAGCGTAATGTGGCACCGCGTTGAATTGAGCTAACGGGGTTCGTCCGAGCAGCGCATGATAGCTACTGCGAAAAGGGACGATATCAAAGATTAACTCTTTGTTACGGTAATTATTCGGGTGTCCGAAGACTACCTCCAGAGTGACGGAGCCTGTACAGCGGGCCTCCAGGCCTGGTATAACACCTTTGTAGGTGGTTTTAGTGGGTTTGATCTTTGAAGGATCAATGCCCATCTTACGCGTTGTATCCTGATAAAGCAGGTTCAAACTGCTGCCTTCGTCCATACGGACTCTTGTGAGGTGAAATCCGTCAATTATTGGGTCAAGGACTAGTGCGGCTGAGCCGCCCTGACGGGTATTGGCCGGACGGTCCTTGCGGTCAAAGGTGATCGGGCCGGCCGACCATGAGTTATATTTTGAGGCGACTAGCTCCGTTGCATAGACGTCCCTAAGTGTACGCCTCCTTTCCCGCTTAGGGATATTGGTGGTGTTTATCATATTAACCGTTTTAATTTGCAGGGGGGACTTCTTTTGCCCTCCTGTGTTCGGTGGCCAGGGCTCCTCGTCGTTGTCCTTGCTTTGCGACCCCTTCTCCTTGTTTTCGGTGCCTGACTTGCTGGCTTGTTTGAAGACCCAACATTCTCTGTTGGTATGACTGGCTGGTATTCCAGGGGTGCCGTCAATTTGGCATGGACAGTCGAGTATACTGTCCAGACTGGACGCGCCCGGACTGTTTCTTTTAAATGGTTTCTTCCTTTGACCGGTATTAGGGCCGCTGAATCCGGCATTGACGGTCGTGTCTTCGGCGTTGTTGCCATTGTTTCGACGCTTGTGTTTGCCGTTGTTATCTCCTGGTTCAGAAGCCCTAGCCTTGCTTGAGGCGAAGTTGCTACAAGCTAGCCAGCTGTCCTCACCCGCACAGAAGCGGGTCATGAGTGTCGTGAGGGCTGCCATGGATTTCTACCTCTCTTGGCCAAGGTGTCGGGCGAGCCACTCGTCCCGGATGTTATGCTTAAAGGCCGCTAGGGCTTCGGCATCTGGACAGTCGACGATTTGGTTCTTTTTAGTTAAGAACCGAGTCCAGAATTTCCTGGCTGACTCTCCGGGCTGTTGGGTTATGTGACTTAGGTTATCAGCGTCCGGTGGTCGCACATAAGTGCCCTGTAAGTTTTCAAGAAATGCTTCTTCCAGGTTCTCCCAACTGCCAATGGAGTTTGCCGGCAAACTATTCAGCCAATGCCGAGCTGGTGCCTTGAGTTTTAGTGGGAGGTACTTGATGGCATGTACATCATCACCACGGGCCATGTGGATGTGGAGAAGGAAATCTTCGATCCATACCGCGGGGTCTATTGTCCCATCATATGGTTCGATGTTCACGGGCTTAAACCCTTCTGGGAATTCATGCTCCATTACTTCGTCAATGAAGCATAGGGGGTGTGCGGCGCCTCTATGCCGGGCTACATTGCGACGCAGTTCGGATGAGACTGGTCTGCTGTATTCAGCCCGGACGGATTTGTGTTTAGTATATCCGGCGTGGCGGTCATCGTCACGCTTTGGGGCGCGCCCCCGTGATCCGTAGATCGATCTTGACTGCCCTGCTTTGTTTTCCAGTTTGTCTCGCAGGTCATGCGTGTAGCCCCGGGCCTTCGTGTTTTTATTTGTTTGGCAACGGGGTGCGGGCTGGTGTTCGGGCTGATATGCCGCTTTGTCTCGGCCACGAGGTGGTCGGTCCGCCGCATCCTGCGCTGGTAGTATAGGCTCTAGTGCCTTGTCCTCAAATTGAGGTAACAACCTGCGCCTCGGGTAGCTTTTGGTTGGGCGCTCGAGTCCGTATTCCTCGACTGCCAGGACCTCAGTCCATCTGTCAGTAAGCAGATCTTGATCAGCTTGTAGCTGCTGCTATTTTTTCTTCAGGCTCTTTGCAGTGGCTATAAGCCGGTGCTTGAAGCGCTCCTGCTCGACAGGATCCTCAGGCACAATAAATTCTTCATCGCCGAGGCTCACCTCGTCTTCAGAGAGGGGCATGTAATTGTCATCCTCCGAGTCTCCATCCATTGCCTGTTCATCATGGCTAGCTTGCCCATCCTCCTGTCCGGTTTGCTCGAAGCTTGGCTGGGCGGGATTGTTTCGTCACTACACCACAACACCAATGCAACGACATATAATCTGCCGGGAGAACGCCCTGATGAGGGCAGAAAAACTGCCGGGACAGAGTTTCTCCCAGCAGATAGAACTGCCATGACAATGCCTGCCGGGGATTACTTCTCCCGGCAGATAAACAATCCCTGACAGTTTCTCTGCCCTGACCTTTATATCTCCCGGCAATTTATTCTTTCCCGGCAGACTATGTCCTAGGGTAGGAACTACAATTGCCGGCAGTTTCACTGCCTGCACAAACACATTTACCCGGCAGGTAGTATGCCATCACATGTTTTTTCACAAGCAATCTAAATTGTTATGGGTAACATATCCCTTATTTAATAATCCAATCCGTATGTTCAAACAATCATGTCAGATCATGCAATTTATACATGTGTTTCAATCAAGGTTATATGTAAGGCCTCGTTCAATAATATAAACAGACCAAAGACATATGTACATATGTTTCAAGATAAACAAAAATTGTGGCACACAAGCAAAATGAGGATATAATGGCTTGTGTGCCAAAACAACCACCAAAATGAGCAGAGTAAAACTTTGCAATGTCTCCAATTTCAACAAACAAGGCATATTACATATATATGTTATCACTCTACTAACTTGTAGATCTTCCAAACCTCCAGCAACTTGTAGATCTTCCAAACATCCATCAACTTCTGCCTCGCCTTAAATTTGCCTCGGAATGCCGAGTGGATTTTGTAACCGCTAAACTCCTTCGGGCTGAGAGCCCGAGTACTTTGATCTGCGGTCTGGAACCTTTAAGATTTATTTGAACTTGTTTTACTTCTGAATATGCTTGCATTTTCCTTCGAGTGGACTGTGCTCTTCACTCGGAATAGTCTTTGTGTTTGAGATGCAGCTCTGAGGTGGAAGATTCAGTCGTCCTGTGCATCATTGCCCTTGCGGGAAGGGATGGAGTACGTATGTTTTATTTGTAGCTCCGAAGGAGCAGGTAGCACTCGACCTGCACCTCGTCGTCCTTGCGGATCGGGATGGAGCGCACGTTGTACTTGTGGCCCAGCTCCGAAGGAGAAGGTAGCCGTCGACCTGCATCTCGTCGTCCTTGCGGATCGGGATGGAGCGCACGTTGTACTTGTGGCGCAGCTCCGAAGGAGAAGGTAGCAGTCGACCTGCACCTCGTCGTCCTTGCGGATCGGGATGGAGCGCACGTTGTACTTGTGGCGCAGCTCCGAAGGAGAAGGTAGCAGTCGACCTGCACCTCGTCGTCCTTGTGGATCGGGATGGAGCGCATGTTGTACTTGTGGCGCAGCTCCAAAGGAAAAGGTAGCAGTCGACCTGCACCTCGTCGTCCTTACGGATCGGTATGTTTTCGAACTTAGGCGAGTACTGGACTGCATCTAAGCCTCCAAGTGAAAGGATTGCTTGTCACTTGGTAGGATTTCTCAAACTTAGGCGAGTACTTGGACTGCAGCTAAGCCCCCGAGTGTGAGGATTGCTCGTCACTCGGTATGATTTCTTAAACTTAGGCGAGTACTTGGACTGCAGCTAAGCCCCCGAGTGAGAGGATTGCTCTTCACTCGGTAGGATTTCTCAAACTTAGGCGAGTACTTGGACTGCAGCTAAGCCCCCGAGTGTGAGGATTGCTCGTCACTCGGTAGGATTTCTCAAACTTAGGCGAGTACTTGACTGCAGCTAAGCCTCCTAGTGAGAGGATTGCTCTTCACTCGGTAGGATATTTTAAACTTCGGCGAGTACTTGGACTGCAGCTAAGTCCCCGAGTGAGAGGATTGCTCTTCACTCGGTAGGATTTCGCAAACTTAAGTGAGTACTTGACTGCAGCTAAGCCTCCGAGTGAGAGGATTGCTCTTCACTCGGTAGGATTTTTTAAACTTAGGCGAGTACTGGACTGCAGCTAAGCCTCCGAGTGGGAGGCTGGCTCACCACTCGGTAGGATTTTTTTAAACTTAGGCGAGTACTTGGACTGTAGCTAAGCCCCCCGAGTGGGAGGCTGGCTCACCACTCGGTAGGATTTTTAAACTTAGGCGAGTACTTGGACTGCAGCTAAGCCCCGAGTGGGATGCTGGCTCACCGAGGGAGTCCCGGACTAGGGGTGTCCAGATAGCGGACTATCGTCACGACCGGACTCCAAGACTATGAAGATACAAGATTGAAGACTTAGTCCCGTGTCCGGATGGAACTTTCCTTGGCGTGGAAGGCAAGCTTGGCGATACGGATATGTAGATCTCCTACCATTGTAACCGACTACGTGTAACTCTAACCTATCCGGCGTCTATATAAACCGGAGGGTTTTAGTCCATGAGACGAACAACAATCATACCATAGGCTAGCTTCTAGGGTTTAGCCTCCTTGATCTCGTGGTAGATCTACTCCTGTACTACCCATATCATCAATATTAATCAAGCAGGAGTAGGGTTTTACCTCCATCGAGAGGGCCCGAACCAGGGTAAAACATCGTGCCCCTTGTCTCCTGTTACCATCCGCCTAGACGCACAGTTTGGGACCCCCTACCCGAGATCCGCCGGTTTTGACACCGACATTGGTGCTTTCATTGAGAGTTCCTCTGTGTCGTCACCGATAGGCCCGATGGCTCCTTCGATCATCAACAACGACGCGGTCCAGGGTGAGACTTTTCTCCCCGGACAGATCTTCGTGTTCGGCGGCTTTGCACTGCGGGCCAATTCGCTTGGCCATCTGGAGCAGATCGAAAGCTACACCCCTGGCCATGAGGTCGTATTTGGAAGTTTAAACTATACGGTCGATATCTGCGGAGACTTGATCTTCGACGGGTTCGAGCCGCAGCCAAGCACGCCGCACTGTCTCGATGGGCATGATCTAGCTCTGCAGCCGAACAGTGCCCTGGAGGCCGCACCAGTATTCGCTCCGACCCTTAATCCGGAGCCGGATTCCCCGATCGAGGACGAGTGGTTGGACACCGCCTCGGGAGCTACAATCTCTACGGCGACTGAGCTGAACTCCATCCCTGTCCTTTGCGAAGACCTCGACTCCAGGGTGCCGGACTCCTCTCCGGACTCCGAACCCTCCGCGCCCCTACCAATCGAATCTGATTGGGCGCCGGTCATGGAGTTCACTGCCGCGGACATCTTTCAGCACTCGCCCTTTGGCGACATCCTGAATTCACTAAAGTCTCTCTCTTTATCCGGAGAGCGCTGGCCGGGCTACGGTCAGGAAGGTTGGGATGCGGACGATGAAGAAATTCAATCGACGGATATTGGTTCCTATAATCGACAGATTCCAATTTACACATGTCCTCATGGATGGCGGCAGTGACATAAACCTGATATATCAGGACACAATCCGCAGGATGGGGATAAACCCAACAAAAGTTTGCCATAGCAACACCTCCTTTAAAGGAGTAATGCCAGGCCCATATGCCCTTTCCACGGGCTCCATACTGCTAGAAGTTGTGTTTGGTTCATCCGACAACTTCCGTCGCGAAAGGTTACTCTTCCATGTCGCCCCGTTTAAAAGTATCCATCAAGCACTATTGGGACGCGAAGCTTTCGCCCGCTTTAACGCAATACCTCACTACAGATCTCTAACACTTAAAATGTCCGGTCCACGCGGCATCATCTCGTTAAAAGGAAGAATTAAGTGTTACTCGAGCACGGAAGAACGGGAGACTACCTTGACAGCCCCACAGTTATCCGGCTCTGCTAGGCAAAGAACCTGAATTGGTCATTCAAACCCCGGACACGGTTAGACGAGTCCGGCTCCTACTAGCGGCATACCCCCATACGAGGGGCGCATGCATGTATAACAAGAGACAATAAAGCTCAATTTTATTCAATTCCATTACTCTGTTTATTTAATATTAAGTACATCTTTACATACGATCCTTTTCTTTCAAACTAAGTTCCTCTCTTTACAGATGAACAACGTGCTACATCCGTCTAGGATACGGCTGTGGAGACACAGCGCAGACGTGCGGTGAGGGACCCGTTGCAAGGATTCTTTTCAGATTAAGACCCTACGTAAACCTTTTTCACTTTGTCTCTTGTTGATATTCATCCCCGGTTCCTTAATATAACCGAGGAGGAGGCTGGTGCTTTGGCATTGGCCGCACCAGAATTTTTGCGCGTACCTGGACACCAGGGGCTTAGGGCATTATTCTGCCCATTCTCATAAGTACCGAATACCTTAGGGAGTATTCGGCGTCTCGAGTTAGGCCTTATATGCATCAGCTCCGAATCATGTCTTTGGTCAAATGTTGGGTTGCCCGGCTCCTATGTTTTGCTGCCTTACGTTCCGTTTTCACGGCTAACGCGGCACCGGAGAACTTCTGCGATTGTGCCCGGTTCGGCCGGGCGAGCACCTCGAGAGAAAGCGGAAAACCGACCGTCATGATATAGCGAGAGACAGGTCAACCACTCGATGACTTACAGGAATGTTTAGGATTCCTCCGCATTAACGAAGGACGGGTTTTCGGTCAGGCACATACGCACCCCGAACCCGGGAGAGTGCGGTGCCCCCAGGGGCTATGTCGTAGCCCCACCCTCGAACTCCTATGGCTAAGTGAAAGTGATAAAGCATTATAGTCCGGTTGCCTGGTTTGCTACGCTATCACCTCCTTAACAGGACCAAGGCGTTGGATTAAGTGTGAAAAAGCGCTTTCTTTGCAAACACCCCCGCACTATGTGCGTGGGGGCTGAAGCCAAGGACTGCCATCTTTCAGGTTATATACACATATACATAAACGGCCACACAGGGAGTAGTTTACTACTTGAACGCACAAGTATAAAAAAGCTCTTATATTATATTGAAACACTGTTTTCACAAATCATACATGTCATTTAAACATAATATCCTTCGAGCACTGCGTCTCTATTAAACGAGCGCCCGGCAGGACTTCTTCAAAGTAGTGCTCGGCAGGTACTCGGCTTCGGTCCGAATCTTGGGATGCAACGTCGGTGGCCTTCATCTCTGCCCAGTATGTCTTGACACGGGCCAGAGCCATCCGCGCTCCCTCAATACACGCTGATCGCTTCATCGCGTCGATACGCGGTACCGCACCAAGGAACCGCTGCACCAAACCAAAATAGCTCTTCGGCTGGGGTCCGCCCGGCCACAAGTAGGTCAAGACATGCTTCATGGCAAATTCGGACAGCCGATTTAGCTCGGCCCATTCGGCCAACCGATCGGTCAGCGGCAGAGGACGCTCCGGACTATGGAATTGTGACCAATATAGCTCTTCCCTTCATGCCCCTTACGGCCCCGGAAGTGCTCAATCAGCGTCCATGGCGCTTCGCCGCCAAGTCCAGATAAGCATCCTCTGAACTCCACAACTTATCCAACTGAGCATACTTTGGATCTGTATATTTCCTCCTTGGCGAAACAGTTTTCCAGCCGCAATTGCCCCGGCCTGACTCAGCTCCTCCTTGGCAGCTCTCAAAGCCAATTGGGCATTCTTGGATTCGGCGGCGACCTTCTTTAGGCCCTCTTGTTCCGCTTGATGCTCTTTTTCAAGAACCTCGCAGCGATTGGTAGTATTCCTTAACTTTTTGGCCATATCGGTCATCTCCTCTTTGCTTCGGCAGTGAGCAGCCCGTTGAGCTTCTAGCTCTTCGGCCGCCTTTAAAGCGGCCGCATTACTAATTCTGGCTTGCTCTTTCGCTCGGGCGAGTTCTGCCCGCAGCTCCTCCACGACAGCGGCACCATCTGCATTAAGCATACGAATAGTAAGACATGGGCGTCAAGCTCCCTTACAAGGTGTCCGCATAAAGGTCGCATACCTTGTGACTCGTCAAACCGTTTATTGACCAGCGCGATGTCCGCATCCGCCTCGTCAAGTAGCCGCTTTAGTTCGGCATATTCTTCAATCCGGCTGGCCTCCGGACGCCCCGCCACCTGTTTAGGAGCGGAGATATGTTATAACTGAGAATTTGATCCTCGGCACGTTGTCAATTTCGACGACATACCGAGTCTCAGGGGCTACTATCTATCTGTAGGCGCATTTTATATGCATAAGCATCGAGAAGGTACATTATTTTTGCGTGCCTCAAAACCCGTCGATAAGCTTCGGCGGCTTCATGCAATCCGCTCTCGCGGATGCAATTCTTTCAATCACCGTACCCATTAGAGCACGGTGATCTTCTGAAATAACCGCTTCGCCCGAGCAGATCCTTCAGCTCCTCCGACCGCCGCGCCACTTGGCGCCCGGACCTTCCGGCCCGCCGGACTTGGGGAACCCCTCATGACGACACCTCCGGGTCATCCGCTTCACACGAGGGTGCGGCAGGTGGAGGCGTTTCGCTCTCCATCATCTCGGGAAGAAGATCCTCAAGACGAGCTCACTGAGAAGGGCTGAGGTCCGAACTACAAGGTACAATTTCGGTTATCCTCATGAATAAGCACATGGATGTTCCTTATTTACAAGACCCCTTCTTTTTACTATCGGCTCGCTGGAGGGCTCATCCCCTCGGGGAAATAATGCGGCTGGGTTACTTCCCAGCGCCGGACTCTCTGCCGAAAATTCCTTTCCCCTCTTTGAGGCCTTGACCTCCGGATCTTCCGAAGCGGTCCTCTTCTCTCCTCGGAAGGTGGGACTCTTAATCCCTCCTTCCTTGATAGCCTCCTTCGTAGAGGCGGTTGCTTCCCCGCTCCCCCCTTCGCCTTATTCAAAAGGCGCGACCTTCAACATCTTGGTCAACATGGGATCCGGCGTGGTCTCTGGGAGGGGAGCCGGACACCTTATTAACTTTGCCTTGGCTATCCACTCCTGCTCAAGAAACGGCTCCTTTAAAGGGCATATATATGAAATAAATGAATTAACAGCTTGTCCGTTCTGGGACTACTTACTTGAGTATCTGGGCGATTGCAGCTTAGTCCTGCGTCCTCGGTCAAGTCCGGACACTTCTCTTGTGATCCGAAAAACAGTTTATACATCTCCACGGGGGTCGTGCCCATAAAATTTTGGAGAGCTCGTGGTCCCTCCGGATTGAATTCCCACAGGCGGAGGGGGCGACGTTTGGAGGGCTGAAGGCGCCGGATCACCATAACCTGCGTCACTGCGACCAGATTGACCACTCTTTCCTGGAGGTCTCGAATACGGCCCTGCAGCAAGGGAATGTCCTTGGACGGCCCCCAGTCAAGCCCCTTGTTGACCCATGATGCCAGCCGCTGTGGTGGACCTGGCGGAAGGCGGGGCGCCGCCCATTTGGTGCCCCAGGAGGCGGTGATATAAAACCACTCCCGTTGCCACAAACCAAGCTCCTCTTGAAAAGAGCCCTCGGGCCACGGAGCATCAGCACATTTGCCTATGACCGCCTGAGGGAGTCCCGGACTAGGGGGTGTCCGGATAGCCGGACTATCGTCACGGCCGGACTCCAAGACTATGAAGATACAAGATTGAAGTCTCCGTCCCGTGTCCGGATGGGACTTTCCTTGGCGTGGAAGGCAAGCTTGGCGATACGGATATGTAGATCTCCTACCATTGTAACCGACTCTGTGTAACCCTAACCTATCCGGTGTCTATATAAACCGGAGGGTTTTAGTCCGTAGGACGAACTACAATCATACCATACGCTAGCTTCTAGGGTTTAGCCTCCTTGATCTCGTGGTAGATCTACTCTTGTACTACCCATATCATCAATATTAATCAAGCAGGAGTAGGGTATTACCTCCATCGAGAGGGCCCGAACCTGGGTAAAAACATCGTGCCCCTTGTCTCCTGTTACCATCCGCCTAGACGCAGTTCGGGACCCCCTACCGAGATCCGCGGTTTTGACACCGACATTGGTGCTTTCATTGAGAGTTCCTGCGTTGCCGCCATCAGGTAGGATGCCTCATCTCGTCTTTAAAGGCGATACCATCGCCAAAGAAGCCTTGGCCACCGGGTCGAGACTCTTGGCTAGGCGGTTTTCTCATGACCGCTAGTTCAGTCGGCGCAAGGCGATGACCTCTCGAGTCATCGAAAACAATCTCCATGTCAGTTGAACTTGCGAGCAGTTAGATCGATCGAGGTCTCCTCCGTAAGCGAGCTCTTGGATCGCGCCGCATCTGGGAGTCGCCACAGATTATGACCGGATCGGGCCTAAAACCGATCTGAGAGAGATCAATTCTCCCCAGGCTACCCATCATGTTGCTGTGATAGAGGACCAATGCGGCGAATTTTCTCCTATCTTAAGGACTAACTACGTCCGGATTCCTGATCCCTCCACGCCGGATTCCTGCGGAGGGACGGATGTCGATCAAGCCCTGAACTTAAAGTCAGGCGGCGGGTCGGACACATTGGATAGCACTCAAAAATCCAAGCTTCCGAGTTCAGAAACTTCCCGGCCCTTGAGTCCTAAATTGGACGGGGTTCCGGATTTAGTGCCACCCCGCCCACCCAAACATTAGCGATCTCTCTCGAATTCGGCAAGAGCCCGCCAAAACAGTACATCATTACTGGGCCAGATTCCTCCTGGTTATGAATAGGATAAAGGACTGCCGAGAGGAGGATGCAATACCAATCTTCTGCAATAATTGCACGGACAAGGGAATCCTAAACGCCATAAGTCGTCGCGAAATCACACGCTTTTCTGACTTGGTGACCATCGTGCGAAATCTTGTGCGATGGAGAGCGCTGAAAACCGAAAGTAAATTTTGGGATAATCCGCCCCGAATACATCCCTAGTCCGGAACAAAAGGGTGCATCATTATCAAGCACACAGGTTGAATACCCAAAAACCAAAACCCCCTAAAAGATGCGGAACCGTCTTGGAGGGTTGGCTAAACGGACCTGCAAAATTCATAGCACTGAGGGCGCCACTCCAACTCATAGCCTTCGAGCATGTTGGATACTACGGCAGGTGGCCAAAAGTGGCGAAGAGCTTCTAGCTTCAGAATCCCAGCCGAGCAACACCAGTACGGTGTTAACAGTCTTCGAGACTTTGCATCAAATAACATGCGAAAACGACAACTCCGCAACCTTGCCGAAGTCTACCAAGTAGCAACAATAAATCCATGGAGTGACACAGCTATTACCTTCAATGCCAGTGACGAACCTAAATTCCGAACTGCCCGGGCACCAGCCGTATTGGTCCTCAGCCCGATAGTAGACGGCTTCCGCCTTACTAAGGTACTCATGGATGGTGGCAGCGGACTAAACCTCATCTATGAGGAAACCCTACGAAAAATGGAAATAGACTGGAACCGCATTGAGCGAAGCAGCACAACCTTTAGAGGAATAATCCCCAGCCGGGAAGCATGCTGCACAGGAAAAATCACGCTGGACGTAGTGTTCGGCTCGCCGGACAATTATAGGTCCGAGGAGGTCACATTTCAAGTGGCCCCGTTCAACAGCGGATACCATGCTTTATTAGGACGAGAGGCATTCACAATTTTTCAAGCTATACCCCATTATGGGTACATGAAGCTTAAAATGCCCGGTCCCAACGGAATCATCACTCTTGCTAGTGATCCGAACATAGCACTCCGCGCCGAAAATAAGACAGCCGCACTAGCCCTCGAGGCACTATCCGAAGCCCTAGCGGCCCAGGAACTCACCGTGATGCGCTCCACGGTGAACAGGGACGATGTGATACTTGATAAAAGATCCAAGTCCACCGCTTTTAAACCAGCGGACGAAATAGTAAAATTCCAAGTCCACCCAACGGACCCTGCAAAGACGGCCTCCATCGGGGCACAATCAAACCCTGATATAGACGCCGCATTACGAGAATTTCTACAAGAAAACCGGGACATCTTTGCCTGGCACCCTTCAGACATGCCAGGAATCCCACGTCAGCTGGCTGAGCACAGCCTAAACATCCTAAAAGGATTCAAGCCGGTCAAACAGGTCTTCGGCGCTTTTCCGAACCCAAGAGAGGCCATGGGAGAGGAGCTAGCCAAACTTTTGGAGGCCGGATTCATCAGATATATAAAACATCCGGACTGGCTAGCAAACCTGGTGATGGTACCAAAGAAGGATAAATCCTGGCGCCTATGTGTTGATTTCAAAGACCTTAATAAGGCTTGCCCAAAGGATCCCTTCCCCTCCCTCGAATTGATCAAATCATTGACGCTTCTGATGAGACCACGACTCATTGTGCTTCCTCGTAGCGTACTCCGGCTACCACCAAATCAAGATGGCGGAGCGGACCAAGCTACAACAGCATTCATCACTCCATACGGCCCGTTCTGCTTCAACACAATGCCCTTTGGGCTCAAAAATGCTGGCGCAACATATCAGCGCATGATTCAGACATGTCTGGCAAACCAGATCGGCAAAACAGTGGAAGCATATGTAGCTTACGTGGTCGTCAAAAGCAAGCACGTCGAAACTCTAGTAGACGACTTGAGGCTCACATTCGACAATCTTCAAAAATATGACATCAAGCTCAATCCGGAAAAATGCGTCTTCGGCGTTCCAGCGGAAAGCTCACAGGCTTCATTGTGTCCGATAGAGGAATTGAAGCAAACCCAGCCAATATTCGAGCTCTGTCACAATTGGATATTCCAAAAGACCTCAAACAAATACAAAAATTGACGGGATGCGTAGCGTCTCTAAGCCGCTTTATCTCCCGTTTAGGAGAAAAGGCATTACCTCTTTTCCGCCTCCTCCGCAGACCGAACACTTCGAGTGGGCCGGATGCCACCAGCCGGACTTCGAAGAAATAAAGGCCATTTTGGCAACAAATCCGGTCCTGGCGGCCAACGTAGGCGAACCAATGCTATTATACATCGCCGCAACACATCAAGTTGTCGGTAGCGGTGCTCGTTGTCGAACGAGAAGCGGACGGACACGGTTCCCTATTCAAAACCGGTTTATTATGTGTCCACTGTCCTAACTCCATGCAAGTCCGGTACCCACACTATCAAAAAGATAGCATACGCGGTGTTCATGGCATCCGGAAGCTGCGACACTACTTTCAAGAGTGTTCGATAACGGTAGCCTCAAGTACCTCTTAATGACATTATAAACAACCCGCGATGCGATGGGCGGATTGCTAAATGGGCCATAGAGCTCCTCCCATTCGACGTAACTTATAAGCCACGGCGAGCTATTAAGTCGTAGGTTTTGGCCGACTTCGTGGCGAATGGACTGAAAGCCGAACTCCCTAAAATGCAGCGCATACTCCAATGGATCATGCACTTTGTGGCTCCAAAATGTTGGCTGGCCTGGGGGCTGGCGTCGTCCTGACGTCCCCAACCAGGGACACAGTCCATTACGTCCTTCAGATAATGTATACGGACTCCAACAACGCAGCCGAATAAGAGGCCCTCTTGCACGGCCTCCGGATGGCAGTCTCCATGGGCATTAAATGCCTAGTGGTGCGCGGGGATTCAAACCTCGCAATATCCCAAATAAATGGAGACTTTGACGCCAAAGATCCGAAAATGGCAGCATACCGCAATGCGGTCCTAAAAATGTCAGCACGGTTCGAAGGGCTCGAATTTCATCATATAGCCGGGATAACAACCAGGCGGCGGATATATTGGCACGCATCGGTGCAAAACGCGATGCCGTCCCACCCAATATCTTTTGGAGCGGTTGTTCAAGCCATCCGCATTACTATGGGAAGGGAATCCGGCAATAACAATCCGGACCCAACCGCACCGCTGACGCGAACACTCGACACAACCCGGAGGCTCGGCCCGAGATAACACCCTCGATCACGAAATAATGGCGGTTATCGCCCGTGGACAGAACCATTCCTGAACTACCTAACTAGGCAGGAACTCCCGAAGACCAAAATGAGGCTCGCTGCATAATGCGGCGCTCTAAAGCCTATAAAGTCCATGAGGAGAGCTTTATAATAAAAGCACTACCGGAGTCCTTCAAAGGTGCATCTCCGAAGAGGAAGGGTGAAACCTCCTGGCTGAAATTCATGCCGGACTGGGTGGGCACCACGCCGCAGCCCGGACCCTTGTAGGGAAGGCCTTCCGTCAAGGATTTTATTGGCCGACGGCCCGGGCAGATGCGCGGGATTTAGTCCAACGATGCATCGGTTGCCAGCTTTTTGCTAACCAAAGCCACATGCCACCCACCGCCCTTAAAACTATACCCATCACCTGGCCGTTCATGATGCAGGGGCTTGACATGGTTGGACCCCTCAAGGGAGGAACCCACAAGCAAAAATACCTATTGGTCATGGTGGATAAATTCACCAAATGGATCGAGGCCAAACCTGTTAAAAGCGGCGAATCCGGACCGATGATAGACTTCATATCGGGGTAGTGCACCGTTACGGTGTCCCCCACGATATCATGCGATAATGGCACCAACTTCACGGCCAATGAGGTCAAGTCATGGTGCAAAAACATGGGCATCAAGCTCGATTACGCCTCATTCTATCACCCTCAAACCAACGGCCAAGTCGAACGGGCAAATGGTCTAATAATGAGCGGCATTAAACCCAGACTAGTGCGGTCCCTCAAGGAATCTAACACGCCTTTGGGTTGAGGAGCTCGACTCCGACTGGGGCTGCGGACCACGCCGAATCGTACTACCGGATTCACACCATTCTTCATGGTGTACGCGCAGAGGCAGTCTTGCCTGTGACATAATACATGACTCACCTCGAGTGCGCATATGCGAAGAAAGAAGCCGAGCTCGATCGGCGGGACAGTTGGACGCATTGGAGGAGGAGCGCGACGTGGCAAAAGCTCGTTCCGCATTCTATCAACAGCAGGCTCGAAGATATCAAAGCAGGGAAGTACGGGCCAAAGCTTATAACGTTGGCGAACTAGTTCTATGCCTCCCGGACAAGAAAAAGGACAAACTCAAGCCCAAATGGGAAGGTCCTTTCATCATCGACCAGGTCCTGACCGGCGGAGCATACCGTCTGCGAAACGCATCGGATAACCGACTCGAGCCGAACCCACGGAACGCAGCCCGTCTACGAAGATTCTACGCCTGAGTGCCGGACTCCAAGTTCGTCTCCTTCCTCCGTCCGCATTCTTTATTTTTTGCTTTTTGCTGTCCTCTATTTCTCTCCTTCCCCCTTCTTCTTCTTGTAGCCTCTAGAGGCTCATTTGCGCTTTTTCCGCACAAACTTGACGCGCTGTCCGCGCTCATTATACCTGGGGGCTTCTTTAAAGAAGCTTACTTATACGGGCTTTCATGCCCAACACATGCGTTAAACTTCCGCTTGTACCTTTTATTCACCATTATATGCATCGATATGACTTAAGTTTTGGCCAAGCTGGGTTGCCTAGCTCCTGTGCTTACCCCTACGTTCCTGATTGTTCGGCTAGGAGGTAAAGGAGCACCTCTGCGATTATTCTTGCGGGTCGGCGGATGTGTACCTCAGACTAGGTGAAGCCGAAAGCTAAGCGTTTTAAAGGAATATTGATTCGGTGAACTGAAAGATGATTTTTAACTATTTACACATCTACCCCGGATGATTTTCTGCTTTTATAGCAGCTTTGACATGCACTTTAGGGCATGCATCCCATGAAAAGGAATCCTTAACGAAACTATTCTCCCTGGAAGATGTTTCTTACTACCCATGTAATATAACATAACTAGTTGGGCACTTGTCTGATACAGCAACAATGACCCCTACGCCTGGTCTCCATGCATACCACGGTTCTTATATAACCACTAAGGTATTCGGACACACTCCGGACTATTGGGTCCGGAGGTTGAAGCGAAAAGGTCCGCTATGACAAACGATCTACAATCCGGCTAGAAGACATTCTTTCATGTCATATTTTTACATAGTCAATTCGACTCATTGTATTCCTCCTCAATGCCATCTAATAGGCTAATCTTGCTGGGAATACTTGGCGGCCAATTCTACTTGGCCGTACACTAAACTTCTGAGGATCTCCATCCCATCCATTACAGGTCGACCTCGGCCATGTGGTTTGGGTCAGCCTTTGTGTACCGCGTCTTCACCATGGCTCAGGCCTCCCTGGCGCCTTGACGGCAGGCCGATATCTTCCACAGCCGGAAGCGCCGCCGTGCTCCTTGAAGCCGCTCCGCCAGCTCCCCAATGCCTTCGGGCAGGGAGATAGATGGCCACAAGGCTTGGCCGATGCCTTTCATCACCTGCCGGACTCGTTCGTGCAGCTGACGCAATTTGGGAAGATCACCCGAAGAACTGGGCATCTCCTCCTCAGGACAACCTGTGAGCAAACCTACATACATGTTTATGTTAGTGGCCTTCCTCGCCGATCTCTTTTCAAAGTTCGCTCAAGCACTTACTGAAAATGCTGCGGCAAGCCGTAATTCTCCTTCTGAGTCGACTAGCTGGAGCACGAACGTCCTTCAGTTCCTCACCCAACTTGGTGTTGGCGTCTTGGAGGTTATTCTTCTCCTGCCGCACCCTCGTCAGCATGCTCTCGCCAGCCTTTAACCGGCGTAAGAGTTGTTGCTTGTCCGGATCTAGTCCGGCGCCATCTGCAATGTTTTTGTCAGATTTACACACCCGCCGCACTTCATAAATTATTTATCTTGAGCGTATATTACGGAGGGGTCTCTGTGGTTCCCCCCGTAGCGAATAGTGCGGCCTCAAGTTGGGCCCTGCACTCTTCTAGCTCCTGGGACAGTCGGGTATTCTTTTCTGTAAGATCCTGCATAACAAAATGATCCTTAAATCAGTTATCCTAACTATTTTAAGTCTCGGGGGCTACTGGCATATATAACTGTCAAATTTCCTTACCCGTATGTCCTTCACATACTGCTCCGTGGCTCTGGCTAGACCATCTTGAGCTGCACGGAGGTGCGCATCTCCCGAATCAAAGGCATTCAAGGCCTCTTGGGAGAAACACGCGTCCACGAAGAATTGTCCGTGGCGCCTATGATTCAAGGCGCTCTCCACCTCGGAGTTGGTGGCGGACAACCTGTCGGCATCCTCCAGCCGGAGGAGCATCCGACGCACGTCTCGTGCTCGCCTCAGCCTCCGGACCCGGCTTTGAAGTTTGTCCGGCGAAGGTTCGATCGGCAGCCTCTCCGGATTCAGTCCGGCGAGCGCTCTTTTTCCTGAAAAGAGCATCAGCGTTAGTACGCCTTCCAGGAACCAATCTTGGGAGTATGGTGACATGCCATGCCGTTGCGGCGGAGTTTCGATCCGGGCCGCACTTCTTTTTAACCTGCGGGGCCGCGCTGCCCCTTGTTGGCCAGCCGCCGCAGGCTCGGCTTCCCGCCTCGAAGGTACCCCCTGCGAAACACCATTGGTATACGATGATCAAAAATAAAGCACGGATGGGTCATTATCAGGGTTTCGGGATCTTGGTCTCAGTTACCTGTGGGGCTGGAAGTATTTCGGGGTAATCGGCCGTAATGGCTACCAAAGCATTGTCGATGCTAGGTTGGTAGAACACCCCGTCGATCAACTCCACCGTTATATCCGGATCCTCTTCGGAGGTCGGATCGAGGGATCGCTCCGGATCCTCGGGTTGTGGGGGTGGGCTGTGTATCTTCTACACAGTCCGGCGCAGTTCCTGCGCAAAAACCATGAAATGAGATATTTAATTACGGGAATATGGATCGGACAGGTCACAAGGATGCTTGCTTACCCAGCTTCGAGGATTATTCGAAGAAAACTCCTTCAGTGGGTTCACACGGAGGAAATCCTCCACCTCTCCTTTGTACATGGCAGACAAGATCTTCACCAGTTCGGTGACCGATCCTGGCCCTTTGGCGGCCATGGCAGGTGGCATCGGCCTCCCCGTTGAAGTCCCACATGGGGTGGCCCCTGTATTGGAGCGGCTGCACTCCCCTCATAATGCAGATTGCCATGACTCCTGTCATGGTCAATCCGGCATGAAACCGATAACCTTATTCGGCTCATCAAATAACGGACATCCCGGTCATCTTCTCTCCGGGGGCTCCGAGGGCGCCAGCTTAGGCACTTCTTCAGAGGAGCATTGCAGAACTCCGGAAGGCCGATCCGAACAGGATCCGGCAGCGGGACGTCATCCATGTAAAACCATTCCGAAGGCCAGTCTTCGGACGCCTTCTTTGGGGTTCTGGACAGGTATCCGGTCCTGGCGATGCGCCATAGCTCGGCTCCGCCCACTTGATATATTGACCCCTCATGAGAACGGGGAACTAGGAAGAATATTCTCTTCCACAGCCCGAAATGAGCCTCGACGCCCAGGAACAGTTCGCAAAGGGCCACGAAGCCCATGATGTGCAAGATGGAGGCAGGAGTAAGATGGTGCAGTTGGAGGCCGTAGAACTCCAAGAGCCCCCGGAGAAACGGATGGATTGGAAATCCGAGTCCTCTTACTAGATAAGAGATGAAGCACACACGCTCTCCTTTAGAGGGATCGGGGACGCTCTCCGCTTGCTTTCCGCCCTTGTAGGTGGCAAGTCCGGCTCGAACCGGAACCATGAAGGCCGGGGGGAGAAATCCCTTGGCTTGGAGTATAACTAGCTCGCTATGCGGGACTGAGCATCTCTCCCAATTTCCTGGCTGGGGGCTGGGAGCGCGAGAGGAGGAGCCGCGTCGACTGTCCATGATGGAATGGGCTTTGGTCAGAGGCGCTCCGATGAAAGCTCGCAAAGGGGGGATGGTGTGACTCAGATCTAGATCCTTGCCCCATTATAAGCGGCTCCTTTGCGCGGCTAGGGGGGATATTGTAAAAATACCCTGGCTTTTCGCATTCATTCACGTGGAAGATGGCCATTATTGGGCGCAGAAGCCGAGGACCGCAGCATTTATCAGAAGTCGGACACTATTCGACAAGTATATGGAATTTGGAGAAGAACCCGCCTCGCAATGCGAAGACAATCAACGCACGGACTCATCGTCATTGAAGCCTGGTTGAGGCTCTTGAGGAGTCGGACTAGGGGTGTCCGGATAGCCGGACTATCGTCACGGCGGACTCCAAGACTATGATTATACAAGATTGAAGACTTCGTCCCGTGTCCGGATGGTACTTTCCTTGGCGTGGAAGGCAAGCTTGGCGATTTGGATATGTAGATCTCCTACCATTGTAACCGACTCTGTGTAACCCTAACCTATCCGGTGTCTATATAAACCGGAGGGTTTTAGTCCGTGGGGCGAACAACAATCATACCATAGGCTAGCTTCTAGGGTTTAGCCTCCTTGATCTCGTGGTAGATCTACTCTTGTACTACCCATATCATCAATATTAATCAAGCAGGAATAGGGTATTACCTCCATCGAGAGGGCCCGAACCTGGGTAAAAACATCGTGCCCCTTGTCTCCTGTTACCATCCGCCTAGACGCACAGTTCGGGACCCCCTACCCGAGATCCGCCGGTTTTGACACCGACACCGCCCCTCCGCACTCTGCCTGTTGCCCCTTGATCATCTTTGGCTCCACCTTGAAGGTCTTGAGCCACATCCAAAGTGGGGGGTAATATGGAGGAAGGCCTCACATACGACAATGAATGACGAGATATGGAGGATGGACTCCGGATTCAAGTCAAGGAAATCAAGCCCATAATAAAACATGAGCCCCCGCACAAAGGGATCCGTTGGGAAGCCTAAACCCGAAGGAAGTGGGACACGAACACCACGTTCTCGCCGGGCTCAGGAGTGGGAATGACCTGCCTGGAGCAGGCAGCCTATCTGAGATCTCGCGGTTAGATACTGGCGTCTCGCAGCTTTTAGCACATCTTCTGTGACGGAGGAAGACATCCATCGGCCGTGCTGGTCGGAGCCGGACATCGTTGAAAGTCCGAAGCGCCTGAATCTGAGGCTTTGGGTGTTGGAACTCGAAGCGCGAGGCGAACTCGATGGAGGGTGTAAAAAAGAAGAGGTCCTTGGTCTCATTATAAAGAGGTTGAATACCAAGAGCCCACCCCGTGGTCGATTAGGACTCGCCTTTGATAGAGAAAGCAAGCCAACGGGCACGGTTGGGTTACCCACTTCCGTATTGATGAGAATCCCGGAAAAAGGGGGCACGATCTACGCTATGATAAGACGTGCCAAGGAAACCGCCTCGCTAAACACGCTGAGGTGGAACAATAAAAAACGATTCATATAAAGGCCTGGCCGTGGTGTGATGTCACGCCGCGGAATACGTTAGCAGATCTGTGTAAAAATTATTCTCTCTACGATGTTATCTGGAACTTGTTTTGCAGAGCCGGACACTGTCCTTGTGTTCAAAACCTTCTATGGAGTATTTGGAGGAGGAACCCGCCTCGCAATGCCGAAGACAATCAACGCGTCGGAATCATCGTCATTGAAGCCTTGGTTCGGGGAGCTCTTGAGGAGTCGAGACTAGGGGTGTCCGGATAGCGGACTATCGTCGTCACGGCGGACTCCAAGACTATGAAGATACAAGATTGAAGACTTCGTCCCGTGTCCGGATGGGACTTTCCTTGGCGTGGAAGGCAAGCTTGGCGTCCGGATATGTAGATCTCCTACCATTGTAACCGAATCTGTGTAACCCTAACCTATCCGGCGTCTATATAAACCGGAGGGTTTTAGTCCGTAGGACGAACAACAATCATACCATAGGCTAGCTTCTAGGGTTTAGCCTCCTTGATCTCGTGGTAGATCTACTCTTGTACTACCCATATCATCAATATTAATCAAGCAGGAGTAGGGTATTACCTCCATCGAGAGGGCCCGAACCTGGGTAAAAACATCGTGCCCCTTGTCTCCTGTTACCATCCGCCTAGACGCACAGTTCGGGACCCCCTACCCGAGATCCGCCGGTTTTGACACCGACACTCACCACTCGGTAGGATTTTTTAAACTTAGGCGAGTACTTGGACTACAGCTAAGCCCCCGAGTGGGAGGCTGGCTCACCACTCGGTAGGACTTTTAAAACTTAGGCGAGTACTTGGACTGCAGCTAAGCCGCCGAGTGGGAGGCTGGCTCACCACCCGGTAGGATTTTCAAGTACTTAGGCGAAACGGATTCGCAGCTAAGCCTCCGAGTGAGAGGCTGGCTGACCACTCGGTAGGATTTTCAAGTACTTAGGCGAAACGGATTCGCAGCTAAGTCTCCGAGTGAGAGGCTTGCTCGTCACTCGGTAGGGATTTTTTTTACAAACTTAGGTGAAACGGATTCGCAGCTAAGCTACCCACTGGGGGTTTCTTACGAAAACAAAGCAACAACAATCACTGGGAAAATTATAACACTCTTGTCTTTGATAAATAAACTACAGAGGTATTTCTTATTACATCTCATCCGAGTGAGTACTTAAGTATAAAAGGGGCAGAGCAGCTCCGCATTCCAAGCTCGAGGCTCATCAATCTGGAGATCGACATTGTAAAGATGGTACGCTCCATTGTGGAGAACTCTGGTACGATGAAGGGGCCTTCCCAAGTGGGGGCGAGCTTGTGTGGTTTCTGTTGATCTACTCGGAGGACCAAGTCTCCTTCTTGGAAGGATCGACTCTTCACACTTCTGGCATGGAATCGACGCAGGTCTTGCTGATAGATAGTCGATCGGATCAGGGCCATCTCTCTTTCCTCTTCTAGGAGGTCATTTGCATCCTGCCGAGCTTGTTACGCTTCATCTTGAGTAGAGCTCGACTCGGGGTGCATTGTGAAGCAAGTCACTCGGCAGAACTGCTTGAGCTCCATAGACGAGAAAAGAATGGAGTTAAATCCAGTTGACCGATTAGGTGTGGTCCTCAATCCCCAAAGAACTGATGGAAGTTCGTCTTCCCATGCGCCTGCTGCGTGCTTGAGATCGCGCATCAGTCGGGGTTTCAGTCCTTTGAGAATTAGACCGCTTTCTCTTTCCGCTTGTCCATTCATTTGGGGGTGGCGGTAGGCGTAGTCGACTCGTGTGCCTTGTGAGGTGCAAAAGGCTCTGAACTTGTTGGAATCGAAGTTTGACCCATTTATCAGTGATGATGCTATGCGGAACAACATATCTGAATATCAACTCTCTGATGAAACTGTTAGCAGTGCAAGCATCGAGATTCTTGATAGGCTTAGCTTCGATCCATTTAATAAACTTGTCGACTGCCACTAGCAGGTGAGTGAAGCCGCTCCTACCAGTTCTCAGTGGTCCAATCATATCCAATCCCCAAACTGCGAAGGGCCAGATGAGTGGAATGGTCTTCAAGGCTGACGCGGGTTTGTGTGACATGTTGGAGTAGAACTGACATCCTTCACATTTGTCGACTATCTCTTTCGCCATTTCATTTGCTCTTGGCCAGTAAAATCCTGCTCGGTATGCTTTAGCCACAATGGTTCGAGAGGGCGCATGATGACCACAGGTCCCCGAGTGGATATCGTCAAGAATTATTTGACCTTCTTCTGGCATTATACACTTCTGGCCGACTCCAGTCGCGCTTTCTCTGTATAACTGTCCCTTTATCATAGTAAAGGCCTTGGATCGACGGACAATCTGTCGAGCCTCTTCATTATTCTCTGGGAGTTCTTTCCTTAGGATGTACGCGATGTACGGCACCGTCCATTCGGGAGTGATGACCAAGAACTCCATGATCAAGTCGACCACCGTTGGAACCTCAACTTCAGTCGGATCTGTGGCACTTTTTGGTTGCGGAGCTTCTTCGGTGAAAGGATCCTCTTGAACTGATGGTGTGTGGATGTGTTCCAAAAACACATTGCTGGGAATGGCTTCTCTCTTGGAACCTATTTTTGCCAAATCATCAGCTGCTTGATTTTTCAGTCGGGGTATATGATTAAGCTCTAACCCCTCGAATCTCTTCTCTAGCTTTCTCACTGCATTGCAGTAACCAGTCATGGCCAGACTTCTAACGTCCCACTCCTTCATCACTTGATTAACCACCAAATCTGAGTCGCCATAGACCATGAGGCGTGACAGACGCCCGAGTGAAATGGCCATACGCAACCCATACAAAAGTGCTTCATATTCTGCTTCGTTGTTGGAGGAATCAAAGTGAATTTGAAGAACATATCTGAGCTTATCTCCTCGGGGGGAAACTAACACTACCCCAGCACTGGAACCATTCAGCATCTTGGAACCATCAAAGAACATGGTCCAGTGCTCCGAGTGAACTTGAGTCGGCAGTTGTTGTTCAATCCACTCGGCAACGAAATCTGCTATTTCTTGGGACTTGATGGCTTTCTTTGCCTCAAACCTGATATCTAGGGGAAGGAGTTCAATCGCCCATTTTGCCACTCGACCAGTTGCATCTCTGTTGTGTAGAATCTCTGACAATGGAGCGTCGGCAGCGTAATGGAATGGTTAGAGAAGTAATGTGCAACCTTCTTCATGGTCGTATAAATCCCATATACAAGCTTCTGATAATGAGGATATCTTTGCTTTGACGGGGTTAAAACTTCAGAAACATAATATACTGGGCGCTGAACTTTAAAGGCTTTTCCTTCTTCTTCCCGCTCGACCGTAAGTACTGTACTGACAACTTGTCCCGTGGCTGCAATGTAAAGCAGCAAAGGCTCTTTGCTGATTGGGGCAGCAAGCACCGGCTGGGTGGAGAGCAGGGTTTTCAGCTCTGCAAACGCTGCATCAGCTTCAGTAGTCCACTCGAACTTGTCTGACTTCTTCATCAGTCTGTAAAGAGGCAATGCCTTTTCACCGAGTCGAGAGATGAATCGACTTAATGCGGCCAAGCAACTTGTAAGCTTCACGGACGCCGTGCTGCATACGGGACATTTCATTCGGAGTATAGTACCAACTTTTTCTGGATTGGCGTCGATTCCTCGTTCGGAAACGAGAAAGCCGAGTAACTTTCCGCTAGGAACTCCGAAAGTGCACTTTGATGGATTAAGCTTGATATCATACCTCCTGAGGTTGGCTAATGTCTCAGCAAGGTCGGTCAGCAGGTCGGAACCCTTCCGTGACTTGACTACAATATCATCCATGTATGCTTCCACATTCCGACTGATTTGAGTGAGCAAACACTTCTGAATCATCCTCATGAACGTGGCTCCGGCATTCTTGAGGCCGAATGGCATGGTGACATAACAGAAGCACCCGAATGGAGTGATGAAATCTGTTTTGATCTCGTCGGGTCCATACAGATGGATCTGATGGTAACCGGAATAGGCGTCTAAAAAAAGATAAACGCTCACATCCCGCAGTCGAGTCGACTATTTGGTCGATGCGGGGGAGAGGAAAATGATCTTTCAGGCAGGCCCGATTGATATGTTTGAAGTCAATGCACATGCGAAGTGACTTGTCCTTCTTGGAAACCATGACGACATTGGCGAGCCACTCGGAGTGGTAAATCTCTCGGATGAACTCCGCTGCTAAGAGCCGAGCCACCTCCTCACCAGTGGCCTTTCTCTTCTGGACAGCGGACCGTCGAAGATGTTCTTTGACAGGTTTCACTTTTGGGTCGACTCGTAGACGGTGCTCAGCCAGCCCCCTGGGAACACCCAGCATGTCAGAAGGCTTCCATGCGAAGATGTCCCAATTCTCACGGAGGAACTGGATGAGCGCTTCTTCCTATTTGGAGTCGAGTGTTGTAGAGATATGAGTCGGAGCAGCATTGGGGTCGGTCGGGTGAATGTGAATCGGCTTTGTCTCATCGGGACGGTAAAGCGTTGATTCCGTAGCGGGCTTCTTGGCTCGCAACAAATCACTCGGGTCTGCAGTTTTCTGGTATTCCAGCAGCTCTACCACTGCCATCTGAGCATCGGCGATTTTTGAGCCTTTCTGAAAACACTCGTCCGCTTTCTTCCGATTGCCGGTGACAGTGATCACACCTTTGGGGCCTGGCATCTTCAGCTTAAGGTATACATAACATGGTCGAGCCATGAAACATGCATACGCTGGTCTTCCCAGAATAGCGTGATAAGCACTCTGAAAATCCACGACTTCAAACGTCAACTTTTCTTTGCGGAAATTCTTGGAGTCTCCGAAAACCACATCAAGAGCAATCTGACGGTGATTCGGCCTTCTTTCGAGAATGACTCCATGGAAACTCATGTTCTTTGGTCTTGAGCACGGACATCGGAATGCCCATCCCTTTCAACGTCTCTGCATATAGTATATTCAGACCACTGCCACAATCCATCAAAACTTTAGTCAGTCGAGTGCCTTCGACAACTGGGTCGACCACTAAAGCTTGCCTCCCAGGGGTGGCTATTTGCGTCGGGTGGTTAAACTGGTCGAATGTGATGGCAGTCTAAGACCATTTCAGATAACTGGGTGTCGCCGGAGCGACCAAATTCACCTCTCGGTTGATAACTTTCAATCGACTTTTGCTTTCAACGTCAGCAAAAATCATCAGGGTGGAATTGACCTAGGGGTACCCATCATCACTATCTTCCTTGTTCTCAACTTTGTCCGACTCCTTTTCCTTATCTTTGGGTTGTTTCCCCTGGAACTGCTGGATCAAGAGTCGACACTGTCGGGTGGTATGCTTTGGGTAAATGAGTTTACCCTCTTCATCTTTCTTTGTGTCAATGTGGCATGGCAGGTCTAATACATCATTTCCGTCTTGATCCTTCACTTTCTTGGGGTTCCAAGGCCCTTTGGGCTTCCCCTTAAGCTTTCCTTGAGTCACGGCCAAGGCTTCTCCAGGAGCAGCTGGCTCGGCTTTCCGCTTCTACTTCCGACTGAGTTCCCTCCTCCGGTTTCATGGGCGACTGACTTGTGCTTGCCACTCCGGAGCTGATCCTCTTCTTCACCATTGGCATACTTGGTCGCAATCTCCATCATTCGACTCAGAGACATGTCTCGGTTCAATCAATTTCAGGTTTAGCTCTCTGTACTTAACGCCTTCCTTGAAGGCACAGACTGCCTGGTGATCAGATACATTCTCTACCGTGTGATGCAACGTGATCCATCTCTGGATGTAATCCCTCAAGGTTTCATTTGTCTTCTGCACACAAGATTGCAATTCTGTCAACCCTGCTGGTCGCTTGCAGGTCCCTTCAAATGTTCTGACAAACACTTGGGAAAGATCTTCCCAAGTGAGGGAGTCCTGGATTAGGGGGTGTCCGGATAGCCGAACTATCATCACGGCCGGACTCCAAGACTATGAAGATGCAAGATTGAAGACTTCGTCCCGTGTCCGGATGGGACTTTCCTTGGCGTGGAAGGCAAGCTTGGCGATACGGATATGTAGATCTCCTACCATTGTAACCGACTCTGTGTAACCCTAACCTATCCGGTGTCTATATAAACCGGAGGGTTTTAGTCCGTGGGGCGAACAACAATCATACCATAGGCTAGCTTCTAGGGTTTAGCCTCCTTGATCTCGTGGTAGATCTACTCTTGTACTACCCATATCATCAATATTAATCAAGCAGGAGTAGGGTATTACCTCCATCGAGAGGGCCCGAACCTGGGTAAAAACATCGTGTCCCTTGTCTCCTGTTACCATCCGCCTAGACGCAGTTCGGGACCCCTACCCGAGATCCGCCCGGTTTTGACACCGACATTGGTGCTTTCATTGAGAGTTCCTACGTATGCGTCACCGATAGGCCCGATGGCTCCTTCGATCATCAACAACGACGCGGTCCAGGTGAGACTTTTCTCCCGGATAGATCTTCGTATTCGGCGGCTTTGCTGCGAGGCCAATTAAGCAGCCATCTGGAGCAGATCGAAAGCTTCGCCCCTGGCCATCAGGTTAGATTTGGAAGTTTGAACTATCGGCTGATATCCGCAGAGACTTGATCTTCGACGGATTCGGGCTGCGATAGCGTCGCGCCTTGTCTCGATAGGCATGATCTAGCTCTGCAGCCGAACAGTTCCCTGGAGGCCGCACCAGCATCCGCTCCGACCCTTAATCCGGAGCCGGATTCCCCGATCGAGGACGAGTGGTTGGACACCGCCTCGGGGGCTACGATCTCTACGGCGATTGAGCCGAACTCCATCCCTGTCCTTGCGAAGACCTCGACTCTGTGGTGCCGGACTCCTCTCCGGACTCGAACCCTCCGGCGCCCCGCCAATCGAATCCGATTGGGCGCCCATTATGGAGTTCACTGCCGCGGACATCTTTCGGCACTTTTCGCCCGTTGGCGACATTCTGAATCGCTAAAGTCTCTCTCTTTATCCGGAGAGCCTGGCGGACTGCGGACGGAAGGTTGGGATACGGACGTCGAAATTCAACGCCCACCCACCACTCACTTTGTAGCCACTGTCGATGATTTAAACTACATGCTCGACTTCGACTCCGAATACGTCGACGGTATGGACAACGGCGAGGAGGCGACCAAGACCCAGCGCCTACGAGACGCTGGAAGGCCACCTCTTCATATGACATATACATGGTGGACATCCCAAAAGATGGGAACAGCGATGGAACAACGGAGGATGACCCCTCAAGAAACAACCAAGCGCCCGGCGTCGGTAGCGCCGCTCTAAATCCCGCCACAATAAAAACGGTGATTCCGGCACAGGAGATAATAACACCGCGGACAGTGCCGAAGAGAACCCCCTCCTGCAGGACTCAGCGCATGAGGAGGGAGAAGCAAGTCCGCACTACAGTGCGGCAGAAAGAGAGGTCGAGGACGATAATTATGCGCCTCCCTCCGAAGATGAGGCAAGCCTCGGCAACGGCAATTTGTCGTGCACGAGGATCCGCTTGAACAGGAGGCGTTTCAAGCGCAGGCTTATAGCCACGGCAAACAGCCTCAAGAAAAAGCAGCAACGACTTAGAGCTGATCAAGACCTGCTAGGCGACGGATGGTGAAGTCCTTGCGGCGAAGAGTATGAACTTCGAGCGCCCCTCAAAAGCTACCCCAAGCGCGGGCCGTTGCCTCGATCGAAGAGGAAGCACCCAAGTCACCAGCGCCACGACATGGCAGACCGGCCACCCGTGGCGCTGACAGGAGAAGCCTCTCGGCCCTCCGCTCAAGCCACCCCGGCGCCGCTCAAAAAGTACCAAGGCACGGGAAGCAGCGCTAGACTTGTGAGATATATTGGAGGATAAGGCAAAACATACAAGATCGATCTACGGATCGGCGTGGGCGTAACGGCGGTATGATTACCGTCGCGCCAGATCTGACAAACCCGGCGGGCCGAACACGATGAGACAAAGCTCATATGAGCTACGTCGTGATATAGCCATCTGAGGCGCCAAGACACCCACTATGCTTCACAGATGAAGTAATGGATCATCAAATCCCCGAGGGCTTCAAACCCGTAAACATCGAATCATACGATGGTAACACAGATCCTGCGGTCTGGATCGATGACTATCTCCTCCATATCCACATGGCCCGCGGTGATGATCTACATGCCATCAAATACCTCCCACTCAAGCTTAAAGGACCAGCTCGGCATTGGCTCAACAGCTTGCCAGCAGAATCAATTGGTTGTTGGGAGAACCTGGAAGCCGCATTCCTTGATAACTTCCAGGGCACATATGTGCGACCACCAGACGCCGATGACCTTAGCCACATAATTCAGCAGCCAGAAGAATCGGCCGGAAAATTCTGGACATGGTTCCTCACAAAGAAAAATCAAATCGTTGACTGTCCGGATGCAGAGGCCCTTGCAGCCTTCAAACATAACATCATGACGAGTGGCTTGCCCGGCACCTAGGACAGGAAAAGCCGAAATCCATGGCAGCCCTCACAACACTCATGACCCGCTTTTGTGCGGAGAGGACAGCCCAGCTAGCTAGAAGCAACAACTTGGCCAAACACCACGATAGTGCGGATACCAAGGACAGCAATGGCAGGTCGGCGTCGCAACAAGAACAAGCGCTGCATCAGCGGTGATAACACTGAAGATACGGCCGTCAATGCCGGATTCAGAGGCTCTAAAGCCGGTCAGCGGAAGAAGCCATTCAAAAGAAATACCCAGGGCCCGTCCAACTTGGACCGAATACTCGATCGCTTGTGCCAGATACATGGCACCCCCGAAAAACCAGCCAATCACACCAACAAGGATTGTTGGGTGTTCAAGCAAGCAGGCAAGTTAAGTGCCGAACTCGACGACAAGGGGCTGCATAGCGATGACGAGGAAGAGCCCGGCCGCCCGAACAATAGAGGGCGAAGGGTTTTCCCACACAAGTGCGGACGGTGAACATGATATATGCAACCCACATACCCAAAAGGGCGGAAGCGAGCGTGCACTACGGGATGTATATGCGATGGAGCCAGTCGCCCCAAAATTCAACCCATGGTCTTCCTGCCCGATCACCTTCGATCGAAGGACCACCCCACTAGCATTAAATCACGGCGGTTTTGCCGCATTGGTTCTTGACCCAATTATTGATGGATTTCACCTAACGAGTCACGATGGGCGGCGGCACCAGCCTGAACCTGCTTTATCGAGGATACGATTGTGCAAAATGGGCATAGACCCCTCAAGGATTAAACATACAAAGGCGACCTTTAAAGGCGTCATACCGAGTGTAGAGGCGGTTATGCGGGCTCCGATTACACTCGAATTGGTCTTCGGATCCCCAGACAACTTCCGAAGCGAAGAGTTAATCTTCGACATCGTCCCATTCCGCAGCGGCTATCATGCACTGCTCGGACGAACCGCATTTGCAAAGTTTAATGCGGTGCCGCACTAGGCATACCTCAAGCTCAAGATGCCAGGCCCTCGAGGAGTAATCACGGCCAATGGAAACACCGAACGCTCTCTCCGATCGGAGGAGCACACGGCGGCCCTCGCGGCAGAGGTACAAAGCAGCCTCTCACAACAATTCTCGAGTCCGGCCACTAAGCGTCCGGACACTGTCAAGCGCGCCCGGAGTAACCTACAACAAGACCGCCTGGCACGATTCAAGCAGGCGTAACAATCCGGCCCCAACCCCAGCCCTCGCGAAATTGCGAAGCTAGTGTTACGCGTACATAATTACGCTCTGGAGATACCATGGGCATATGGGGAGGGGCAAGACCACGGCACGCCAAGAATGCGGCTCGACCGCACCAAGGGCTCCCGGTGGTGTCATTCTTTTTCTTTTTTCCTTTTTCTTCCTTTTTCTTACTTTCAGGACTCCGTCTTTCAGAAGTCCTGTCCGGCACTAGAATCGCCGAACTCACGATGCAACAGCCAGGGAAGCAGAAAGCCACGTCGAGTGTTCATGTGGTCTCTATTACGAGTATTATACCTGTTTTACATACCATCCATAGCTTACCCTGGAGGGGGACATGTTAGATAGTCCCATCCCTTGCTTATCGCACTATTTGTATCGCTCTGCTTTCATTCCAGTACCTTTTTGAATAAACAATACATAGCTTTTGCTTATTATTGCACTACTTCCTTTATCTATACATATGTTCACTTCACGACATGTTGCAACCATACACTTTGGTACGGCAAATACACCAGGGGCTTAAGTATCCCAAAATTATGGTGTGATAAGTCCGCACACTTTCACAAGTGCGGCACCCCGAACTTATAGCATTATATGAATCGGCTCCGAATCATGTCTTGGGTCAATAGTTGGGTTTGCCCGGCTCCCGTGTTTTGGTACCTTACGTTCCGTTATATCGGCTAAGGTAGCACCGGGAGAACCACTGCGATTGTGCCCTAGTTGAGCTGGATCGAATACCTCAGTGGAGAAAGCTAAAACTGACCGTCATGATAGGGCAAGAGCCGGTCGCTGTTCGAGAGGTTTTTTCGGGTCCCTAAAGACTTATGCCGCTTAGAGCGAGGAACCGGAATTGTCCGGCCAAGGCATGGATAGCGCCCGAACTCGGTCTTACGAATACTAGGGGCTTAGCGAAATTTAAAATTATAAAATTATATGGCTAAGTGAGAGTGTTCAAGCATTATAAGTCCGGTTGCCTTGTTACGTTGTGTTGAGCGCCTCCCTAGATGGACCCAAGAATGGGAACAAGAGTGCTCAAGTTTATCCCGAACACCCCAGCACTTTCGTGGCATGGGGGCTGAAGCCAACGACTTGCCATCTCTCAAATTTGATAAGCGGCCGCCTGAAGGTAATATTTAAAATTAACAAGCGTTTCTTAGTGCGTATGAACAAGTTTTCAGCGTACAGGATAACAAATGCGAGTCTATTCAAAAATTACATCTTTGGAGCACTCATCCTCTATTCGGCGGGCACCCTTCAGGAGGCCCTCATAGTACATTTCGGGCGTGCGATGCTCCTTGCCCTTCGGTGGCCCGTCCGTCACAAGCTTCTCCGCATCCAGCTTGCCCAAGTGCACTTTAGCACGGGCAAGGGCCCGACGGACACTTTCAATGCAGACAGAGCGCTTTGATGACTTCAATCCGTGGACAGGCGTCCACCAGCCGCTGCACTAAGCCGAAGTAGCTCCCAGGCATGGCTTCCAATGGCCACAGCCGCGCTATAAGGCCCTTCATGGCCTGTTCGGCGACCTTGTGGAGCTCGACCAGCTGCTTCAGTTGGTCGCTCAGGGGCACCGGATGTCCGGCCTCAGCATACTGAGACCAGAACACCTTTTCCGTCGAGCTCCCCTCCTTGGCGCGGTAGAATGCGGCAACATCAGACACACTACGGGGCAAATCTGTGAATGCTCCTGGAGAGCTCCGAATCCGGGTAAGTAATAGGTAATTCACTTTCACATGCTTGCTTTGCATAAAGAATGCCTTACCCGCCGCTATCTTCTTTAACGACTCAATTTCTTGGAGGGCTTTTGGGCCTCGGCCTTAGCAGCTTTGGCACTCTCAAGAGCGAGGCAAGCTCGGACTCTCGAGTCTTCGAGTCACGCTCCAAACTCTCGTGTTTTTCCACGAGAGCTTGGAGCTCTTGCCGTACCTTGGCCAGCTGCGCCTCCCCCTTCTCTCGCTCGGTGCGTTCTGCAGCCGCTTTGTTTTCGGCCACGGACACCGCTTCCTTCAGGGTCGCCACCTCGTTCGTGGCCCCTGGAGTACCCATGTTATTCCTGTTATTTTTTGCAACCGAAACCTTCCTATAAGGTATTTCTTTAATAAGGTACTACTTACCTTCCTTGTCCTCGAGCTGCTTCTTGGCTTGGCCGAGCTTCGTCCTCGGACCGCTCGAGGCTCTGCTTCAATGCATTGACCTCCATGATCGGTCTTGGGCAGAGGTCAGCAGCGCAGCCTGCATTCCCATATTGACATACTTATGTTAGACTCCTGCGTATATCTTTTTTAGATCCTTAGTCCGGCTTTTCTTTCCGAACACCGAACTAAGCATCAGGGGCTACTGTCTATGCGGTACTATTTTTACATATTCTAAACTTACCTCAAAGCCTGTTAGAAGGCTGGTACAGGCTTCGGTCAGCCTGCTCTTGGCGGACTGAACTGTCCGGATCACCGCACTCATAACAGTGCGGTGCTCCTCCTCGATGGAAGCGCTGTTAAGCGCCTCCAGTAAGCTATCTGGTGCCTCCGGTTGGACGGAGGACACCGGCGTTTTACCCTTCTTGCGAAGGATCCGCTGGCCGGACTTCAGAACCGCTGATGGTTCCGGCATGGAGTCCGGACGAGGGTCGGGCTTAGAGCCCCTAGGGGTCTTGCCCCCCACGCACCTGGAGTCCGGGAGGTTGCCTTGTGGCTCCTCCTGCGCCACCTCCTCTTGACCAAGCCCCCCTTGGGGCACCACCTCGGTGTCGTCCATGGCGTGGGGCGAGGCGGTCAGGCTTAAGTACTCTCCATTTCCGGCGAGCCCAGGACCCGCTCGATGAATCGGCGAACTCGCCCTTGGGCGGGCTGCATGATTGTTCGGCATTAGAGAACACTATGCAATGATAAAAAAGCCATGGGTATCCGGACACTTATGATCTCGCCAGGGGCTTGGCCCTTGTTGGCCAATCCTCCTCGTCGTCGTCGACATTGGTGGAGAAGTCCGGAGGAAGGGTTCTTCCCTTCTTGGACCCTCTGGCCTCCCCAGTTGGGGTGGCCTTCCTTTTCCTTTCCTCCCCCGCTGGGGGAGAAGCTTCTTTTTCCTCCTCCTCGTCCTCAGGAGAAGATTCTGCTTCAGAATCTGACAGCACCTGGCGTCGGGAACTCCTTCGAGTTCCGTGGCCTCCTTCTTAGCCTTCTTCTCGGCACCACATGGAGTGCCGTGAGCCAAACTTTCCCCTGTTAATCCAAGGCGTCCGCTGGTCTTCGGCAAAAGGAACCGGACAGTTAATCTGTCCGGACGTCTTCAGCCAGTCCTGTCAAAGATTAGGGAGTTTTAGATCCCACATAGAGTCAATCTATGAAAAAAAAAGTCCCGTAAAGGGTAAAATAACTTACCTCGCCGGCTTGACGCCGCGAGCTGTATCCGCGATCTTTGTTAGCGGATGCTGGGGCTTCAGCGCCCTTGAACAGCACCTTCCAGGCATCTTCGTACATAGTGTCGAAGAGCCGGCTCAAGGTTCGGTGCTGTGCCGGATCGAACTCCCACAAATTAAAGGTCCGTTGTTGGCATGGGAGAATCCGGCGGATGAGCATCACCTGGATTACGTCGACAAGACTGAGATTCTTGTCCACCAGGTTTCGGACGCATGTTTGGAGTCCGGATAGCTCGTCCGAATTCCCCCACGTCAGGCCCGTCTCTTTCCATGACGAGAGCCGCGTGGGGAAGCCAGATCTGAATTCGGGGGCCGCCACCCATTCGGGGTCGCGCGGCTCGGTGATGTAAAACCACCCCGATTGCCACCCCTTTATTGTCTCTACAAAGGCACCCTCGAGCCATAGGACCTTGGCCATCTTGCCGACCATGGCGCCTCCGCACTCCGCTTGGCGGCCGCCCACTACCTTCGGCCTGACATTGAAGATCTTCAGCCATAAGCCGAAGTGGGGCTGGATGCAGAGGAAGGCCTCGCACACGACGATGAACGCCGAGATGTTGAGGATGAAATTCGGGGCCAGATTGTGGAAGTCCAGGCCGTAGTAGAACATGAGCCCCCGGACAAATGGGTGAAGTGGAAAACCTAGTCCGCGGAGGAATCGGGGAGAAACACCACCCTCTCATGGGGCCTGGGGTTGGAATGAGCTACCCAGCGTTGGGCAGCACATGCTGGCGATGTCGCCGGACAAGTATCCGGCCTCCCGCAGTCTTGTGATGTGCCCCTCCGTGACGGAGGAGGCCATCCACCTGCCTCCCGCTCCTGACATGATTGGAGAAGGTTGAGGTGGGATGTGCGGACTTGGGTGCTGGAGCTCGAGTGCGCGGAAATGGATGAGCAGAGGAGGAATAAGGCGTAGGTGAAAAGGTGGGTCCTTATCCCCTTATATGGACGGACGAAGTTATGCGTCCCCCACCAGCCTAGTAAAACTCGCTTGTCTCCCAAGCACCGTAATCAATGGCGCGGATGGGTTAGCCACGTCCGTATTGATGAGAATCCCGGAATAAGGGGGCACGATCTATGCTTTGATAAGACGTGCCAAGGAAACCGCCTCGCTAAACGCGCTGAGGTGGGACAGTAAAAAACGATTCATATAAAGGCCTGGCCGTGGTGTGATGTCACGCCGCGGAATACGCCGCAGATCTGTGCAAAAGTTATTCTCTCTACGGTGGTATGTGGAACTTGTTTTGCGAGCGGACACTATCCTTGTGTTCAAAACCTTCTATGAAGTATTCGGAGGAGGAACCCGTCTTGCAATGCCGAAGACAATATCTGGCGCGGACTAAATGCGTCATTGAAGCCTGGTTCAGGGGCTACTATGGGAGTCTGGATTAGGGGTGTCCGGATAGCGAACTATCATCACGGCCGGACTCCAAGACTATGAAGATACAAGATTGAAGACTTCGTCCCGTGTCCGGATGGGACTTTCCTTGGCGTGGAAGGCAAGCTTTGCGATACGGATATGTAGATCTCCTACCATTGTAACCGACTCTGTGTAACCCTAACCTATCCGGTGTCTATATAAACCGGAGGGTTTTAGTCCGTGGGGCGAACAACAATCATACCATAGGCTAGCTTCTAGGGTTTAGCCTCCTTGATCTCGTGGTAGATCTACTCTTGTACTACCCATATCATCAATATTAATCAAGCAGGAGTAGGGTATTACCTCCATCGTGAGGGCCCGAACCTGGGTAAAAACATCGTGTCCCTTGTCTCCTGTTACCATCCGCCTAGACGCACAGTTCGGGACCCCCTACCCGAGATCCGCCGGTTTTGACACCGACACCAAGTGTAAATGCTGCTGGGTGCTAACTTGTTCAGCCACGCTCTGGCCGAGCCCTCCAACATAAGAGGCAGGTGTTTCATGGCCACCTCATCATTGCTACCGCCAATCTGAACAGCCACTCGGTAGTCCTCTAGCCAAGTATCAGGTTTGGACTCACCAGTGAACTTATCGACTCGATCGCCAACCTGAAGTTGGGAGGAATCACTGCGGCCCTGATGGATCTGCTGAAGCACTCTGGTCCTGAGACGTGCACTCTGCTGCTGGTGGGTAAATCTCTGTCATGACCTCCTCGGCGAGCCCTGTTTCTGTCGACCAAACCCTGAACGAGAATGGATCTCGCATCAAAGCCTGGTTCTCTGGGGTCGACTGGAATCCTTCGCCCAGCACTGTGAGGGCGTCTGTCATCCTGCTGCCGAGGCACGTATGACCCACTCCTTGGGGGAGGGGTGGGCACTCGACGTCGATCATTGCGATCGAATCGGTGATCATACTGCTCACGGTTCCTATACTGATCTCGCCGGTCTTCACGCCCCTCACGCCTCGGGGGCGATCTTGGGCTGTGAGCCGACTGAACTGTATCTGCAACAACGGATTTGCTGTGGATCCTATTCCGCGACTATGATACAGCTGAATTCTGGTCTCCTGCTGCCCGGAGTAATGCTCTGATCTGCAACAAGCCTCTGCCAGCCTCGGACTGGGACGGCTGAATCGACTCTGCTATACGGGTGGGTGGTGGAAAGAGTTGACGTCGACTGGATTCTGGAACTCGTTGTCGCGCACACTCGTCGAGTACTCACTGGAGGTTCTCCAGTCGAGTGCGCTCAGCCAAGTTATTGGCCGCTGCCGCGTCCTCTAAAGCACGAGCCTCGGGGGTTTCTCCAACGATAGGAGTGTGCAGTGCATCCATGTTCCGGCGGCGAAGTTCTTCCCTCTGCATCGAAGTGAGGGGCTCGGTGAGATAATCTTCATGGGCATGCGACGGATCGCCTCCGCCGTCGCCTCCATCGGTGCGGGGAAAGCCGGGAGGACTGCGTGGTCCATCGACCATCAGAACCTCCGCCGCTGGATCACTGCTGTCGCACTCGGATGCAGTCTCTGCGGAGCCAGTCGAACAGGCCATAGAGAGATTCGTCGGGCTCGATCGCCGCGACTTGGGGGGTGGCCGACTGGCGAGCCACCGCGTGCCTCACCCACCGCTGAAGTCTCGATCGACCGGAGCGCTTGCGCCGGCGGGAAACAGGGAGGGAGGTCGACACAGGGGCCGACCGATACTGGGTCGACGGTTGCCGCAGGAGGACGCCGCGGACGCACGCGCGAAAGTGCGTCGCCTTGCGGACAGGGAGCGCGTCGATGTCGAGCGGAGCCTCCTGAAGCCAAGCAGAGTCGTCGGCGATGAACGTGAGCGCGCCGAGACGGATCTCGCGGCTCTCAACCAAAACTCCACCTGAAACCATGATGAAGGAGATCAGAAAAATCGCAACTTCTCCAATAAGTCGCTAAGACACCTGCCCCACGGTGGGCGCCAACTGTCGTGGTTCTAAGTCTGACAGTAATGTAGGGGGGTAGGAATGGAGAGGCAAGATCCTAGCTATGGAGTAGTTGTATACGCATGAGTTTTACGAGTTCAAGCCCTTCTCGGAGGAAGTAATAGCCCTACGTCTCGGAGCCCGGAGGCGGTCGACTGGATTATGCGTGTATGAATTACATGTTTGCGAACCCTTGACACTGAGGAGGGGGTGGCTTATATAGAGTTCGCCAGACCACTCCGGCCCTCAGTTATGCAGGGTTTAAGGTACATTAAGGTCGGGCGTTACTGGTAACGCCGCACATAAAGGGCTATGATGACCATAAAAGCTACTTAATGACCGACCATTAGCGTGCGGAGTGACTTTAGATCTCCTGGCTGTCGAGTGGTTGGCCTCATGGTCGAGCGTCTTCGAGTCTGTCGAGTGGAACACTTCTGAGTCGATTGAAAGGTGATTCTTCTAGAGATGTCCTTGGGGAGGGTATCTTGGACAGGTCCATGACCCTACCCTAGGTACATAGCTTCATCAATACGAATTTCCAAGCTTGCCTTCCACGCAAAGGAGAGTCCCACCCGGACACGGGACGAAGTCTTCAATCTTGTATCTTCATAATCCAATAGTCCAGCATAAGTATATAGTCCGGCTGTCCGAGGACCCCCTAATCCAGGACTCCCTCACTCGCCGCATCATGACACTCAGTTTTCGACTTTCTCTACTTAGGTGCTTGACCCGACAAACCAGAAACACAATCACTGTAGTTCTCCCTTTACTACCCTAGCCGAACAAACAGAACGTAAGGTAGCAAACACAGGAGCCGGGCAACCCAACTATTGACCAAAGACATGATTCGGAGCCGATGCATATAATGCCGATCTCGGGACGCCAAAGTGTGCTACAAAGTTGTTCGGGCTTTCGTTTAACGGCTCATAAGTGGCCGTATAGAGCCCCTGGCAATGGGTGTTGAGGTATGTGTGACAATTGGAGAGATGGACTACGGTTTTATGAATAAAGTTGATACCGAAAAAATTGTCACTACTAGAATCTGATTGATACGTCAAGACGTGATCTTACAGAGGGTACCATAAGCACCAAAATCATTTTACATGCTGGGGGTCTAATAATAAGGAGTAAAAGCTTAGTAAAGGTCCTTTTAAATAAGGTTTAGTCCAAAGAGTCCTTTGGATGTCCTGCCGCACATCTGCGCTGATTTCGCCTTGTAGAGAGGGGTTCCTTGAAGGGAACGGTCTTCTGTTTGTCGTACGAAACCGAGCTCGGAGTGAGTCCTTGTAAGTTCGTAGGATACGTGGGCTCGAATGCACCTGTGTTAACAAAGTAAACGAACAAGAGTGGAACGTCATATAGGGTCGAGCCGTACAATAGATCTTCCCGTATTGTGCCTCCGCCGATGCCCAAGGTATTTTGAGTGCGTAACAATGCATGCACGGTACAAATTCCGTGAGTGTGCGCGGCGATCGACGAAGGCGAAACTACTAGTCTAGCTCTGGATGTACCAAGCCGCTAGCTTGCGGGACTGACCGGACTCTTTTAACTAAGTCCGGCGGCTTGATGGCCGATGAGGTGTGCGGATTAACTGGGCCGCTCTGTTCGTCGGCTGCGAGAGCTGCGGTGTGCTCCTCTGTGCGGAGGGAGCGTTCTGTGTTTCCATTGACTATTATAACACCGCGTGGACCGGGTATCTTGAGCTTTAAATAAGCATAGTGCGGCACCGCGTTGAATCTAGCAAAAGCGGTTCGTCGAGCAGTGCAAGATAGCCACTTCGGAAGGGTACGATATCGAAGATCAAGTCTTCACTGCGGAAGTTGTCGGGCAAGCCGAAGACGACTTCCAACGTTATTGAGCCCAAGCAGCGGCCTCTACGCCAGGTATTACTCCTTTAAAGGTAGTTTTAGTGGGCTTGATCCTTGACGGATCTATACCCATTTTGCGGACGGTTTCCTGATAGAGCAGGTTAAGGCTGTTGCCGCCGTCCATGAGGACCCGCGTTAAATGGAATCCCTCGACAATCGAATCGAGGACCAAAGTTGCCGATCCTCCATGACAGATACTGGTCGGGTGGTCCTTTCGATCGAAGGTGATCGGGCAAGCCGACCATGGCTTGAATTTTGGGGCGACCGGCTCTACGGCGTAGACGTCCCTTCATGCGCACTTGCGCTCCCGTTTGGGGATGTGTGTGACATAGATCATATTCACCGTTTTGACCTCGGGGGGAAATTGCTTCTGCCCCCCTGTGTTCGGTGGGCGAGGCTCTTCATCGTCGTCCTTGCTGGGTGGCCTTTTCCCCTTGTGTTCCGGCGTTGAGCTTGCCGGCCTGTTTAAACACCCAACAGTTTATGTTGGTGTGATTAGCAGGTTTATCGGGGGTGCCATGAATCTGGCAAGGCCGATCAAGTATTCTGTCCAAACTAGATTGACCATCTTTGTTTCCTTTGAATGGCTTATTCCGCTGACTAGATTTTGAGCCACTGAATCCGGTGTTCACCGACGTGTCTTCTGTATTGTTTCGACGCTTGTTCTTGTCGCGTCGTGGTTTGCCATTGCTGTCTCTCACTTCAGAGGTGCTTGGGTCGCTGGTGCTATTGCTTCTACGAGCGAGCCAACTATCTTCTCCCGCGCAAAAGCGGGTCATAAGTGCGGTAAGGGCTGCCATGGACTTCGGTTTCTCTTGGCCAAGGTGTCGGGCGAGCCACTCGTCTCGGACGCTGTGTTTGAAGGCCGCGAGGGCTTCGGCATCCGGACAATCCACAATGTGGTTCTTTTTAATTAAGAACCTGTTCCAGAGCTTCCGGACTGATTCACCGGGTTGCTGGATTATGTGACTAAGGTCATCGGCATCCGGGGGCCGAACATAGGTACCTTGGAAGTTGTCTCTAAAGGCGTCCTCCAGGTCTTCCCAGCTTCCAATAGAGTTTTCTGGGAGGCTATTCAGCCAATGTCCTGCTGGTCCCTTAAGTTTTAGGGGGATGTACTTGATGGCATGTAGGTCACCGCGGGCCATGTGGATATGGAGAAGAAAGTCTTCAATCCATACTGCGGGATATGTGGTGCCATCGTATGATTCAATGTTTACGGGTTTAAACCCTTCTGGGAACTGGTGCTCCATTACTTTATTAGTGAAGCATAGAGGGTGTGCATCTCCTCTGTATCGGGCAACATCGCACGCAGTTCTGATGGAGTCTGTATGCGGTTTTCGGCCCGTGTGAGGTTGTGTTTATCGCGCCAGGCTTGATGGCCATCTTCTCGTGCTGGTGCATGCCCTCATGATCTATAAATTGATATGGTATGACCGGCTCTATTGTCCAGGTCCTGTCGCAGGTCGTGTGTGCGTCCTACGGCTGTTGTTTCTCTGCCTCTAGGGTGAGGTGGCGTAGGTTGGTGTTCGGCTTGGGTTGCCGCTCTATCCCGACCACGAGGCGGTCAGTCAGGTCCGTTAGCTGCGATACGCGTTGTCGGTATAGGCTCGGGGCCTCATCGTCGAATTGGGAGAGCAACCTGCGCTTTGGATAGCTCTTAGTTGGGCACTCGAGGCCGTATTCCTCGACTGCCAGGATATTAGTCCATCTGTCATTGAGTAAATCCTGATCGGCTTGAAGTTGCTGCCACTTCTTTCTCAGGCTTCTTGCTGTGGCTATTAGCCGGCGCTTGAAGCGCTCTTGCTCGAGGGGGTCCTCTGGTACGATGAAGTCTTCGTCGCACAGGCTCTCATCCTCTTCAGAGGTTGGTAGGTAGTTACTATCCTCCGAGCCCTCGTCCCTGATTGGATCATCGGGGTTGACTTGCCCCTCTTCCCAATCATCCTGCTCGGATGTTGGCTCGACAGGGGCTTCTTGGTCTTCGGCGTTATCCAGGGTGTTATTGTCTCCGGTGCCGGTATTGTTGTCTTTTTCGCGACGTGATTTTGATCGGTGCCGCTGACGTCGACGCTTCGTAGGTGCTTCAGCAGGTTCATCCTCTAGAATCTTCCCGTCGTCAGCGTCATTCTCTTTGGGGGTGTCCACCATGTACACATCATATGTGGAAATAGCCGTCCAGTGCCCGGTAAGCGGCGGGTTCTGGCTTTGCTCCTCTCCGACATCGTCGTCCATGCCGTCGATGTCTTCGGAAGCGTAATCAAGCATGTCGGATAAGTCCTCGACAATGGCTATGAAGTGGGTGGTGGGTGGGACGTAAAATTCCATGTTCCCAGCCCCTAGTGCGTGCTAGGCATAGTTCGGCAGTGATCCTTCTGTGATGGTGAGAGATCGCATTAAGTCCAGAGCCTCATTTAAGGGTGAGGTACGGACAGGGAAGCGAGAGTTCATGGAGCAGGGCGGGACAGGAGTTCCCTGGCCGTGCTCGTATAACACATACCTCGAGAGTTCAGAGCTGGTGTATGGATGTAAGCCCAGCTCGACGAGGATAGAGGGAGCCTGGAGTAATTCTTGGCCGGCTGGTGAAACGATCCCCTTTGTATCTCCGGTGTTGAGCACTATGGCCGTGGAGAGTCCGGCGGGCTCTAAACCCCCGTCTTAGGACTCAGCGAGGAGTTCCGGATCTGAGGCCGGAGCTGCGATCGAGGCCGCAAACCCTTGGAAGTCAAGTCTCCTCGGATATCAGCGACATAGTTTAAGTTTCCAAAACTGATCTGATGACCAGGGGCGTAGTTGTCAATCTGCTCCAGATGGCCAGTCGAATTGGCACGCAATGCGAAGCCGCCGAATATGAAGATTTGGCCGGGGAGAAAAGTCTCCCTCAGGGCGGTGTTGTTGTGGATGGTTAATGGAGCCATCGAGCCTTCTGGTGACGACACAGTGGAACTCTCAATGAAAGCACCAATGTCGGTGTCAAAACCAGCAGATCTCGTGTAGGGGGTCCCGAACTGTGTGTCTAAGGATCAAAGGTAACAAGGAGGCAGGGGACACGATGTTTACCCAGGTTCGGGCCCTCTTGATGGAGGTAATACCCTACTTCCTGCTTGGTTGACTTTGATGAGTATAGGGGTTACAAGAGTTGATCTACCTCGAGATCGTAATGGTTAAACCCTAGATGTCTAGCATGTATGATTGTCCTTGCCCCTATGGACTAAACCCTCCGGTTTATATAGACACCGGAGGGATTTAGGGTTGTACGGAGTCGGTTACAGAGAAAGGAAGGTACATGATCTGAACGGTTGCCATCCACGCAAAGTAGAGTCCCATCCAGACATGGGGGAGGTTCTTCTATCTTGTATCTTCACGGCCCATCAGTCCGGCCCATATCACATAGCCCGGATGCCCGAGGACCCCTTAGTCCAGGACTCCCTCAGTCGTCACTGTAATGACACAGTGTCGATGCAGTCGTGTTGTCGTGCATGACGCGGTCGATGCCGTCGTCATGAAGCGGTCATTGCCGTCGTTGAGGTCACGTCTTGCAGAAAAGTTTGTCATAGGATGCTAGATGTCCATCTTGTGGACGAGGTGACGGCGGTGTGTTGATGATGATGGTGATGAAGACCACGTTGGTGAACACCTTGGCAATGACGTGTCGACGACGGCGTTGCAGCGGCATGTCGACGATGATGAGTCGCTTGAAGGTGTCCATCGCGGCGATGAAGTATCGATGCCGTGTCTTGCCGAAAAAGTCGATGAAGAATTGCTTCTTTTTCCACATCGGCCTGGCGTGTGGATGATGTGGATGTCGCTTCTTGTGTATCTCGACGTTAATCTTGAATCGTGGTCAGCTTGATGTCGTGGTTCGGCCTGGTGTAGTGCAGATGATCGGTGTAGTCGTTCGGCTTGATGTAGTGCAGCTTGCTCGGTATAATTCGTACGGCTTGATGTAGACGGCATGCCGGGGCGCGGGGGAGGATGGAGTCGGCTTCCTAAAGATCGCGTCCAGTGCGTGTGCCTCGAAGTCGAAAACCTGCTAGCCCTCCCGGTGTCCGGTGTCCGGCGCCGCGACCTGCTCGATGAAGATGTTGACGTGCGGCTAAGTGTTGTGGTCGTCGGCCAGATCAGATCACGATGTTGATTGTTCCCACCCACGGATGGGAAAGACCCGCATGGCGTTGCCTTTCAATCAGTGCAGAAGGCCCGTGGCTGAAGTCTACGCATCGGCGTCTTGGTGAGTTTTGCCATGCACGTATGCATGTGCACATGATTCGAAGGAGTTGCGCGCCGCTCCGGAATCTGAGGGTTGTCGGATCAGCGTCCATCCGCCTGTACAAGGCCGCGCACAGCACCGTGCTGCACTCAACACCGTAGATTTATTGATTTGCATGAAGAAGATCGCATTTCTGTAGTTGCGCGCCGCTCCGGAATCTGAGGGTTGTCGGATTAATTTGGTGGCTAATGAGAAAACTAATCTAATGAACTTTCTAACTTTCATTGTCATCCATGGGTTAACTTCCAAAAAGCATGGTATCACAAGCATATCTGATATACGATTGTTCCAAATTGAATATGCTATAGTAATACCTATTTTGGATTTATAATTAATCATGCAGATCGAAAACCAAAGATTAGTTTTTTTTTGAACATGTTACTTCTTCCGGGAGAGTTTGACTGACAACAGCGACGTCTCATGCAAATAAAAGGAGAGGGGTGTCACACTACCAGAATTTACCCAATTGCCGACGGCCAAATCCCCGTCGGCATAGATGGATGTATCCCGACGGCCCAGGTCAGGCCGTCGGCGTAGAAAAGCCGTCGGCATACACCCACCTATGCCGACGGGGGCCGTCGGCACAGGTCGGCCGTCGGCATCCCAATCAATATGCTTACGGCGGTCGTCTGCATAGAGGCGGTCGTCGGCGTATCTGTGGGCCCGGCTACCCGGGCGGCGACATCCTTTGACGGCATGAAGCCTACGCCGACGAGGCCTAACGGTGGCCGTCGGCATAGCTATGCCGACAGCAAGGCCGTCGGCATAGCTATGCCGACGTCATCGATCTGCGTGATCTGCCACGTCAATGATCCGAAACGCTCACCGGTCCGTGGGGTGGCATATCTATGCCAACAGCCTTGCCGTCGGATAGGCCTGGCCCATGGACGGTGCCACGTCATCGATCCGCGCCATACGCCACGTCATCGATCCATGGCTCTACCCTTCCGTGGCTGTAGCTATGCCGACAGCATAGCCGTAGGCATAGATTTTTAATAATTTTTTCATATTTTATTTATTTTCTCTTTTTTCCTTTTTATTTTTTCCAAGCGTGCCGAAATGTGCCTTTTGTACAGAAAACATATCTCGATTATATTTATAGTAACGCTAAACTAAGCGTGACTTTGTAGAATAGGTTATTCTACACCCCGGTAGAATAGCGTTACCCTATATATATATATATATATATATATATATATATATATATATATATATATATATATATATATATATATATATATATATCGATTGCCCCCTCACGTGCGTCGCTTCCGTCGTGTTACGAAGAGGGGAGACGGGACGGGGTACCTTAGGGGTAGCAATGCCGCCAGGTGTTGCGGTGGGCCCTCCTACGGTAGTGGAAGTGTGGTGGCAGGCCTTGAGACACCGGCCGTGGCTCGGGGTGTGCCCCTCCCCTCACAGGCGTCGGCTGTCGCCCGTGTCGAGGAGAAGCAGCAACGTGGGGCCGACAGGGTGGTATTCTTGGGGTGGGTTGGGCGGGGACTGTGTTGGGGGTGTAGCTATGGGCTGGGCTATGACAACCAGGTGAAAAGGTCCACCGGTCAAACCCCGTCCGGCGAAAGTCAAAGGGCTAGACCCGCGGTAAATGCAATGTCGAGGTTAGACGGGACGGTGTACCTGGGGGCGTAGCAATGCCGCCAGGTGTCGCGGTAGGCTCTCCTACGGTAGTGGAAGTGTGGTGGCAGGCTCAGGAACCCGACACGCGGCTCTGGGATGTGCCCCCCTCATGGGCGTCGCTGCGACCGTGTCACGGAGGGGGTAAACGGCCACGTCGGGCCGACACGGAGGGAATCTTGGGGTGGGTTGGGCCGGGACAGTGTTGGGGGGTCTAGCTATTGGCTGGGCTATGACAACCAGGTGAAAAGGTCCACCGGTCAAATCCCGTCCTGTGGAAGTCAAAGGGCTAGACCCGGCGGTAAATGCGTGTCGAGGTTACGGGACGGGTACACAGGGGGTAGCAATGTCGCCAGGTGTTGCGGTGGGCCCTCCTACGGTGGTGGAAGCATGGTGGCAGGCGTAGGCACCAGGTACGCGGCTCCGGGGAGTGCCCCCCTCACGGGCGTCGCTGCCGCCGTGTGCCGGCGGCGGCGCCGTCCGTGAGGGGGCACACCCCGGAGACGCGTGCCAGGCGTTTGCAACCGCCACAACACTTCCAAACTTGTGAGAGACCGTCTACGCAAGATTTGGCGGCATGCTAGCCCCGGAGGCCGCCGGTCACAGTCGTAGACACGCGGAGAGCAACCCCGCGTAGAGGGAAGTGTTCAGATACCTCTCCATCACGAAAAATTATGAAAAATTACCATCAGTCCTACAGCACATGTGCCCATGTCGTGTAAAAAACTCATGATTTTATCGCACTCCGAGTATTCAATAATATTCACGCCGCATCGTTACCGTAGAACATCTACCACCGTGTCATCGCCGTCCTTGAGGGGGGCCACACCCCGGAGACGCGTGCCGCCTCTTCGGACATGCCACCACACCGTACGGCATGTATGAGGTCCCGATGCGACGCTCGGATGGCATTGCTACCCCCGTAGGCCCCCCGTCCCGCCTAATCCTGTAGCGTTTAACCACGTGATCTAGCCCTTTGACTTTGCACGGACGGTCTTTTACCAGTGGACCTCTCCACCCGGTTGTGTTAGGTCAGCCCATAGGAACACTTTGGAGCAACACCCGGGCCAGACCCACAGCAAGATCCCCTCCGTGTAGACCCGAAGCGTCCGTTTCCCCCCTCCAGGTGTCGGCAGCGGCGCCGATCGTGAGGGGGGGGGCACACCCCGGAGACGCGTGCCGCCTCTTCGGACATGCCACCACAACACCCCGCATGTATGAGGTACCGGTGCGACGCTCCGATGGCATTGCTACCCCCCCCCCCCAGGGCCCCCGTCCCGCCTAACCCTGTAGTGTTTGACCATGAGATCTAGCCGTTTGACTTTGCACGGACGGGCTTTGACCAGTGGACCTCTCCACCCGGTTGTCTTAGGTCAGCCCATAGGAACACTTTGGAGAAATATCCGGGCCAGACCCACAGCAAGATCCCCTCCGTGTAGACCCGACCGCGTCCGTTTCCCCCGTCACGGCCGGCGGTGCCGTCCGTGAGGGGGGCCACACCCCGGAGACGCGTGTCGTGCTTTTGCAACCGCCACACCACTTCCAGACTTGTGAGAGGCCGCCTACGCAAGATTTGGCGGCATGCGAGCCCCCGGAGGCCGCCGGCCACAGTTGTAGACACGCGGAGAGCAATCCACGAGAGGGAAGTGTTCAGATACTTCTCCATCACAAAAAATTATGAAAAAATACCATCAGTCCTACAGCACATGTGCCCACGTCGTGTAAAAAACTCATGATTTTATCACGCTCCGAGTATTCAATAATATTCACTTTGGAGAAACATCCGGGCCAGACCCACAGCAAGATCCCCTCCGTGTAGACCCAACGCATCCGTTTCCCCCCTCCAGGTGCCGGCGGCGGCGCCGTCCGTGAGGGGGGCATACCCCGGAGAGGCGTGTCGCCTCTTCAGACATGCCACCACACCACCCCGCGTGTATAAGGGCCCGGTGCGACGCTCCGGTGGCATTGCTACCCCCTGTGCCCCGTCCGCCTAACCCTATACCGGAGGGGGTAGCAATGCCGCCAGGTGTTCTGGTGGGCCCTCCTACGCTTGTGGAAGCGTGGTGGCAGGCGCGGGCACCCGGCACGTCGCTCCGGGGTGTGCCTCCCTCACGGGCGTCGCTGCCGCCGTGTCATGGAGGAGGAAACGGCCACGTCGGGCGAAAACTATCTATTCCGATGGGCGAGAATGCAGTCAATTTTTTTGTGAGAACTAATAAACATGTGTAATATTTATGTGTTAGGAAAAATGTACCTTAAAAAATGAAACATATATACATACCTATGCCGACGGCTTGGCCGTCGGCATAGGAGTACACGTGGCATACAGAGCTATGCCGACGGCTAAGCCGTCGGCATAGGCTCACCCCCTCCACTCATTCTTCCTCCCCCGCACCGTCTCCCTCCCCGACCGACCCTAATCCCCACCCGCGCCGCCGCCGCCCTATCCCGGCCCTCGTAGCCGCCCCACCCTCGCCGCCGCCACCCCATCCCTCCCTAACTCCGGTGCCACGCCCCCGCCCAACACCACCGTCGCCCACATCCCCTCCCCACCGCCGCTTCATCCCTCCCCACCGCCAAGATCGCTTCACCGCCCGCGCCGAGACCGCCATCGACGCCGCTGCCGGGCAGCCGTCCCGTCCTCGGCCGCACCCGGCCCCATCTCGACGCCGTCCCCGATCAAGGCCGGGTGGCCGACGCCATCGCCCGCCCGTCGCCGCCCTTCTCCGCCCGACCTCGTCGCCGCCCGCCTCTTGAGCCCCTGCTGCTTTGCTTTGCTGCGACCACTTGCCGCTTCTGCTTCTTGCTTGCCATTGCCGTTCTTCTTCTTTGCCGCCAGTTGATGCTTCCTGCTACTTCCGCTGCTTGCTACTTGCTGCTGCTATGTTAGGTTAGTTAGTTTAGCGTTTAGATGGATAGATTAGTTAGATATATAAATAGTTATATAAATGGATTATAAGATATAAAAATTTTGTTGATAGGTTAGTTGAGAAAAAAATTGTTGTTGATATATAGATGGATAGATGAGTGGATACTACATCATGATATATAGATGGATATATATAAAATTGCTTGATGTTTTATGTTAAAATGCTATATATGTGGTTCGATGAGATGCTATATATTGCATATCCTGCAAAAGAAATTGGTTCGATGAGATGAATAGATGATGATGATGAATATGTGACGAATAGATGATGATGAATATAGTTTTTTTGCCTACATGATGCAAAAATAAATGAATGCATGTTTAAATGTTTTAAATATGCTCTATGAGTTGTGATGTTCTAAATTTTTTGTCGCGACGGAATTTGCAGGCTTTGTGGTGTTGCATTTCATAAAAGTGACCGTCGTCCGACGAGTTGGTCCCTGAGTATCCCTCTGTTGTTCGACTCCTTCCCTACTGACCGAGGGTGAGCTACAAGTCCATCTCCTCCATTTTTTCATGTCACTAGATTTCATTCTCAAGTCAATGGCGTAACTTAGGCGTCTCCCGTCCGAAAGGGTTGCATCGATAAATATGCATTCAATTGCATATTTATCACCGCGGCTCTTTCGGATTGTCTAGCGTTTTCCACGGACAGCCCAAGGATGTGTAGATTGGGAATGTTCTCCATGTTCTACCATGTTCCGAGATAGGATTTCGGCGGCGCCTCCCCATTGTTCTCCGGAGCACATTCTCTCGTCTATTTGCCGATACGTGTATCTGGAGAACAGCGGGGAGGTGCTACCGAAATTTTGTCTCGGAATGGGGTAGAATGGAGAACGTACTCAATCTACACATCCTCGGGTGGGATTAGGACCCATCTTTACCTATTAGAGATATAGGTGGATTCAACGCGGTAGAAACTAAAAATTTGATGTGATTAATTTAAGTGAATCCTTAATTATGTTGTGTGGCTTGCAAAAAAGCAGAGGATGGCAGATAATCAGTGGATGTACAGTTGTTTTATCCGGCCGGAATCGAGTAACATCGAGTGGGTCGTGAAAACCGATGTGTATTTGAAGGAGATATTCCGTAGTCAATGAGAATTATCCCACCATGCCCACAGGCGAGATGTGCCAGACGTCATCGTAGAAATCAGACGGACATGAGAGAGCACCTTTGCACGCACGGATATATGCCAAACTTTGACATGCCGCCGATAAACATAGCCGAGCAGGACCGTGGTAGAGAGGAGGTGATGCGACAACGCATCGATGGATATGAGGACGACGGGGTCAGGGACATGCTAGATGATGTCATTGTTGCAGAAGCGGCAAATGCGAGACCTTTAGAGAATGAACCAGAGGAGCCAGAGGCAACCGCAAAGGCCTTCTTGGAGGTCTTGGCCTCGTCGAAGAAACCTCTTTATGCGGGTGCGAAAATATCTGAGCTGGATGCCATCTCACAACTGATTGCGGTCAAGGCTGAGTACGGGTCAGTAGCTGAAATGCTTCGAAGCATTCCGGGGGTATGGGCTAATAGCCTCCCTGAGTGTCATGAACTGTCGAAAATCATGTATGATACAAAGATAAACATGAAGGCACTATCTATGGATTATGAGATAATAGATGTTTGCGCGAAGAATTGCCTGTTGTTTAGGCACGCAGTATGCGGATGACAAGTAATCTTGTAGGCGGTGCGGTTCATCTCGGTACATTGAAGTGGTCGGTGAGGATGGTGAGAAAAAGCAGCTAACCATCCCCATTAAGGTTCTTCGGTATCTTAATTTTATAAAAAGACTGCAACGCCTTTTCATAGTCTGCCAAAATGATGAAGTGGCACAAGGAAGGTATAAGGTACAATCCAAAAAAAACGTACATCCATCGGAAGGGGAAGCATGGAAGTCGTTCGATGAAGAATACCCCGAGGAAGCAGCCGAGGCTGGGAATGTCAGAATAGCCATACCAGGTGATGGGTTGAATCCGTATGGTATGTCGTCCAATCCATACAGCTGCTGGCCCGTGTTTGTAATTCCGCTCAATCTTCCTCCCGGTGCCCTAATGCAACGCAAGATCATGTTCTTGTCGCTCATCATTCCGGGGCTTGATTAATTGGGGAAGCAATTGGGTGTGTTTATGCAGCCGCTGGTGGATGCTTTGCACCATTCTTGGTACTTTCTGAGGTTGACATACGACCGGGATCTGCAGAGAAATTTCTTGATGAAAGTTTGGGTTCACTATTGCATGCATGACTTTCCCGGCTATGCTCTATTCTGCGGATGGTGTACAAGTGGGAAGATGCCATGCCCAGTGTGCATGCAGGCTCTGCGAATGATTTGGCTGAGTAAGGGTGGCAAGTATGTAGCCTTTGACCTGCATCGACAGTTCCTCTCTCCAGACCATCCAGACGGGGGAAGACAAGAAGAACTTCACGAAGGGCGGGTTGTTCATGAAGTAACCGAGATTCCAACATTTTCGGGGCAGATGTTCTTGCTCACTAAAAGCTCTCGACCTAAAGTCAAAGGCAAAGGTAAAGCCAAAGCCAAAGGCTTCGAGGGATATGGTGAGACGCACAACTGGACTCACATTACCCCCTTCTCGCAGCTTCCCTATTTCAAGGACCTCAAACTTCCTTACAATATCGATGTGATGCACACCGAAAAGAATGTGGCAGAGAACCTTTTCCACACGATCCTCAACATTCCTGATAAGACGAAGGATAACGTTAAAGCTAGAGCCGATCAACAGAGAATTTGTGATAGACCACGTCTGAACATGAAGCCTCCCACAGGCGGTCGAAAAAACTGGTTCAAGCCAGATGTCGACTTTGTCCTTAAACCACCGTAAAAAAAGGAAGTACTTATTTGACTGAAACACATTTTGAAGTTCACCGATGGTTATGCATCGAATATAAGTAAGGGAGTCAATCTTTCAACGGGCAAAGTGACCGGCCTGAAGAGTCATGACTACCATGTATGGATTGAGCGGATAATGCCGGTGATGGTTCGAGGCTATGTCCCCGAGCGTGTCTGGCGAGTGCTTGCCGAGCTAAGCCATTTCTTCCGCACGCTCTGTGCTAAAGAAGTAAGTAAAGACGCGATTGAAAAATTGCATAAGAAGGCACTGGAGTTGATAGTCAAGCTAGAGAAGATCTTTCCGCCAGGCTTCTTTACTCCGATGACACATCTCATTCTGCACCTCGCGAACGAGGTATTGTTGGGGGGCCTATGCAGAATCGTTGGCAGTACGGCGCTGAGAGACAGAACAAGCATCTCCGACAAAAATGTGGAAACAAAGCTAAGATTGAAGCTTCCATAGCTGAGGCAGTTATCCTAGAGGAGGTGTCAGACCTCAGGACATCATACTATCCAGACCACGTTCCCCATCTGCATAACAAGGTGCCTCGATACAATATAGAAGAGCCCAAGTATCAACCCAGGCTCCATCTATTCAGCGCGCAAGGTGGGAGGGCTGGGGCCTCGAAACCTTATAACATGCCACGACAAGAGTGGGAGGACCTCATGTTCTATATCTTGCACAACATCAAGGAAGTTGAGGAAGTATGGATGAGGTAATACCACTACACCATTCCTTTATGTCTTCCACATCATCATGTTCTATGTTCACTTAGTCCTGGTCTAACACCGCTTTTCTTTTTTTAGTGATTTCGTTCAAGAGGAATGGACGGGAATGAATCCTCCTACTGAGGCAGAGGCACTTACTCTTCTCCGTCTTGGAAACCCTGGACGTAAAAATTTTGTTGCTTGGTTCATGGAGAAAGTAATTTTCCACACTCCCCTATTAAATACCTAGTTCAACATTTATTAGTTAACCGAACTAATGCACGCAACAATTTCAATTATGCTTGTAGGGAAAAGATCCGAACATATCTATGGATGATGAATTGAGATGGGTTTCCATGGGTTTTGACCCAGCCGTCATGACATGTAAAAAGTATGATATGAATGGGTATCGCTTCCATACAGAGGAGCACTAGAACAGCCGGCCCGATCCCAAAACTATCAATACCGGAGTGTACACCCCCGGTCAAAATTCAGTAGACTACTACGGAAGGGTACAAAATATATACGAGATTAAATTCCACCAGGGGCGCGAGACCCTAAGTCTGCCTGTGTTCAAATGTCGATGGTTCGATCCTCGGGAGGGGGTAAAACAAACGCCTTCCATTGGTTTGGTCGAAGTTAAACCATCAACCGTCTATGTCGGAGCCGATCTCTTCATTGCGGCTACCCAAGCTACACAAGTATATTATACGCCTTACCCATGCGGAAAGAGTACCTAAAGGGTTGGGAAGTTGTGTTCAAGGTGTCGCCACATGGTAATCTAGCGAACCTGAATGAAGACGATTACTACAACATTAACCCAATGACATACGAGGGAGTGTTCTATCAAGAGCAACCTGATGATGATGATGTGGTTAGAAACGATGACGCTAGACCATTGGGTGATGATGATGTGGATCCAAACGACGACGATGCACGGAATGATGGTGAGACCATTGTCAATGAAAATGACATACTTATGCTAGAAAAGTTAAATGAAGACGCTGACGACGAGGAAGAGCGTCCACCTCCGTCAGACAACGAGGATGATATGATTGATAGTGATGATGAGACGGACCGAGAAAGAGGTTACAACGGTGATGATTCATATGGTTTCTAGCGGATATGCGTTTCAAGTCTTTTTCTATAGTTTAGGAATATGCCTTTTATGCATTTGTATTAATGTGTTTATTATCATGCCTTTCCCTTCATTTCATTAATTTACTAATTGCTTATTCTCTTTTCAATGCAGGTTCGTGGAACATGGTCAAGGGAAGGCCGACGGCGTGGGTTTCCACGCAAGGTCGTCCGGCCTGCCTAGTCGGAGTGGTCGAGAACGTAATCCTCACACCCCGCCCGGCTACTTGACGATGACTCCTCACAGCGAGGTCGAGGGAGAGGTGCCCCTAGAGGAGGAGGCAGGGGAGAGCCTCTAGAGGGCGAGGTGGTGGGGGGAGAGCCACCACAGGGGGTCGCGGCCAGAAAGAGCGCACCCTCACCGACTTAGGGGTGTTGTCTTCGAGGCCCTCCTCTAGTGAGGTACCCTCTGGCAAGGAGGAGGAGGACGAGGAGGAGGAGGAGGAGGAGGAGGAGGTTTGGGATGGGGCCAAGGAGGAGGTGGAGGAGGAGGCAGGCGAGGAGGAGGAGGAGGAGGAGGTTGGGGAGGGGGAGGCAGGCGAGGAGGAGGGTGGTGGCGGGGATGATGGTGGTGGCGGGAAGGGGGTTGACAACAAGGGGTGGCTGCGTGGTAACGCAAAGCTACCAAAGCAGGTTCCTGCTACTGAGGAGCAGAAGTGGCTCATTGAGCCCACGGGGAAAGAGCAAAACATGATCAGCACCAAGACTCCATGGGTGTTAGAATCATTACTATGTAATCTAGATTATTGACTCTAGTGCAAGTGGGAGACTTAAGGAAATATGCCCTAGAGGCAATAATAAAGTTATTATTTATTTCCTTATTTCATGATAAATGTTTATTATTCATGCTAGAATTGTATTAACCGGAAACATAATACATGTGTGAATACATAGACAAACAGAGTGTCACTAGTATGCCTCTACTAGACTAGCTTGTTAATCAAAGATGGTTAAGTTTCCTAACCATAGACAAAGGAGTTGTCATTTGATTAACAAGGTCACATCATTAGTTGAATGATCTGATTGACATGACCCATTCCATTAGCTTAGCACCCGATCGTTTAGTATGTTGCTATTGATTTTATCCATGACTTATACATGTTCCTATAACTATGAGATTATGCAACTACCGTATACCGGAGGAACACTTTGGTACTACCAAAGCGTCACAACGAATCGGGTGATTATAAAGGAGTACTACAGGTGTCTCCAAAGGCAGATATTGGGTTGGCGTATTTCGAGATTAGGATTTGTCCTCCGATTGTCGGAGAGGTATCTCTGGGCCCTCTCGGTAATGCACATCACTAAGCCTTGCAAGCATTACAACTAATGAGTTAGCTGTGAGATGATGTATTACGAACGAGTAAAGAGACTTGTCAAGAACGAGATTGAACTAGGTATTGGATACCGACGATCGAATCTCGGGCAAGTAACATACCGATGACAAAGGGAACAACGTATGTTGTTATGCGGTACGACCGATAAAGATCTTCAGTAGAATATGTAGGAACCAATATGGGCATCCAGGTTCCGCTATTGGTTATTGACCAAGAATAGTTCTCGGTCATGTCTACATAGTTCTCGAACCCGTAGGGTCCGCACGCAAGGTTTCGGCGATGCTTATATTATGAGTTTACATGTTTTGATGTACCGAAGGAGTTCGGAGTCCCGGATGAGATCGGGGACATGACGAGGAGTCTCGAAATGGTCGAGACGTAAAGATTCATATATATATATCGATTGCCCCCTCACGTGCGTCGCTTCCGTCGTGTTACGAAGAGGGGAGACGGGACGGGGTACCTTAGGGGTAGCAATGCCGCCAGGTGTTGCGGTGGGCCCTCCTACGGTTTTGGAAGCGTGGTGGCAGGCGCAGACACCCGGCACGCGGCTCCGGGGTGTGCCCCTCCCCTCACGGGCGTCGCTGTCGCCGTGTCCCGGAGGGGGGAAACGGCAACGTCGGGCCGACACGGAGGGAATCTTGGGGTGGGTTGGGCCGGGACTGTGTTGGGGGTGTAGCTATGGGCTGGGCTATGACATCCAGGTGAAAAGGTCCACCGGTCAAACCCCGTCCGGCGAAAGTCAAAGGGCTAGACCCGGTGATTAAATGCATGTCGAGGTTAGACGGGACGGTGTACACGGGCGTAACAATGCCGCCAGTGTCGCGGTAAACTCTCCCACGGTAGTGGAAGTGTGGTGGCAGGCTCAGGAACCCGACACGCGGCTCTGGGATGTGCCCCCCTCATGGGCGTCGCTGCGACCGTGTCACGGAGGGGGTAAACGGCCACGTCGGGCCGACACGGAGGGAATCTTGGGGTGGGTTGGGCCGGGACAGTGTTGGGGGGTCTAGCTATTGGCTGGGCTATGACAACCAGGTGAAAAGGTCCACCGGTCAAATCCCGTCCTGTGGAAGTCAAAGGGCTAGACCCGGCGGTCGTTTGTGTCAGGGTTACACGGGACGGGGTACCTGGGGGGTAGCAATGTCGCCAGGTGTTGCGGTGGGCCCTCCTACGGTGGTGGAAGCATGGTGGCAGGCGTAGGCACGGTCTGTGACTCGGAGTGCCCCCCTCACTGCGTCATTGCCGCCGTGTGCGGCGGGCGCCGTCCGTGAGGGGCACACCGGAGCAGCGTGCTGGCGTTGCAACCGCCACAACACTTCCAAACTTGTGAGAGACCGTCTACGCAAGATTTGGCGGCATGCTAGCCCCGGAGGCCGCCGGTCACAGTCGTAGACACGCGGAGAGCAATCCGCGTAGAGGGAAGTGTTCAGATACCTCTCCATCACGAAAAATTATGAAAAATTACCATCAGTCCTACAGCACATGTGCCCATGTCGTGTAAAAAACTCATGATTTTATCGCACTCCGAGTATTCAATAATATTCACGCCGCATCGTTACCGTAGAACATCTACCACCGTGTCATCGCCGTCCTTGAGGGGGGCCACACCCCGGAGACGCGTGCCGCCTCTATGGACATGCCACCACACCGTACGGCATGTATGAGGACCCGGTGCGACGCTCCGGTGGCATTGCTACCCCCAGGGCCCCCGTCCCGCCTAACCCTGTAGTGTTTGACCACGGGATCTAGCCCTTTGACTTTGCACGGACGGTCTTTTACCAGTGGACCTCTCCACCCGGTTGTGTTAGGTCAGCCCATAGGAACACTTTGGAGCAACACCGGGCCAGACCCACAAAGAAGATCCCCTCCGTGTAGACCCGAAGCGTCCGTTTCCCCCCTCCAGGTGTCGGCAGCGGCGCCGATCGTGAGGGGGGGGCACACCCCGGAGACGCGTGCCGCCTCTTCGGACATGCCACCACAACACCCCGCATGTATGAGGTACCGGTGCGACGCTCCGATGGCATTGCTACCCCCCCCCCCCAGGGCCCCCGTCCCGCCTAACCCTGTAGTGTTTGACCATGAGATCTAGCCGTTTGACTTTGCACGGACGGGCTTTGACCAGTGGACCTCTCCACCCGGTTGTCTTAGGTCAGCCCATAGGAACACTTTGGAGAAATATCCGGGCCAGACCCACAGCAAGATCCCCTCCGTGTAGACCCGAGCGTCCGTTTCCCACGTCCGCGGCCGGCGGTGCCGTCCGTGAGGGGGGCCACACCCCGGAGACGCGTGTCGTGCTTTTGCAACCGCCACACCACTTCCAGACTTGTGAGAGGCCGCCTACGCAAGATTTGGCGGCATGCGAGCCCCCGGAGGCCGCCGGCCACAGTTGTAGACACGCGGAGAGCAATCCACGTAGAGGGAAGTGTTCAGATACTTCTCCATCACAAAAAATTATGAAAAAATACCATCAGTCCTACAGCACATGTGCCCACGTCGTGTAAAAAACTCATGATTTTATCACGCTCCGAGTATTCAATAATATTCACTTTGGAGAAACATCCGGGCGGACCCACAGCAAAGATCCCTCCGTAGACCCAACGCATCCGCTTTCCCCTCCAGTGCCGTGGCGGCGCCGTCCGTGAGGGGGGCATACCCCGGAGAGGCGTGTCGCCTCTTCAGACATGCCACCACACCACCCCGCGTGTATAAGGGCCCGGTGCGACGCTCCGGTGGCATTGCTACCCCCCCAGGCCCCCCGTCCCGCCTAACCCTATACCGGAGGGGGGGTAGCAATGCCGCCAGGTGTTGCGGTGGGCCCTCCTACGCTTGTGGAAGTGTGATGGTAGGCGCAGGCACCCGACACGCAGCTCCGGGGTGTGCACCCCTCACGGGCGTCGCTGCCGCCGTGTCATGGAGGGAGGAAACGGCCACGTCGGGCCGAAAACTATCTATTCCGATGGGCAGAATGCAGTCAATTTTTTTGTGAGAACTAATAAACATGTGTAATATTTATGTGTTAGGAAAAATGTACCTTAAAAAATGAAACATATATACATACCTATGCCGACGGCTTGGCCGTCGGCATAGGAGTACATCGCAGACATCTGAGCTATGCCGACGGCTAAGCCGTCGGCATAGGCTCACCCCCTCCACTCATTCTTCCTCCCCCGCACCGTCTCCCTCCCCGACCGACCCTAATCCCCACCCGCGCCGCCGCCGCCCTATCCCGGCCCTCGTAGCCGCCCCACCCTCGCCGCCGCCACCCCCATCCCCTCCCCTAACTCCGGCGCTGCCACGTCCCCGCCCCAACACCACCGTCGCCCACATCCCCTCCCCCACCGCCTTCATCCTCCCCCACCGCCGCTGCCCCCACTGCCCGCGCCGCCCGAGACCGCCATCGACGCCGCTGGCCGCCGTCCCGTCCTCGGCCGCCCCACCTCGGGCCCCCATCTCTCGCCGCCCGTCCCGATCAAGGCCGGTGGTCGACGCCATCGCCCGCCCGTCGCCGCCCTTCTCCGCCCCGACCTCGTCGCCGCCCCGCCCTGCTGAGCCCCCTGCTGCTGCTTTGCTGCGACCACTGCCGCTTGCTGCTTGCTGCTGCCGCTGCCGTTGCTGCTTGCTGCTGCCGCTGGTTGATGCTTCCTGCTACTTCCGCTGCTTGCTACTTGCTGCTGCTATGTTAGGTTAGTTAGTTTAGCGTTTAGATGGATAGATTAGTTAGATATATAAATAGTTATATAAATGGATTATAAGATATAAAAATTTTGTTGATAGGTTAGTTGAGAAAAAAATTGTTGTTGATATATAGATGGATAGATGAGTGGATACTACATCATGATATATAGATGGATATATATAAAATTGCTTGATGTTTTATGTTAAAATGCTATATATGTGGTTCGATGAGATGCTATATATTGCATATCCTGCAAAAGAAATTGGTTCGATGAGATGAATAGATGATGATGATGAATATGTGACGAATAGATGATGATGAATATAGTTTTTTTGCCTACATGATGCAAAAATAAATGAATGCATGTTTAAATGTTTTAAATATGCTCTATGAGTTGTGATGTTCTAAATTTTTTGTCGCGACGGAATTTGCAGGCTTTGTGGTGTTGCATTTCATAAAAGTGACCGTCGTCCGACGAGTTGGTCCCTGAGTATCCCTCTGTTGTTCGACTCCTTCCCCTACAGCCGAGGGTGAGCTACAAGTCCATCTCCTCCATTTTTTTCATGTCACTAGATTTCATTCTCAAGTCAACTGGCGTAACTTAGGCGTCTCCCGTCCGAAAGGGTTGCATCGATAAATATGCATTCAATTGCATATTTATCACCGCGGCTCTTTCGGATTGTCTAGCGTTTTCCACGGACAGCCCAAGGATGTGTAGATTGGGAATGTTCTCCATGTTCTACCATGTTCGAGATAGGATTTCGTGGCGCCTCCCATTGTTCTCCGGAGCACATTCTCTCGCTCTATTTGCCGATACGTGTATCCGGAGAACAGCGGGGAGGTGCTACCGAAATTTTGTCTCGGAATGGGGTAGAATGGAGAACGTACTCAATCTACACATCCTCGGGTGGGATTAGGACCCATCTTTACCTATTAGAGATATAGGTGGATTCAACGCGGTAGAAACTAAAAATTTGATGTGATTAATTTAAGTGAATCCTTAATTATGTTGTGTGGCTTGCAAAAAAGCAGAGGATGGCAGATAATCAGTGGATGTACAGTGGTTTTATCCGTCGGAATCGAGTAACATCAGAGTGGGTCGTGAAAACCGATGTGTATTTGAAGGAGATATTCCGTCGTCCAATGAGAATTATCCCACCATGCCCCTGTGCGAGATGTGCCAGACGTCATCGTAGAAATCAGACGGACATGAGAGAGCACCTTTGCACGCACGGATATATGCCAAACTTTGACATGCCGCCGATAAACATAGCCGATCAGGACCGTGGTAGAGAGGAGGTGATGCGACAACGCATCGATGGATATGAGGACGACGGGTCAGGGACATGCTAGATGATGTCATTGTTGCGAAGCGGCAAATGCGAGACCTTTAGAGAATGAACCGGAGGAGCGGAGGCAACCGCAAAGGCCTTCTTGGAGGTCTTGGCCTCGTCGAAGAAACCTCTTTATGCGGGTGCGAAAATATCTGAGCTGGATGCCATCTCACAACTGATTGCGGTCAAGGCTGAGTACGGCTGTAGCCAGAAATGCTTCGAAGCATTCCCGGGGTATGGGCTAATAGCCTCCCTGAGGGTCATGAACTGCCGAAAAGCATGTATGATACAAAGAAAACCATGAAGGCACTCTCTATGGATTATGAGAAAATAGATGTTTGCGCGAAGAATTGCCTTTTGTTTAGGCACGAGTATGCGGATGACAAGTACTGTAGGCAGTGCGGTTCATCTCGGTACATTGAAGTGGTCGGTGAGGATGGTGAGAAAAAGCAGCTAACCATCCCCATTAAGGTTCTTCGGTATCTTAATTTTATAAAAAGACTGCAACGCCTTTTCATAGTCTGCCAAAATGATGAAGTGGCACAAGGAAGGTATAAGGTACAATCCAAAAAACGTACATCCATCGGAAGGGGAAGCATGGAAGTCGTTCGATGAAGAATACCCCGAGGAAGCAGCCGAGGCTGGGAACGTCAGAATAGCCATATCAAGTGATGGGTTGAATCCGTATGGTATGTCGTCCAATCCATACAGCTGCTGGCCCGTGTTTGTAATTCCGCTCAATCTTCCTCCCGGTGCCCTAATGCAACGCAAGATCATGTTCTTGTCGCTCATCATTCCGGGGCTTGATTAATTGGGGAAGCAATTGGGTGTGTTTATGCAGCCGCTGGTGGATGCTTTGCACCATTCTTGGTACTTTCTGAGGTTGACATACGACCGGGATCTGCAGAGAAATTTCTTGATGAAAGTTTGGGTTCACTATTGCATGCATGACTTTCCCGGCTATGCTCTATTCTGCGGATGGTGTACAAGTGGGAAGATGCCATGCCCAGTGTGCATGCAGGCTCTGCGAATGATTTGGCTGAGTAAGGGTGGCAAGTATGTAGCCTTTGACCTGCATCGACAGTTCCTCTCTCCAGACCATCCAGACAGGGAAGACAAGAAGAACTTCACGAAGGGCCGGGTTGTTCATGAAGTAACCGAGATTCCAACATTTTCAGGGGCAGATGTTCTTGCTCAGCTAAAAGCTCTCCAGCCTAAAGTCAAAGGCAAAGGTAAAGCCAAAGCCAAAGGCTTCGAGGGATATGGTGAGACGCACAACTGGACTCACATTACCCCCTTCTCGCAGCTTCCCTATTTCAAGGACCTCAAACTTCCTTACAATATCGATGTGATGCACAATCAAAAAGAATGTGGCAGAGAACCTTTTCCACACGATCCTCAACATTCACGATAAGACGAAGGATAACGTTAAAGCTAGAGCCGATCAACAGAGAATTTGTGATAGACCACGTCTGAACATGAAGCCTCCCACAAAGCGGTCGAAAAAACTGGTTCAAGCCGGATCGACTTTGTCCTTAAACCACCGTAAAAAAGGAAGTACTTATCCGGCTGAAACACATTTTGAAGTTCACCGATGGTTATGCATCGAATATAAGGGAGTCAATCTTTCAACGGGCAAAGTGACCGGCCGGAAGAGTCATGACTACCATGTCTGGATTGAGCGGATAATGCGGTGATGGTTCGAGGCTATGTCCCCGGCGTGTCCGGCGAGTGCTTGCCGAGCTAAGCCATTTCTTCCGCACGCTCTGTGCTAAAGAAGTAAGTAAAGACGCGATTGAAAAATTGCATAAGAAGGCACGGAGTTGATAGTCAAGCTAGAGAAGATCTTTCCGCCAGGCTTCTTTACTCCGATGACACATCTCATTCTGCACCTCGCGAACGAGGTATTGTTGGGGGGCCTATGCAGAATCGTTGGCAGTACGGCGCTGAGAGACAGAACAAGCATCTCCGACAAAAATGTGGAAACAAAGCTAAGATTGAAGCTTCCATAGCTGAGGCGATTATCCTAGAGGAGGTGTCGACCTCATGACATCATACTATCCGCACCACGTTCCCCATCCGCATAACAAGGTGCCTCGATACAATATAGAAGAGCCCAAGTATCAACCTGTGCTCCATCTATTCAGCGCGCAAGGTGGGAGGGCTGGGGCCTCGAAACCTTATAACATGCCACGACAAGAGTGGGAGGACCTCATGTTCTATATCTTGCACAACATCAAGGAAGTTGAGGAAGTATGGATGAGGTAATACCACTACACCATTCCTTTATGTCTTCCACATCATCATGTTCTATGTTCACTTAGTCCTGGTCTAACACCGCTTTTCTTTTTTTTAGTGATTTCGTTCAAGAGGAATGGACGGGAATGAATCCTCCTACTGAGGCAGAGGCACTTACTCTTCTCCGTCTTGGAAACCCTGGACGTAAAAATTTTGTTGCTTGGTTCATGGAGAAAGTAATTTTCCACACTCCCCTATTAAATACCTAGTTCAACATTTATTAGTTAACCGAACTAATGCACGCAACAATTTCAATTATGCTTGTAGGGAAAAGATCCGAACATATCTATGGATGATGAATTGAGATGGGTTTCCATGGGTTTTGACCCAGCCGTCATGACATGTAAAAAGTATGATATGAATGGGTATCGCTTCCATACAGAGGAGCACTAGAACAGCCGGCCCGATCCCAAAACTATCAATACCGGAGTGTACACCCCCGGTCAAAATTCAGTAGACTACTACGGAAGGGTACAAAATATATACGAGATTAAATTCCACCAGGGGCGCGAGACCCTAAGTCTGCCTGTGTTCAAATGTCGATGGTTCGATCCTCGGGAGGGGGTAAAACAAACGCCTTCCATTGGTTTGGTCGAAGTTAAACCATCAACCGTCTATGTCGGAGCCGATCTCTTCATTGCGGCTACCCAAGCTACACAAGTATATTATCTGCCTTACCCATGCCAGAAAGAGTACCTAAAGGGTTGGGAAGTTGTGTTCAAGGTGTCGCCACATGGTAATCTAGCGAACCTGAATGAAGACGATTACTACAACATTAACCCAATGACATACGAGGGAGTGTTCTATCAAGAGCAACCTGATGATGATGATGTGGTTAGAAACGATGACGCTAGACCATTGGGTGATGATGATGTGGATCCAAACGACGATGCACGGAATGATGGTGAGACCATTGTCAATGAAAATGACATACTTATGCTAGAAAAGTTAAATGAAGACGCTGACGACGAGGAAGAGCGTCCACCTCCGTCAGACAACGAGGATGATATGATTGATAGTGATGATGAGACGGACCGAGAAAGAGGTTACAACAGTGATGATTCATATGGTTTCTAGCAGATGTACGTTTCAAGTCTTTTTTCTATAGTTTAGGAATATGCCTTTTATGCATTTGTATTAATGTGTTTATTATCATGCCTTTCCCTTCATTTCATTAATTTACTAATTGCTTATTCTCTTTTCAATGCAGGTTCGTGGAACATGGTCAAGGGGAAGGCCGACGGCGTGGGTTTCCTACGCAAGGTCGTCGGCCTGCCTAGTCGGAGTGGTCGAGAACGTAATCCTCACACCCCCCCCCCCCGCCCCCGGCTACTTGACGATGACTCCTCACAGCGAGGTCGAGGGAGAGGTGCCCCTAGAGGAGGAGGGGCAGGGGGAGAGCCCCTAGAGGGCGAGGTGGTGGGGGGAGAGCCACTACAGGGGGTCGCGGCCAGAAAGAGCGCACCCTCACCGACTTAGGGGTGTTGTCTTCGAGGCCCTCCTCTAGTGAGGTACCCTCTGGCGAGGAGGAGGACGACGAGGAGGAGGAGGAGGAGGAGGAGGAGGTTTGGGATGGGGCCAAGGAGGAGGTGGAGGAGGAGGCAGGCGAGGAGGAGGAGGAGGAGGAGGTTGGGGAGGGGGAGGCAGGCGAGGAGGAGGGTGGTGGCGGGAATGATGGTGGTGGCAGGAAGGGGGTTGACAACAAGGGGTGGCTGCGTGGTAACGCAAAGCTACCAAAGCAGGTTCCTGCTACTGAGGAGCAGAAGTGGCTCATTGAGCCCACGGGGAAAGAGCAAAACATGATCAGCACCAAGACTCCATGGGTGTTAGAATCATTACTATGTAATCTAGATTATTGACTCTAGTGCAAGTGGGAGACTTAAGGAAATATGCCCTAGAGGCAATAATAAAGTTATTATTTATTTCCTTATTTCATGATAAATGTTTATTATTCATGCTAGAATTGTATTAACCGGAAACATAATACATGTGTGAATACATAGACAAACAGAGTGTCACTAGTATGCCTCTACTAGACTAGCTTGTTAATCAAAGATGGTTAAGTTTCCTAACCATAGACAAAGGAGTTGTCATTTGATTAACAAGGTCACATCATTAGTTGAATGATCTGATTGACATGACCCATTCCATTAGCTTAGCACCCGATCGTTTAGTATGTTGCTATTGATTTTATCCATGACTTATACATGTTCCTATAACTATGAGATTATGCAACTCCCGTTTACCGGAGGAACACTTTGGTACTACCAAACGTCACAACGTAATCGGGTGATTATAAAGGAGTACTACAGGTGTCTCCAAAGGCAGATATTGGGTTGGCGTATTTGAGATTAGGATTTGTCACTCCGATTGTGGAGAGGTATCTCTGGCCCTCTCGGTAATGCACATCACTAAGCCTTGCAAGCATTACAACTAATGAGTTAGCTGTGAGATGATGTATTACGAACGAGTAAAGAGACTTGTCAAGAACGAGATTGAACTAGGTATTGGATACCGATGATCGAATCTCGCAAGTAACATACCGATGACAAAGGGAACAACGTATGTTGTTATGCGGTCTCGACCGATAAAGATCTTCAGAGAATATGTAGGAACCAATATGGGCATCCAGGTTCCGCTTATTGGTTATTGACCAAGAATAGTTCTCGGTCATGTCTACATAGTTCTCGAACCCGTAGGGTCCGCACGCAAGGTTTCGGCGATGCTTATATTATGAGTTTACATGTTTTGATGTACCGAAGGAGTTCGAGTCCCGGATGAGATCGGGGACATGACGAGGAGTCTCGAAATGGTCGAGACGTAAAGATTCATATATTGGATGATATGTTTAGGCTAAGGGTCAAGCCCATGAGGCTTTAGGTCGGTGCAAAAGAGTTTTATGGAGGCCGGGGGCCAAACGCCGGAGACCTGGCGTCGCCCCGGGCCGACGCCGAGGCCCATGGCGTCTGGGCCGACGCCAAGGATTGTGGCGTTTGGTCCTGGAGTCCGAGTGGGACTCTTACCTTTCGGGCAAAACCGACTTTGAGGAGGCTTTTGCTCCAAGTTTCGACCCGGGCTCAACATATAAATAGAAGGGCAGGGCTAGCACCAAAGACACAACAATTGATCCCTTGGATCTCTTAGCCGTGTGCGGTGCCCCCTCCACCATATTCCACCTCGGTCATATCGTCGCGGAGTTTAGGCGAAGCCCTGCGCCGGTAGAGCATCATCATCGTCACCACGCCGTCGTGCTGACGGAACTCATCCCCGACACTTTGCTTGATCTGTGTACGGGGATCGTCATCGTGCTGAACGTGTGCTGTACTCGGAGGTGCCGTGACGTTCGGTACTTGGATCGCTTCGGATCGTGAAGACGACGACTACATCAACCGCGTTGTCATAACGCTTCCGCCACGGTCTCACGAGGGCACGTGGACAATACTCTCCCTCTCGTTGCTATGCATCACCATGATCTTGCGTGTGCGTAGGAAAATTTTGAAATTACTACGTTCCCCAACAAAGGTGGCATCCGAGCCTAGGTTTTTATGGTTTGATGTTTTGCACGAGTAGAACACAAGTGAGTTGTGGGCGATACAAGTCATACTGCCTACCAGCATGTCATACTTTGGTTCAGCGGTATTGTGAGATGAAGCGCCCGGACCGACATTACGCCAGACGCTTACGCGAGACTGGTTTCACTGCTACGAGCACTCGTGCTTAAAGGTGGCTGGCGGGTGTCTCTCTCACTTTAGTTGAACTGAGTGGCTACGCCCGTCCTTGAGAAGGTTAAAACGGAGTCTATTTGACGAAGTATCGTTGTGGTCTTGATGCGTAGGTGAGATTGGTTCTTGCTTAAGCCCGTAGCAGCCACGTAAAATTTGCAACAACAAAGTAGAGGACGTCTAACTTGTTTTTGCAGGGCATGTTGTGATGTGATATGGTCAAGACGTGATGCTATATTTTATTGTATGAGATGATCATGTTTTGTAACCGAAGTTATCGGCAATCGGCTGGAGCCATATGGTTGTCGCTTATTGTATGAAATGCAAACGCCTGTAATTGCTTTACTTTATCACTAAGCGGTAGCGATAGTCGAGAAGCAATAGATGGCGAAACGACAACGATGCTACGATGGAGATCAAGGTGTCGCTACCGGTGACGATGGTGATCACGACGGTGCTTCGGAGATGGAGATCACAAGCACAAGATGATGATGGCCATATCATATCACTTATATTGATTGCATGTGATGTTTATCCTTTATGCATCTTATTTTGCTTTGATTGACGGTAGCATTTTAAGATGATCTCTCACTAAAATTATCAAGTAGTGTTCTCCCTGAGTATGCACCGTTGCCAAAGTTCGTCGTGCCAAGACACCACGTGATGATCGGGTGTGATAAGCTCTACGTCCATCTACAACAGGTGCAAGCCAGTTTTGCACACGCAGAATACTCAGGTTATACTTGACGAGCCTAGCATATGCAGATATGGCCTCGGAACACGGAGACCGAAAGGTCGAGCATGAATCATATAGTAGATATGATCAACATAAGATGTTCACCATTGAAAACTACTCCATCTCACGTGATGATCGGTTATGGTTTAGTTGATTTGGATCACGTGATCACTTAGATGACTAGAGAGATGTCTGTCTAAGTGGGAGTTCTTAAGTAATATGATTAATTGAACTTAAATTTATCATGAACTTAGTACCGATAGTATCTTGCTTGTCTATGTTTGTTTATAGATAGATGGCTCGTCTTTGTTGTTCCGTTGAATTTTAATGTGTTCCTTGAGAAAGCAAAGTTGAAAGATGATGGTAGCAATTACACGGACTGGGTCCGTAACTTGAGGATTATCCTCATTGCTGCACGTAAGAGTTACGCCCCGGATGCACCGCTAGGTGCCAGGCCTCGCCGCCGATGCAACCGACGACGTTAAGAACGTCTGGCGAGCAAAGTCGATGACTACTCTATAGTTCATCGTGCCATGCTTTACGGCTTAGAACTGGGTCTTCAACGACGTTTTGAACGTCATGGGGCATATGAGATGTTCCAGAGTTGAAGTTGATATTTCAACAGAATGCGGATTGAGAGATATGAAGTCTCCAATAAGTTCTATAGCTGCAAGATGGAAGAGAATGGGTCTGTCAGTGAGCACATACTCAGAATGTCTGGGTATTACAATCACTTGACTCAACTGGGAGTTAATCTTCCGGATGATTGTGTCATTGACAGAATTCTTCAATCACTACCACCAAGCTACAAAAGCTTCGTGATGAACTATAATATGCAAGGGTTAGTAAAGACTATGCCTGAGCTCTTCGCAATGCTAAAGGTCATGGAGGTAGAAATCAAGAAGGAGCATCAAGTGTTGATGGTCAATAAGACCACTAGTTTCAAGAAGAAAGGCAAAGGGAAGAAGAAGGAACTTCAAGAAGAACAGCAAACAAGTTGCTTTCAGGAGAAGAAACCCAAGTCTGGACCTAAACCTGAAATCGAGTGCTTCTACCGCAAGCAGACCGGTCATCGAAGCGGAACTGCCCCAAGTATTTGGCGGATAAGAAGGATGGCAAGGTGAACAAAGGTATATGTGATATACATGTTATTGATGTGTACCTTACTAGAGCTCGCAGAGCACTGGTATTAGATACCGGTTCTGTTGCTAATATTTGCAACTCGAAACAGGGACTACGGATTAAGCGAACACTGGCAAAGGACGAGGTGACGATGCGCGTGGGAAATGGTTCCAAAGTCGATGTGATCGCGGTCGGCACGCTACCTCTACATCTACCTTCGGGATTAGTTTTAGACCTAAATAATTGTTGGTGCCAGCGTTGAGCATGAACATTATATCTGGATCTTGTTTGATGCGAGACGGTTATTCATTTAAATCAGAGAATAATGGTTGTTCTATTTATATGAATAATATCTTTTATGGTCATGCACCCTTGAAGAGTGGTCTATTTTTAATGAATCTCGATAGTAGTGATACACATATTCATAATGTTGAAACCAAAAGATGCAGAGTTGATAATGATAGTGCGACTTATTTGTGCCTTTGCCGTTTAGGTCATATCGGTATAAAGCGCATGAAGAAACTCCATCTTGATGGACTTTTGGAGTCACTTGATTATGAATCACTTGGCACTTGCGAACCGTGCCTCATGGGCAAGATGACTAAAACCCGTTCTCCGGTACTATGGAGAGAGCAACAGATTTGTTGGAAATCATACATACAGATGTATGTGGTCCAATGAATGTTGAGGCTCGTGGGCGGATATCGTTATTTTCTCACCTTCACAGATGATTTAAGCAGATATGGGTATATCTACTTAATGAAACATAAGTCTGAAACATTTGAAAAGTTCAAAGAATTTCAGAGTGAAGTTGAAAATCATCGTAATAAGAAAATAAAGTTTCTACGATCTGACCGTGGAGGCGAATATTTGAGTTACGAGTTTGGTCTACATTTGAAACAATGCGGAATAGTTTAAGAACTCACGCCACCCGGAACACCACAGCGCAATGGTGTGTCCGAACGTCAGAATCGCACTTTACTAGATATGGTGCGATCTATGATGTCTCTTACAGATTTACCGCTATCGCTTTGGGGTTATGCTCTTGAGACGGCCGCATTCACGCTAAATAGAACACCGTCAAAATCCGTTGAGACGACACCTTATGAACTATGGTTTAGCAAGAAACCAAAGTTGTCGCTTTCTTAAAGTTTGGGGATGCGATGCTTATGTGAAAAAGCTTCAACCTGATAAGCTCGAACCTAAATCGGAGAAATGTGTCTTCATAGGATACCCAAAGGAGACAGTTGGGTACACCTTCTATCACAGATCCGAAGGCAAGACATTTGTTGCTAAGAATGGATCCTTTCTAGAGAAGGAGTTTCTCTCGAAAGAAGTGAGTGGGAGGAAAGTAGAACTTGATGAGGTAATTGTACCTTCTCCCTTATTTGAAAGTAGTTTATCACGTAAACCGGTTTCTGCGACATCTACACCAAATAGTGAGGAAGTTGATGATGTTGATCATGAAACTTCAGATCAAGTTACTACAGAACCTCGTAGATCAACCAGAGTAAGATCCGCACTGCAGAGTGGTACGGTAATCCTGTTCGGAAGTCATGCTACTAGATCATGATGAACCTACGAACTATGAAGAAGCGATGGTGAGCCCAGATTCCATAAAATGGCTTGAGGCCATGAAATCTGAGATGGGATCCATGTATGAAAACAAAGTGTGGACTTTGGTTGACTTGCCCGAGGGTCGACAAGCAATAGAAAACAAGTGGATCTTCAAGAAGAAGACTGACGCTGACGGTAATATTACTGTATACAAAGCTCGACTTGTCGCAAAGGGTTTTCGACAAGTTAAAGGGATTGACTACGATGAGACCTTCTCACCCATAGCGATGCTTAAGTCTGTCCGAATCATGTTAGCAATTGCCGCATTTTATGATTATGAAATATGGCAAATGGATGTAAAGACTGCATTCCTGAATGGATTTCTGGAAGAAGAGTTGTATATGATGCAACCAGAAGGTTTTATCGATCCAAAGGGAGCTAACAAAGTGTGCAAGCTCCAAATGATCCATTTATGGATTGGTGCAAGCATTTCGAGTTGGAATAAACGCTCGATAGTGTGATCAAAGCATTTGGGTTTATACAGACTTATGGAGAGACCTGTATTTACAAAAAGGTGAGTGGAGCTCTGTAGCATTTACGATATTATATGTAGATGACATATTACTAATCGGAAATGATATAGAATTTCTGGATAGCATAAAGGGATACTTGAATAAGAGTTTTTCGATGAAGGACCTCGGTGAAGCTGCTTACATATTGGGCATCAAAATCTATAGAGATAGATCAAGACGCTTAATTGGACTTTCACAAAGCACATACCTTGACAAAATTTTGAAGAAGTTCAAAATGGATCAAGCAAAGAAAGGGTTCTTGCACGTGTTACAAGGTATGGAGTTGAGTAAGACTCAATGCCCGACCACCGCAGAAGATAGAGAGAAAATGAAAGATGTTCCCTATGCCTCAGCCATAGGCTCTATCATGTATGCAATGCTGTGTACCAGACCTGATGTGTGCCTTGCTATAAGCTTAGCAGGAGGTACCAAAGTAATCCAGAGTGGATCACTAGACAGCGTCAAGAACATCCCGAAATACGAAAAGGACTAAGGATATGTTTCTCGTATATGGAGGTGACAAAGAGCTCATCGTAAACGGTTACGTTGATGCAAGCTTTGACACCGATCCGGACGATTCTAAATCGCAAACCGGATACGTATTTACACTAAACGGAGGAGCCGCCGGTTGGTGCAGTTCTAAACAAAGCGTCAGAGTGGGATCTACATGTGAAGCGGAATACATAGCAGCTTCGGAAGCAGCTAATGAAGGAGTCCGGATGAAGGAGTTCATATCCGATCTAGGTGTCATACCTAGTGCATCGGGTCCAATGAAAATTTTTGTGACAATATCGAGCAATTGCTTTAGCAAAGGAATCCAGATTTCACAAGAGAACCAAACACATCAAGAGACGCTTCAATTCCATCCGGGACTTAGTCCGGTGGGAGACATAGAGATTTGCAAGATACATACGGATCTGAATGTAGCAGACCCGTTGACTAAACCTCTTCCACGAGCAAAACATGATCAGCACCAAGACTCCATGGGTGTTAGAATCATTACTATGTAATCTAGATTATTGACTCTAGTGCAAATGGGAGATCAAGGAAATATGCCCTAGAGGCAATAATAAAGTTATTATTTATTTCCTTATTTCATGATAAATGTTTATTATTCATGCTAGAATTGTATTAACCGGAAACATAATACATGTGTGAATACATAGACAAACAGAGTGTCACTAGTATGCCTCTACTAGACTAGCTTGTTAATCAAAGATGGTTAAGTTTCCTAACCATAGACAAAGGAGTTGTCATTTTATTAACAAGGTCACATCATTAGTTGAATGATCTGATTGACATGACCCATTCCATTAGCTTAGCACCCGATCGTTTAGTATGTTGCTATTGATTTTATCCATGACTTATACATGTTCCTATAACTATGAGATTATGCAACTCCTGCCATCGGAGGAACACTTTGGTACTACCAAACGTCACAACGAATCGGGTGATTATAAAGGAGTACTACAGTGTCTCCAAAGGCAGATATTGGGTTGGCGATTTCGAGATTAGGATTTGTCACTCCGATTGCCTGGAGAGGTATCTCTCGGCCCTCTCGGTAATGCACATCACTAAGCCTTGCAAGCATTACAACTAATGAGTTAGCTGCGAGATGATGTATTACGAACGAGTAAAGAGACTTGTCAAGAACGAGATTGAACTAGGTATTGGATACCGACGATCGAATCTCGGGCAAGTAACATACCGATGACAAAGGGAACAACGATGTTGTTATGCGGTCTGACCGATAAAGATCTTCAGAGAATATGTAGGAACCAATATGGGCATCCGTGTTCCGCTTATTGGTTATTGACCAAGAATAGTTCTCGGTCATGTCTACATAGTTCTCGAACCCGTAGGGTCCGCACGCTTAAGGTTTCGGCGATGCTTATATTATGAGTTTACATGTTTTGATGTACGAAGGAGTTCGGAGTCCCGGATGAGATCGGGGACATGACGAGGAGTCTCGAAATGGTCGAGACGTAAAGATTCATATATTGGATGATATGTTTAGGCCAAGGGTCAAGCCCATGAGGCTTTAGGTCGGTGCAAAAAGAGTTTTATGAGGCGGGGGCCAAACGCCGGAGACTCGGCGTCTCGCCTGGGCCAGACGCCGAGGCCCATGGCGTTCGGGCAGACGCCAAGGATTGTGGCGTTTGGTCCCGAGTCCGAGTGGGACTCTTACCTTTCGGGCAAAACCGACTTTGAGGAGGCTTTTGCTCCAAGTTTCGACCGGGCTCAACATATAAATAGAGGGGCAGGGCTAGCACCAAAGACACAACAATTGATCCCTTGGATCTCTTAGCCGTGTCGGTGCCCCCTCCACCATATTCCACCTCGGTCATATCGTCATGGAGTTTAGGCGAAGCCTGCGCCAGGTAGAGCATCATCATCGCCACCACGCCGTGCGTCGACGGAACTCATCCTCCGACACTTTGCTTTGGATCGGAGTCCGGGATCGCCATCGAGCTGAACGTGTGCTGAACTCGGAGGTGCCGTGACGCTCGGTACTTGGATCGGTCGGATCGTGAAGACGCACGACTACATCAACCGCGTTGTCATAACGCTTCGCTTACGGTCTACGAGGGTACGTGGACAATACTCTCCCCTCTCGTTGCTATGCATCACCATGATCTTGCGTGTGCGTAGGAAAATTTTGAAATTACTACGTTCCCCAACAGGAGCACGGTCGGGAGGCGGTTCTCGATGCTGTGATTACTCCTACTATCTCCTACACACAGCTCCGTCGGATCAACCCGAGCCTGAGCCAGCGCACGAGCACGCAATTGACCAGTGCACCGTTACAGTCCCTCTTTCAGGAGCGACAATCTGTAAGTATTTTCCCTCTTATCTTCATTGCTCACTTTATTTTACGCATTTAGTAGTTTTATGAGTTCCATCATGTCATACCGTAGGCCTACCTGGAGTACACACCCCAGGAGACCATGGCATGGCACGAGAGCCTTTATGCATACCATCAGTAGAGGGATCGCCAGATGCAGCACGCTTTTCAGGAAATGGCGGCCGACAAGTGTCCTCAATGGCCAGCAGCAGAGGGTCCTCCAGCACAACCAACGCTGCTGACCTTTGAGGAGTTTGTGGCACAGAACGCTGGCCCCTCGCCGGTTAGTTCATCCCCAATCTATTCACCCAAAGAATATCATGCCTTTCAACACAGTCATATATCCCGTTAATATGTCTTTTCAACATCCAGGGAGCCGGTGGATCAACCGTTGGTGGTGGTCTTCGCAGCACTCCTGAGTCATGGAGCCCGACCACTCCGATCCACGGAGGCGGAGACGGAGGTGGAGGCGGTCTTGGCGGTAGCGCTGCCGCTAGCAGTGACGACTTGGGCTTCGACCGTCTTGGCGGTGACGACCTCCGCGGTGCTCGACGTCCTGGCGCTTAAGCCTTTGGGTCACATTGTCGAGGTCTTGGTGGTGATGATACTTATATGCTTGTGATGTTTCTTATTGTTGTTTGTGAGATTCTTATATGCTTGGTGGTGATGATACTTATATGTTTATGCTTTGGGATGCTTCTTTTGATGTGTGATGATGAATTTGTTGTGTGATGTTGCTCCTTATTGTTATGTGATGCTGCTTCTTATGATATATATGTTGTATATATTCAAATGAATTGAGCTAAAAAACAGAAAAAAGAAAAAAAAACAGTAGAACTATGCCGACGGGCCAGGCCGTCGCATAGAGTCGGGCGTGAGCTCCTGGGGTCGACGTGGCAGTGTCTATGTCGACGGCTCAGTCGGCATAGATTCAAACTAAGCCGACGGCCAGGCCGGCATAGACCGCCTCCAGGGGCTCCCGGGTCGACGCTGGCAGTGGCTATGCCGACAAAGATGGCCGGCTTAGTTTGATCTATGCCGACGGCCAGGTTGCCGGCATAGACCGCCGTGGGTGACGCTTGCCACGTGGCAGGGCTATGCCGACAGCATGGCCGTCGGCTTAGTTTGGATCTATGCCGACGACCATAGACCTGCCACGTGGCAAGCAGGCATTGGACAGCACTTGACGGCGGCCGCCGTTAGGCGATAACGTTGGCATAGATGTACGGCCACCGTCGGGATAGGGCCTATGCCGACGGTCATCCTGGCTACGCCGACGGATATGTTGCCGACGGCCCTATGCCGACGGGGGCCGTCGGCATAGGCCTGTCCCGATGGCTAGTCAGGGTCTGGCCGTCGGCATAGGGTGCGATTCCAGTAATGTCACATATTGCGCGGAATTTGTATCTTATCCACTGAAAAAAATAGCGGGTTATACCGCCCTAATAGCACGCTATAGCGTGTAGAGAATTGCCTTGCTAAATTAACCAGTGTATAATTTTTCACTAATAGCACGCTAGCGTGTTATAGCACGCTAATAGCGTTATTTAATGGGCGGTGTTATTTTGTACAGCGTGCTTATTTTTTTCCTTTATCTTATCTTGTACACAAGAACTAACTTTCTGTAGGTTTTTTCTGCTTCCTACATGTTTATTTATTTATTTTTGTCAAAAACAATCATCCGAAAAATAAAAAAACTTTATGTCGGTTTTTTCTGCTTCCTACAGGAGGCATTTTTTCTTGCAGATTATGGCAGTATTCTCTAATGTAGGCCGTCCCAATACAGTTCATCTACATTAGTAAAAACATAATTTTAGCCGATATACATACAATCATTACAATCTGCACTCTTAGCCCATTCTTCTGAACGAAAATGACGACGAGCCACGGGGCGTGTTTGAGGAAAACAAAATCAGACAGACATGCGCCCACGTGGCACAGATCTTTCTCCTTCTGTCAGCAGTTTGATATTTCGTTATTTATAGTATATAATTTAGCGTCGGGGTCCGGCAATTCGGAGATCCTTGGTTTCACCACAGTGTGTTGTCTCCTTCAAGTGAAAAGGAAGATAAAACGAGGGAGGCATCTCATATTCTGCAGAATCACACTATCTTGTATGGGACTAGCTTTCTATCTGCACGTATGGTTTTTGATTCTTGGAAGAAACTCACTCATTCATCTGATGTTGAGGCCAGTACAAACATCATCTATCTATCGCAAAGTATATTAACCAAAGTGGGAATGCTTTTGGGGCCATCATTAGTCGGTATATGGCATCTTGTTTGCCAGCTGCTTGAATGACTGATCCCTATCTATGGATGCCTTACAAGTAGCCTTGGATCGGACTGGATTCCGTTTACTGCATCATCATCGGCTGGCTGGCTAGATTCTAAAATCTTGGAGCCCATAAGCTCTGGGATCCGTATTCGCTACCCTGGTCAAGTGGTAGGCGACGGGAATCGGAATCCAGGCCAGGGTCGCTATGCCGGGGATTCAAAGCTTCCCTCCTTTCTTTCTTTTCACCTGAAAAGGAAACGTCGAGCCCCAAATGCTTCCTCCTCTTCACAGAGTACGTGCACGGCATACACCACCCCTGAGTTCCACCCCGCCTGGTTCATTCTAAAATGATATTATTTCCTTCATACATTTTTTTTTAAAAAGGAGGATGACCCCCGACCTCTGCATCTGGGAGATGCATACGGCCATTTTATTGATTATTTCCGAGGACCTTACAAAGTGTTACAACAATAAGCCTGAATCCACCATCTAGGCAACATATGCCGCTACTCTTATCCATATGATGAAGGGGTGCTAGCTGGGCCACTACCCAGACCACTCACCTAATCCTAACATCGAAAGCCGGAATCCCTAGCCTAGCCACATACCGGGTCTGGGGCATAAACCGGTCTAACGCACTCACAGGTGTCGTCTCCACCATCTTTCACGGGTCCATCTCCAAGCAGATTGAGGTGCCAACCTTGGCAGGCTCCTCCGCCATCAACGCCACCATGACGCCAAATGACGACCACCACCTACGCTAGAACAACTCCAAGCAAACAAGAAAACAAGGAAAGCCCAAAAGATACAAGGGGCACTCTGAACTTACAACACATCGGAGAGCTAGTTACAAGAGGTACTAAGAAAGGGCACTACTAGCATAAACTGATGACCGCAACCCTCAGGCGCCAAAGACACAGGAGGAATGCCGCTGGGACAAACACCAAGCCGGCCACACCATCATGCGCCAAGAACGTCTGAAGGCTGCAGGAAAGCCGTCGAGCAACAACAGAGAGGCGGACAGCGGGACAGCGAGAGGCACTGCACCTGCTGCCGGCCAAAAACCCCACCTTCAGCAACCCTACGCCCGAAACCACACTCCCCAGACAACGCCTCCATGGAGGGAACGACACACACGGCGCCGCCGCTGCCCAATCCTGCCAGATTTTGGGTTTTCACCCGGGAGAGGGAACGGAGGTGGGGAGAAGGAGACCACGACATCGCCTCCAAGAAAGAAACGTCGCCCAAGGCCGACGTCGATGCCGGGCCGAACCAGCCGACCAGGGGTTTCCCCCGGTCCCGATCTGCAACACCAGCCCCAAACTCCACCGGATCCAGGGACCAGCCGCGGGAAACCAAGCGCAGAGGGGGAGGGAGCGAATTGGGGGCGGCAAACCTCCAGATCTGGCGAGGAAGAGGAGGCCTCCACGCTGTAGCCACCGGCCGCCGACGCCCCACCGCCCCCGCAGTCGAAGACGCCGGCCAGAGCCCTCCGCGAGCGCCGTTCGGGGCAAGAACGGCGACGCCACGCCGGCAGGGGCCGCCACCCCTGGGATCTAGATCCTCCAGTGCAGGAATGACGAGGGCCTCGCCGCCACCGTCACTGGCGGCCGCGCGGGCTTGCCCGGCGACCACCTCAGGTGGCGACGAGGAGGGAGAGGAGGGGTGGGGGAGGCGGCGCTCGGGAACCCTAGCCGCCGCCCGAGTCGCCCGGTCAGGCGACGCAGGGGCCTATCTCTCGATTTCCTTCATACATATTGCTGCTACAAATATGGCCATAGCTCTATGTATGTGACCTCGCTTTTCGCTATGTGTTTTCGAGGCAGCAAGTCAAAAGATATGTTTACCATGATTATGATATTGTCAGGCCTTCACCAAAATCATAAGTTATTGTCCGCAAATCGTCCTATACAAGATAGCTTACAAAACTTTTCTGAGAGAGTGGAACGTTCTCTTGAAACAGGCTTGTGCCCCACTTTATAAATAAAGCACACCGAACAGAGTACACGGCCGAACGATACATGATGGTGAGGTAGCCCTCAAACAATGTCGATCCTAAGATAACCGGATCACGCAGACACTACGCTACTGGATGAAAGCATTGGGATCACCGAGTACAACTGTCACACACATCCTAAACACCTAAGCTCCACGCCAACGCCCCCAGGAGGGAAAACAGCGCAGAGCGTCACCGCTGCCGAGTCCAAAAGGGACTAGGATCTTCACCCGGAACCCTGGCACGAAGAGGAGCAACACGACGACGTCTTCAGAAAGATAGCGGCGCCCGCAAGCGTCGCCGTCATCGGCGACAGAGCGCAGAGTTTTCGCTCGGCAGCTCCCCTGTACCACACGAGGTCTTCAGGACAGGCGCAACAAGTTCAGCGTCCCAAGTCAGGATCGGGACGACACCACTGCCAAAGACAGGGAGAACGCCCGGGCCACCCCTTGCTATTCTCCTGTCGCCCACATGACCAAGAGAGAAAGCCACCACCACCGACATGGTGCCTGCCGAAAAGCCAACCATGTGGACCGCCGTCCGAAGCCACCGCTCCGGCATCCATTTTCAAGCCACCACCATCCGTCCACATCACGGAGCACCAACCTTGGAAGGAGGAAAGAAAGGGGTCTCCTTTCATTCCTGGCCCGACATCAGTCACGGGATCTGGGGCGATGCCCCCACAGTAGGGGGCGTCCACGCCTGTGTCCCCAGCCAGTCCTGGTGGACCGGGGAGACACAACCCTATGACTACTGACGGCCGTTGCTGAGCCCGCTCACACGACACCTCAACCATGGTCATCGGCACCGATCTGCCCGATAACATAGCGGAGACCCGACCACCACCACCGTCCACCATGCCCGTGAGGAGAGCACGAGCACCACCCGTAGGCACACCCTGGGCCAAGCCCGACCACTCCTACCCGAAGCACAAGCTTCGATCCGCCCCGAGCCCAGATCTAGCCCGCCCAAGCATGAACCCTAGATTTGTACCTACCGACGATACACATCCAGGAGAAGGAGGGTGCCACCCGCACCACCTGGAACCTCACAGTCGCCGCGCCGCTGTAGCCCTCCGAAGCATCACAAACGGTTCTCACATAGTACGAGCGTAGTATCACAAATCAACTAGTCATCTTTTTTTTTTTTTGAATTTTCAAGGGGGTTGGGGGAGAGGCTCCCTCCACCTGAATCTTTCATTTAAGGGGGCCAAAACGCCCAAGTGACACTTGTTACAGAGAGAAAGAGAGCATGAGGGCGGCTCCCCGGCCCGGGGAGCCAAGACCAAACTTGTAGAAACTACAACGACATGACTTTGGCAGTCGTCCTTGAACCTAGACATCTAGAGCACCGCATCGTCGCAGCAACACTTCATGGTAGAGGCGAGGGAGGTCGTAGTGTCTCGGAAAATGATGGCATTTCGTCGTTTCCAGAGGTGCCAACAATAAAGAAGAAGGAAGGCGTGGGACGAGGCGCTGCCAACCGCCGACGACAAGTCGAAGAGGTGGAGAGTGGTGACTGCGGCGCCGCTCGTAGCAAGCCCAAGGCACCGCCAGAACCTAACTGTAAACTCACACCCGAAGATGAGGTGGTCGGTCGTCTCAAGCATCGTCGAGCAGCACGGACAGCCAGCTTCCAGAGCAGTGATGATCGTCTTATTTAGGATCATGTCGCGAGTGTGGATCCTAGCCATAGACAGGAGCCAACCAAATAACTTCACGTGAGAGGGTGCCGCGGAACTCCGGAACTTGGCGTTAGCCGTCACTCCCCACCTAGACGATAGAGGGCATACCCAGAGCGAGAGGAGAACGCTCAGTGGGGGGTGGAGTAGAGGGTGATACATCGCTGACCCTCACACGCAACAGTCGGACGGCCATGCATAAGGCCGATCAGCACCTCCTTCTCCTAGAGAGAGTAACCTAAGAGAGGTGCGTGATGAGGACCTCCCCGTGCCATGTTGCCAAACCTGCCAAACCGTCGCCTCGGGGCAGGTGGAATGAGACAACAGCGCGGGGAAGACACTCCCTAGCGGCCCACAGAGTAGCCACCAATCATGCTAGACTGACGTCTTTGCCACCACCCCCCGCCACACACACACACACACACGGTGACTTTTTAGAGAGAGCGGTAGGATGGCAGGAGTTTTTGCAGAGCGTGTCAGTTCCCACTGTCAAGAGCAGAGGCCCCGGCGGTAAGAGGGGAGTGGCCGTTGAGCTCAGCCCACAGCCAAGCTGCCCAACACGATGGCGGAGCAGAATGCAGCCGGTGGAGCATCTTGAGTAGGAGGCAGTCATTTTGTATGCTGAGGTTCCGCACGTCGCAACGCTATCTGACTTATCGGCTAAGGTGGACAGTCAAAAATTTCAGCAGCGAAGAGATCCAACGAGCGAAAAAATTCGGCAAATGACATGCCCAGTTGCTCCACTCGTTAAACTACTCTACGGGGTGTTGTACTGAGTATCCTGGGCGAGTATAGTATATGTTGGGCTAAGTCCATTCACATGGAGGTGTCTTCACAGCCCAACATCAGCCTACATAAGTCCAACACATGTGAATCATTGATCTGATTCGCATCCAATGACTGTGAGTGCTTCCTAGTGAGAGTGAGAGAACACACAACAAGATGAACTAAACCTGTGAGGAGAGAGGAAGAAAAATAAGTGAAGATTTTGTCCAGATCTGCGGCACCTGACTGGACAGTGTTTAGGCTGGTGATTGAAGGCTCAAACGTGCTTGGATTGGCATCAAACCTAGCGAGTTTGTTCCTTATTTTGAGTACTAATATCTGGTTAGCTGGTTTGAGGATTGGGTCAGTGCAGCATCAGATTTGAAAGTGGTTTTGTTAGTTCAGACTGGCAGTTTCAGAATAGAATAGTTTTGGACAAACAGACTGGGTAGGCAAACGGTGTCTGATTAAGCTGAAATTTTGAGGGGATCTCAGTAAATCATGTGTCTTCTTGTATGCCAAATTTGGTGGTATTTGGTTCAGCAATTTGAGAGTAGTTTGCAAAATACTGAAGGGGACAGAAGCTATGTAAACTTTGCTTTGCTAAAATCTTGAGTCTTGTGGTTGTTGTTGTTGTTGTTGCCGGTTGGCAACATGGAGAGTGTGTTGTAAATCTCTCTAGAGGTTCTAAAGAATACTTGTACTCATCATTGTCATAGTGAAGTTGTGTGGACCGGTCAGCAGTGATGTTTTACTCCCTTAGTTGAAGAGGTTTTTCCACATTAAATCCTTTTCACATGTGTATGTTGTTTGTGTTATTCTACTGCTTACTTGTTGGTTGAAACTATCCTCAAAGTTCACTACAAGAGAAGGAGGCCGTGTAGTGTGCATATTTGTCATGTCGGTAAATTTGTGCATCGCATCTTTGTTATTCAGCCCCAACAGTATTAAGCCTCTCCTGAGCCAGTATATATACATGTACAAGACTTTGAGAGCAAGAAGCCTCCCAGAGATAAGTTAGGAGATGGATTACAAATCCTATTCTACCAAACATAGAGACATGCCAATATACTCTAACAGACAACTTACAGTTCATGAATGTAGACGAGAACCTACAACAACATAGAGAGAAAAACTTAACCTTGGACATAACCTAACAATACTTTGTACACACAATCGACAATACTCCATTTCCTCCTCTTATTCTAACCAATGTGTTGGATTGCTTGCTTCATAAGAGATCTAGTTTGTACAACTTTGTTCACTGTCCACTTGAGTTTACATCATCCTGAAAACATGAGAAAGCACTTGCACTGTAAGCTTATCTGAACTCTCAAGTTTGAATAGAAATACAGGTACTCAAATAATGTGGAGGATGTTCTTTTGCTTTGTTCTATGTAGGCACGAGGTTAGGTGAATGTGTGTGTACATAGTGTGGGGCTGCACAAAATCTATTAAAAGTCTATGAATGAAAAAGCCTTGTAAGCTGAAAGCACGAGGGGAGAAAAACGACAAGATCCATCAAGCTTGTTTGGGAAGTAGGGAGATTGTCTGATTGTGCTAAGATTAAACCACCGACCAATTGGGCCAGGGTGGCTGTAGTTAAGCAGTTTGGCTCATAGAGAGTTCATTCATGGTGCCAGTCCTGCATGCATGGTGGCAACCTCTAAAGAAAAAGACAAATACAGCACTAACAGTGGTGTGTTATGCTCAACTGAAAACTTGTTGTATTAGGAGTAGACCATCCTATCTGTGGTTGAGGAATATACATACCTATTAGGTCCAGAAGCCCTGGGTCTTGTACTTGGGGAAGGGGATGCGGCCATACTCGATGTTGTTGACGTCGTCGACGAGGATCTGGAAGTGGCGGTGCACCTCCTCGGCGGACTTGGTGCCCCCCATGGCGCTGGCCACCTTCTCCCAGAGGTTAGGGGCGCCCTCGCCGTAGTAGGCGAGCGCCTCCTCGAACATCTTGTTCTCCTTCTTGCTCCACTCCGAGTCGGAGCTCGGCGAGGTGCTCCGCGACGACGACCCTGAAGACATCCGTTGGAGGAGGTAAAGCTTCCTTGGTGAGATTCTACTGAGCTAGTGCCTAGTGCTAGCTTCTTTTATCTGATGTCTTGAGAGAGCTCTGGTGGTCTGGTTTCAGTGGTTGGGTGTCTCTTGCTGCGGGGGCTGCTATTTATAGGCAGGTTTTGTGAGCTGGGGATCAGGGCAGGCATTCCCAACGTCGTCTGGAGTTGTATCCAGCATTATACACATCATCTAGTCTAGATATTATAGCTGTAGAAATCAACGTCTGGAGTTGTATATATCTAACATTATTATACACATCATCTAGCCTAGATATTTTATAGCCGTACATAGAAATCAAACTCTCGCATTCGTCGTATCTCAATCCGAATACATATATGTTGTTCGGTCTGATGCAACGCGATGATGCAAAGTGTTCATGAAAAACACAATGATTATATGTTTTGCTATGTATTTCGTTCCTCGGATGTGAAACAAACTTTTTTTTTGTGTGTGAGTGCATATTATACTAGCTAGCTTGCATGCATTTGACAACTGTTCATCGCTACTTAGCTCAGTTACTACACCAGCTAGCTAGCTGTAGCTGGCCTTGCTCCAAGTAGAAATCTGTGAAGCATTTAGAGCTTTACACATCCTGCCTGCCACTCCTCACAGCTCAAGTATGAGCGGCAGGTCACATTGATCACATGCCTAGCTCTCACCAAGGTTGCAGTGCCCAAACTTTCAACTTGTGCACCATGGCATGGGGAATTAATGATAGCAACTTTAATTAGCTAGGGTAGCAAGAGTAATATGGATCGATGAATCGATGGTGCGTGCTCTGCTCTGCTCTGCTCACATCATCAACGGAAGCATCCATCTCTAGATGCATGGCAATGTGTCAGCCTTACATGATCCTGACATAGCTGGATCGGCAGAGCTCCTCGTACGGCGTGTGGGTCGGCCAATGGGTTGCAAGCCGCCCACAGGAGAAAGCTGCATACAGCTGCGCATATGCACCCAAAATCTCTGGTCTCGATGGTCCTCTCCATAAGTTTTCTGATGAAACCCATCTGATCCGATGCTGCCAAGCATGTCATCTTGTAAGCAAATCTTATACTCCCTCCGTAGTCTTTCTAGAGATTTCAATATAGACTACATACGGATGTATATAGACGTAGTTTAAAGTGTAGATTCACTCAGTTTGTCCGTATGTAGTCCATATTGGAATCTCTACAAAGACTTATATTTAGGAACAGAGGGAGTACAAAAGTATTTTTTGCATTGTTCAGAAAGGCGTCTTGGAATTCAGAGATAGTGTTTTGCTTGACCATGCATTGGTTTAGGGAGCACCATGCATGATTGATTCATCCATTTGAGTGAGAGATAAAAAGGCAACAGGGATGTGGGCTAAGAGCCTCCATTCTTTACATGTCGCGCGAATGATCACCGCCACCCGGTCGACAAACAGATTCCAAAGAGGGAGAGGAAGACCCTCCGAACGTGGCCCGGGACCGAAGGAATATATCTATCTTTCCATCTCCAATGGTTTTGGAAAAGGAACTGACAGAATGCCGTCCTGCTCCTGGCTCCTTGCTTGCTGCGTGCTCACGACAGTCTTGAGGTCTGCATCGGATGCACTAGACTGTGGAGGGGGCGGCGGGCGCAACTTGCATCGGGTTTGATTCTTGCGGGCGTGTGGACTGGTGCGCCGTCCGTCCACCGGAGATCTCTTCATCCGTCCACCGGAGATCTCTTCATCGGAATCATATCTGCGTAAAAGCCAAAGGGAAGAAGCAGGATTCCCCGTCATATTTCGAACAATCAGAGCAAAAGCCTTTCAGGAAGATGCTAGCTAAGTGCATGCTTGTTTTAATGTATATTTCGCAGCCATTTTTTTTCTGTAGGTTTGTTCTGCCTCCTACAGGAATGCGTTCAGTAATGGGTTAACTTAGGTATTCTCTAAGAAGGGTCGTCACAATACAGTTTATGCATGCTAGTAAAACATAACTTTATCAGACATATACTCTTTACAATCATAACTTTACAATCTTTAGGTATTCTCTAAGAGGGGTCATCACAATACAGTGCATGTATGTTACTAAAACAATAACTTTACCCGACATATAATCGTTACAATCTTGAAATGGTCGCTCGCACTGTCTTGCCGCTCTCTTCTTTACGAAAATGATGCATTCAAGGAGCAATACAGTGCATTCTCTCTTTGTGTGCAGTTTGATCTTGGACTTGTGTAGTTTGTTATAAACTTGTTGCCATATCATAATTCAGCGCAACAAAATAAACAGGGAGTGTTGTCTCCTTCAAGTGAAAAGGGAGGTAGATAAGAGAGGGGGCATCTCATGTTGTGCAGAATAGGTTATCTTGCACAGGAATAGCTTGCTTTCTATCTGCACCTATGCTTCTGATTCTTTGGCGAAAAAATCCATCCCTTCATCTGATGTTGAGGCTTGACTAGTACTCCAAACATCTTCATCACAAAAGAAAAGAGTATATAAGCCACGCTAAGCAGAGCAAAGTGGGAATGTTTTTAGGCTGTGTGTGAGCCATCATTAGTCGGTAGGTATCGTTGCCAAAATGCTTGCATCGGACTGGATTCTGCCCTGCCCTACCCTGTGGCCGTCACTACATCATCGGCTGGCTGGCTAGATTCTAAAATCTTGGAGCCCGAAAGCTCCGGGATCCGGATGCGCTTCTCTCAACAAGTTGCTAGGGGGGTTGGGAATCAGAATCCAGGATTCAAAGCTTCCCTCCTTTTTCTTTCTTTCTTTTGACCCGGAAAGGAAACAGCGACCCCCGAAGGCTTTTATTCTGAGTTAACTGAGACCAATGCATTCATGCTGCTACAAATATTGTGGGACTAGCTTCACTTTTGGTCTCTATTTTCTACTAGGCCACAAAGCTAGCAAGTTTAAGGTAAGCTCGTCATGATTATGATACTGTCAGGCTTTAGCCACAATCACAAATTATTGTCCAGAAATCGTCCAATACAAGCGCAACTTACATAACTTTTCTGAAACAGCCCTCATAGCATCAACGTATTATAGTATAACAAAAACAGCTTAGCTACCCGGACAGGCAAAAACTTCGGCAGCAGATCCAACAGGCGAGAAATTCCAGCAGGCGACACGACCAGCTGCTCATCCATACGCCTCCTGTCAAACTACTCAACGCGGCCCCCCTTTGCCGCCGCCGGCCTTCCTCCCACCACCACCACCGCCAGCCTTCCCGCCCTTCTTCTGCCCGCCGCCTTTGCCGCCAGCGCCCTTCTTCCCCTTGCCGCCCCCTTTGCCCTTCCCGCCCTTCTTGCCCGACCCGGCGCTCCGCTTGTCCTTCTTCATCCTGGGGTCCACCAGCACCTTGCCCTTGCCCGTCCGGACCTGCACGCCCTTCTTGGCCACCACGTACTCCTTCTTGGGCCGCTGCGTCGACACCGCCTTGCGGTAGATCTTGTCGATCATCTTGGCCTTGGACTGCTCGTTGATGTCGCTCTGGTCCGCCACGATGTCCGCCTTCTGCCGCGCCTTCTCCAGCTTCTTGGCCACCACGCGCTTCTTGCGCGCCTTGGCCTCCGCCACCTTCTTTGACGGCCGCGCGTCGATCTCCCTGAACTGGGCCTTCATGGCCGCCACCTCCTCCTTCGTTATCGGCTTCATGGGCACCGTGTGCCTCTTCTCGTCCTCGGCGAACCACTTGGGCAGGCCCACGTCGTCAAACATGTACTTGTTGTAGGCGTCATCCAGGATCTGCTCCCTCTGCTTCTTCCTCAGCATCTTGTGCGCGTAGGCCAGCACCTCGGCCTTGGTGTCGTCATCCATGTCCTCGTCCAGATCGTCGTCTGACTCGTCCGAGGATGACGACGAGTCATCTGCAGCTCGGACTGGCTCTGCTGCCACCATCTCAATATCATCTTGCTGCAGGCGCTGAGCTTTAGTCGGTTTCTCCTTCTCTCCTGAGTCCAGCTGTGCTTTAGCCGGGGCTTCCTTCTTTCCTGAATCCACCTTCTTTTTCAAATTCTTACGCGGCTTCTCTCTTTCATCCTCACTGTCACTCTTCTCAGCTAGGTCAGCTCCTAATTCTGCAAACAGATCCTGACCGAACCACTGCTTTGTAGTCTGCTCTTTTGTTGGCTTCGCTGAATCAAAAGACAATAAAAGGGGGTTGGCCTCTTGATCTTCCTCTTCCTCGGAACCTTGGTCCATGTCAACATCGCTGCCATCATCTCCACCCCCCTATATCAAGTTGTAACATAATAGCATATATTGTCATCAAGTTGAGTCCATTGGCCATTCTATAAAAACAATGGGTTTCAAAGGCGAGGACAAAATTCATGTGGATTAATGTCAGTTATTACCTCTAACAGATCTGTATCAGCATCAGTATTGATTCTCTTGGCACGCTTATGCGTTCTTGTTTTACTTCTCCACCTTTCTTTGTCACAAAACGCTCAGAAGCTTCATCAAGCATCTCCTCAAGTTGAGCATCATACCTGATTAAAAAGACGTTGTGTTATGTGTCTCTGGAATTTTTATAGTAAATTTTGCAAGTGATGAATTTATATGACCAAACTATAATATTACTCCCGCTGATTCATATTACTTGTCGCTCAAACAGATGTATCTAGCATTGGAATACATCTAAATCATCCGACTGAGCTACAAGTAATATGGATCGGAGGGAGTATTATTTTTGGTGTGGGTGTCTGAAAAATTACCTCTGCTGTTCTTCATCAGAATCCATTTCCTCATCAGAGTCTTCATGAGTTTGAGTCGCTTCATTCTCACTGTCTCCAGAGCCATCTTCCGCATTATACTCTGCTGACTCAACAGCCTGAAGATCTTTTCCACCCTATAGAGAAGTATATATCACTGAGTTTGCAAGCACGGACACTTGAACACGTAAAAGCTAAAATAAGACATTAAGCTGGGACAGTAACTTGAGAGAAATTACAACAGAACCAAAATCACTTTTCCACATGTGCTCGCCGAATGATAATAAGGGCTAGATGACTTAGAAGAAAAACTCTTCTGAGAGAAAGAATGATGAACTTTCTGTGCTGTACAAGGCAAAGTAAGACAGATAGGAATACAAAAACAGCAGGATACCTTGATAGCCTTAATAGAGAACAAGTCAGGATCACCATATCCCTCTTCTGTAGCATCAATTTGCATTCCTGTTGCCTTGCGTGCTTTATCCTGCAATAAAGAGACTGATATATCAGCACACAATTCAAATCAATGCCACGTGCAGCAAACAAGGCTTTTCATATTTCATAATGTAAATACCTTTGCACGACGTCTTGATTGACGCTTCTTATCTCTTCTTTTTTTCCTATCAATGAAACTTGTCAGGTCTTCCATTTCCTGTAGAAGTTGGTCATCATCGTTGACCTTGGTCTCCACCACAGTACCATCAGCCTTAGGTGTCACTTGGGAAGATGACGACAATGCTTTCCTTATGCGTATGCGCCACCTAACATAATATATATTAGTTTCATGAGATTGAAAGGCACCTCTCCACATGACACACTGATAGTAATAGACATGCTTGGATAATCATAATCTAGAAATAAACTTGATGAGAAAATATAATAGGAAAAGATACTTACTTCAAGATATGCTTGAAGCTGTTTTTATCCAGCACACGTAAATCGTCACAAAGATTTTTTATCTGGCACACAACAAAACATAGAATCAGTCAGCATTATAACTAAGATTGAATACAAGTTAGGCAGCAGGAATGCAGAGCAAAGGCATTACTCCATTACCTCATCTGTAGTAAACTCATGATTCTTGATAGCCACAGATGCTTCATCATCAAATGAAATTTCTGTAACAGAACCAAGAAATTCCAGTGGTGTCTGAGCATCAGACCAAATAAAATCTGATGCCTGACCAACTTTCCTCAATACTGTGACTCCATCATCGTACCTGAATGAATCACATACAATAGAAATTAGTAATGTGGATCTCCCACCAGAGTGGATTATACAGTTCAAAGTTTGAAAGTACAATACAAAGGACCAGATGTTCAGATAATTTCAGTTCTTTACCATTAACCACTTAATAAAATAGCATAAAAGAGGAATGTTATCAGGGTCAAATTTCAAATGGCTAGCTGCTTATTTGACCCTAAAAACAGAACTAGCAAAAAAACAGGCATCAATTAGTTTCAAGAAATGACACTGTGGCTGACTGCTACCAAGATATGCAGAGAAATGTTTTCACACATGTGATGCACCACTGCATAATATGTTGTTACCCTTAGTGTGAGAAAGGGAGAAGGCATGCCAGATCTGAACATAAGTTCACTGTGCTGTTGTCTTGTTTACACTAGCAAATGCACCAATATAGCCAGTCACTGTATGAAAAGTTCCAGTCAATGTAATACATTCATGGGTATTAACCAATATATGTGGTAAAATTACAGAGCTAGCAAAGCATGATATTCTCTAAATCTTATATCATGACACCAGCCATGCTTATTTATAGTCTATGAGGCACTGAAATACAACTAAAGTATTGTAGCATGACCCTCATTCCCGATGCATTTGTTGAGTAGTAGAAAAGCAGTACTGCAAGAAAAATGAACGTGCAAACTCGTGTGCCGACATAAGAAGGCATACTTACCCTTCACGCTGTCTTTTATCCTTTTTATTAGTACCAAGTACATCCCTAGGCTGCGGAAACCACAAAATGTAACATTAAGGGGATGCTAACACATAAAAAAAGCAGAAATCGATTGAGTAACTCTGACAAATGTTTCAGCCTACCATCTTCTTCTCAGGTTCGACGTTGAACAGGTGCTTTATATCAAGAAGTTCTGGAGCAATCTTTGCAGGCGCTTTATATTTGAGACAGATAATGTAAATTTCTGCAGATGTGCCACGACTCGCACTAGGTTTGGTCACCTCAACCTTCTCAAACAGCTGAAATGCAAATGGGTTTGTTTCATGCGTCAACACACTACTACGGAATACATAAGTAACAACACAAGCACCTGAAGAACCTGCGTTCAATACACACCTGTTTAAGACAGAACATGATAGCATTGTAATCCTGGGACCTGAAGACCTGTTGACAAGAAGAAGAAATACAGCTGATTTTAATAGGTGCGCTTCACACAGGGGAACAGCATCAAGAATCATTTGCAGTCCATGGCTATTTTTCATAACGGATTCAGTGTTGTTTTGATACCTTGGTGATGAAGGCGCCCTTGGGGGCGAGGAACATGGTGGCGAGGCGGACGGCGTCGATGACGAGGGCGGACTGGGTGGTGGCCTCCTGCGCCCAGGCGCCGCCGACGTTGGGCGAGCCGTCGTGGAGGACGACGTCGAAGGCGGCGACGCCCTTGGAGTCCATGAGCTTGCGCACGGCGGAGCGGCACTTGGAGGTGGTGATGTCCTCGGTGAGGGAGTGGGCGCCGCGGATGGGGCGGATGGGCACGAGGTCGACGCCGACGACGAAGGCGCCGACGGGCGCGTGGTTGACGGCCACCTGCACCCACCCGCCGGGCGCCGCGCAGAGGTCGAGCACCGCCCGCGCCGTCGGCAGGAACCGGAACCGCGCGTCGAGCTGCAGCAGCTTGAAGGCCGCTCGGCTCCGGTACCCCTGCTCCTTGGCGAGGTGATAGTACTTGTCCTGCCTCTGCTTCCCCTTCGCCTTCCCCATCGCCGCCGCCGCCGCCGACGAGCCTGTGGAGGACGAGGAGGAGGAGGGAGGGAGGGGATGGAGAGCTAGGGTTTATGCCGGGTGGGTTCTGCTCGGCCGCCTCGGCCGTTTTGTCGGGTTCACGCCGACGGTTGAGCCGCGACGGCCCGATGGGCCTGTGAATGGGCCTATTTGGGTTGGGTGTGGGATGGGCCTCTGCTTATCTGGGCCTGGGCCGCAGGGGAATCCAAACGCATCGTCGTCTCCTTCCTTTCCTCTCTTATCCCCTCGTCCCCCAGTGTCACTTCCAGTTCACTTCCTCTGCTCTGCGCAATGGAGCTAGGCCTCGCGCTCCGGCTCGCCGCGCCGCCGGCACGCCTCCCGCGCCGGCATCTTCCACCGCCGTGCGCGCCAGGACGGAGCGGCGTCCGCGCTGGGAGGCGCGAGAGTAGGAGGGCTGGGGCTGTGTCGACGAGTGGGGGTGTGAGCTATGCGGTGGTTGAAGATGAGGAGGTGGAGGAGGGGGAGGAGATGGCGAGGCCGCGGCTGGAGCTCATCGAGAAGCCGGACCGGAGCCTGGCGCTGCTGGACGAGTACGAGTCGGAGGAGCTGGGGGCGGCGCTCTGCGCCAACCACCGCAGCGGTGAGCCTTCTTCTTCTCTCCGTGCTTTGCTTTCTTTGTACTGTACTTAGCTGAATTTCATTCATCACTCCCTGGCCAAGTAGATTATTTCAGTGTTCAGTGTTCATGATGCGTCAAATGCGACCAGTAGCATCTTTGGTTCAGTAAAATTCTGGAATTTCTCACTGTGCAGCATAAATAAATGACAATTAAGAGGGGGAAAAGTGCCTCCTGCCAAACATTTCAGAGGAAATAACTTATTTGCTTTATAATTTCTAAATGAAAATTACCATGTCATAATACTGTGAGCCTGTGCTGTGTGTTTGCACAGGTTATGTTGCTGTGTTGGGGAAACCGAATGTCGGCAAGAGCACCCTGATAAACCAAATTGTGGGTCAGAAGCTTTCGATCGTAACGGATAAGCCACAGACCACACGTCACCGCATCCTTGGTATATGTTCGGAACCAGAATACCAGGTACAACCTTCTAGTCTCCAAAGCACCTGTAGAGTTCAGTTCAAATGCGGTATAGACCAATGCGTCCACAGAGGATGTCACGATGATTTCTGAATGCTGATCCGAGTTATCATTTAGTTTGCAGATAATACTTTATGACACGCCAGGCGTCATCAAGAAGGAAATGCACAAGCTAGACTCGATGATGATGAAGAATGTCCAGAGCGCTATTGGCAATGCGGACTGTGTGATTGTCGTCGCTGATGCTTCCAAACTGCCCGAAAAGGTGACTGTCGGCAAAAATAAAGGACCAGGTGAATGTCTTGAGTCTACCTTGCTTGACATTACCTCTCTGGTTTTAGATAGATGATATGCTGGAAGCGGGCGTGGGAAACAAAGATACCAAGGTCCCTGTTGTGTTGGTACTCAACAAGAAAGATATGATAAAACCCGGAGAAATTGCAAAGAAACTCGAGGTAAGAAACTAAATAATATAGAGGTGATGATTTTTGTGTTTTCCTCTGCATACAGCGGTATTTATTTCTTGATAACTCTTTTCACAGTGGTACCAAAAATTCACTGATGTTGACGATGTTATACCTATAAGTGCTAAATTTGGTCATGGAGTGGTTGATATCAAGGAGTGGATATTGTCAAAGCTTCCACTGGGTCCTGCCTACTACCCCAAGGTATCATTATGGAAGATGCAAAAATTTCTGAAGCAGTTAGTACTATGGATGGACAGCCATTTTCTTTATCATGTAGATCTAACAAATCAAGTAGAAATGTGCAATGCAACTTAGTAACATGCACGAGTTATTTATTTATTTTCCTTGGCCTTAATCTGCAAGAATCAACACCTTTTGATAGTACGAAATAATCAGCGGTTCTGCCACTTTGGTTAAGAATGTCTGCCTGATTGCTAATGTGCTCATGCCAAATTTGAATCCTGCAATTGTTGTTTTGATCAGTCTTTCTTTTACTGAGATGTACTAATCAATCTATCGTGTAGGCGAGGTGGTAGTTTTACTTTTTTTTCTTCATATTTTATTATGCACGCTGAATAATGTGTTAAGCTATGGTTAACTGTTCTATGAGTTCAATTGCTTCCATCAGTTGCAAACCAATACCACATTATCTTATAAGATGATCCTAGTATTGAGAATCTTACCATCATTGTAACACAGTTCTGATTCCCGAGACAGCTTTATATAAGCTGACTCTGTGAACTCGGAGGCATGATAATTTTAAACAGCACATTTGACTAGCTACTACTCCCTCCATCCCAAAATAAGTGTCTCAACTTTGTACTAACTCTAGTGCAAAGTTGTACTAAGGTTGAGACACTTATTTTGGGATAGAGGGAGTATTATAAATCAGTTGTGCAGAAATATTCTTCGAAATAGAGGATATGGGTTTTCATGACTTCTCTAGTTTTTTTTGACCTGTTACTGTAGAGTAATCATCCCACAGCTTTAAACTTTATTGCATCACACAACTTCTCTACTTGAAGTCATTATGATGCTAAAATCATAGTCTGGAGCCTTTGTTGGCTAGATATTGTTTTTACAGTTTTTTGGCATATCTGTTGAAGGTAGTTTCAGTTCGACACATATCTGTTAAAGGTAGTCTCATGTTTGTTCATTAGATGGTCTATTACTGCATTCCAGGTGTTCATTTCGATGTTTAGCTACAGGGAGCAAGTCCTGAGATTATAAAACACTAAATATATTGTGCATGTTCTTTGTTCCAGGACATAGCTAGTGAACACCCCGAGAGATTTTTTGTGGGGGAAATAGTGAGGGAAAAGATTTTTCTTCAATATAGGCAGGAAATTCCATACGCATGCCAGGTATATCTTCTGGTGATTCCCTCAGTTTAGTGTATAAGCTTATCCGTTTTGCTAGCCTGTTTGTGTGATGTGATTTCTTTTTCTGATAGGTTAATGTTACAAGTTACAAAAGCAGGCCTAGTGCCAAGGATTTTATTCAAGTTGAGATACTTGTTGAGAGGGAATCACAAAGAAGCATTATACTTGGGAAGGTAAAGCAGTTCAAAAAAAATCATTCATGTGCAATCTTGAATATTTCAGGGTTACAAATTCAGTTAAGTTAAGCATAACAACAAATTGATGGATTTTGCACAAACTACCTTCTGGGAATTTCGTGAATTGCTAAATGTATGTGTTGTTCTACAAACTTTTGAATAGATGAAACAGAAGTAAAGCTGCTCTTATTATTGGAAAAATAAATAAGATATATTTGGGGATGAAACAGTTCCTAGCTTAAATATTTTAACGAGCAAAATGATCATGCACTGTGTTCCTCAAACGCAGGATGGGAAAGCTATAAAGACGTTGGCAACAGCATCCAGGCTTGACATTGAAGATTTCCTTCAAAAGAAGGTTTATCTTGAGGTAATAACTTCTTCCCTTCTTCTGTTGCCATGATCACCCCCTCTGCTATTGTTCTAGAGCAGTTTCTAATCACCGCATACTATGTCGTGGGCAGATAGATGTTAAGGTGAAGGAAAACTGGCGGCAAGATGAACGGCTTTTGAAACGTTACGGGTACGGTGGGGAGATTCAAGCGCTATAAATACAAGTGTGGCATCACTTCTCAGATCACCAGAGTAGGAAATAGTCGTGTTTCTTCTTTTCTTTTCTTCTCACCCTCGTTTGAGTGAGGTATTTAGGTGTTGAATGCAGGTTGAATTAGATCAGTTATTAGTCAGGAACTCTTACCAAATTTTGATGTAAACATCTGGTGGACCATGAAATCGTTGCTTCTCCGTCGAAATCGTATTCAGCTCTGTCCCTGTAGATAGCCTGCAGTGGTGCAATGCCAATTCAATCCTCTGTTTGTCTGCTGAAGTTGCTTTACACTTTGCCTTCTTGGGTTGTTTGGCTCCATGAATTGTTCATCTGTTCGCTGAAAGCTGCGTCGAAATGAAAATGGCAAAATTCAGGCCAAGTCTGTGGGATCACAGGAGCAGAGTGCTGAGGTTAATTTCATCTTCGAGATAATCATCAGTAAAACTAAAAACAGTTTATCTTGATTGAATAGCATCTTGATTTGAAGGTCTGAACTAAAGCCACCTCATATATTCTCATCAATCTACCACAAATTTTTGTTACCCCAAAGCTGCTGCTTCCGCTGCTGCTACACCTACACAAATGAACTAATAAAAGGAGCAGATGCTCAAGCAAAAAAATTCTCATCTCCTCCAATTCCGGCGGGGCGGCTGCCGGAGGGGAGATCGACGGTGTGCAACACTAACCAAAAGAGAATGCCAAGACTAAACCCTGATCAAAATTTGACTGAAGCAAGCAAAAAGAAGCAAAATTGGAAGCGACCAAACGACCAAGATCTTCTTGATTAAGCTAGCTGGTCGTGTCGTCTCTACTGCAGCTATCGCCGCCGCTGCTCACCAGCGGCTGCACCGTGCCGCTGCTCCCGCCGGCGGCCGTGGCTCCACCTCCGGCGCTGCCGCTGCCGCTGCTGCTGCCGATGTAGGAGGTGAGCGCGGCCGCGAGCACGGCCGTGAAGTTTGGGTCGGACGCGATCACGGCCGTGGCCGCGTTCACCGTGTCGGCCAGCTGCGCGCCGCCGTCCCCGTTGGTGCCCGCCACGGCCTGCACGGCGGAGAGCTTGGACTGGTCGTACAGCTTCTGGCCGAACAGCTGCGGCAGCGACACCGGCCGCGCCGCCTCGGCCAGCGCCGCCTGGAGCTGCGCGGGCTCCGGCGCGCGGGGCGGCGAGGCCCCCTGCCCCGGCGCCGTCTGCGTGAGGTCGAGCGTGACGGTCGGGAACGGCGCCGACGCCGAGATGGTGGCCACGCTGGAGGAGCACGGCAGCACGGCGCGCGCCAGGAAGTTGGAGCCGCCCGCCATGAGCCCGTCGGCGCTGGGCATGGAGCCCGACAGCAGCATGGAGGCCGCGGCCGCCGTGGTGGACGCCATCGCCATGGCCGCCGGCGGCAGCGGGTGGTTGTGGTTGCCCTCGTACGTGGTGATGAGCACCGTCCGGTCCTCGGCGCAGCGCTGCACTTGCTTCCGCACCGGGCAGCCGGCGGCCATGGTGCACCGGTAGTAGGCGCGCGGGCACGGGTTGCCCTTGGCCATCTTCTGCCCGTACTTGCGCCACTGGCACCCGTCGCTGATCTGCAGCACCGCCGGCAGAAACATTTAATTAAACCCAAGCCATGCCATGCTTCATGGATGAGGACGAGGAGGAGGAGCGCACGTACCATGGCGGCTTCGGAGCGGGCGCGCACGGAGACGCGGGCCTTGCGCATGGTTGCGGCGGCGGCAGCGGCCTCGGGCGGGGGCGGCTCGGGGCCCTTGGCGGCGGGGAGGAACTTGGGAACCTTGCTAGGCAGCCAGCCCTGCATGGCCTCCGGGCTGCCGCCCCTCTCGTGGTGACCGTGGTGCTCGAAGGACGGCAGCGGCATGAGCTCCGCCTTGCCCGCGCCGACGATGCCATGGCAGCCGGCGCAGTCCATGGCCGCGTCGGGGCCGACGGCGAGGAGGGGGTTGGTGCTCGGCGACGCGTCGGTGCCGCGGGCGGGGCGGGCCTCGTCGGGCGACGAGGAGGAGCCGAGGCTCATGAACTGCCGCGGCACGAGGGGGTTGTGGCTCCCCGCGTCGAGGAGGAGCTGCTGCTCCCTCTTCTCCGGTTCGAACTGGTGGGCGTGGGCGTGGGCGTGGCCATGGCTGCTCCTCTGCTGCTGCTGCTGCTGCATGAGCGCGATCTGCATGTGGAGGGAGCTGCACTTGGTGTTGGCGTTGGCGAGCATGGTCTTGAGCCGCTTGTTCTCCTCGTTGACCCGCCCGAGCTCCGATTTTGCGGCCGCTAACTGGTCAAAACCATAGGCACAGAAGACAAGTCAAAAAAGTCGTATAAAAATAAAAGTCAAACAAGTCAACGTTCCTTTTTTTCTTTCTCTTCTATATTTAAGTGGCTGCAGACTTTTTTTTATGTGTGTGTAAGTAGATTTAAAAAAAAAAGAGAAACAGGTCCATTTAGACATTGAAAAAAGATCTCAAACGGCTTAGGCTTAGTCAACCAGACTATTTTTCTGTGTGGCTAGGCTAGCACATTTTTTTGTTAAAAATAACTCATGGATCACAATATAATAGCGATCTAGTGCATATATTTTACGAGAAAAATGTAGGGTTTTTGGCTCGTTTTCATTTGTTGTAGACCATCTTCTGAGTTTGAATTTCATTTCATGTTTTGTACAGGATCTTAGTTGGTTTCCTGTTGGAGAAAAAAAAGGATCTTCGTTGATTTGAAAATGCGCAACTTAGGTAAGCGCACCGGGGGAGATTAATTACCTCGGCCTTGGCCTCCCTGTGGTCCTCGTCGTTGGAGGAGACGCCGTCGTCGACGGTGGACTCCTCGCTGCCGCTGTTCCTCCTGCGGCCCCCGACGTGCAGCCCCATCTGCAGATCCATCGACAAGAACGCGATCGCACATGGATCCGAAAACACACGTTAGGTCAATCAAATCAAATTTAGGAAAGTACGTTTCGATCCACACGATTGATCGATGCGTCGTCGGATCACGTACGTCGATGGTGAGGTCGGGCTTCATGCCGAGATCGCCGTCCGCCTCGCCGGCGGCGGCATGGTCTTTCTTGTCCCGCTTCTCCTTCCTCATCTCCGTCTCGAAGAAGTCCATCTCGCCGACCACGACCCGGCGCTCCTGGTCGCCGCCGTCGTTCGCCCCGTAGCCCAGCCCCGCCGCCTCGGACGGCAGCTCCCTGCCGCAGCCGAGGGCGGCGTTCTTGCGCTTGAGGCCGGCGGCGACGAAGGAGGAGGAGGACGACTGATCCATTGACAGCAACAAGGAATCGGGAAACGGATGGCGATCGATGGAGGAGGAGGGGGAGACCGTGGGCGGATGGGTGGATGGAGGCGGGGCGCGGGTATAAGAAGGTGGCGGAGGGGGACGCGTGGCGGGTCGATCTGAGTCCATCATTCTAGGCAGTGTTGGCGACCATTGACCTGAGCAGTCAGAGCCAGACCCAGAGGGAGGAGCGTCGACGATTTCTTGTTTCTCCTGGTGGAAGAGAGAGGGGGGAAGTCCACAGCTCCAGCGCAGAGAGCGGGTGTGGGAGGGGAGGAGACCTCGCATCGCGTCGCGTCGCATGCCATGCCATGCCATGCAGCCGGGCGGACGGGCCCGGAGAGAGAGGGAGGGAGGGAGCGAAATGGTCAACCGGCGCCGCGACTCGCATCGCATCGGTCGCCTCCTCCCCCTGGTGATCCGGAGGAGCGGGGGCTACCGCTTCTCTTCTGTTTCAGATTGTTTGTTATTCGCGGACCAGCGACCGCGGTCGTCAGTTGACAACTTCTTCCACCAATTCATGGAACATGACTACCCAAACTGCATTGTACATAAAAAAAAAACCTTGTCTCAAAAAAAAACATTCAAAAAAAACGTAACAGAACATGATCCTAGGCAAATATTACCTCCGTCCTAAATTAACTGTCTTAAATTTATCTAGACAAATCTAAGACAAGTAATTCGGGACGGCGGGAGTACTTGACACCATCTTCTTTGTTTTGTTTCTCTCACAAATAATCTCGATCATGAAGGTGCGGGGATGATTAGACGCGATTTGTCTAGATAATCTTCTCTGTTTGCCTAGATACGTATTTATCTAGACCGGTGCGGGGATGATTCTTCGCAACCTTTGAAGGTGTGGTTATTTTTGCTGATGCGACACGTGTGCTCGTTAATTGTGCTAATTAATGCTTTGGAAGCTGAGATGGCTGCGATGGATGAAGGACTTCGGCTGGCTCTTCACCCGTCGAACTTGCCACTGGTGGTGGAAACTGACTGTGCCAAACTGCTGCAGCTGATTTAGTCGAGTGATGTTGATAGATAGCGGTACGCGTATTGAGTTAGTGAGATCGGAATGATTCTGGCTCATGAGAGGTACATTAGTCTAGCTAATATTAGTCGGCATGCTAATGCTGCTAGCCACACCCTTGCTTGTATGGGATGGGTGCAACAGCGAACAGCTTGTTGGCTTCGAAACTTCCCTGATGAGATAGCTAGCATAGTCAAGTCTGAATGTAAGCATCTCTCTTGATTAATGAAAGTTTCTTCTCCCACAAAAAAAAATCTCGATTTGTTCTTCTCTCTCTCTCTCCCTCTCTCTCTGCTATATAATAATCTTGACGAGTTTTGCGTGCGTAAATCTGACAAGAATGACATGCCAGCTTGATTGAGAGGCGATGATAACGATCGAAGACGTCGTAAATCATGCTAGCCCCGTCACGATCATGTTTTTACTCTCTCGGGCCACTTCCCTCTGCCAAACATTACTGGTGAGCTCTATCTTCCTCGTCGTCATGTCCTCCTTCCACCCTTAGGTATGATACGATGTGATCTGATAACCTGCCTATGTCGGGGATATCTCTTTGATGACAGTAAGCTCCTAACAACGACACATCGCTATGGTTGTAGGTCTCGTATCTCATCGTTAGGTTAAGCAAGAACTTCTAACTTTGCTTACTTCGGTGAGTAATTATGTTAAAACATGAAAAACACCAACATGAAAGATGCTCATATTGCCATGGAGGAAATGATCTGAATTCGAGAAGTTAAAACTACTCAATAAGCTTGCAAGTTAACGTATTGAAGGAGCACCCTATAGACAATCTTAAATGAAGAAATGACCAACATAAAAAAGAATGATCGCCTTATTAATGAGCACATAATATATTTTTGAATAGATTCAAGATTCTAAATAGAATTTAATAAAATAGAAATATATCGAATTATCTATAATTGACTAAATTTGGTCTAGATCAAATTCCGCTAAAATTATTTGAAATATCAGCATGGTGCAGGCATTCCTTAGAACTTATGGGTGAGCTTATGTTTTATGGCCTCGTGTCTATTTTAACAGTTTATTGATTTTCCTACTTCAAACAACAAAAGCACTAACTTCATGTGGGTTCTCACAGTTTGCACTAAGACATTTACAACTATTTTCTTTTGCGAATAAGACATTCAAAACTAGCTATATGACCAAGGTATCAACATGATCATGATATGAAATTCATATCATACACTAAAACTAAGACTAATATAAGTGGAATCGATTACTTGGATTTAAAACGCTCAAGGTATAGGAAATCGAATATACTCCCACGAGAGATTAATAATTAATTACACTTGTTTGTTAAATAAATGGATTAAATCTTACTAACAACATGCATCCAAATGAAATAAAGAGGTAGATGGCAATATTCTAAGCATTTTCATGAAATAAAAAGATAATAAGAGTAATCCTATATACGTAAGAGAGTCATTCCACTAACTTATTTATCTCAACATGCAAGCATGCCACATCACCATACATTATGAACAGGATAAGGGCCACCTCAACATGAAACGATTCATGGGGGAAATCATGATATTATTCTACCTATATTCAATAAATATTTACAACTATACATAATCAAATATAATAATCTGTGTGTATTTTTAATTTTAGCTCCTGTGTTAGTAATCTAAATTTTTATATTCCACATAATCAAATCTCATGAAATATATTGCAAGCGATCCCCGCAGCAACGTGTGGGTTTCATCTAGTTATGTGTAATTTTGTAAGACTAGGGTGTTTTTAAGGGAGGGCATATGTCTCGCCCGCAGCACGAGGAGCATCCATCTCGCCTATGGACGACACTCCAATGGCCCGTCCCGTTAGTTACTGCCAAAGTTAGTTCGCTCATTCATTTTGTTATTTTTAGTTTTTCAAAAAATAATAATTTTGTTTGTACTCTTGAAAAAAATATACATATTTCAAATTACTTTACTTACATTTTTAAAAGTATTCGTTGCACATTTAAAAAAGTTCATGCAGTGTAAAAATAATGTGTGCACAATTTTTAAAAAATGTAGATGTCATTCAAAAAATGTTTGTGACAATTAAAAATGTTCACGTGTTCCAAAACAAATGTTGTGACATTTTCAACAAAACATTACACAATGTAGAAAAAGATTGTGTAATTGTGAAAAAAATGTTTTGTACCATTCAGAAAAATAATTCACACATTTAAAGAAATGTTTGTGGCATTTTAAAAACTGTTTATACAACATATAATAATGCTAGATTACTTTTTTTAAATTGTACCATTCAAAAAAAATTGTGACATTAAAAAAAATATTCACACGTTTCAAGAATATGGCATTTCATAAAACTGTTTCTACAATGTTGAAAAACGTCCACGTAGTTTTAAAAATTGTTTCATACCAATAAAAAAATGTTCAATGCGTATTTAAAAATGTGTAACATCTATTTGAAAAAATGTTCAAATATGCTTTGAAGAAATGCCTGTCATATTGAGAAAAGTTCAACGTGCATAAAAATGTTATACTCATATAAGAAAAATGTATAACCTGTATTGTAAAATTTTGGTGTGTATTTAAAAAATGATAAAGGAACACGTAAAAAACTAATTTGGCCACTATTAGTGGATAAAATGATTTATTGCAGTTACCAGTCCCAAATAATTTCATTTATGTGATTTGTTATCCTCTTCTAAGTTTACAAAATATGCATGCGATGTTCTAAACCTGGTCCAAATCGATTTAAAGTACCTACCAAAACCTTTTAATGGGCCGACAGACTAAGGCAAGGGCACCCCAACGCGTGTGGCGAGGCGGCGATAGGTCTCGCGATAGGCGAGTTTTGCTAAAAAAAATGAAGAGGAGGTTCAGACTAGCCTTGTTTAGTTTGTTAGGCTATGTCACATTCAGTGTAAATAAAAGAAATAAAGAATGATGAAAAGGAAAGATGGGGTTTGCCCCATTCGGTGGTGGAGAGTACATGAAGAAAAGGAAAATGGATGCCTCAAAAAAATGGAAAAGGTGGAGAGTGACCTAAATAAGGACATGGGGGAGAATAGATGGGCTTGGGCCCATTATGGTTTTGTTTTTCTATATTTTCCTGTCTTGACTAGAAACAGATTTCCCTTAGAAAAGGCTAGAAACAGATGGTTCCAGTGTTTTGAGGTTCAAATTTTGTTTCAAACATTTTGTTAACTTTTATGAGGCTTCCATGAGTAGTTTCAAATCCAAAAAAGAAATACAAAAGAATTCAGTTCATTTTTCCCCCCTGAAAATACCTCTTTGCTCGAGTAATGATAAGGTCCTAGAAATGGTGCATCTAGCTTATCCTGTTTGTCAACCTTATATGTCTCGAGGGTCCCTAGGCATCTTTCAACAATTTCAAGTTATATAAAATGCATGTTAAGTGTGCAACTCTTAATGATTCCATTAATGAATTGGTATACGTTGCACAACCACTGGCTTCATTGGTCCCCATCACAAGGACCATGTCTATAAACTTCATAAGGCATTATATGGGCTCAAGCAAGACCCATGTGCTTGGTATTATCACCTTAGGGAGTCTCTAGTACTGGAAGGATTGGAGATACGGTAAATCAACACCACTCTTCGTACTAAGAGAACCGCAAGTGATTTGATTATATGCAAATCTATGTGGATGAAATTATCTTCGGTTCCCCTAACAACACTTTGTGCAAAGAAATCTCTGAGAGTGTGACTAGGAAGTTTGAGATGTCAATGATGGGAGAGCTGAAGTTTCATCTCTCAAACCAAGTACACAAAGGATATTCTAAATTATTTTTAAATGATCAATGTCAAGCCATGTAAGACTCCTACACCAACTACTAGACAAATTGACCTCAACGTGGAAGGCAAAGTGGTAGATCAAAAGGTTTAGTGGTCTCTCATTGGTTCCTTGATTTACCTTTGTACATCTAGGATGGATATTGTCAGTGTCAAAACCGGTAGATCTCGGGTAGGGGCTCCCAAACTGTGGACCTTGGATCGATGGGGAACAATGGACGTGGGACACGATGTTTACCCAGGTTCGGGCCCTCTCTAAGAGGTAAAACCCTATGTCCTGCTTGATTATATTGCTTGTGTATAAGGGGGTTACAGAGTAGATCTACCACGAGATCAGACGAACTAAACCCTGACTAGTAGGACGGTGATTGTTCCTCCCCTTCTATGGACTAAGCCCCCTGGTACTAGGGTTTACAGATGGTTGGTTGCATCAAGGAAACATCGGATCTTCCATCTTTGACTTGGGGTACACTCGAAGGCACAAAAAGTATTCGGTCCGGATACAGCGCGGCCTGCCAGTCCGGCCCATGTGAGATCAGCGGGCACCCCGAGGACCCCCTAGTCCAGGACTCCCTCAGATATCATGTTGAGTTTATGCATGCGTGCGAAGATTTCAAACTACTCCTAAGGAGAGCCATTATGTGACGGTTAAGAGGATTTTGAGATATTTTGTTCATACCCCTACTTTAGGGATTTGGTACCCCAAGGATGTAAACTCTGACCTTGTAGGATATTCATATTCAGACTGGCCAGGGGGCTGATGGCCTACAAGTGCACAGTTTAGTTGTAGCCTTTTCAAAGTAAGAGTATCAATCCCACAGTGAGTACATGAATTGGGTTTTGTCTCTACGACATACGAATTTGTGACTGCAAATAATTATAGACTCAAAGGAAAGTGAGGGTGAAAATAAATATTGGTTTTGGTGAAGTGCGAACTTAAAGTAAATAACATAACATAAATAAATGAGAGCAGTTGGACTAGTAACAACTGCACTAGCAGAGGAGTAACGCGTTCTCGGGAAGTCTGGAATTCCCATTGGTATGTGTCTATTATGACATATGCTACATTATTGTACTAACGGAACACTCAAGACACTCTTCGTTTATGCTGGGTGGAGCTGGGTATAGAAGATGTTCTACACTAGGTAGACTTCGTGCCACGCACACCACCACCATAGCCTCCCCTGCAGGTTACAACTACGCTAACTAAGGGTTTACCCGTGGACGCGTCCTCACTAGGGTACTCCGTAATTCCCTATCAGGTGTAAAACTTAGGGGTGAAGGCTTTTACTGTCACCTCGAAATACCTTCACTTCCTAATCTTTACATCGACAGTGATACACTTCGTGGCCTTGCGGCGATAATATTGAGTGGGATCCCTTCACAAAATTCATGAAGTCTATTAAACTAACTCATTCAACAGAGAATCTCATATCCTTCATTACTGTTCAGAACCTATAAATACCAAAGTTCATCCATATCCCCAAGAACTAGGGGGTTTACTCGTACAGAGGGACAACAAGTATCATGAAAGCGGTAATGATAAACATGGATGATATGAATGAGTAATACACAAGATGACACACCAGGGTTTCGACATTACAACTATATGGAGATGGATGTTGATGGTGGTGGTCAGTGAAGATGGATGGTGTCAACGTCCCCTTGCACATGTGATGAAGATGTCGTTCTCCACTTTTCTGATTCCCCCTCCGGATGCCTTTTAGAGGCTAGGGTTTTTCCTTTTGTATGAGTTTCTGGTGTGCAAATGCATTTGTTCCCCGATTCGATCACGCGAGGTGGAAGTAGTCGACCAGGGGAGGTGGCGCCGCTTCATACAACCGCACATACGAGTGTGTGTGCTCATATCATTGGTCATCTTGCGCTCTGGATGAGCTGTGCAGGCTCCAAATTCCCCTGAACACTTTATTCTTTTTATGGTATGTGATAAAAACATTGATTGGCGTGATTCCACCATAATTTCCTAGGACTTCTTCATAGTATTTCATCTGCTCCAAAAGACGTATCCCCAGGGAAAACCAACAAAAAGTAGTGCTCAAATGCGGTAAAATTCGCAAAGCCAACTGTGTAGGCATATAATAACCATAAAAATACCATACATTTTGGACTGATCAACTCCCCAAGCTTAAATTGTGCTCATCCCTGAGCAAGCACCACAGCTTGTAAAGAACAATGTCAACTGAGATTTATGAGGTCCAGATATTCACAAAGATATGAGCCCATGAATGGTCACGAAAACGAGTAGAGATAAAATGATCCTGAAAAACAATAGCGCATCTCCACTGTTAGGATGATCATAAAGGATCCCACACCTTGCTACTTAATTCATTAGTGGGCAATGCACAACTTTATGCCCTAAGTCATTTTCATTTTAACTGGGCAAGCAGTAAGGGTGTCCCTTTTTCTTTTCAGAATTTCTTTAGTTTATAATTTTATTTATTGCTTCTGGAACATGTTTAGCCGCCCACCTCACATTTCATTTTCATGTTATATGTAAGATAAACATGTTCCTTGCGATAATCTAAAAACCTTTTAAATTTGAGAGGTATTTATCTTCCTTGTTGCTTGCTCTAATTTATTTATTCGCTCAGACTTAGGTCTTACTTCTTAGTTTATTTTTGTGAGTTGAACATTCAAGGAACTAGCATGTATAGTTATGTTTCTCCTCTCACTACAAAAAAAGACACATCCGTCACATTTTGGGCCGAACGAAATTTTTTCTGTCATACATATGACACTTCTATGACGATAATTGTGACAAAACCCGGTATCATCATAGATGTGGTGGGCTCCTACTTCTATGACAAAAAATCATGACAGAAAATGGGCTTTTCGGCCTGGGCGGGCCGGAGACACAGCTGCATGACATTCTTTGGGCTGGCCCATGACGGAAAAACCGTGGTAGAAGCGAGGGGAGGAAAATTTCGGGAGTTGCCGGTTATGGTGGGAGGTCGGGCCGAGCGATGTGCTTTCTCTCAGACGACGCTGCTGCAGGTGTGCGAGGCGTTCGCTTAATCGAACCCGAAGCGAGGCGTTGGGCTCTAATCAACCCGGCGATTGCACCGCAGTTACGCAAGCATCGAACCCGAGAGATCGATCTATGGCTGTTAATCGAATCCGATGGAGCGATTCCTTTCTTCGCTGCCGCTAATCAAGTCGATCGATTGATGAACAGTTAAGCTATGGGGGGTTGGATGAACAGTGAGTGGTGGCGTTGCCTCTAGATGAATAGGACCCTGTGGTGTGGATGGCTGGATGAACAGTAGACAGTGGAGGGGTGGCCGTGGAGGGGTGGTTGAACAGGACCCCGTGGTATGGAGGGCTAGATGAACAGTAGACGGTGGAGGGGTGCCCGTGGAGGGGTGGTTGAACAGTAGCCGGTGGGGTAACGCGCGGTGGAGGCTGGATGAACAGGAGCCCGTGGAGGTTGGAGGAGGTCGACGGTAGCCCGTGGTGGCCGGAGGAGGTCGACGGTGGAGATGAACAGTATCCCGTGGAGTCTCGCTATGCACGCCACACCCTCCCGGCGAACATGACCTCGTTTTCGACCGTAGCGCCCAACACAAGTCCGCTTTCGTCTGCTTTTGCGGCACGCCACACCCCTCCCGATCAACAGGACCCCTGCTTTGACCGTAGGAGGTCCGCTTTCTCCGCTTTTGGCGTACACCACACCCTCTTGATCAACAGGACCCTGTTTCGACCGTAGGGACGTCCGCTTCTCCGCTTTTGCGGTACGCCAGGCCCCTCCCGGTCAACAGGACCCGTTTCAACATGGCCGGTCGAACACAAGGCCGCTTCTCCGCCAGCGGTACGCCAGCCTCGCTTCCATCGATCGCTCGCCCAAGCCCTCCCGGCGAACACGACCTCGCATTCCGTTCCGACCCAGCCGGTTGGCTCCCCATGTACACGATGACGACGCTGTTTCTCTGTTCCGACCCAGCCATGTACGTATGCGCGATATGCGTTCGAGACCCTTCCAGTATGTACGTGACGCGGGTCAGATTTTATTTCTTGCACCTCGCCGCCATATCGTGCGGCGCCTATACTACGACACGCGGCGCCTCTACTACGACACACGGCGCCGCTCTACATCCACCAAAGATATATGTACATACACGTCATGACCAGAATGACAACGCTACGTACGCTTCGACCAGGTGGGTCCCGACTGTCAGTCACTTCCTTGCATGCGAAAATGTAGCTGGTGGGTCCCAGCAGTCAGGGGGGCGAATCATTTTTTTCGGACGCACTTCCTTGCGTGCAAAGATGTAATTGGTGGGTCCCAGCAGACAGGGGAAACGTTTTTTTAGCTAAATACGGTGACCCGTCCGGTGGGTCCCTACTGTCAGGTGGAGGAATAATTATTTTGCGCGTAATAAGGAGGCACTTCCTTGCTGCGGCCGTGGACCCAGCTGTCAGCCTCTCCAGTACAGCCCATGTCCGATGGAAGCCGTTCCTTGACCACGTTGACCACGCTACGCCGAGAGCACCAGGGCGATGGACGACGGTGAGGCCTAGGAAGGGGACGACGCGGAGCCGGGGAAGACGCGGCAGTGGATGCCCACGCGTAGAGGAGTACGAGGGTTCACCTGCTCGGGTCAGCAGTGTGAGGCTGCCGTCGTCGCAGAATAACAGGGGGTGTGGGTGCGTAGAGGGATGGCCTGGCCAGCGGTGGGAGTAGTAGGGGGCGGTGAGGCCTCCGCGGCATCATAGCCGGCAGGAGCAGGCGGCACGACCGACGCTGCTTTGGGCGGCTGGAGCAAGAAGACCAGAGGTTGAAGAAGCACTACGGCCGTTGGATGGACATCGTACGGTCACTGGAGCTAGAATCGTTCATATATTGACTAAAGTTGACAAAGGCCTCCGCCCCACCAACTTAGTAGGCCCACAAGTCAGCCTCCCACCAAGGCTGGTCCCAAATAGCGTGGGGGTATTTATTTTTTGTGCGTAATAAGGAGGCACTTCCGGTGGGTCCACCGACAACGGGGAACGTTTTTTCAGAAATACGCTGCCCGGCCCTGTGGGTCCCAGCAATGTGGGGAAACATTTTTTCAAGAAAATACCGTGGCCCGTCCGATGGGTCCCTGCTGTCAGGTGGAGGAATAATTATTTTCCGTGTAATAAGGAGGCACTTCCTTGCGGCTGTCGTGGACCCAGCTGTTAGCCTCTCCACGTATAGTACTCTTCCGATAGAAGTCGGTTGTTGACCACATTGACCATGCCGCGCCGAGAGCACCACGGCGGTGGACAACGGCGAGGCCTAGGAAGTGGACGCCGGGGAGCCGGGGAAGACGCGGCAGTGGAAGCCCGCGCGGAGAGGAGTACAAGGGTTCACTGGTTCGGTCATGCGTGTGAGGCTGCTGCCGCCATTGTGGCCCGCCGGTGGGAATAGTAGGCGGTGAGGCCTCCGCGGCAGCACATCCGCCACAGGAGAGGCGGGAGCATGCGGCACGACCGGCGCTGCTTTGGGCGGCTGGAGCAAGAACACCAGAGGTTGAAGAAGCACTACGGCCGTTGGATGGCCATCATACGGTCACTGGAGCTAGAATCGTTCATATTGACTAAAGTTGACAAAGGCCCCCGTCCCAGTCAACTTAGTAGGCCCACAAGTCAGCCTCCCACCATGGTGGGTCCCAGCTAGCAGGGGGAGTATTCATTTTTTTGTGCGCAATAAGGAGGCACTTCCGGTGGGTCCGAGAGCTGGCAGCGCGGGGAACGTTTTTTTCGTGAAATACGCTGGCCCGTCCGGTGGGTCCCAGCAGTCAGGGGGGAAACATTTTTTCATGAAATAAGGTGGCCCATCTGGTGGGTCCCTGCTATCAGGTGGAGGAATAATTATTTTGCGTGTAATAAGGAGGCACTTCCTTGCGGCCGCCTGGACCCAGCTGTCAGCCTCTCCATCGACAAAGACTTCTTCCGATGGAAGTCGGTCGTTGACCATGTTGAACACACCGCGCCGAGAGCACCAGGGCGGTGGTCTGGACGACGGCGAGGCCTAGGAAGGGGACGACGCGGAGCCGGGGAAGACGCAGCAGTGGTAGCCCGCACTGAGAGGAGTACGATGGTTCACTAGTTCGGCTGGGGTGTGAGGCTGTCGTCGCCGCAGAATAACAGGGGGTGTGGGTGAGTAGAGGGATGGCCTGGCCAGCGGTGGGAGTAGTACGGGGCGGTGAGGCCTCCGCGGCATCACAGCCGGCCACGGGAGGCAGTAGCACGCGACACGACCGGGCGCTGCTTTGGGCGACTGGAGCATGAAGACCAGAGGTTAAAGAAGCAATACGGACATTGGATGGAAATCGTACGAACAATGCAGCTAGAATCGTTTATATTGACTAAGTTGACAAAGCCCTTGGTACGCGTCAACTTAGTAGGCCCACAGCTTGGATTTGGCAGAGAACATATTGCCCATTTGCGATTTGTAAGAATGTACATCCCATTTTTCAATTCTAATGGAATTTACTACAGCCCATTTACGGGTTTGTTAAAAGTACAGCCCAACTTCTAGCTAGGACAACGATTAATAATTTCAAACAAACGCTCAAAACAGAATTAAAAAAATTCCCACATTTTGATGGGATCCAAAATATTTTTATCCGAAATTTCTAGTCAGGTTAAATATAATTTCAAAATAAAGTTGTATCACGTTAAAATCCAACGAAATATTGCCACAAGAACAAGTAATGAAATTAAAATTTCCAAATTCCAAAAATAATATATTTTTCAAACTAATTACGTGTTTGGTGCATAGTAATTGCCGAGTTATAATAATTACATCTCATTTATTATTTCTTAAAGTCCATTTTCTTGTTAAGCCTAATGCATACCTCATAGGAAACTTTGCAGCCCAGCGGGGCGGATAACAAGTTGACCCGGATATTGTGTACAACTGTCGGCCCAGTTGCATTGCTGATGTTGAAAAAAAAGGCCTGTGCAGTATAGTACAACCTAACATGGGTACTCAGCCCACATTCAGGGACGCCGGAAAGGCCCAAACAAGACTTCTGTACAACTTTTTGAAGTCACTGAGCTCAATTAATAACTTAAGAAAAAAGTTAGATTACAGTGGAACCTAATTAAAAGCTGTCACGAGAAAATAAATAATTCAACGGGTCACACTTGTGCGGTAAAGGCGTGTGTGCTGGCGTGTGTGAGAGAGAGATAGAGAGAGAGACTCATCGGTCGATGCTCAGAATACATCTTTCAGCCATATGCATTGCTGATGCTCAGTAAAAACTTATATAGTTGACACAATCATATAGAACATCATAGCACACTGAACTTGCATACAAAAATTTCACGCAGGCGACACAATCAGGATGGAAGCAGTGGATCGCTATGGGAAGGGCTATGTTGAAGCCAACGAATTCGTACATAACGGTTCATCGTCTTTATAAATGACGGGGAAATATCTTGAATGTTGTGCAAAGAAAACAGACAGACAACACAATAAGTTCTGCTAGCACATTAAGTTGACGTACAACCCTTTCTACAAAAAGTTCAGGTACAAAATTAGAACAGGTCACAATCAAATGTACTGGCATATCAGTGCTTCAGACCCATAGCTCGGATTTAACTAGTACTATCTGACAAGATTCAGTTGTTACCTCAAATTAGAGCACATCCAGGCAGCCAACCCTGCCTCTTCTCCCAAAGAAGCAGTGGCCTCCGCCGCGCGATGGAGTAGGCCCTGTGCCATCCATCGTTCCGAGAAACACGGGGAAAGTCTGACGTTGACTCCTGTAATGGACGTCGTCGACGGACCCTAGCACCAGCGGCGGCAGGACTTTGATTGATGGATTGATCACTTCTTCGACATGCACGAACACTCGACATGGTACATCCCTAACATGGTCCGCGGCGGCCTTGGTGGCGCATTTAATAGTACAACCCCGGTTCCTGCACGGTATCTCAACACCAATCACCTTCGGTATGGTGGACGGCTTCTTCATCCATGCCATAACCGCTGTGAGCCCAAATGTCGGAGGAACAAACATACTTACGAGCTCACCTCCAAGGTTGTTGATAAGCTCGCTCATGGACTCGCTGTTCCGAGCACGCCGAGGCATGCCGTGGAAGGTAAGCTTTGTTAAAAACTCAAGCTCGGAGGGCACCGAGCCCCATCCCGGTGCCACCGATCAAAGCTCACCCGCGCCATCGCAGAACAAACGCGGGAAGATTCGAACACACGACTGTAGTCGAAAGTTGTTCGGAACCTGACGAAGAAATCAGCCGGTGGCGGACAGACTTCGACGAGCAAGTCACTTATTTGGATGCCGTGCGTAATGCCAAGAGCTTTGACAAGGTCGTCCGGCGAGAGGGGAGGCCGGTCGCCGTTGATGGTTACCATCAGCACTTTGCCGGCAAACTGGTCGTCAAGCGCCGCCATGCCACTGTTGAGCGACAGCACGCAGCGACCGAAGGCAGGACGGACCTCAGGATCTCCGGCTCGGAGATCCGCGTTGACCGGCGACATGATAGTGCGCTTGAGTACAGGGAGTACAGGAGGGGGATTTGGGGGAACTGGAGTAGGAATCGAGATTCCAGAGGTAGGGGAGGGGGATACTGGGGATGAAAAGGTAGCATGAATTTCAAGCACGCGCCAATATGCTCTCGGCGCGCAAGCGCACGAAAACACCGATGGCGCCCACATGTCGGTCTACGAGTCCTTATTCTTTCTTTTTTGGAGAGCCCGGCCTTTTTTTCTAGGATCTTTTGAGAGCCCGGCCCGAGAGTCATAATTGACCTGTTTGGCATTGCGTTACTACTCTGCCCATATTCAATGAGACCTCACTGGCCCAAACAAGTGTACATCATCGAAAAGACAGTGAGCTTAAATTATATAACTTGAAAAAAAGGAGATATACTCTGAACACTGGAGAATGGTGATGCCCTCTTTTAGCCCACCAGTAGTTCGAGACAATAAACAGTTCGAAACAACGATATATACAACATTCAAACACTGACTAGTGACTACTATTGACATAAACAGCAAGACATGATAGTTCATAATGAAGGAAATATGCCCTAGAGGCAATAATAAAGTTATTATCTATTTCCTTATATCATGATAAATGTTTATTATTCATGCTAGAATTGTATTAACCGGAAACATAATACATGTGTGAATACATAGACAAGCATAGTGTCACTAGTATGCCTCTACTTGACTAGCTCGTTGAATCAAATATGGTTAAGTTTCCTAGCCATAGACATGAGTTGTCATTTGATTAACGGGATCACATCATTAGGAGAATGATGTGATTGACTTGACCCATTCCGTTAGCTTAGCACTTGATCGTTTGGTATGTTGCTATTGCTTTCTTCATGACTTATACATGTTCCTATGACTATGAGATTATGCAACTCCCGTTTACCGGAGGAACACTTTGTGTGCTATCAAACGTCACAACGTAACTGGGTGATTATAAAGGAGCTCTACAGGTGTCTCCGAAGGTACATGTTGAGTTGGCGTATTTCGAGATTAGGATTTGTCACTCCGATTGTCGGAGAGGTATCTCTGGGCCCTCTCGGTAATGCACATCACTATAAGCCTTGCAAGCAATGTGACTAATGAGTTAGTTGCGGAATGATGCATTACATAACGAGTTAAGAGACTTTCCGGTAACGAGATTGAACTAGGTATTGAGATACCGACGATCGAATCTCGGGCAAGTAACATACCGATGACAAAGGGAACAACGTATGTTGTTATGCGGTTTGACCGATAAAGATCTTCGTAGAATATGTAGGAGCCAATATGAGCATCCAGGTTCCGCTATTGGTTATTGACCGGAAACGTGTCTCGGTCATGTCTACATAGTTCTCGAACCCGTAGGGTCCGCACGCTTAAGGTTTCGATGACAGTTTTATTATGAGTTTCTGATTTTTGATGTACCGAAGGAGTTCGGAGTCCCGGATGAGATCGGGGACATGACGAGGAGTCTCGAAATGGTCGAGACGTAAAGATCGATATATTGGACGACTATATTCAGACTTCGGAAAGGTTCCGAGTGATTCGGGTATTTTTCGGAGTACCGGAGAGTTACGGGAATTCGCCGAGGGAAGTATTGGGCCTTATTGGGCCATACGGGAAAGAGAGAGGGGCTGCCTAGGGCAGGCCGCGCGCCCCCCAAGGTCTAATCCGAATTGGACTAGGGGGAGGGGCTGCGCCCCCTCCTTCCTTCCCTTCTCTCTTCCCTTTCCTTCTCTCCTACTCCAACTACATGGAAGGGCTCCTAGTTCTACTAGGAAAGGGGGAATCCTACTCCCGGTGGGAGTATGACTCCCTTAGGGCGCGCCATAGAGAGGGCCGACCCTCCCCCTCTTCCACTCTTTATATACGGGGGCAGGGGGCACCCCATAGACACACAAGTTGATCTTCGTGATCGTTCCTTAGCCGTATGCGGTGCCCCCCTCCACCATAAACCACCCCGATAATATTGTAGCGGTGCTTAGGCGAAGCCCTGCGACGGTAGAACATCAAGATCGTCACCACGCCCGTCGTCTTGTGGAACTCATCCGAAACTTTGCTGGATCGGAGTCCGGGGATCGTCATCGAGCTGAACGTGTGCTGAACTCGGAGGTGCCGTACGTTCGGTACTTGGATCGGTCGGATCGTGAAGACGTACGGCTACATCAACCTCGTTGATAAACGCTTCTGCTTAGCGATCTTCAAGGGTATGAAGATACACTCCCCCTCTCGTTGCTATGCATCACCATGAGTTTGCGTGTGCGTAGGAATTTTTTTGAAATTACTACGTTGCCCAACAGTGGCATCCGAGCCAGGTTTTATGCGTAGATGTTATATGCACGAGTAGAACACAAGTGAGTTGTGGGCGATACAAGTCATACTGCTTACCAGCATGTCATACTTTGGTTCGGCGGTATTTTTGGATGAAGCGGCCCGGACCGACATTACGCGTACGCTTACGCGAGACTGGTTTTACCGCCGTGCTTTTCACACAGGTGACTAGCGGGTGTCAGTTTCTCCAACTTTAGTTGAACCGAGTGTGGCTACGTCCGGTCCTTGCGAAGGTTAAAACATCACTAACTTGACGAAATATCATTGTGGTTTGATGCGTAGGTAAGAACGGTTCTTGCTCAGCCCGTAGCAGCCATGTAAAACTTGCAACAACAAAGTAGAGGACGTCTAACTTGTTTTTGCAGGGCATGTTGTGATGTGATATGGTCAAGACGTGATGAGATATAAGTTCTTGTATGAGATGATCATGTTTTGTTGAAGTTATCGGCAACTGGCAGAAGCCTTGTGGTTGTCTTTTTATTGCATAAGATGCAAGCGCCAAATAATTGCTTTACTTTATCGCTATGCGATAGCAATAGTTGCAAGAGCAATAGTTGGCGAGACGACCATGTGACGACACATTGATATAGATCAAGATGATGGAGATCATGGTGTCGTGCCGGTGACGATAGAGATCATGACAGTACTTTGGAGATGGAGATCAAAGGCGCAAGATGATCATGGCCATATCATGCCACATATTTTGATTACATATAATGTTTATCTTTTATACATCTTATTTTGCTTAGTTTGTCGGTAGCATTTTAAGATGATCTCTCACTAATTATCAAGAACTGTTCTCCCTGAGTATGCACCGTTGCGAAAGTTCTTCGTGCTGAGACACCACCTGATGATCGGATGTGATAGGCTATACTTTCAAATACAACGGGTGCAAAACAGTTGCACACGCGGAATACCCAGGTAAACTTGACGAGCCTAGCTTATACAGATATGGCCTCAGAACACGGAGACCGAAAGGTCGAGCGTGAATCATATAGTAGATATGATCAACATAGTGATGTTCACCATTGAAAACTACTCCATCTCACGTGATGATCGGACATGGTTTAGTTGATTTGGATCACGTGATCACTTAGATGACTAGAGAGATGTCTGTCTAAGTGGGAGTTATTAAGTAATATGATTAATTGAACTTAAATTTATCATGAACTTAGTCCTGGTAGTATTTTGCAAATTATGTTGTAGATCAATAGCTCGCGTTGTTGCTTTCATATGTTTATTTTGATATGTTCCTAGAGAAAAATTATGTTGAAAAGTGTTAGTAGCAATGATGCAGATTGGATCCGTGATCTGAGATTTATCCTCATTGCTGCACAGAAGAATTATGTCCTTGATGCACCGCTAGGTGACAGACCTATTGCAGGAGCAGATGCAGACGTTATGAACATTTGGCTAGCTCAATCTGATGACTACTTGATAGTTTAGTGCACCATGCTTAACGGCTTAGAATCGGGACTTCAAAGACGTTTTGAACGTCATGGACCATATGAGATGTTCGAGGAATTGAAGTTAATATTTCAAGCAAATACCCGAGTTGAGAGATATGAAGTCTCCAACAAGTTCTATAGCTAAAAGATGGAGGAGAATCGCTCAACTAGTGAGCATGTACTCAGATTGTCTGGGTACTTCAATCGCTTGAATCAAGTGGGAGTTAATCTTCCAGATAAGATAGTGTTGACAGAATTCTCTAGTCACCATCACTAAGTTACTAGAACTTCGTGATGAACTATAGTATGCAAGGGATGACGAAAACGATTCCCGAGCTCTTCGTGATGTTGAAATCGACGAAGGTAGAAATCAAGAAAGAGCATCAAGTGTTGATGATTGACAAGACCACTAGTTTCAAGAAAAGGGCAAAGGGAAAGAAAGGAAACTTCAAGTAGAATGGCAAACAAGTTGCCACTCCCGTGAAGAAGACCAAAGCTGGACCAAAGCCTGAAACCGAGTGCTTACATCGCAAAGGAAATGGTCACCGAAGCGGAAATGCCCTGAATATTTGGTGGATAAGAAGGATGGCAAAGTGAACAAGAGTATATTTGATATACAGGTTATTGATGTGTGCCTTACTAGTGTTTATAGTAGCCCACAGTATTTGATACTTGTTCGGTTGCTAAGATTAGTAACTCAAACAGGAGTTACAGAATAAACAGAGACTAGTTGAAGGGGAAGTGACGATGAGTGTTGGAAGTGGTTCCAAGATTGATATGATCATCATCACACACTCCCTATACTTTCGAGATTAGTGTTAAACCTAAATAAATGTTATTTGGCTTTTATGCTTGAGCATGAATATGATTTGATCATGTTTATTGCAATACGGTTATTCATTTAAAGTCGAGAATAATTGTTGTTCTGTTTACATGAATAAAACCTTCAATGGTCATACACCCAATGAAAATAGTTTATTGGATCTCGATCATAGTGATACACATATTCATAATATTGATGCCAAAAGATGCAAAGTTAATAATGATAGTGCAACTTATTTGTGGCACTGCCGTTTGGGTCATATCGGTGTAAAGCGCATGAAGAAACTCCATAAAGATGGATTTTCGGAATCACTTGGTTATGAATCATTTGATGCTTGCGAACCGTGCCTTTTGGGCAGGATGACTAAAACTCCGTTCTTCGGAACAATGGAACGAGCAACAAACTTGTTGGATATAATACATACTGATGTATGCAGACCAATGAGTATTAAGGCTCGTGGCGGGCATCGTTATTTTCTGACCTTCACAGATGATTTGAGCAGATATGGGTATATCTACTTGATGAAACATAAGTCTGAAATAGTTGAAAGGTTCAAAGAATTTCAGAGTGAAGTGGAAAATCATCGTAACAAGAAAAGAAAGTTTCTGCGATCTGATTATGGAGATGAATATTTGAGTTACGAGTTTGGTCTTCAATTAAAACAATGTGGAATAGTTTCACAACTCACGCCACCTGGAACACCACAACGTTATGGTGTGTCCGAACGTCGTAACCGCACTTTATTTGATATGGTGCGATCAATGATGTCTCTTACCGATTTACCAATATCGTTTTGGGGTTATGCATTAGAGACAGCTGCATTCACGTTAAATAGGGCACCATCTAAATCCGTTGAGATGACACCTTATGAACTGTGGTTTGGCAAGAAACCCAAGTTGTTGTTTCTTAAAGTTTGGGGTTGCGATGCTTATGTGAAAAAGTTTCATCCTGATAAGCTCAAACCCAAATCGGAGAAGTGCGTCTTCATAGAGTACCCAAAGGAAACTATTGGGTACACCTTCTATCACAGATCCAAAGGCAAGATATTCGTTGCTAAAAATGGATCCTTTCTAGAGAAGGAGTTTCTCTCGAAAGAAGTGAGTGGGAGGAAAGTAGAGCTTGATAAGGTAATTTGTACCTTCTCCCGAATTGGAAAGTAGTTCATCATAGAAATCAATTCTAGTGATTCCTACACCAATTAGTGAGGAAGCTAATGATAATGATCATGAAGCTTCAGATCAAGTTACTATCGAACTTTGTAGATCTTCCAGATTAAGATCCGCACCAGAGTGGTACGGTAATCCTATTCTGGAAATCATGTTACTAGACCATGATAAACCTACGAACTATGAGGAAGCGATGATGAGCCCAGATTCCGCGAAATGGTTTGAGACCATGAAATCTGAGATGGGATCCATGTATGAGAACAAAGTGTGGACTTTGATTGATTTGCCCGATGATCGGCAAGTCATAGAGAATAAATGGATCTTCAAGAGGAAGACGGACGTTGATAGTAGTGTTACTATCTACAAAGCTAGACTTGTCGAAAATGGTTTTTGACAAAGTTCAAGATGTTGACTGCGATGAGTTTTTTCTCACTCGTATCGATGATTAAAGTCTGTCCGAATCATGTTAGAAATTGCCACATTTTATGAAATCTGGCAAAAGGATGTCAAAACTGCATTCCTTAATGGATTTATTAAAGAATACTTGTATATGATGCAACCAGAAGGTTTTGTCAATCCTAAAGGTGCTAACAAAATGTGCAAGCTCCAGCGATCCATCTATGGACTGGTGCAAGCATCTCAGAGATGGAATATACACTTTGATAAGTTGATCAAAGCATATAGTTTTATACAGACTTGCGGTGAAGCCTGTATTTACAATAAAGTGAGTGGGAGCACTACCGCCTTTCTGATAAATATAGGTGAGTAACATATTGTTGATCAGAAATGATGTAGAATTTTTCTGGAAAGCATAAAGGAGTATTTGAAAGGAGTTCTTTAAAATAAAGACCTCAGTACAGCTACTTACATATTGAGCATCAAGATCTATTGAGATAGATCAAGACGCTTGATAAGTTTTTTCAATAAGTACATACCTTATCAAGATTTTGAAATAGTTCAAAATGGAACGGTCAAAGAAAGAGTTCTTGCCTGTGTTGCAAAGGTGTGAAATTGAGTAAGACTCAAATCCCGACCACGGCAGAAAATAGAAAAGAGAATGAAAGTCATTCCCTATGCTTCAGTCGCAGGTTCTATAAAGTACGCTATGCTATGTACCAGACCTATTGTATACCTTGCTCTGAATTTGGCAAGGGAGTACAATAGTGATCTAGGAGTAGATCACTGGACATTGGCCAAGAATATCCTTAGTGAGGACTAAGGAAATATTTCTCGATTATGGAGGTGATAAAAGAGCCCGTCGTAAAGAGTTACATCGGTGCAAGCTTTTACACCGATCCAGATGACTCTTAGTCTCAGTCTGGATACATATTGAAAGTGGGAGCAATTAGCTAGAGTAGCTCCGTGCAGAACATTGTAGACATAGAATATTTGCAAAATACATACGGCTCTAAATATGACAGACCCGTTGACTAAGCCTCTCTCACGAGCAAAACATGATCACACCTTAGTACTCTTTTGGGTGTTAATCACATAGCGATGTGAACTAGATTATTGACTCTAGTAAACCCTTTGGGTGTTGGTCACATGACAATGTGAACTATGGGTGTTAATCATATACAGATATGAATATTGGTGTTAAATCACATGGCGATGTGAACTAGATTATTGACTCTAGTGCAAGTGGGAGACTGAAGGAAATATGCCCTAGAGGCAATAATAAAGTTATTATCTATTTCCTTATATCATGATAAATGTTTATTATTCATGCTAGAATTGTATTAACCGGAAACATAATACATGTGTGAATACATAGACAAACATAGTTTCACTAGTATGCCTCTACTTGACTAGCTTGTTGAATCAAAGATGGTTAAGTTTCCTAGCCATAGACATGAGTTGTCATTTGATTAACGGGATCACATCATTAGGAGAATTATGTGATTGACTTGACCCATTCCGTTAGCTTAGCACTTGATCGTTTAGTATGTTGCTATTACTTTCTTCATGACTTATTCATGTTCCTATGACTATGAGATTATGCAACTCCCGTTTACCGGAGGAACACTTTGTGTGCTACCAAACGTCACAATGTAACTGGGTAATTATAAAGGAGCTCTACAGGTGTCTCCGAAGGTACATGTTGAGTTGGCGTATTTCGAGATTAGGATTTGTCACTCCGATTATCGGAGAGGTATTTCTGGGGCCTCTCGGTAATGCACATCACTATAAGCCTTGCAAGCAATGTGGCTAATGAGTTAGTTGATGGAATGATGCATTACATAACGAGTAAAGAGACTTTCCGGTAACGAGATTGAACTAGGTATTGAGATACCGACGATAGAATCTCGGGCAAGTAACATACCGATGACAAAGGGAACAACGTATGTTGTTATGCGGTTTGACCGATAAAGATCTTCGTAGAATATGTGGGAGCCAATATGAGCATCCAGGTTCCGCTATTGGTTATTGACCGGAAACATGTCTCGGTCATGTCTACATAGTTCTCGAACCCGTAGGGTCCGCACGCTTAAGGTTTCGGCGATGCTTTTATTATGAGTTTATGAGTTTTGATGTACCGAAGGAGTTTGGAGTCCCGGATGATATCGGGGACATGACGAGGAGTCTCGAAATGGTCGAGACGTAAAGATCTATATATTGGACGACTATATTAGGACTTCGGAAAGGTTCCAAGTGATTCGGGTATTTTTCGGAGTACTGGAGAGTTACGGGAATTCGCCGGGAGAAGTATTGGGCCTTATTTGGCCATACGGGAAAGAGAGAGGGGCTGCCTAGTGCAGGCCGCACGCCCCCCAAGGCCTAGTCCGAATTGGACTAGGGGGAGGGGCTGCGCCCCCTCCTTCCTTCCCTTCTCTCTTCCCTTTCCTTCTCTCCTACTCCTACTACATGGAAGGGCTCCTAGTTCTACTAGGAAGGGAATCCTACTCCCGGTGGGAGTAGGACTCCCTAGGGCGCGCCATAGAGAGGGCCGCCCTCCTCCTCCTCCACTCCTTTATATGCGGGGCAGGGGCACCTACGGACACACAAGTTGATCTTCGTGATCGTTCCTTAGCCGTGTGCGGTGCCCCCCTCCACCATAGACCACCTCGATAATATTGTAGCGGTGCTTAGGTGAAGCCCTGCGACGGTAGAACATCAAGATCGTCACCACGCCGTCGTGCTGACGAAACTCATCCCCGACACTTTGCTGGATCGGAGTCCGGGGATCGTCATCGAGCTGAACGTGTGCTGAACTCGGAGGTGCCGTATGTTCGGCACTTGGATCGGTCGGATCGTGAAGACGTACGACTACATCAACCGCGTTGATAAACACTTCTGCTTAGCGATCTTCAAGGGTATGAAGATACACTCCCCCTCTCGTTGCTATGCATCACCATGATCTTGCGTGTGCGTAGGAAATTTTTTGAAATTACTACGTTCCCCAACACATAACAAGTCTTGCTACACCACCATAACGTACCCATCTGCAGCGCTCAGACTCTCGTGATCCAGACGAGAATGACATTCTAAACAGAAGCAGCTATTACATAGAAAGAGTGACATAGACGAGGATGATCAAATGACAAGGAATATGCATAAAAAAAAGAAAGAACTACCCATCCAAAACCAGCAGCAAAGACAACAAAGTCATTGGAAGAGATGATCCAACACCATCATAATTTGTGGCCCCGCTTCAGCGACCAGTGATCCGGAGACACCAGTACTCCACCCTTTCGATGCAACAGCCCAATTACCTATCAACCTGAAGGCTTGAACCACATCACTGCTTGTCGTAATTGAGACATCCAAGGATCAAAGTTAATCCGGATGCCTTTGTCATTCTCACCTTCTTTTGGCTGCAGGCTGTATCGTTGAGAATCGGGGAGTATGCTTCCGAACTCCTAGGGCTCGCCCGTGTAGACACGATTTTCCATAGCAAACAGAGCCTCTACGCCATCAAGGTCCTTGCCAACGGTGATCTCCTGGTTAATCGGATAATTGAGTCCGAGAAACAGAGAGTGTGAACCAAGTTTGTTTACCCGCCTCCAACTAAAAATCCTGAAGGCCCCAACAAGCTGGTATCCTGCTCATAGACGTAACAGCCACTGTCCGGATACTCACGTATTACGGTGCTTGTATACAGTGGGGTTTTTGCAATATAACTTTTCCGGCTCATGTGTCCGAATGATCATCAGTCTTTTGCCGTCGTCTGATCGAGCAAGGAACCAGTTGTGCTTCCCTGTTTTTGGCAAAGGTGGTGTAATTACAAAGGACGGTAACTGTAGGGACACTGCATCATATCAAAAAGGACAGGCATTGTTAATGCAAGATCAGCATTATTCAGAGTATGAGTAGGATAATGCAAGAAACAACATTGATATGTCCTTGTTGGAACTGGGAGGAAAATACGGGGAAATGTATACTGGGTTCGAAAATATAGAAGTGCCATGCATGGTTATACTCATGTTATCTCGCAACCGATTCTTCACAGGAAACTACCATGTCATGCATGTTATGTAATCATGTTCTGTCCTCACAAAAAAAAATTCAAGGTAACTAACAGACCATGCATTGTTATATACTCGTGTTCTGTGGTCAAAATTTTTGTGAGGATATTATTCTAGCCATTGATTGCTGAAGGGCGAATATAGGTATGTACACATGGTAAGCATTGCAGGATTTCACTACGTCCAAATATAGAGTTCTCCATATGCACATTTACTTCCCTAATGTATGGTTAGATGAAACCAACAGTGTGGTGCATGTTTCTACATCATGAAAATGAGGAAACTAACATGGCCATTGATACACACTCATATTTAGTAGTAGTATATAGATTACTGTAAAATAAGGATAATATCCATATATTCCTAACCGTTGATTATTCAGGGTACAAATTGGCTGTAATGACATGGTCACAATCGCATGAATTAACTCATTCCAAATATAGCTTATTTACGGCGTCTCTAATATATTCCCATAGTTCTACTCAAATTCTGCTCAAACAGGGATATGCCAATCATCACAAAAAGTTCAAACAATCTCATGGCGTCATCATTAACATGAGAAGGAAACAACTTACACGCGCCGTCCCAGCAATACATGGTGCCATCTGCTTTGTCGATCGCGTAGATGATGCCATTGTGTTCAATAGCATCACAGAAGTGTGTATCAGCTTTGACGATGATCCACTGCGAGCCGAGTTGTCTCCAGCTAAAAAGGCACCGGCGTAAAGATAGGTGAGTCTGCGGTCGAACAAGGCAATTAGCTTGAAGTCTGCGTAATTCGCATGTCGTGTGGGTACTTGGCAGACTACAATCTTCTGCAAACAAGGTCCGTCCAACTGACGTAGTAATCTAGATGACTTGGACCGCGATGGTAATACTCTATATAATCCAACGGAGGAAGGATAATCTCACGGGAGGTCTGTAAGTTCACCAGCACCAACTTATTAACGTCTTCTCGAAGGCAGCCATCCGATGGGGAGTTCATGCCGACCCAAAGACATACCTGCCAAGAAGTTTCGGGCGATGGTGATCGGATCGATGTTGAGGGAAATGATGTACGACGACACACTACATACCTGCAAAGAAGTTTCGGCTAATGGAGATCGGATTGAAGTCGAGGGGCATCATGCACGCCTGAGTATCATGGTGAGCCAATATCGCAAGACCAGATAGCAGCAAGCAGGGTGTCTTGAAAAGCTTAGGCCTCACTTCGATGATGGTCGTGTGCATGTCCCTCGAGCATGCAGCCAGCCGCAGGGCGGTCAACATATCCATACACGAACAACAGAGGTCGAGGATGTCACTGGGGAGATTGCTCCAATCGCGGCTCATATGGATGCTGCACGGTTCACGTTCGACCATGGTGGAGTTTGGAAGGGGGATTTATTTACGGGGGAGAAGGATGTCGGTGCTGGAGCGGCTAGCGAGGGAAAAGTGGTACTGGGGGAGGCGAGTGAGGCGACGGTACACGGCGGCACAGTGAGATGGAGACGAAGATGGAGACGGAGAAGGAGATGGAGATGGGGTGGTGCTATGGGAGCGGAGAGGGAGACGAGGCGAGGCGCCAATGTGTCAGCATAACGGCGGTGACAGATCGCACAAAGGCATGTGGTGAGGCTGACTTTGGTAACCCGAACACGCCGCCTCGCTGGACTAGTGTCAGGCGCAGGGTGTTGTCACTTCACTGTGAGGACCGAATGAATAGTATTTTGACCATCAAGTGTACCACAGTTGTACTACTACTACTACTACTACTACTACTACTACTACTACTACTACTACTACTACTACTACTACTACTACTACTACTACTACTACTACTACTACTACTACTACTACTACTACTACTACTAGGAACATGAGTACTCCAGTATTGTATAGCGGAAATAGGTCTCCCGTGCTAGCATGCCTGTTCACTTCATCGTTCAGGTATCATCCATATTGTGAGCAGAACCAAATTCTCGTGCATGCCCAATCAACGCCCTGCGATGCATGCAGTGGTCGTTCTGGTGCATCAAGGACGACATGCAGATCGTTCCACACTTGAGAAGAGGAAAAATGAAAAGGTAGAACGCGGCAGCAGAGGAAGAAAACGCTGGCTAACGAGGCTGGGAGGGGATCGAGCAGGAAGTTAATGCTCCACGCCTAAAGGTTTTGGGAAAACCTGATTTTCATAAGGTGACTTATACTCACCTAAACGGAGGGAGTATTCCTTAACCAGAGAATGTTGTGTCTCCCACTCGCGCGCGCAAAAAAAAGCTACGCCACATTTTTTATCTGTTTGCATAGGTCCCACCTATCAAGAAGGATGGGCGCGTACACGAACAGGTACGACTCCTCAGTCTACCCGCATAGCCTTTTCGTTTAGTCTACCTAGCCGTCTAATCAACTTCCTGCACGCCACTTCTCTCATTTACTTCTCCATCGGGAACCGATTCGCCTCGACTTCTTCACCTCCCCTTCGTCTTCATTTGCATCCAAACCCCACTGTGTGCACATTGTTTAAACCTCTTTAAATAATCATCTACTACTTCAATTAGACTAGCCATCTAATCCTAATTCTCCAAACCATAGCCCTCCGTTCCAACGGTTCCAAATGGCGAAAGAGATCGAGATGCAGGTTTTTAGCGTCCAACATGTCCTCGTCGAAGGCTCGACGCGCATAGTTGCCACCGTCACCGTCCACCCAAGGGTTGTTCGGCAGTGGATCAACAATGTATCCAACTACCTCAAAAAGATAGAGACGAGGGTCATCGGTCTCGACACAGAGTACACGGAGCGTGCCCTGGGAAGATCCAGCGCGCCACCGTCCTTCAGCTGTGCCTCGAAGATGATGTTTTGGTGTACCACATCATACATTCGCTCTCCATACCAGGTGAGCTTCACGAAGTCTTGTCTCGGGAGGACGTATACTTCTGTGGGGCAGCCATCGAAGGGGACGAACAGAAGCTGGAGCCGTACAACCTTGATTTGAAAAGCATCGCTGACCTACAAACCAGAATCAAAATTCAGAGAAGATTGTGCTAAACAGACACCATCCCTATTTGACGTAGCAAATTTTGTGCTCGGTACAAATCTTCAGAAGGGTGACGAGACGGTGGCATTAAGGTCGTCTGGATGGGAGAATTATCCCTTGACGTACGAGCAGATAAAATATGCTGACCTCGATGCCCGTCTGAGTTTCGAGATAGCTGCATGGTCCAAAGAGCTTGTTGCGAAGCCGTCTCCCACAGAGAATGAGAACAAGTAGAAGAATAAGAAGAAGAAGAAGAAAACGCTGCACCAGCAGGAGGGCATTATGGATGGATGAACTATTTCCTCTCTTGTAAAAAAAATTATTCCCTCTCGGTGTATATTGATATAGATGGACTATTTCGATGGTGTGCATGTCTTTGGAACAGAGTAGTAGCGTGGGTTCGCTTGACTATAAAGAACTATTTATCCGCATATATAGCTTTCTCTGCAACTCCTTCTAGTGATCGGTATGCAGTGCATGCGTCCTTAGACATGACAGCTTGTCCATGGAAGTTCAACTACGGCGACCATCACGTTTCATCTCGCGATTCCCACGACGCCTCTCCAACCCACGACACCACGCCCCCCGACGTGCGCCTCACCCCTCTTGGCCGCACCGCCCTCGCCTTTTGTGTGCATGACATGTGGGCCACCTAAAATGTGGCGAGCATCAAGTTTCTACCACAGCCACCCTTGATTCCCACGACGCCGCTCGAACCCATGAAACAACACATCCCACGACTGCGGCTCACCCCTCTTGGCCCCACTGCCCCTCGCCTTGGGAGCATTACATGTGGACCAGTCACCCATCGGGTCCACATGTTATTGACTCAAAGGTAGGTGTAGTAAGGCTGAAGCTCATCCCGACAGCCTTGAGAGGGAAATGTAACTCCTCAAGGCCAGGCTTGTGGTGCTCCCGTAGCACGAACTCGTGCCAAACTCGAGATTTGTTTCTTTACTATACATGCACACAACGATTTAATGGACATTGTAATCTCAACATGTGATGGGGAGCTCTAAATTTGAATTTGAAACTTATAAAACAAAAAGATTCAAAACAAATAAACCGGGAGAGAGGGAGTATATAGTAGGATGTGTCCCATACAAAATAAGTCCCCTGGTTTGTCATCGCAAAGATGCGGTTAGAAAGGAGCACAACGTCTTCCTACTTGTACGGCAACAAATCGGCCGCAGACAGCATGGTCCGCCTTTGACCGCCATGTGCAAGGTTCATGCTATCTTTTATTCAATCTCACCGTGGTTCCATCGTACCAATTCATGCGGTGGCCCGTTGCATGGCTGATCCCAATGTTGGACAAAGGTTCTACGGGAACGGTGTCACCGTTGTAAATGTTGTGCAAATTGATGTTGGTACCCTCCCGTACATATGCAAGCCAATATCCACTCGCACCGAGCCTAGCCTGTGAAACAGTGGGCAGGGGGAGAATTAGGAAATGGGCACGGAAGTAGTCGCTAGAATGCATTTACTACGTGATCAAACTCATCTTACCTGCTCATCGGAGGAAATCCGAGTGCCCCTCAACGTCGGCATCTCAAGGGGCGTCAACTTGCAACTACGGCCACGCCGCGCTGGAGAGACCACCAAGGAAACATCCTCGTGCGTTCCACGGAACATCAAGATGCATTTGTATGAGTAGTTTTGTTGGAAATATGCCCTAGAGGCAATAATAAAAGGAGTATTATTATATTTCCTTGTTCATGATAATTGTCTTTTATTCATGCTATAATTGTATTATCCGAAAATCGTAATACACGTGTGAATACATAGACCACAATATGTCCCTAGTGAGCCTCTAGTTGACTAGCTCGTTGATCAATAGATATTAATTGTTTCATGACTATGGACACTGGATGTCATTGATAACGGGAACACATCATTAGTAGAATGATTTGATGGACAATAACCAATCCTAAGCATATCACAAGATCGTGTAGTTCGCTTTTGCTAGAGCTTTTCCAATGTCAAGTATCTCTTCCTTAGACCATGAGATCGTGTAACTCCCGGATACCGTAGGAGTGCTTTGGGTGTACCAAACGTCACAACGTAATCGGGTGACTATAAAGGTGCACTACAGGTATCTCCGAAAGTGTACATTGGGTTGACATGGATCAAGACTGGATTTGTCACTCCGTGTTACGGAGAGGTATCACCTTGGGCCCACTCGGTAGTGCATCATCATAATGAGCTCAAAGTGACCAAGTGTCTGGTCACGGGATCATGCATTACTGATGCGAGTAAAGTGACTTGCCGGTAACGAGATTGAACGAGGTATTGGGATACCGACGATCAAATCTCGGGCAAGTAACATACCGTCTGACAAAGGGAATAGCATACGGGATTGCTTGAATCCTCGACATCGTGGTTCATCCGATGAAATCATCGAGGAGTATGTAGGAGCCAACATGGGTATCCAGATCCCGCTGTTGGTTATTGACCGGAGAGCCGTCTCGATCATGTCTACATGTCTCCCGAACCGGTAGGGTCTACACACTTAAGGTTCGGTGACGCTAGGGTTAGTAGGAAGACTTGTATGTGATTACCGAATGTTGTTCGGAGTCCCGGATGAGATTTTGGACGTCACGAGGAGTTCCGGAATTGTCCGGAGGTAAAGATTTATATATGGGAAGTTGTCAAACGGACACCGGAAAGTTTCGGGGTCATATCGGTATTGTACCGGGGCCACCGGAGAGGTTCCGGGTCCACCGGGAGGGCCACTCCTCTCGGAGGGCCTCATGGGCCACAAGGGCAGGGAACCAGCCCTGGAGGGCTGGGCGCCCCTTGGGCCCATGCGCCTAGGGTTGGGGGAACCCTAGTGGGGCGCCTGCTTGCTTGGGGGCAAGCCCCTCCAGCCGCCGCCCCTCTAGATCTCATCTAGAGGGGCCGCCCCCTGCCCTTCCCCTATAAATAGAGGGGTGAGGGAGGGCTGCATGACACCTCCAAGGCGCAGCCCTCCCTCCCAACACCTCTCCTCCTCCGCGTGTGCTTGGCGAAGCCTTGCCGAGAATCTGTCACTCCATCACCACCACGCCGTCGTGCTGCTGTTGGAGCCTTCTTCCTCAACCTCTCATTCCCCTTGCTGGATCAAGAAGGAGGAGACGCCGTCTGCTCCGTGCGTGTGTTGAACGCGGAGGTGCTGTCCGCTCGCACTTGGTCATCGGTGATTTGAATCAGGGCGAGTACGACTCCATCATCTCCGTTCCCTTGAACGCTTTCGCACGCGATCTACAAGTGGTATGTAGATGCAATCTCTCTCCCATGACTCGTTGCTTAGATGAACTCATAGATGGATCTTGGTGAAACCGTAGGAAAATTTTAATTTTTTGCAACGTTCCCCAACAGTGGCATCATGAGCTAGGTCTATGCTTAGTTCTCTATTGCACTAGTAGAACACAATTTTGTTGTGGGCGTAGATCTTGTCAACTTGCTTGCCGTTACTAGTCTTTTCTTGCTTCAGTGGTATTGTGGGATGAAGCGGCCCGGACCGACCTTACACGTACGCTTACGTGAGACAGGTTCCACCGACTGACATGCACTAGTTGCATAAGGTGGCTAGCGGGTGTCTGTCTCTCCTACTTTAGTTGGAGCGGATTAGATGAAAAGGGTCCTTATGAAGGGTAAATAGAAGTTGACAAAATCACGTTGTGGTTATTCGTAGGTAAGAAAATGTTCTTGCTAGAACCCAATTGCAGCCACGTAAAAGATGCAACAACAATTAGAGGACGCCTAACTTGTTTTTGCAGCAATTGTCATGTGATGTGATATGGCCAGAAGTTGTGATGAATGATGAATGATATATTGTGATGTATGAGATCATGTTCTTGTAATAGGAATCAAGACTTGCATGTCGATGAGTATGACAACCGGCAGGAGCCATAGGAGTTGTCTTAATTATTGTATGACCTACGCGTCATTGATTCAACGCCATGTAAATTACTTTACTTTATTGCTAAACGTGTTAGCCATAGTAGTAGAAGTAATAGTTGGCGAGCAACTTCATGGAGACACGATGATGGAGATCATGATGATGGAGATCATGGTGTCATGCCGGTGACAAGATGATCATGGAGCCCGAAGATGAAGATCAAAGGAGCTATATGATATTGGCCATATCATGTCACTACTTTATATAATTGCATGTGATGTTTATTATGTTTTATGCATCTTGTTTACTTAGAACGACGGTAGTAAATAAGATGATCCCTTATAATAATTTCAAGAAAGTGTCCCCTAAGCGTGCACCGTTGCTAAAGTTCGTCGCTTTGAAGCACCACGTGATGATCGGGTGTGATAGATCCTTACGCTCACATACAACGGGTGTAAGACAGTTTTACACATGCATAAACACTTAGGGTTAACTTGACAAGCCTAGCATGTACAGACATGGCCTCGGAACACAAGAGACCGAAAGGTCGAACATGAGTCGTATGGAAGATACGATCAACATGGAGATGTTCACCGACGATGACTAGTCTGTCTCACGTGATGATCGGACACGGCCTAGTCGACTCGGATCATGTAACACTTAGATGACTAGAGGGATGTCAAATATGAGTGGGAGTTCATTAAATAATTTGATTAGATGAAATTAATTATCATGAACATTAGTCTAAAATCTTTGCAAAATATGTCTTGTAGATCAAATGGCCAACGCTCATGTCAACATGAACTTCAACGCGTTCCTAGAGAAAACCAAGCTGAAAGATGATGGCAGCAACTATTCGGACTGGGTCCTAACCCGAGGATCATCCTCATAGCAGCCAAGAAACAATATGTCCTAGAAGCACCGCTAGGTGATGCACCCATCCTGCAGAACCAAGACATTATGAATGCTTGGCAGTCTCGTCTTGATGATTACTCCCTCGCTCGGTGCGGCATGCTTTACAGACTTAGAACCGGGGCTCCAAAAGCGTTTTGAGCAACACGGAGCATATGAGATGTTCGAGGAGCTGAAAATGGTTTTCCAAGCTCATGCCCGGTCGAGAGATATGAAGTCTCCGACAAGTTCTATAGTTGTAAGATGGAGGAAAACAGTTACATCGGTGAGCACATACTCAAAATGTCAGGTTGCACAACCGCTTTGTCCCAATTGGACATTAACCTCCTGGACGAGGCGGTCATTGACAGAATCCTTGATCGCTCCCACCAAGCTACAAGAGCTTTGTGATGAACTACAATATGCGGGGATGGTGAAGACCATTCTGAAGTATTCTCAATGCTGAAGTCAGCAGAGGTTGAAATCAAGAAAGAACATCAAGCTGTTGATGGTTAATAAAACCACTAAGTTCAAGAAGGGCAAGGGTAAGAAGAACTTCAAGAAGGACGGCAAGGATGTTGCCGCCGCCTGCAAGCAAGTTGCCGGAAGAAGTCAAAGAATGGACCCAAGCACGAGACAGTGCTTTTATTGCAAAGGGAAGGCCAATCGAAGCGGAACTGCCCCAAATACTTAGCGGACAAGAAGGCCGGCAACACTAAAGGTATATTTGATATACATGTAATTGATGTGTACCTTACCAAGATTACTCGTAGTAACTCCCGGTATTTGATACCGTGCCGTTGCTCATATTTGTAACTCACAGCAGAGCTGCGGAATAAACGGAGACTGGCGAAGGACGAGGTGACGATCTTGGCGTCGGGAATGGTTCCAAGGTTGATGTGATCGCCGTCGGCACACTACCTCTACATTTACCTACGGGATTAGTTTTAAACCTCAATAATTGTTATTTATTGCCAAGTTTGAGCATGAACATTGTATCAGGATCTCGTTTAATGCGAGATGGCTACTCATTTAAATCCGAGAATAATGGTTGTTCTATTTATATGAGAGATATGTTTTATGGTCATGCTCCGATGGTCAATGGTTTATTCTTAATGAATCTCGAGCGTAATATTACACATATTCATAGTGTGAATACCAAAAGATGTAAAGTTGATAACGATAGTCCCCCATACTTGTGGCAATCGCCGCCTTTGGTCACATTGGTGTCAAGCGCATGAATAAGCTCCATTCGATGGACTTTAGAGTCTCTCGATTATGAATCATTTGACACATGCGAACCATGCCTCATGGGCAAAATGACCAAGACTCCGTTCTCCGGAACAATGGAGCGAGCAACCAACTTATTGGAAATCATACATACCGATGTGTGCGGTCCAATGAGCGTTGAGGCTTGCGGAGGATATCGTTATGTTCTCACTCTCACAGACGACTTAAGTAGATATGGGTATGTCTACTTGATGGAACACAAGTCTGAGACCTTTGAAAAGTTCAAGGAATTTCAGAATGAGGTAGAGAATCAACGTGACCGAAAAATAAAGTTCTTACAATCAGATCGTGGAGGAGAATATTTAAGTCACGAATTTGGTACACACTTAAGGAAATGTGGAATCGTTTCACAACTCACGCCGCCGAACACCTCAACAGAACGGCGTGTCCGAACGTCGTAATCGCACTCTATTGGATATGGTGCGATCTATGATGTCTCTTACCGATTTACCGCTATCATTTTGGGGATACGCACTAGAGACATCTACATTCACTTTAAATAGGGCACCGTCTAAATCCGTTGATACAACACCGTATGAATTATGGTTTTGAAAGAAACCTAAGCTGTCGTTTCTAAAAGTTTGGGGATGCGATGCTTATGTCAAGAAACTTCAACCTGAAAAGCTCGAACCCAAGTCGGAAAAATGCGTCTTCATAGGATACCCTAAGGAAACCATTGGGTATACCTTCTACCTTAGATCCAAAGGCAAGATCTTTGTTGCCAAGAACGGATCCTTTACGGAAAAGAGTTTCTCTCGAAAGGAGTAAGTGGGAGGAAAGTAGAACTCGATGAAGTACTACCTCTTGAACCGGAAAGTAGTGCATCTCAGGAAAATGTTCTTGTGGTGCCTACACCGACTGGAGAGGAAATTAATGATGATGATCAAGGTACTTCGGATCAAGTTGCTACTGAACTTCGTAGGTCCACAAGGACACGTTCCACACCCGAGTGGTATGGCAACCCTGTCCTGGAAATCATGTTGTTAGACAACGGTGAACCTTCGAACTATGAAGAAGCGATGGCGGGTCCGGATTCCAACAAATGGCTTGAAGCCATGCAATCCGAGATAGGATCCATGTATGAAAACAAAGTATGGACTTTGACAGACTTGCCCAATGATAGGCGAGCGATAGAAAACAAATGGATCTTTAAGAAGAAGACGGACGCGGATGGTAATGTCACCATCTATAAAGCTCGACTTGTCGCTAAGGGTTATCGGCAAGTTCAAGGGATTGACTACGATGAGACTTTCTCTCCCGTAGCGAAGCTTAAGTCCGTCCGAATCATGTTAGCAATTGTCGCATACTATGATTATGAGATATGGCAGATGGACGTCAAAACGGCATTCCTTAACGGTTATCTTAAGGAAGAGCTGTATATGATGCAGCCGGAAGGTTTTGTCGATCCTAAGAATGCTAACAAAGTATGCAAGCTCCAATGATCCATTTATGGGCTGGTGCAAGCATCTCGGAGTTGGAACATTCGCTTTGATGAGATGATCAAAGCGTTTGGGTTCATCTTGAGACTTATGGAGAAGCCTGCGTTTACAAGAAAGTGAGTGGGAGCTCTGTAGCATTTCTCATATTATATGTAGATGGCATACTTTTGATGGGAAACGATATAGAACTCTTGGACATCATTAAGGCCTACTTGAATAAAAGTTTTTCAATGAAGGACCTTGGAGAAGCTGCTTATATATTAGGCATCAAGATCTATAGAGATAGATCGAGATGCCTCATAGGTCTTTCACAAAGCACATACCTTGATAAGATTTTGAAGAAGTTCAAAATGGATCAGTCAAAGAAAGGGTTCTTGCCTGTACTACAAGGTGTGAGATTGAGCTCGGCTCAATGCCCGACCACGGCAAAAGATAAAGAAGAGATGAGCGTCATCCCCTATGCCTCGGCCATAGGATCTATTATGTATGCCATGCTGTGTACTGCACCTGATGTAAACCTTGCCGTAAGTTTGGTAGGAAGGTACCAAAGTAATCCCGGCAAGGAACACCGGACAGCGGTCAAGAATATCTGAAGTACCGAAAAGGACAAAGGACATGTTTCTCGTTTATGGAGGTGACGAAGAGCTCGTCAGTAAAGGGTTACGCCGACGCTTAGCTTCGACACAGATCCGGATGACTCTAAGTCACAAACCGGATACGTGTATATGTTGAATGGTGGAGCAAGAAGCTGGTGCAGCTGCAAGCAGAAGCGTCGTGGCGGGATCTACATGTGAAGCGGAGTACATGGCAGCCTCGGAGGCAGCGCATGAAGCAATTTGGGTGAAGGAGTTCATCACCGACCTAGGAGTCATACCCAATGCGTCGGGGCCGATCAAACTCTTCTGTGACAACACCGGAGCTATTGCACTTGCCAAGGAGCCCAGGTTTCACAAGAAGACCAGGCACATCAAGCGTCGCTTCAACTCCATCCGTGAAAATGTTCAAGATGGAGACATAGAAATTTGCAAAGTGCATACGGATCTGAATGTCGCAGATCCGCTGACTAAACCTCTTCCATGGGCAAAACATGATCAACACCGTAACTCTATGGGTGTTCGATTCATCACAATGTAACTAGATTATTGACTCTAGTGCAAGTGGGAGACTGTTGGAAATATGCCCTAGAGGCAATAATAAAAGGAGTATTATTATATTTCCTTGTTCATGATAATTGTCTTTTATTCATGCTATAATTGTATTATCCGGAAATCATCATACACGTGTGAATACATAGACCACAATATGTCCCTAGTGAGCCTCTAGTTGACTAGCTCGTTGATCAATAGATAGTCATGGTTTCCTGACTATGGACATTGGATGTCATTGATAACGGGATTACATCATTAGGAGAATGATGTGATGGACAAGATCCAACCCTAAGCATAGCACAAGATCGTGTAGTTCGTTTTGCTAGAGCTTTTCCAATGTCAAGTATCTCTTCCTTAGACCATGAGATCGTGTAACTCCCGGATACCGTAGGAGTGCTTTGGGTGTACCAAACGTCACAACGTAATCGGGTGACTATAAAGGTGCACTACGGTATCTCCGAAAGTGTCTCATTGGGTTGACACGGATCGAGATCGGATTTGTCACTCCGTGTTACGGAGAGGTATCACTGGGCCCACTCGATAGTGCATCATCATAATGAGCTCAAAGTGACCAAGTGTCTGGTCACGGGATCATGCATTACGGTACAAGTAAAGTGACTTGCCGGTAACGAGATTGAACGAGGTATTGGGATACCGACGATCGAATCTCGGGCAAGTAACATACCGTCTGACAAAGGGAATAGTATACGGGGTTGCTTGAATCCTCGACATCGTGGTTCATCCGATGAAATCATCGAGGAGTATGTAGGAGCCAACATGGGTATCCAGATCCTGTTGTTGGTTATTGACCGGAGAGCCATCTCGGTCATGTCTGCATGTCTCCCGAACCCGTAGGGTCTACACACTTAAGGTTCGGTGACGCTAGGGTTATTAGGAAGACTTGTATGTGATTACTGAATGTTGTCCGGAGTCCCGGATGAGATCCCAGACGTCACGAGGAGTTCCGGAATGGTCCGGAGGTAAAGATTTATATATGGGAAGTTATCCAACGGACACCGGAAAGTTTCGGGGTCATATCGGTATTGTACCGGGGCCACCGGAGAGGTTCCGGGGGTCCACCGGGAGGGGCCACCCCTCTCGGAGGGCCTCATGGGCCACAAGGGACAGGGAACCAGCCCCTGGAGGCTGGGCACGCCCCCCCCTTGGGCCCATGCGCCTAGGGTTTTGGGGGGAACCCTAGTGGGGGCGCCCCCTTTGCTTGGGGGGCAAGCCCCCTCCCTGGCCGCCGCCCCCCCTCTAGATCTCATCTAGAGGGGCCGGCCCCCCTTGCCCCTTCCCCCTATAAATAGAGGGGTGAGGGGAGGGCTGCATGACACCTCCAAGGCGCAGCCCCTCCCCTCCCCAACACCTCTCCTCCTCCGCGTGTGCTTGGCGAAGCCCTGCCGGAGAACTATCACTCCATCACCACCACGCTGTCGTGCTGCTGTTGGAGCCTTCTTCCTCAACCTCTCCTTCCCCCTTGCTGGATCAAGAAGGAGGAGACGTCGTCCGCCTGCACGTGTGTTGAACGCGGAGGTGCTGTCCGTTCGGCACTTGGTCATCGGTGATTTGAATCACGGCGAGTACGACTCCATCATCCCCGTTCCCTTGAACGCTTTCGCATGCGATCTACAAGTGGTATGTAGATGCAATCTCTCTCCCATGACTCGTTGCTTAGATGAACTCATAGATGGATCTTGGTGAAACCGTAGGAAAATTTTAATTTTCTGCAACGTTCCCCAACAAGTTTATCTTGTGAGAGAAGAGGATGAACGAGGGAAGGCCTCTAGAGATAGAGATGGACACTACTACTACCAATGTGCTAGCCCGTGCATTGCAATGGATCCAAACTAGTACTAGAATAATACTTGTTTACGTGCTTGAAATATAATGAATACTTGAGAGGGTTGGGAGGGTGCTCAGTTTTAATGTATCTAAATGTGTCAGCAGACATGACAACTTGTCCATGGAAGTTGAACCACAACGACCATCACGTTTCTTGTTTCTACCACTGCCACACCCACACGCGATTCCCACGACGCCGCTCCAACCCACGGCACGACGTCCCCCGACGTGGACATGGATCCTCTGACATGGCTATCACTGCCTTGCCCTGCCTTTCCTTCGTTGACAGGTGGGACCCATGCTTATGGGTCCCACATGTCAGTGACAGAATGGTAGGATTGTTCGTGCCCCTCATCCCTCTCGGCCCCACCGCTCCTCTGCCTTTGTGTGCATGACATGCGGGCCAGCTAAAATGCGGCGACCATCAATTTTCTACCATAGACACACCCGATTGGACGCGGTTTGCCTGCTCCGCTGCTGTGCTCGATCCGCATCTCCGCACCATCGAATTTTCATCCAGCGGCTGTGACACATTTCGTCCGGGCATCAATCCTCGGATGGAGTACTTATGTACTACATGTAGTACCACGGTGTGGCCATCTACGCCTCGTAACGCCCCGACGCCCAGCTGTGGTACCCTCGCCATGGCCACGCCACCACCGACCGGTTCATCTCGAACGAGTGAGTCGCGAACCACGCCACCACCATGAGAATGACATGTGGGCCAGCCGCATTAAGGCTCGCATGTCATTGACTCATAGGCCGGGCACTAAGCCACTGAAGTTCGGTCCCGTGGGCCCCGAGAGGGAATGTAACTCTGCGGCAGGCCTTGTGGTGCTCCCGCAAAGACTGAGCTCGTGCCAAAACTGGAATTTGTTTCTTACTACTACCAACTAGTACTAGTAAGGTACACGTGCATTGCACGCATGAGATTCCGTGGTTTGTGCATTATGCTCCTACATGTGGAGTTTTCGGATTCTAACATGTGGCAAAATCTGGTGGAATGTAAGGTTAGGCAAGTTTGATTAACTCGGTGAGTGTTTGGTTCAAGCCACACCTTAGGCAAGCCAGACCGGCCCCACATGACATACACACAAAAAATGTGGCAAGATTCCCTTAGGCTTGCCAACTTGTGGCTCTCATTTTGAAGAACTTATTAATAACTTTGCATGAGCTTAGTTGTGGCAAAGTTAGTCATGAATTAAGTTCAACCATGGAGTCTTCTAGATTATACATGTGGCAGAATCTGGTGGATGATATCCAATGGCGATAGTGCTCGGATTTGCCATCTTTGTACCGTCGGATTGGCTTCATCCAACGACCAACTTTCAAAGTTTTTCACACACTATATAGGGGGTATAGATATAGATGTGCCGGTCTGTTGCAATGGATCCAAAGTATATCTATTTAGTGGAGTGCACTCTAAACACATTATCTATTCATTTTTCTCTAACCTTCCGTAGCCATGCAATCAAGCGACATAAGCTTCATGGGTGCCCCCCACATCATATTATTCATACTACGTTGATTGAAAAAAAGATAAATCACCCAAAACAAGATCTTCCCGTTTTTTGTTCCTACGATGTTGTGCCGTGCACGTATCTACTACTAATTGTATAGTGGTAGTACTAGTAATATAGTATTAGGAGTACAAACTTGGTAAGTACTAGTAGGAGTAGTACTAGTACGGAATGCTCCTACTCTATCAACGAGCCCCGTGCTATAGCTAGATCTTCCCCTTGTTTCTGTTTTCCAACCCGGCGGCGGGCGGGGTGTCGGATTGCTCAACGGACGGTCCCACATGAAAGTGAAAATGCTAGGCACAGGGGCGGAGGTACGTGAGGGCCAACACGTGCCCTGGCCCGCCCAATCTAGCAGGATTTTCGTAGTTGTACATCTAGTTTTGAGGCATGGAACGTCAATGCAAGGGTAATTTCTATAGCCTGGCTAGACTGGCACGCCCAACGTTTTGCTTCAAGCTCCGCCACTGCTAGGCAACATGCCTTCCCTAAGCTATGTGTCGTGCCGGACGGGCCGTGTTGTACTCCCGATTCCCGGGCATGTGGGGGTGCGACGCGAACGTGGCAGGCCTTTTCCTTTTACTAGCAATGTGCCCGTGCGTTGCGACGGATCCAAAGTAGTAGAATAGTATTATTTGTTCACAAACTTGAAAGAAATCACTATTGTTTTGATATACTCCTTATATATTACTCCCTCCGTACCTAAATATTTGTCTTTTTTGAGATTTCAAATGGACTATCACATATGGATTATATTGACATATTCTAGTGTTTCTAGCAAGATGCCTGCGCGTTGCACGAAGTTGATGGAAAAGGTAAGCACAACTTATAAATTTACGGATGGAGTACTAGTTACAGTGATGCATATAATTAAGCAAAGGGATCGCACATGTCGGTATTGACTGGAACGAGAATGCAACAGCACAATAAGAATTAAGGCCACGATGATGCGATCGCAGTGGTGGTTACAGAAGGCAAGAAGAAAGATGGATCCACGAACGTACGACCTCCTCCTCCTCAACTTTGTGTGCCGGGCCACCGACCGGCGGCTTTTGTGGCGAGGTCGAGGTGCTTCTCAACAAAGGCATCCAAGGCTTCCAGACGGTTGAGGAAGGCCAACGTCGTAGCGTCCTCACTGGCCTTGTAGATACCTATGTACACGATTGCTCGTACGCGTGGATGTGTAGGTCGGCGAATTCTTGCAGGGCGAGGCGCCTCGCGGCGCGACCTCAGTGGACATTCTTCGTGGCGTCAAGGGCAGTCGCAGGGCCACCAGTGCTTGAAAGAGGTTCTGGCCATGGAGGCCGATTAGGGTGGCAGGCAATGAGGAGCCCGAGCGCGCGGGCTGGAGGAGTACGGCGATGTCGTCCACGAGCTTCTTGAGGACGGTGAACTTGTTGCTGGTGGCAACGATCATCCGTCCAACCGAGAGTCATAGTTGGCGCCGACGGCGGCCATCCACCAGCCGATCTCCAACACCGCTCGAGACGATCCTCGGCGCCATGCATGCCGCAGGCGTCGTGGACCATCTGGCGCAGCCGCTGGCCGCTCACGCGCATCACCGCCATGGGTCTGGAGCGAGCTCTTTTGCGCTTAGTGTAGGTGCTTAGGCAAGTGCTTAGGTGCGTACGATGTGGTAGATGCATTGGAATGGAGGAGGGGCGCCTTTATATGAGGGCAATGAGGGCAAACTGCGTTGCATTCACATCGTGCAGCCTCTTTTCCGGACCTCCTCCCATTACTTCCCTCATGCATTAATTGAAGGAGGATGCATTGGCCGTTCAACATATCAGGAACCGCTACTCCCTCCCTCGTCTGCATTAAAGGCGTATCGGGAACTGCGCTGCCCGCTGTCAAATCGAATACTCCCTCCGTCTAGGTGAGTATTAAGTCATCTTACGAAAACCAAATACTAGTAAACACATAGGCGTGGTGCATTAACTCTCACGTTGTTTCTTATTTTTTTGACATAAATAGAGGAATCAACCAAGAAGAGATGTGGGGCTTGTATGCTTTTAATGACTTGAGACTATCAAACATGACATGCAGTGGTTAGTTCGTTGCACAAGAACAAATACAACCCACGCCAAAGACACACACGCATCTTATAGCATCACATCCAATGGCTATAAAAGATGAATGAGACCAAATTATATCTCATCTAGATGAGTTCTAGCAAAACTGTATTAATAATACTTAGTACTCCTGCGCCATGTATCATATAAGTATCATGTAGAACTTTATTTATTGCCATGCATGACACATTGTTCACAAGCGCTCTCTATATGTACCACCTTTTTTTTTAATTTCAAGTTTTGCTCCATGGCGCAATCCATCGATACTACTACTGTACAAAAGTGGAGTATATACATTTTTTAAAAGGCTAGAGGGCGGGGCAGTCTAGCTCGGTCGGTTTCACAAGAGGCGAGGGCCTTTGTGATTTGACGGCTCATTAATGCTGTCAAATCGAATAGTACTGCGCCGCCCGCTGCACGCCCGACGCCTCCATTAAACCCCTCCGTTAAACCCGCATGCAAACCGAGAATCCTACTCCGGCCACACGTCCGTTCATGAGCGGGCCGGAATTAAACGCAACACCGGCCGAGCTCCTCCCGTCCGCCCTCAGTTTAAACAAGGCCAGACGCCGGCCAAGCTCCTACCGTCCGCCCTCTATTTACACGAGGCCAGACAGACAGCGGGCAAGAATCGCACCCCTCCGCCGCTCCCCATCTCCTCCTTCACCATTTTCTCCACCCTTCCGATGGCTTCCGATGAGCTGTTCTCCGGCATATTACCCGGCTGGGTGGCCCGCCGAGCCCTCCGGATATGGGCGAGGCCGCTCGGTGCTTCACCAACCTCGCTTGGCCCGACGGAGCCAGTTGCCGCCCCAAGCAGGCGCGTGGTTCAGCAACTCGCCGCTCCAGTTCAGCTCGATGAGGAGTGGCGAGTTGCTCCACGCCGGCACGGCGGCGAGCACGCCGGTACGGGCGCCGTCGCTGCCGCGTCGTACCGCGCCACCAGTGTCTGCGGTGGCCGCGCCTCCCGTGCCTGCGGCAGCGCCATGCAGGCAGAGACAGAAGCCGGGTGCGTGGAGAGCGACGAGTCGGTGGCCAGCTTCTCCGTGTCCGCCGCCATCATCGAGGAGAAGTAGAACACGGGAGGCCGCCGCCACTTGGGACCCATGAAGGCCATCGCCGAGGCGACGACCGTGGATTCAGGTGGTTTCTTTGCTGCTTCGTCTCTTCCGAGGACCTTCGTCGACCCGCAAGTGTCCTGACGGACATGAGGAAGACAAAGGGATCATGGGCGCCATTTAGAACTAAAATAAGTCTAGATATATCCATTTCTAGGACAAGTATTTCCATACGGAGGGAGTATTAATTATACAAGAGAGCCGGATTGGCACCTCTTAATTCATGTAAATGTAATGAAATCCATCATGTTTATATGAAGATCCGGCTTTTTTATACGAAATCCTTCATGCTTATATAAAATCAGTCCGTGTTTGCACGAATTTCATCTGGTTGGTTAGAGTTGTAAAAATGTCTGCCACTGGCGTTTGATGTCGTCCTCCGCGGAAGGAAGCGGGAGGAAATTTGCCGGCTGCCGTTGGAGATGCTCTTTATGATGGAAATAATAGAGTGACATCCAATCCATTTGAGTTAATTGCCTGTATGATTGTCCCTCTATAAAAAGTTAATTGCATGTACAGTGTACACGTGACTTGCAGGGTGGCTACAGCTTCGTACAGAAAGTTAAAAAGAAACAAGTCCATCCTTAATATTCTAAGTACTCTGTGGGTTCCACTGTCAGTACAGTAGCGAAAGAAGTATATATTAAATAAGTAGAGTAATATATAATATACAAATCTAAAGTTAAAAAAAAAGAATTCGAACTCATGTCACCGCGTTGCGAGCATCCGGCGCTAACCAGCCCAGCACATTTTTGTTGTAGACCATGCTGGAGATATATATCCATGTCTACTCTTATATATACTCCATTCGTTCCTAAATATCTGTCTTTTTAAGATTTCAAATGGACTACCACATACGGATGTGTATGTAGACATATTTTAGAGTGTAGATTCACTCATTTTGCTACGTATGTCTTTTCAGGAAGGGGTCAGATTTGTCCTTGATTTATTTATGAGGTATCCAGATGGCACTGCACCGCCAGGAAAAGAGGGTAACATCAAAATTATGGACTACTTTTTTGAGTATGTTGGTAAAGTTCGGTCATAGTCACTTGTTGAAATCTCTAAAAAGACAAATACTCCCTCAGGAGGAAATACTTGTCATCAAAAGGGATAAAAGGAAATGTATCTAGACGTATTTTAGTTTTAGATACATCTATTTTTATCCATTTTGATGACAAGTATTTTCGGACGGAGAGAGTAGAAAACAGAGTTGGTGATGATGGTGTGCGTGCCATCCTGCAATATAGGCCGTCGGATTTATATCTAACGGATAGGAAAGAAACTGGCAATTTTACAAAAATATACCCACACGTCTCTCCACGTTCGCAAATAAGGCCTTCCCTTGTTCAGCCTTTTCTCTCACAAGATAAAATACTCATACAAATGCATCTTGATGTTCCGTGCAACGCACGGGCAGCTAGCTAATTTCTTTTAAAATAGTTGCTGCGATAATTGGGTTGAAGTGATATATTTTATGTCTGCCATGAATGATTTCAGATTCACTAGTAGTAACAAAGAAAAGGTTGCCTTGTTAATTAACAGAAAACATGGTCAAAACTATCACATGAGGCCGGTAAAAACAAGGCACACTGGGTTCAGCGTCATCGTCACTACAGCTGTGCGCGCGCGAGAAGTCTACATATTGAGGGGGCTACCGAGCGAGGCACCGAGACACAATGTTTGAGAGAGAAACCAATTGACAGATTATGATCAGATCGAGTTGTCACCCTTCTGCTGTCATTGTTGGGGGGGAGGGAGAGAAAGACGTATCGAGAGTGTGCGCGGTAGGCACAGAGGCACAACTAGCGAGTGTGTGTGTGTGTGTGTGTGTGTTTGAAAGAGGAGTCGATAGATTATTATCAAGATCGATGTGCCACCCTACTCCTTCGGTGCCGGGTAGTGTGTGTGTGTGTGTATGTTTCAGAGAGAAGCCAGTCGATAGATTAGTATCAAGATCGAGGTGTCACCCTACTCCTTCGGTGTTGGGAAGTGTGGGTGTGTGTGTGGGGGGGCAGTGACACTCACATATCTCTACTCTTATAAAAAACAGAGTTGGTGATGATGGTGTTCCTGCCATCCTGCAATATAGGCCATCCGATTTATATCCGATGGACAGGAAGGAAAATATGGCAATTTTGCAAAAAGATACCCACACCCCTCTCCGCGTTTGCAAATAAAGCATTCCCTTGTTCATCCTTTTCTCCCACAAGATAAACTTCTCGTACAAATGCATCTTGATGTTCCGTGCAACGCACATGGGCATCTTGCTAGTAGGGAGAAGGAGTTTGTGTGACACATATCTAGCTATTTTAAGGGATAGGTAGATAGCATATGTGTGAGAGACATTATTATACTTTGAGACATTAGTGGCTGTGGGTGGGCGGAATTAAAGGGGTGGGCGTGTTAGACATAGAGAGCGTGTGTGTTTCTGTGTGAGGGACTTGTAGGACGGGGTAGAAAGACGAATTTAACCCTGACGGAGGGAGAGAAATACATGAAGTGCGCGTGTGTGATTCCGATGCCCACAGGAAAATGAGATATGTATGCGTGTGAGAGAGATTGCATAATTCATTCACGTATCACTATCTAGCGATCGTGGACGTGCATCACTTGAACATAAGTCAATATCTACTTCATATCGTGGCCAAAGGTACAATATCGATTCAATGCTATAAAGATTGGACACTCACATATCACATTTTTTTCTATTTAAATAAACCTTTTCAGCTGTGCATGCCAAAGTTACAGTGATGTTTCTTCAAACAACCAATGTAGCTATCATGCACATGCACCATTGTTACTCTTGCATTCAAATTCATTAGTCTTGGATGATTTAAGTTTCTATTTTGAAGTAATATATGTAATATTCATATATGAATTCAACGGGTATGCAACTTATGAAATGGAGGCTATGTAATCATATGAGGCAACACTTTTAAGTAGCTAACTACAATATCCATTTCTTTTTATGCGCCTCTACACTAACACGTCAATGCATTATGTTTAAAGTAAATAACCAATGGCACTAAATTATCTATTTACACGAGAAATACATAGGCTGAGCGTTTGATCCCTTTTTTTGTGAACACGCCACTACACCCGTACGATTGGCCGTGCCCGTGTGAATGGCCAAGTTATCGGCGCATCATCCCGAGTTATTGTCTTTTTTTCTGGGGTGGACTTCACAACAGTTATTAACTGCTGACGCGTGCCCCGTGTACACAGTCTAGCATGACCTTTCTGCTAGCACGGTCCAAAATTAGTTGAAACTGGATACGAACGATCCCGCTGGCGGAAAAATCTCCCGTCTCCTTCTAAAATTTCCGCCACCTTAGTCTTTAGCATGCGAAATTCCCCTTTTGTCCTTGGTGCACGGAGACCAACAGTTACAATACCACCCTCATCTACATGATAGGTCGGGGCTGCTTTGGTAACTTCTGGTTCCCCCACTACACGGCACCCCCATTTCCTCTCCCCCTCCCGCAAAAACGACTAACTCCACAGCACCAGAGCATCTTACATCACGTCGTCCGTACTTCATCGCCCTTTCTCCCCTCCCCTCTCGAAACCCTAGACTGCTCATCCACCGGCGTACCATAGCCCATTCACTGCCAGCACCGTCCACCTCGCCGGATCTGCTTCTGTGGCCACATCTACCCCTCCCACCCCCTAGAAACAAGTAGACTACTCATCCACCACTGTACCACAGCCCATTCAGTGCCGACCTTGTCCACGGCGCCGGATCTGCTTCGCCGGTACTCAGAACCGTCGTGCATCCGCCATGCTCATTCAGATTCCCCACCGGAGACGCCGTCCACACCCCGGAGCCGCCCCACCGACGCTTCGCTGACGGCCTCTCGATCCTCTTCGCCGACACCTTCCTCAACCCTACCGGAGCCGCTTTGCCGACACCTTCCTCAACCCTGCCGGAGCCGCCACGACACCAGCGTCAACCCTACCGGAGTAGCCGCTTATACCATTCTCAACCCTACCGGGCCGCTTTGCCAACTCACAAGTCCACGGCCTCAGATCCGCTTCCTCGCACCCTCATCCAACCTACCGAGCATCTTCGACGCCCGTCCCACGGCCGCAGATCCGCATCGTCGACACCACCCTTAACCCAACCACCGGAGCAGTTCGACGCCCGTCCACGGCCGCAGATCCGCATCGTCGACACCATCCTTAACCCAACCACCGGAGCAGCTTCTGACGCCCCGTTCACGACCGCAGAACCGTGTCGTCGACACCATCCTTAACCCAACCACCAGAGCAGATTCACCTACGCCCTCGTCCACGGCCACAGATCCGCTTCGCCCACACCGTAGTCCACCCTACCGGAGCCGCTCCACAAACACCCTACTCGACGGTTCTAGATCTCCTTACCGGACTCGACAGCGGCCCGGTAGCGTCATCACCCTCGACGTTTCTAACCTGATTCCCACCGTCTGGAGAGATGCCAAGAACCCGCCACGGCCTAGGTACTTGTCACCTTTAAACCCGTCCAGCATCACCTGCCCGATGTACTTCAAATATACTAACCGGTCGCTGTTACCTGTTATGCAGCCGGCAAAAACTACAAGGACGATGTTTCTTCTGGATCTAACAGCTTGGCCAACCAAGATCCTGGACTGAGGCATTGCTATGATCTTGTAAGCGCGTCTCTCTCTCTTGTATTGTTCTATGCCTGCCTGCGTGCTTTGCTAGGATTTTCGACCAGTAATCCCTTTGTGCAGACAATGATTTCTACCATCGGGCTGCTAAATTAGATATGTAGATGTCATACATGATACTACCTCGTACCTCCGTTCCTAAATAAGTCTTTCTAGAGATTCCACTATAGGCTACATACGGAGCAAAATGAGTGAATCTACACTCGAAAATGCATCTATATACATCCGTATGTGGTCCATACTGGAATCTCTACAAAGACATATATTTAGGAACAGGGGCAGTACATTACACAAAATCATAGGTGGCATGTAGGAATTCCAGTGCACTACATTAGGCTCCCTTAGAGTGCCTGCCAGTCCAGCATACAGAGTCATGGCTAGTTTATGGTACGCACACAATCGTTAATTGGTGGTTTAAATATGCAAGGGATATGCAATGTAGTATCATGTAGAGATGTCTGAAATTAGCCGTGTCAACTTGCAGATAGGGTTACACAATGAAAAAGTACAAGATGTATGTGGCAATTTCATGGAACATCTAAAAAAAGGGAGAGGCAACGGTGAGCCTATACAGTGTGCTATGGTACGTCACTCCTCCATTGCAATCATCATGACATGTTATTTGTATGCCGGTTTTATTAGCCAAGTTTCTTAGGGACAGTTATTACGAGTTATCCTAAGAAAATAAGCACCTGTGAATATAAGCTCCATGTAATACGCCAACCAGTTCTTTTCATTGCGTTTTCAGCTTATGATCAGCGGAAAGTCTAGATTGCATTATATATATTTTTCATTTTGTTGCCCAATATGGAAATTAATTTGACTTGCAAACATCACAAATTGAACCCAGTGCAGTAACTAATATGATATGAAAACAGACCATCACTATTTGCTCAAAATGCAAATACAAAGATACCATCTACTTGGCACAATCTACTTTGGTCAATGTTTTCCATAGAGATCCCATTGCCTAATTTAAACAAAGAACGCATGACCCACATTTAAATGAAGAACAATTATTTATTGAAATTCGATGGTCCAATTGGCTGGTTATTATCATAAAGCAGAACAACCTGAAAGTATCATATAGCAGCAGCAACAGCTCATAGCAAATCATAATACAAGAAAGCAGATCGCAATTCATCATATACCAGCAGCAGCTCATAGCAATTCATCATATAGCAGCAGCAGGAGCAGCTTGTAGCAACTCATCATATAGCAGCAGCAACTCATAGCAATTCATCATATAGCAGCAGCAGCAGCTCATAGCAACTCATCATACAGCAGCAGCATCTCATAGCAATTCATCATATAGCAGCAGCAGGAGCAGCTCATAGCAATGCATCATATAGCAGCAGCAGAAGCAGCTCATAGCAATTCATCGTATAATGGATGAGAATGAAAATTTCGCAAAAAATCAGAAGAGATCCTCACCTTGTTGGATGAGCTCATCCTTCAACAGCACCTCAAGGCCATGGCCCGGGAGGAGGAGGGGAACAAGGTGCCTTCGCATGATGTGGCATCAGCCGTAGTTGTGCAGCGCTCGCCGGAGTAGTGCGTTGGACGAACCACAATGGAGCAGCTGCTGGAGACCATGAGAATGAGGGGCGGCGCCAGAGGGAGGAGCAGCCAGGGAGATATTCCCCTACCCGCCAGCCATGTAGCCGAGCTGGACATAGCATCGTCAAGGACCAGGCCAGATGGGACCAGTGGCGACGGCTCGCTGGAGGAACCCTGGTGCTGCAGGCAGGGGATCGAGGTAGAGAGAAAGGGGAGAGGAGATGCAAGCGGGCAGGGCAATGAATGCTTGCGTGTTTGTTTTTACTTGAGGGTCAGGTGTGACACGGGCGTCGTAGATTGCATTTTGAGTGTAATATAGGCATAACATGAGTCATTTCACTATTCCCCTTCCCTTCAATTTTTAGTGAGGTTCTACCCGAAACACACCCCCTCCAAAGCGAAATTGGTTAAGCCCAAGCCCATAACTCAAAAATGACTTCTTTACATCTTTTATGGCTTATTTTGACAATATGCCCTGAAAAGGCGGAAACTGGCCCTTAACCTGCAATTCAATTGTGCGTGCAATGATGAATCACTCCTGCCTGCTATCTGTACATTTAGGCATCATCATACATGGCATAACTTAATACATGTGCATTCCATTGTAGAATCTGGAATATGCAATGTTTATGTTAGTTCATACGTTGCACATGATGTTTAAATGCCCCTTAAATCTGGTCAGTCAAGTGATGGTCTTTAAGCCTCCTTCTTTGCTTCTTTTCTTGATATGTAAGATTTGCTCACACATCTGCTCAATTGCTTGTTTGCATCAGCCAGCCATACTAGGACTGTTTGCTTTGATTACTTGCTGTTCTTGACCTAACACTCTAACAGAGCTTGTCAACAATTTAAACACTAAGGGCTGCTGTAGTGGGGCCTTGTCTAACTCATAGGTGACATAAAGGTTTGGCTGTACACTACAGTAGGCTCTCCAAGAGTACCTGGAGATCCAGTTCGAAGGTATGCCTAGTTTTTACATAGTGCAGACATAGTAAATGCTCATTTCATTGTGTGCAAGTGCAAGATATGCGGCATGTTTCATTATGTGGTGTTGTTTTGTTATAATCTCATCCTTTTGTGTTCACAGACTGGAAAGTATGCATATTTATCTTCCAAGGAGATGAGTAACTAGTTTGTGTCACCTTGCAGAGGGGGTGCAATGAAGATAAGATTGAGGATTTCCTTGCAAGAGGGGGTACAAGATGTTAGGAAGGAGCCTTGCAAGAGAAGTAGGAGCTGCGCTGAGCCTCTTCAACCTGCTAAGGTAAGTCACTGTATGCAACTCAACAGTTCAATTCCTTGTTTGTTTCAGGCATAGTTAATTTTCTCTTTTCAATTGCTTTATTTGTCCTCACTTAATGAGATGCCCAAATAATTATGCCCGATGTTCGGTACTTGTATCACTATTAGTTGACATAATTAAAGGCCTTACCATTTAATTACTCCGCCAAGTGTGCCTGAAGCTTTGAAGTCTATTAACCAACTATTATTGCATGAGGCTCACAATCTAGTTTATACTACGCTAATGATTGCATAGTTTTGCCTGCTGTAGTATGTTTGTATGAAACCCTCTGCTGTTCATTATGCTCCCTAAGACTTTAATTGAGGTACAGAATGGCCAACCGCTTGCTTACTTATACGCAACGTGATGTCTAAATTTGTAACTTGTCTGTGTTTTCGATTGGGCCCCAACATCATGCTCCTCTGGTGAGCTAAGAGGGATTTCTGTATGCAGGCTGCACAGACTATCTTTTTTATAATTTTTAAAATATCACCTGCTTATGCTTCATGACGTGTAACATTTTTTTGTGAAAGTGACGTGTAACATTATTGTTAGTCCTGTTTTGCCATGTAGTACAAAATAGTGTCTTGTTCACTTCACTGTTGTAACTATATTCTTGCCCTAGTCATGTGTACTTACAGAAACATTTCAGGATGAAGTGACATCAACACAAAAATCTGCGAGCGATGCGGCATGGCCAAGTTACCGAATGATTATGGATTGGAATTGGAATGTGCTGATGTTCTCGAGCATCAACTAGAGGTGGCAAGACAACGTGTACATGATTGTCAACGTATAATCAACAAGTTGAGACTGGACATGCAGGTATTAGATGCAGGAGTCAAAAAAATGAAACAAGACACTGAGGTAACCATGAAGGAATTGGAGATTTTGCAGACTGAAATTTTTGCTATCTGAATCCGGCCAATGCTATTTTCTGAAGAGATTATAGTTCAAATGGAGTTAAGTTGATGCGCGTCCATGATGTATGAGCCGTATTTGCCCAGTGTATGTAATTTGTTGTTTGTGTATGCTTTATTATCACCTGTGTCGTACCATAATGCCCAGTGGGTATAATCGGCTGTAATTTCTTTATTGTATAGTGTAGGATTATTCTACTTTTCTATGCCTTGATCTCTTTGTTGTATAGTGTATGCTTTTTAGTAGGATAATTCTTTGAATATTCTATATCGTTCAAACGGGGCCAACTCGCCCGACCATGGGCCTTCTACGTCTCGTAGGATCCATGGGCCTTCTACGTCTCGTAGGATCCATGGGCCTTCTACGTCTCACAGGATCCATGGGCCTTCTACGTCTACCAGGATCCATGGGCCTTCTACGTCTCGCAGTGTCCATGGGCCTTCTACGTCTAGCAGGATCCATGGGCCTTCTACGTCACGTAGGATCCATGGGCCGCCGACTCATTTATGGGTCTTGTACTGGCCTTTAATGGGTCGTAGACGGGCCTATAATGGAAATAAATGACGTTTATGGGCTGACCATAACGGGCCGTTAATAGGCCGTGTTGGTGATGCTATGAAAATGGCCCAACAGACTAACGGACCACAAACGGGCTGACTGTAACGACGGGCTGAATTTGCCCCACAAGCAGAAAATGACAGTAACGGGCCGTAAGTAACCGAATGCTGCAAATGAGCCCAAGAATAAATGGCCCCTCAGAAGGCCAAAAATTAACTTGGGCTGGAAACGGCCCAACGGAATAATGGCCCGTTAATGGGTATAAAGTGTTACACTGTTCATTACAGGCCAGTTTCACCGCGGGCCGTTAATGGGTGTAAAGTAATACACTGTTCATTATGGGCCAGTTTCAACACGGGCCGCTAATGGGCCAAGAGTTACAAAGGGCCTCATATGGACCGAAAGACGTCATTGGCCATACATGGGCCAGAAGTGAAAACGGGCTGGAATCATATTGGATGGCCCAGATGACGATACTGGGCCTAATTTGCATAGGGCGTAACGGGCCTTGGGTTAGCGGGCTGTAAATGGGCTATATGCTAACATGCCGTTAACAGGCTTTCCATGGGCCGGCCCGCCAGCTTTTGACCAAGTCAAACGGGCCGGCCTTTTCACAGGAATGGGCCACTGTTGGGCCGTGCCATGTGTCGACATATCATAGGCGCCTTCTGTCCAGTTAGTGGATGACATCTGCCCCAATGATGAGCCAACACGTGTTTCCTCCAGCCAATGATGATTTTACACGTGGAAAATCCCCATTGGCCGGGGCTGTTAACGGGTTATCGGATCCAAAACCCGACCCGATAGCTTAACAGCGTTCCGTTACGGTGGATGCCACGTGTCGGTCACCCTTGACGAAAGGACTTCTGTGACGCGCGATTTATCGTCATGGAAGTGGACACTTCTGTGATGATAATTTTGGTAATGTCATGGAACACTTCTACAACAGCACATGTATGACTATCTTGATTCTGTCATAAATTTGTCATGGATGTACATGCATGACAAAAAACACGACCTACTGTGACAAACACGTATCATCACTGAAGTGTATTTTGTTTGTAGTGTCTAATCAATTAATACCAATGAAGTGGAGGATTTATGATCATCTCATTGGTGGGTATGACCTACCACTTGTTCCTAAATCATCATATCATATGTTTTCCAAATGTAGCGATGATACTAAACATCAAGATATCCATAACTCAGTGGAAGAGAATCTTCCCTTATTCAAGGAGGAATTTAAGTGCTCAACCTTATCGGATACAATTTGAGAGATAATCTTGGCTTGCAAAAAATAAATGCATAAAAAGTAAAGGTACAAAGTACTCTAGGATCTCCCCCAAGCTTACAATTAAGCCGGGGAGATCCATGTACCTACCATTTATGCTCACTCCTTTGTCTTCTTGCACGCGATGGACACTACAGGAATCAGACACTTTGCTGTCCGCCATGGCTAACGGCAAAGACCTTTGCTGTCAGCGAGCAGACGGCAACATGTCCGGATGAATAGGCTACGGCAAAGGCCTCTTTGTCGTCTTCTGGCGGACGACAAAGATGAAAAGGGCTTTGCCGTCTGCTGACAGACGGCAAAGGGTCTGGACGGCACACGTGGCATTTCACGTCCATTAAGTGGTTAACAACGTGCTTTGCCGTCAGCAAGCGGACGACAGAGATGCAAAGGCCTTTGTCGTCTGCTGGCTGACGGCAAATCTGCCAAATAGGCCAGCCCCCTAAACCCTAGGTTGCACAGGTAGCTGCCATGTGGCAGCTTTGCCGTCTGCTAGCGGACGGCAAAGACCTTTGCCGTCAGCCAGGGGACGGCAAAGTGGCTATATAGCCCCTGTTTTTCCTGTTTTTTCCTAAATTCATTCAATTTGATAGAATTTCATATATATATATATATATATATATATATATATATACATTTCAAAATAATTTCGACAATCATACCAACAGTATAATAAGTTTCCAACAACATATACACGTTTCCAACAACAAGAACATATACAAGTTTCCTACAACATTTCCATATAGACAAGTTTGCAACAAGATATCCAACAAGTTTCCAATAACATATCCAACAAGTTTGCAACAAGTTTACATAAATAAAAATGAAGCACAAGCACAAGTAAAAGTTTTCAACAAGTTTCCATCAATGCTAGCTTCCTCATCTCAAGCAAATCTGCAAATTAGGAAAGATGAAAGTTCGAAGAAGAAGAAGACTAGCTAGAAGAAAAAGAAGAAGAAGAAGAAGAAGAAGAAGAAGAAGAAGAAGAAGAAGAAGAAGAAGAAGAAGAAGAACAAGAAGAACTAAGGTAGGTAAAAATGCCATTTTTTAGCTAAGGTAGGTAAAAATGCTAAGTGCGCAGGTCATTTTAGAGCTAACCTACGTAGTTATGCCATTTTTGAGCTAACTAAGCATATTTATTCATTTTGTAGGACAAAATGGTAAGTGTAGGTCATTTTAGAGCTATCCTAGTTAAAATCGGTCATTTTGGAGCTAGGTAAGGTTATTTTGTCATTTTGGAGGAAAATTAAATAATTATATGATAGTTTGGAGCTAAACCAAGGTTATTATGCCATTTTTTACCTAAGTGCGCTAATTATGCCATAAATTAAGTAGCTAAGCTAATTATAAATCATTATTGAGCTATCCTAGGTTGTTATGCCATTTTGTACCTAAGTGAGCTAATTATGTCATAAATGAAGTAGCTAAGCTAATTATAGATCATTATTGAGCTATCCTAGGTTGTTATGCCATTTTTTTTACCTAAGTGCGCTAATTATGTCATAAATGAAGTAGCTAAGCTAATTATAGATCATCATTGAGCTATCCTAGGTTGTTATGCCATTTTGTATCTAAGTGAGCTAATTATGTCATAAATGAACTAGCTAAGCTAGCTATAGATCATTATTGAGCTATCCTAGGTTGTTATGCCATTTTTTAGCTAACAAAGCATTTGTTAATTAAGCAAAACACTTGGGAAAACTTACCATAATCCGGGAGGTGAAGGACCAATCGGGGTTGCGCCACCGCAAGACAGAGAAGGATCGGTCGATCCTTTGTGGGAGGAGTGCTGCACGAAAGATCATTTGCAATGTTTAGTTAGCATGATGCATGAAAGATCATTTGCAATGTTTAGTTAGCATGATGCAACTGAAATGTGAATACTAGTAACTGATGACCATTCAAATGAAACTCACCGTGTCCGCTATAGTAATCTGGGGCATCGGCGGAGGGGTCTGGCCGGCTTTCTCGCACACGGACTGCACATTTTGTTTTCACGAGTCAGTCATATTAGTTAGTAATGAAACGAACATTGCGTGCATGATTTGGCTAGTATGCGGGACAAACTTACCACGAGGATCTCGTATAGGGCCCGGTGACCCGCGTCATTCCGGTTCCTCTCCGCCTCGAACAGATTAGTCGTCCTTTCCTCCATCTCCCTCACCTTCTCCTCCGCCTGCCTGGTTGCCTCCGCCACAAGCTCCTGGGCCCTAGCCTCGATAGCAGGATCCATTGGCCGTGGTCGAGGCCTCATCCCGGGAAGAGACTTCGTCTGCCGCTTCTTGATCTCCAGGAGACTTCTAGGACAATGTATGAGTCCATCCCCAATGGCTACGTGGCCATGTTTGCTCCCATCACCAGATAGCATCACGAGCTCAGGATCAAAAGGACTCTGGCTCGGGTTGAAGTCCTCACCTTTCATCTGCTTCCCCCAGTCTCTGTACCTCACAAGCTTGTCGTGGGAGGAGATGTTGGTGAAGCTATCTGGATGATTGAGGTCATCCTCCGAGAATGCCTTGGCCTTCTTGTACGGGGCACTATGGGCCATGGCATAGAGGTCGTACAGCGGCAGCACCTCCTTCTTGTTGTGTCGCGCCTGAAAGAGAGAGGAACAGGGTAAATTAGTAATTAAAGCTAGCATGAAGAATGAAATTGCATGAATCGAACCACATACCCAGTGATCCCCGTACTCAAACAAGTTGGAGCTCCCTGGATGGTGCGGCACACCTCGCATCCGGGCACGCTTGTCCCTGGCCTTGTTGTGGACGACTAGCCATTGGGGAGAGCACCACTCATCCACCAACCTCTCCCAACAGTCCATCTTATCCGCAGACCATCTCGGGGGCACCTAAGTTAGACAAAGAGAAATTTCAGCGCTACGCCTACGAATCAAATCAAGGAAACTGGTACAAGGCCTTAAGAATAGGTAATTACCTTCATGTACTTGTCCTTACTCAGATACTTGACATGGCACTTCTTCTTCTGCCTCCTGATGTTAGTCGAGGCATAGTAGTCTCGGATAGCCTGCACCCGAGCCTCGTGCTGTGTGTTTTAAAGTAGGCGCCTGGACTCGGCTTCGAGAACCATAGCCGCGTCCGCCTCGTGTTCCTCAAGACACCTGTAGAAGGTCTGCAATCAAACAAGACAACACTAATCATTAGTACAATCACTTGGTACTGTTGATTTTTGATTCTGTAAAGGAGAAATTACCCAAAACCGCCATCTCACAATGTTGGCCACCGTCTCGCGCACGGCACCGTCATCCATCTTCCCTGGCGGGGCCGGGGCAGCCTCGTACAACTCCCAGGTCAGTGCTAGCTATGGAAGTTCACCCTCACCGGGCAACGTGACCCACCCCGGGAAGTGGTGCCGGACTAGAGTACCAAGGACATGGTTGGGCCTGCAGACACCATCTGCGTGTATCCAACCCCTGTAGCATGACAAGGCCAACACATTAGATATTAATTTGAACAAACATGAAGGCAAAAGTTTAAAAAAGAGTAAATGCACTTACTTATCCCCGTTAGGCTGAATCAACCACCTCTGGTCGCGGGTCGCCGACACGGACGGTAGCTTAGTACCACCACGCAGGTAGACCTTCTTGCCCTCCTCAACCCGCTCGCTCTCGCTGAAGCTATCCTCAGATAAGGTCTCCTCAACACCATCATCATGGTCGCTAGTCTCCGGAGTCACGAGTGACGAAGACTTTGGGACCCTAGTCTCCTGGGAGGAAGACTATGGGACCCAAATCTCCTGGGAGGAAGACACTGGGACCCAAGGCTCGGCGACCAGAGGCTCGTCGACCCGAGGCTCATGGACCGGAGTCCGACACGGGTCCAGGTCAGTCGGGTCCACCTGAGACGGAGCACTCCGGTGGTCCGGAGACTTAGCGGGGGGGGGGGGGGGGCGGCAAGGAAGGCAGAACAACCTTCCTACCTCTCCCAGCGCCCCGTCCACCTCTACCTGCACCCCTCTTTTTCCCCGACCTCCTCTCCTGGCCGAAGAAGAAGCACCCGCCGAAGGTGCTGGGGGTGTCTGCATGTTGTCTACCAGCGCCCTCCGAAGGTTCTTGGGTGCAATAACAACACCCCTACCGCGCGCCAAGGTAGGAGGCTCGGAGCGCTCTCGACCCAAGCCCACCATCTGTCAACACCTGCAATGACAAAGAGTAAACGAAATTAGTACAACATAAACATCATAAAAAAATTAGTGTGTATCATCATCATGAACATAATAAAAAATTGAATACCTAATAACATACACTAGTAGAAAACATGGCATTTGTCCCGGTTCGTAAGGGCCTTTTGTCCCGGTTTAAGAACCGGGACTAAAAGTTCGGTACTAATGCCCTCCCCCTTTAGTCCCGGTTCTTACACGAACCGGGACAGATGGGCCTCCACGTGGCCACTGCGGGCAGCCCAGGCAGGGGGGCCTTTGGTCCCGGTTGGTGACATAAACCGGGACCAAAAGGCTTCCATGCGTCAGCAGCTGGCTGGAGCTGAGGTTTTTTTTTTGAAAGTGGCTGGTTTTGGGGTTTTGGGGGTTCATTTATGTGTTATTAGCTAGCTAATAGAGAGAAGTGTCCTCTCTTATATCTTCGTGCTTGGTTTACCAACGCTACTGCTATGTTCATTTCACCCGCTGATATATAATAACTCTTCATGCTCGCATCATACATCATCATATATAATAACAAGTCCTACTAATCATGCATCATCATACAACTTCTACTCGTTATTAATAACAAGTCATACGATCATCATCCTCATAGTCATCGAACCCAACCCTACATAATTTTTCTTAGCACATGATCATCAGTATCAGGTAGGACCTAAACACCCTTAAGGTAAAATAGCATAAAACAATATAGACCATGACTCTCCATTATGAAGAATAGAGATCATCCTGTCTCCAATTCTTGCGCTTCGCTTCCTTTTGCTTCCAAGAAGCTCCTTACGACTATCCATATATTTTTTCCATTCTTTGATTGTCATGTCTCCACTTCTTTTAGAAATCCGGTGTGGACAGTTGAGATTCATAGGACGACCTGGTTGTATGTTCAAAACATCAAGGCAGCCGTGCGTATACATCAGATGAGGCACACAATCAATCAGGATTATCTGTTGAAAAACATAGTAATAACTTCGTAGTTAGCAATGATGTACTAGTTTTAGAAGTATGCAAAAAGATGGACGGATGTCGTAATAGTAAAAAATCTTACCAGGGTATCTCCATGGTAGTTACCGTAGTTCAACACGTGCACTAGTGGCGTGTATTGACCATAATGTTGAGGAGTTCGATTGTAGATATTGTAATTCTCAAGATCAGTACAAAATGCGATCAGATGATTTTTCTCCTTATAAGTTAATTCGGAGCCATCGGTGTAGTGGGTTTTGTCTACCATCTTCCGCACATTCTTTGAAGAATGAAAATAAGCTGTCAATGGAAATAAGCTGTCAACTATTTTGAAATAAACAATATAAATTACTCAATAACTATGTTTGAGAAGCTCACATGGGGGAAGAATTGGAAGTGTATCAACAAGGACCCAAATGTCCATATTGTCTTGCTCGATTGTAGGATCACCAAGATCCATGGTGACAAGCATATCCTCATCAAAACCATACATCTTGCAAAGTGCTTCCCAATTTTTGCAACCAAAATGGGTTACACTCTCAGAATTGTACAACTTTACTTCAAAATCCACACCATCACTACTAGGAAAAAGGCTACTAGCAGCGCGGGTAAAATGGCTACTAGCAGCGCGGGTACCCGCGCTACTAATATCGCGCTACAGCTAATAGTTAGTAATAGCGTGGGTTAAACCCTCGCTACTACTAACTTTGTTAGTTGTAGCGTGAGCCACCCACACTACTGCTATTACGTACACGCGCTACTACTAATGAAGTAGTAGTAGCGTGGGTAAGCAACCAACGCTACTAGTATCCTATATACTAGTAGTGCTCAGTTTCCTCCCCACGCTACTACTAATAATTTAGGAATTAAAAAAATAAAATTAGATATATTATTCATGAATAGTAATACGTCCAATGCAAAACAAACGAATGTCACTGAACCATCTCAATATTCCATTTAACATGTCACAGTACCATCTCATCTCAAGATTCCATTTAACAACACACACACAACCATCATCATCATCGTAAGGTGGGTACCTTCCTTAGTGGTCTACCACCAACCTAAATAGACCACTTCTCTAGATGTATCTACCTAGGCTTGGAGTTCAGACGTCAGTGGACTCGAATCCTCCCTCCCCCGGACGGTGGCGTCAAGTTCCTCCACCTCAGCGACCTCCGGCGTCGAAATCACCTGGACGATCATCTATGCAACGTGGCAACCAGGCTCCACGGTGAAGTCTGTCTCTGAGTGGTCAAAGAGCACAGCGCCACCGGGCTGTGCTAGTCAGCGTCGATCACCTCTACGCTCACGTCGGGAAAGTGAAAACTTGTTAGTACGCAAATTGCAGCAGTTCAACCAAATAGTACTAGCAAACATGCACGAATAGAGAAAAGAAATTTTCTCGTTCACCTAGTTAGGTATCAACTATTTAAATAAAAAATCAGCAACTTCTTCCTTAAATAAAGCGGTGCTTGCTAACTGCACTTGAAAAGCTTGATAGCATATGAGATTAAGATATATAAATTTGTGTGGTCACGTCCTTGCATGTTGGAAACAATCATTGGTTAAGATTACACTCTTTTGTAGAGGAAAGAACTTTGGAACAATCAACAACCTTTCACTTGATATCCGCTGGCTACTTTGGATTCAATAAGAAAAGGAACATTTATTTGAACTGAAAAGAACAAGCAGGCAAGCATGCTATCAATCTTTTGGCTAGAATTTCACAAAATGCACCTGTCAAGTGTACTCTAACAACCGACGCGTCCCATCTCCTCATGATTAAGGGCTTTAGCTGAGCCGACAACATGGAGCAAGATGTAGTTGTTTCCGAGCATGAACCCTTGGCTGTCATCAATGAACCTGCAACATCCATCATGCCCATTGTAAAATATGTTAGTTTCAGATAAAAAAAGAACTGAACTCTGAACATATGATGTTATCTAAATCCTTACTTTATGGAGTCAAGATTCTAGGAGATGTCATCGGCAGCAAAAAAAGGAAATATATTTCACTGATTTTGGTGTTGCAACAACATATATACTTTATCACATTATAAGTCCTCACACCATCAACTATGACAAAATCTGAGAGTATAAGTCTGGTAACATTCACCCAAGTCCAAACATAAAATTCTGTCCAACATAGTACAACCCACTTTGATAATTTCATAGGATTTAATATACCGAACGAAACCTGACAAATGATATGTGTTTAAGTATCTACAGAACAGCCTCTAAAATTTTCATGTTGTAACTTTATTTTAATACCACCTCTAACAGGGCCTAATCTCCCATATCAAATACTGTACCCAGGAACATATATTTCGGGAGAGCAAACTAAAATGATAGCTGCTCTCAAACGTACATCCAAACGACACAAATAAATACTCTAAAGAAACCTTGGAACTTTATCTAAAGCTTATGTAAAGGGGCCAACTCAAAATTCTGAGCCTAGCTAACTCATTTTTCAGATATAAGCTTGCTGTCCAGATTTGACAGTTTGGTTTTTAACTGAACCAAGTTCAGTTTACAGCCAGAGTCACCCCACGATCCAGATTTTCTCTAAAAGGCAACCAACATCTCGCAATATTTATTATGAATGGGCTATCATCCCTAACTAATTTGGTTAAACTACATTAATCTACATGCGAAAAAATCGGAAGAGAGTTAAGGCAAGCAAGTTGTTACGCACCTGTGAACAGTGTCATTGTTGTGGTCGATCGCGGTCTGTCTCTCTCTGTCTCTCTCCTGTGAATTTCATCGAGTAACTCAAGAAAATATGCTATTCTGCTTCTGCTTACCCAAAATATGCTCGCTACTCGACAGCATCTAGAGTAGCTCCCAGGCCTCAACCTGCCAAAAGCAACGACGACCACAGTTGAACCACGCATGCATCAATTCAACAGTACTGCCCTTTTACATTACTATAAACATTGATTTTTGGTTCATCACAAGACAAGATAGTGTGTGTTCATAAACGTTGATTTTGAACCTTTGTTTCTTGAACCTGGATTACCTGCTGCCAAAGCTTCACTGAAGAATGGTACACTAAAGAACTGAAGCACAGCGGGGCTCACTTAAGTTCAGTTAGCAGATGGCCTGGATGGGATAAGTGAAGACTGATGGCTACGTCGCTGCTGCCGGAGTTGATGCCATCAAACTGGTCTGAAGTTTATGTAGATGAATTTCAGAAAAGCATCTTCAATACTTGCTTTAGTGTCCATGATATTTTTTTGTAAAAAATACTGAAACTCTATGTCCCGTACAAAGAGGAGTGCCTACTACTTTCCTTGCTATAGTCAAAACATAGTTCCATGACCATATCCAGTACTGGTTTTGTCATATCAAAGCAATGTGCTCTCTCATTCTCTTTTTGATTAGTAGTATCGTATCCATCTATCCATTGGAAGCATATATTGGCAAAGGGATCATTGTTCCCTTGATAATCTGATCTATGCATCGTGCTTGCTTCTTTTTCTTAAAAAAGGCAGTAGGCTTCGTGAGTACCATTGGGAAGGAAATTGCTACATGGGTACTCTTAGTAGCTCTTGATCCATAGGAATCATATCTTTCTATCTCTCCCTGGTACTACAGTGTTAAATTTAGATTTGCTTCTTGTTTTGTCTGTAATTGACTAGACTGCGGCCTTGTATTCTTTTACTGACCTATTGCTTATTTTCAGATGTATGGTGTCGTGGACAATGATGCACGTCTTTGTGTGATACTTCCTGTAATTGAAACTGACTTTTACTTCTGAATTAAAATCTTAAGGTTGTGTAATGCAAAAACATAATCTGCATATCAAATTAGTGTGTTTTTCACTACAATGCAGCTGTATTCTAACCGTTTAATCACTTTGGCATCAACTGACCCTATATTTAGTGTGGAAAGGCTGGATGACTCCCGTTGTGCTGGCATCATTGTACAAAGATATCTTTTATGTGATTCAATGCCAATATTCTATCTCATTTTTCTTAGTACAGTCGATGAACACACTAAAAATGGCAGCGAGCTGAGCCCGTGGATGCGGCTGCTTAAGGTCGTAGGTGGCCGGCTCTACGTGGCCAGGGGACCCCTCCTCGCCGGTGTGCAGTGGGGCGCCGCAGCTGTAGCAGCATGCGACGTCGGAGGGCGTCTTCTTGGCCAGGGCGACCAGATCGAAGCCGGCCTGCACAAATCCAAGGAATCGGATCAGATCAGATGTGGGGAGGAACGAAAGCAGAGGGAGGAAGAGGAACAAGGCAAGGGGAGGGGAGGGGAGGGGAGGGGGCCTGACCTGACCTGACCTGCGGCTAGGGTTTCGGGAGAGCTGCAGCGGCGCTTGCTCCCTCCTCTGGCGCTGCTTGGTCGCGGCAAACGACGTCAAGGGTTTCGGGAGAGCTGCAAAGGCGCTCCATGGCGGCTTCCAGGGAGAGGCGAGCTCCCTCCTCTGCCGCTACGCCGCGGCCATGGCCGGGAGCTGCCGCCCCAGGTACACGTCGCCCCGCGTCGGCGCCGTGGGGCCGACCCCATCCGCCGGCGGAGACAGCGAGAGGGACGGGGCGCTGGGGGAGGCGGCACGCGCGGGTGGAGAGGGAGAGGGAGGCGGTGGCGGTGGCGGACGGGTGGTGCTGGGGACGGCGGTCGGCGGCGCCGGGGACGTGGTCAGGCGAGGCGGAGGGGAATTTGGGCTTGGCCTCCGCGAGCTAATGTGCGTATACATGTGTACGGTTGTATAGTAGTAGCGCTGGGTTTATACCCCAAGCTGCTACTATGGCCTGTCGGAGGCACGATGGAGACCACATAGTAGTAGCATGGGGTTTATACACCGCGCTACTATTAACTTAGTAGTAGCGTGGGTTTATACCCCGCGCTACTACTACTGCTTGTCCCGGTGAGCCCGGTGGAGACCACTTAGTAGTAGCGTGGGTTTATACCCCGCGCTACTACTATCAACTTAGTAGTAGCGTGGGTTTTTAACCCGCGCTACTGCTAGCAATAGCGCCTTTTTTTATGCCGCGCTGCTACTAAGATTCTGTGTATAGGCTTTTCCCTAGTAGTGCATGATGGGTCCTTAGGTGATTTTTTTGGTTTCCATACTTTCATAGTCTTCAAAACCCATCCTCTTCAAGACATAGCGTCTTGCATAGCATGGGATAAGCTAGTCGAATTGGAAAAGATGAAAAATACACGTTAAAATAGTTGAAGTCGTGCTTAATTACGAAAAAAAATATTGTCGTCGTGCGTAACGTTTCAACATCGAAGGTCTCCTCGAGCTTAATGCTGAAGCGCCGATCTTCGTCTAGCTCAAGGAACCTGTCGCACATACCTCGGTCGTCGTGGCACTAGTCGCACTCCCCCGGGCGGTTTTCGTCGTCCGAGTACGACATTTCCGGCCTATGTTCATAATTCAAATATTAAACTTGTACAATTATGAACATCGTCGAATATTATCACTAATACTCCTCGAATACTATCATACATATAGCATCGCTAATACAGCTAGAACCGTAGCGGCCGACGGGTATCGTCGCGGGCGGTGGACACACAAAGATAAGGAACCATCACAGGATCACAGCTCCAGTGAGACCCCTGAAGAACCTGCCAGGTATTGTCGAACCTGCCCTCCAACGCAACCATGTAGCGACGGACGTGCTCGTCCTCCTCGCTGACACGGTGACGTACCACCTCCGCGGTATTCGGAAGCCTCGGCACCATCACTGGCCCACGCGACAACCACCAAACAAGGATCGGGTCAACAACGGGCTGGCTCCTCACCAACCTACGCCCCCCGGAAGGTAGCACCTCCCAATACCAGCCCGGCGGAGCCCAATCCCGGACATGGCCCTGATCAAGCAGGCCTCCACCGCCGAGTCGACGACGAGGATGCGGGATAGGCATCGTCGACGTCGATGCGGCAACTACTTCTATATATAGTAAAATAAAGTAGTTTTATTAATTAAATCAACTAGTTCAACTACTAAGCACTTACTATAAATAAATAAAGTAGTACTTACTAAAAATAAACTACTTCTATAGTAAAATAAAGTAGTTTATTAAATCAACTAGCTAGTTCAACAATATATTAAGCACTTACTATAAATAAAATAAAGTAGTACTTACTAAAAATAAACTAGTTTAACTATAGTTCTATTATTTTTCTAACTAATTATATTAAACACTTTCTCTTCTTATTTTCCTTTTCCTCTCTTCTAAATATCAACATATTCATAAATGACTTTGGTCATACAATTTTCCTATACATACACAATATGAACATATACATAAATTGACAAAGAAAATTCTATGAACAAAAAATCATTAAAATTCTATGAACAAAATTAGAACAGAAAAAAATCATAAAAATTCTATTAATAGAATAAAAAATTGATATATTCGATATTTGCATATATATGAACATACAAACATGCATATTCAACAATAACATCACCAAAAAAATCTATTAACAGAAAAAAAATCTAACACAATATGAACAAATTACACAATATGAAAAAAAATCTAACAAAAAAATCTATGAACTACACATCTAACAAAAAATCTAACAAAAAAATCTATGAACTACAAAAAAATCTAACAAAATCTAACTCAATTAACTACACATCTAAATTACTACACGGTTAAATTAACTACACATCTAATTAAATTAGCAAAATGAATATAAGCTCACGGGATGGCGACGACATGAGGGGCGCGGCGAGGGCGACGGGCAGGGGACGGCGACGGCGTCGGTGCGTGAGGGGCGGCGCGGCGCGGCGAGGCAGGGTCGGCGGCATCGCTGGGCACGGGCGCTGGGCGGTGACGGCGCTGGGCGGCGCGACAGCGCATTTACGACGGCAACGGGCGAGGCAGAGACGGGCAGCTGGTCGGGGGAAGAACGAATCGACCGAAATTTTGACGAGTGCGATTATATAGACGACGCATTGGTCGGTATGTGAGACAAACCGGACTATCGCGATTTTAGTCCCGTTGGTGGCACCAACCGGGACTAAGGGGGGTCATTGGTACCGGTTTGTGCCACCAACCGGGACAAATGCACCCATTTAGTCCCGGTTGGTGCCACCAACCGGGACTAAAGGCCTTGCACAGCGCGGTGCGGTGGGAAGTTTAGTCCCACCATGCTAGCTGAGAGAGCTCAGCACCTGTTTATAAGCTGCGTTGCAGCTCAGGTGCTGAGCTTCTCTCTAATATGCAGAGATTAGTTGCCTACCCTTGTCACTGAAGTGTTGGGCCTATTGGGCCTGCGGGCCTGCATTCTGGCCCATGTACAGATGGGTTTCTAGTTGTATGCAGGCCGTGTGGCCCATTAGGCGGCATTTTTTTAAATTTTTTCAGTATTTTTTTTGTTTTTTGAATTATTTATTTTCTTTTGATTTTTGCCTTATTTTTTTATTCTTTTTTCTTTTAGCTCAGAGGAATTATAATCTTTCTGTTACTCCATTAGTTTCCAAATTTGAATAGTTTAAATTTTAATTCTTTGAAATTTGTGCGAATCACTAGTTTGTGAATAACTTCACTATAAAAATATATTTTGAGTGATTCTTTTTCCTGCTATTTAATATTACTGTGTTTTATCATTATATTCAAAAACAGATTTTGTTATTTTAGTTTCTATCAAAAAAATTCTTTATGAAAATTCTTTTTGCTACTAAAGTTTCTAACAAAAATTCTTTATGATAATTATTTCTGCTTTTCATGTTTTGAACAGAAAATACTTTGATAATTTTAGTTGCATAAATTTTATATAATTTTAGTTTAAAAAATACTAGAGGTTTATAAAAGCTTTTTAGTTGATTCCTTTTGCTATTACAGTTTTGTAAAAGCATTTACTGGTTTTTTTAGCTATAAGACCTTGAAATTGAAAAGCATTTCAAATGAACTCTGAAAAGGTTGAAAGTTGGCATGGTATCATCATTTCATCCACATAGCATGTGCAAGAAAATTGAGTGGGTTACGGCAAAAACTGGATGCACTTCATGTATAAAACGGACAATCTCTTTCGAAGTATCAGGATTTCATACGAAAACTTGTCTGTTACAATAGGCATTTCAAATGAACTACGAAAAGGTTGAGAGTTGGCATGGTATCATCATAATAGTTGTGGACAAAGTCTTCACTTTTTCTTCGCTTGTGTCCTTTCCTTATTGCACCGTAACCATGGATAATCTTCATCATTTATCAGGATGCTTGGGTCAGCCTTGACTTTGAAGGGAGGAATTTCATGAAACTTTTCATAATCTTCGGACATGTCTGTCTTGCCCTCCACTCCCATGATGTCCCTTTTTCCAAAAAGAACTATGTGGCGCTTTGGCTCATCGTATGATGTATTCGCTTCCTTATTTTTTCTTTTTCTTGGTTTGGTAGACATGTCCTTCACATAGATAACCTGTGCCACATCATTGGCTAGGACGAACGGTTCGTCAGTGTACCCAAGATTGTTCAGATTCACTGTTGTCATTCCGTACTGTGGGTCTACCTGTACCCCGCCTCCTGACAGATTGACCCAGTTGCATTTAAACAAAGGGACCTTAAAATCTACTCCGTAGTCAAGTTCCCATATGTCCACTATGTAACCATAATATGTGTCCGTTCCCCTCTCGGTGGCTGCATCAAAGCGGACATCGCTGTTTTGGTTGGTGCTCTTTTGATCTTGGGCGATCGTGTAAAATGTATTCCCATTTATCTCGTATCCTTTCCAAATCATTACAGTCGAAGATGGTCCCCTGGACAACGAGTACAACTTCTCACAAACAGTGTTTTCACCTCTGAGACGTGTTTCCAACCAACTGCTGAAAGTCCTGATGTGTTCACATGTAATCCAGTCGTCGCCGCCCGGGTGTTTGGAGCGCAGACTGTTCTTGTGTTCATCGACATAAGGGGTCACCAAGGTAGAGTTCTGTAGAACTGTTTAGTGTGCTTGAGACCAAGAATATCCGTCCCTGCGTATTATTTTCTCCCCTACAAGCGTGCCTTTTCCAGCCAGTCTCCCCTCATACCGCGATTTAGGGAGACCTATCTTCTTAAGGCCAGGAATGAAGTCAACACAAAAGCCAATGACATCCTCTGTTTGATGGCCCATGGAGATGCTTCCTTCTGGACTAGCGCGATTATGGACATATTTCTTTAGGACTCCCATGAACCTCTCAAAGGGGTACATGTTGTGTAGAAATACGGGGCCCAGAATGACAATCTCGTCAACTAGATGAACTAGGACGCAAGGCCATGATATTGAAGAAGGATGGTGGGAACACCAGCTCGAAACCGACAAGACATTGCACCACATCACTCCTTAGCCTTGGTATGATTTCTGGATCGATCACCTTACGAGAGATTGCATTGAGGAATGCACATAGCTTCACAATGGCTAATCGACGCTTTTACGGTAGAAGCCCCCTCAATGCAACCGGAAGCAGTTGTGTCATAATCACGTGGCAGTCATGAGACTTTAGGTTCTGAAACTTTTTCTCTGCCATATTTATTATTCTCTTTATATTCGACGAGAAGCCAGTCGGGACCTTCATACTAAGCAGGCATTCAAAGAAGATTTCCTTCTCTTCTTTGGTAAGAGCATAGCTGGCAGGACCTTCATACTGCTTTGGAGGCATGCCGTCTTTCTCGTGCAAACTTTGCAGGTCCTCCCATGCCTCTGCTGTATCTTTTGTCTTCCCATACACGCCCAAGAAGCCTAGCAGGTTCACGCAAAGGTTCTTCGTCACGTGCATCACGTTGATCGAAGAGCGGACCTCTAGGTCTTTCCAAAGAGGGTAGGTCCCAAAATATAGATTTCTTCTTCCACATGGGTGTGTGTCCCTCAACGTCACTCGGAACAGCTAGTCCGCCGGGACCCTTTCCAAAGATTACGTGTAAATCATTGACCATAGCAAGTACGTGATCACCGGTACGCATGACGGGCTTCTTCCGGTGATCTGCCTCGCCTTTGAAATGCTTGCCTTTCTTTCGACATTGATGGTTGGTCGGAAGAAATCGACGATGGCCCAGGTACACATTCTTCCTGCAGCTACCCAGGTATATACTTTCGGTGTCAGCTAAACAGTGCGTGCATGCGTGGTATCCCTTGTTTGTCTGTCCTGAAAGGTTACTGAGAGCGGGCCAATCGTTGATGGTTACAAACAGCAACACGTGTAGGTTAAATTCCTCCTGTCTGTGCTCATCCCACGCACGTACACCGTTTCCATTCCGCAGCTGTAAAAGTTCTTCAACTAATGGCCTGAGGTACACATCAATGTCGTTGCCGGGTTGCTTAGGGCCTTGGATGAGAACTGGCATCATAATGAACTTCCGTTTCACATCCAAGGAGGAAGGTTATACATACATAGAGTCACGGGCCAGGTGCTCTGATTGCTGCTCTGCTCCCCGAAATGATTAATGTCATCCGCGCTTAAACCAAACCATACGTTCCTTGGGTCACATGCAAACTCAGCCCAAGATTTCTCTCTCGATTTTTCTCCACTGCGACCCGTCAGCGGGTGCTCTCAACTTCCCGTCTTTCTTACGGTCCTCACTGTGCCATCGCATCAACTTGGCATGCTCTTTCTTTCTGAACAGATGTTTCAACTGTGGTATTATAGGTGCATACCACATCACCTTCGCAGGAACTCTCTTCCTACGGGGCTCGCCGTCAACATCACTAGGGTCATCTCGTCTGATCTTATACCGCAATGCACCGCATACCGGGCATGCGTTCAAATCCTCGTACGCACCGCGGTAGAGTATGTAGTCATTAGGGCATGCATGTATCTTCTGCACCTCCAATCCTAGAGGGCATATGACCTTCTTTGCTGCGTATGTACTGTCGGGCAATTCATTATCCTTTGGAAGCTTCTTCTTCAATATTTTCAGTAGCTTCTCAAATCCTTTGTCGTGCACAGCATTCTCTGCCTTCCATCGCAGCAATTCCAAAGACGGTACCCAGCTTTGTGTTGCCATCTTCGCAATTGGGGTACAACCCTTTTTGTGATCCTCTAACATGCGATCGAACTTCAGCTTGTCCTTTTGACTTTTCGTGATTGCGTCCTTGCATCGACAATGACCCGTGGAGATCATCATCGGGCACATCGTCTGGTTCCTCTTGATCTTCAGCAGCTTCCCCGTTGCAAAGCATCCTCGGGCACATCGTCTGGTTCCTCTTGATCTTCGCAGCTCCCCTGCTGTAGCATCATCGTAATCAGGGGGCACATAGTTGTCATCGTCCTCTTCTTCTTCGCCGTCTTCCATCATAACCCCTATTTCTCTGTGCCTCGTCCAAACATTATAGTGTGGCATCAAACCCTTGTAAAGCAGGTGGGTGTGAAGCATTTTCCGGTCGGAGTAAGACTTCGTATTCCCACATTTCGTGAATGGACAACACATAAAACCATTCTGCTTGTTTGCCTTAGCCACTTCGAGAAAATTATGCATGCCCTTAATGTACTCGGAGGTGTGTCTGTCACCATACATCCATTGCCGGTTCATCTGCGTGCATTATATGTAATTGTGTGTGTCAAAAGTAAGAAAATCAGACAAATATCTATCTAAAGTAAGAAAATCAGACAAGTATCAGAAAGAAGATAAGAACAAGAGGCTCACCACGGTGGTGCTGGCGGCGAGATCGGCGCGGGCGATCAACGACGGTGAAAACGGGGATGGGGCATGACGGACCGCTAAATCTAGACAAATCTCGGAAAAAATGGAGCTCCGAGGTCGAGCTTCGAGAGGAGAAAGCTTAACTAGTGTGGCTCGGGCATTTCATCGAACACCTCATGTGCATAGGAGGTGAACTAGAGCATCCAAATGCCCTCTCCTCGCCGGATTGAAAAAACAGAGCACTGTAGAGTGCTCTGCCGCGGTGGTGTGTATATATAGGCAAGTTATTTGTCCCGGTTCGTTACATGAACCGGGACTAAAGCCCCCCCTTCTGTCCCGGTTCAAGCCACGAACCGAGACCAATGGTTGTGGGCCAGGAGCGAGGACCATTGGTCCCGGTTCGTGTCTGGAACCGGGACAAATGGTTCCATACGAACCGGGACCAATGCCCATGAGGCCCCGGCCGGCCCCCTGGGCTTATGAACCGGGTCTAATACCCCCCATGGGTCCCGGTTCTCGAAGAACCGGGACTAATGGGCTGGTCAGGCCCGAACGATAGCCCTGTTTTCTACTAGTGATAAACTAATTAATATCGGGGTGTCGGTGTGGGCGGTGCCGTGTCGGGATCTCGAGGTGTTGTGTCGGGGGTCGGGTGTCGGTGGTGTCGTGTCGGGGTCAGGGTGCCCCTCGGCAACCCTCGACCATTGGCAACCCTCGAGGGTCGGGGTGTGGTGTCGGGGGTGGGGGTGTCGGGGGTGTCGTGGCGCTGGGCGTGGGGTCGGGGTGTCTGGGTGTCGTGTCGTGGTTCGCGGGGTGGGGGTGTTGGGGTGTCGTGTCGTGGGTCGAGGGGTCGGGGTGTCGGGGTGTCGTGGTCGGGATGGCAAATCCTTGACCCCTCGACCCCTTGACCTCGACTCTCGACACGACACCCCGACCCCTGGACCCTCGACACGACACCCCGACACCTCTTCTTCTTCCTCCTCTTCTTCTTTTACTTCTTTTTTTCATCTTTCTTGTTATTTCTTAAAAAAGAAAAAAACCACCTAAACTAATTAAACTAAACAACCTAAACTAACTAAGTTAAAAAACCTAAACTAATTCAACTAAATAACCTAGACCAATTAAACCTAAACTAACTGAACTAGAAAACCTAAACCAATTAAACCTAAACTAACTAAACTAAACAACCTAAACTAATTAAACTAAATAACCTAAACTAATTAAACTAAATAACCTAAATAAATTAAACCTAAACCTAAACTAAAAAACCAAAATTAATTAAACCTAAACTAACTAAACTAAAAAACCTAAACTAATTAAAGTAAATAGCCTAAACAAATTAAACCTAAACCTAAACTAAAAAACCTTAATTAATTGAATCTAAAAACTAACTAAACTAAAAAACAGAAAATAGAAAAAAAACAGGAGATGGGGTGGCAGGGGCTCACCATGGGGGGCGGCGACGGGGCGGGGAGGGGGCGGCGATGGGCGGCGCTCCTCGGGGGTGGTCTACCGGTGGCTGCGGCGAGGAGGCGGCAGGGGGGAGGCTCGGGAGGGGGTGGGAAGGCAGGGAGGGGGCGCAACTGGGCGGGGGGGGGGGGGAGGGGGAGACCGGGCGGGGTGAGGGGCGGCGACGGATAGGTGGTGGGCCGGTGGGGCGATGGGGCGGCGGCGGTGCTCATCGGGCGGAGAGGAGAAGAGAGGAGAAAGAGAGAGGGCGACAGCGGGGGCGCGAGCCGTTATCTTATTTTGAATCTTTGGCGTCCGTGTCGCCTTTGCTGTCTGCAAGCTGAGGGCAACGAAAGCTTTGCCGTCTGCTGGCGGATGGCAAAGAGGGGGCCCGTTAGGGCTTAATAGCTAGTGGGACAAACACCCTCTTTCCCGTCAGCTAGCGGACGGCAAAGAAGCTTTGCCGTCAACTAGCAGACGACAAAATATTGGCTGATGGCAATGCCTTCCTTTGCCGTCTGCTTCCTCTTTGCCGTCTGCTTTCTTGTGGCTGATGGCAAAGCCATTCTTTGCTATCTGCTAGCAGACGGCAAAGAGGGGGCAGACGACAAATCTTCTGATTCCAGTAGTGGGAGATGTTCTTGAAGCGTGCTTTGATCCCATAAAGCATCGTTTGTTGCTCATCAACAACCCTGCTCAATAACTCAAGTTGTGAAGTATTTTGATTTAGAGTTTCAACCATAAGACCGATCTTATGGAAGAGACCATCGACCCGAGCTTCCAGGTCTTTGCTCATGAACCAATAAGAATCGATCACTTCACCAATAGTATGCACGCAAGCTTTGGAGACTCACTCAAGAGCCTCGATCTTTTCCTTTATCTCCTGAGGGGACGGTGGTTCTTTTCCCCACTTGGTCTGTGGCGGCCCAAGAGGAACTAGAGGAATAGATCCCTGGATATTGAATTAGTAAAGATTTGGAGGATACTCATCAGGAGTGAACATCTCCCTCTTCTTCAGGTTTCTCCTCCTTGATCTCTGCAACCGCTTTCTCCTTACTATCTTTCACCTCTAGATGTTCCTCAAGCCTCATCTTCCTTAGGTCCTCCCATCCAGGAGGAACCACGTCTTCCAGGTTTGGGAAGGGGATGATGCATACCGATGTTGAGGAAGGTAAACGATAGGGAGTATGAGCAAATTAAAAAACAGTTGAGGATAGAGGCTTTAGAAGGACTGACTTACATTAACAGTTAACACCGGCTTAATGCCCTTCTCCATGTCAAGGGAAGGATAACTCAAGAATTTCAGCACATAATCTTCTTCATAAGCATTGCCTGTACTCTACATTTGGTAGAGAGTAATTATAGATATGATAATACTAGAAGGGATAGAGGATAATGAAGATAAGATGCAGATTAATGCTACATAATCAACTACCAATCCCTGGAAGTACAAGCATTACAGGATAAAATGTATTGACAAGAGCAATGGGCTACACTTCTGCACTGGCATTGTCTATGTATTCTACTTGTTGGTAAGATTAAATATAGATATGATCTTTTTTAGTAAATGGTGGGCGAGGGAGATAAGATGCAGAATGCTACACAATGAACCAATCCCTCTTCCCATAATACAAGAGTGTTTTGAACACTGGTGTACTGTACAAAATGTTCTTATATTATGGGACGGAGGAAGTAGCTATTAATGTAAGTACAGTGATAGACGACGTTCAGTCCTTACAAGAGGACTGCAGAGCTAAACCTCATCAAAAGCATTGGGTTGATTCTAAATTTATGTAAGATTCCATACGGATTTTATAATGTCCACGAAATGGACGATACCAAGGCTAACATGTGCAGTGATGCTACATAATCAAACAACTATGAAAGTAAGTATGGTCATACAGGGCAAGAGGTACTCACAAGAGCAATGTAGTGTGCAGTATAGTTGTGAGATTCTGTGGTCCCTTGAGAATGAATGTTCTTCTGCTAACAGTTTTCCTACAAGTGAGACGTTAATGCAAATGCAGAAATGTAGTTCAAATTGTGATGTGATATCATTGACAGTACCTTACGCTGCAACCGAGACCAATGTATAACAAGATTATTCCTATCACCGTCGGATAAATGTAGCACCGGAGACTTTACAGAAATTTCTTTTAGAGGCTTGCCATCGAAGTGCGCTTGCCTCAGGTAGGAACGATACTTCATCAACGAGTGCTTGAAAAGCGCAACCAACCCTTACTCGTCTTGACAATCCAGTTTGCTCCTCGCCTATTTAAAAGAATGAAATCTTGTGTCTTCTGTCAGCAGAAACATATGCAGTAATGACCATGAATAACATTAGTATATTACTTACGCATAAGTTGCGGAGGAAGACTGGAAATTGTTCTGTGTCTGCGGTATAAACTTTCCATGAAGGAAAGATGCGCACAAAGTTCCTGACATCAATATAAGCTTCGTCTTCTAAACTGGGAAGAAATGGAACAAGGGTCATATTTGCTACAATTGGGGCTCTCTCTGGTTTGAAAAGTGATTTGGCAACTGGATTTGGTGTACTCTTTGCTGGAATGGGGATTTCGCGTCGTAGAGCTGGTGCTATGTCAACTGGCATAATCATACTGTTTGCTGCAGTTGGGGTCTCACGAGTTGGGGCATCGTAAATGACCCGGTGTAGTAGGGCTAGAGTCTGCTAGAGTTGGGGTGTTTTGTGGCTCAGGTGATATTGCAACTACACCTAATGGGCTATTTGATTTATCAGGTGCCACTACCTTTTCCAAATACTTTGCTTGTGCTCCTCCACGATCAGCAATCGCCCTCTTCCTTTTGAATGTGTGATAACCAAGAACAGCATTTGAATGGATAAATATGGTATGATGACAGATGGAATATGTACTGAAAATGGATAGGCAGAGCGTATTCACATACACGATGTGTAAACTAAGCTAATGGCAGTTCAACAAAGTAGAAGCAATGCAAAGCATCAGTTACAAGATATGTGCGACCAATATAACCTTGGAAAGTTAGAGCAAGCACCTTGATGGGTGAATAAGATAGGGCATCTTCCTCTGACTCCTCCACTAGGGAGCTACATTGACTTAGGTCTCCCTCTAGCTCAGAATCACTATTAGGATCATATTCTGAGCATGAATCTGTAGGTGGAGAGCGTTTGGATTGCATTGCATCTAGACTTGATTTCAGTCCCTTAATGCCAGGTTTGACAGTCATGGCATTGTTCTGCTTTATTCTTTTCATGCGCGCAAGCTCATAATCATTATGATGCTGTTTAGAATATGAGATTCATGAAAACATAAAAAGTAGTCAGATTATTTATGGAACTCATTGCGGATTCAACTCGAAAAGTGTCTCCCTATAAACCCCTGTATATGCAAAGTTCACCCCCAACCGTGCGGACCAGACCACACACAGAAATACAAACCCCTTATGTCTCTATAATAGGCAGGCACACATTTCGAAACTGAAGTAGGAACATTAGAATCATATGAAATTTGTATTTGAACAAATAAACTAAGGAATTATGAGTGGCATAATGTTTAGCTTCAAGGGTGGAGTGTTGGTAGTGCGACACAAAGCAAGTAGGCATATTGTATTCCATGTAAAAGATCAAAGCCTATGTAAAAGCTGGAAATGACACTTTCTTTCTATACAATGCAGTGTTCATTGCCCACACATGATGGAAGAGATCACATAGAGAAATATTATTCACTCATGTCTACGGTTCCAGTATTTAGAAATAGGGTGTTCCAGCCTAAAAGAATATTGACAACAAATATGATAAGGCAAGCATAGATGTAGTGAATCAATCATTTACTTGTGAGCTTACTAGGACAAGTATGCAGAATTGTAACTGCAGTAAGAGACCGTCCAAAATATGAATCAAGAAGTTTGTGTAGCACTTATTGCAACTAATCGACGTGAATAATTGGATATTATATCGAATGAGTAAGAAAGACAAGTAAAATTGTCAACAAACCTGGCTTGCAGTAGTAATCTGGGTCAATGTCACTACGACCAACAATCCAAAATGACTAGTGTCTGTTCCGAGGGCCGGAATTTTGAAAACCCTGTGAAATTTACAGGTACTAAATATTACCGAAATACATCTGAACCATTAATTAAGTGTAGGTAGCACTGAGCACACAACAAACCCTAATGACAGTCCTGCCTAATGAGTAATGAATCAATTAGAAAATGGGTGATGAGGAGTGGTTGCTGAGTGTTGAGGACATATCTCAGGATAAATCGGGTTGGCTTAGTGGGTGCTGCACGCCTGAGCCCTGAACGGACTGGGAAGGTAGGCACGGCGGCGCGCCCGGGCAGCGGTGATGCTATTGGGCGAGCGGCTCCTGACCTCCTGTTAGTCCGGCGTCTCCTCCTAGAGTCATGCCGTCCGGGGACGGCAAGTCGCCGGCGAGGCAGGCGGCTGGGGGCGAGTAGAGATCGGAAGCGCGCAGCAGAACAGAGGGGAATCGGGGCCTGGGACGACCCAAAATCCTAGGGTGGGCCGGCCCACCGTGGGCACCCTGTAGAGATACACACCCGAGCGGCGAACATGCATTTTTGAAACTAATTTCGAACATTTAGCTGACCAATTAAATGACTCGCTTTTAATAATATCAGATTCAGATTTGAACAACTAAGCTTGTTTAGCTTGATGGGTGGAGTAGTGCTATTATGACACGAAGCACGATTACGATCAGATAGTGATCATAAAAGGGGAAACTCTAAGCATATTTTTTAGCAAAGAGGGTTTCCTCCGATTTCTATTAAAGAAACCACCACGGAATAAGCATGGTCAATTAAACCCTAAGCATGATCAATTAAACCGTATTATGACTGTGCCATGGCAGATTTGAAGCTGCAAACCGAAGAAATGATATTTAGCATCCATTGTTTGCTTCGAACTAAGAACTAAATTCTAAGAGCTGAAAATAAAGTAGAGTAACCAAGTTAAGATCTATTTTCTGGTTGAGATCAAAATGTAGAGGAGATATGAAGTGCCACCTCTCTTGCGGCGCCATGTAGGCATCGGGGGTGCGATGGCTGTCGGTGGTGTTGAAGCAGATCTGCGACGGCAGACGAGTGCATCGGGGGATAAGTCCCGTTGCGGTGGAAGAGAAGGTCGTGTGAGCGGCCCCGGCAAAGAGGACGACGTCGCCGATGAAGCGAGAGGACGTGATGCAAGGCTCTTGGTCCGTCGCCGTGGATGAGAAACATCCAACTCTAGCAGTGGACGACGCGGTCTTGGTAGGCGCTCTGGCATGGTGGAGGACGGTGGTGATGGATGTGGTGGAGGACGGCGGCGATGGATGGGGGGAGGACGGCGGCGATGGATGGGGTGGCAGACGGAGGCTGGTGTGGGGATGGTGTTCTAGCGCGGACGGTGTATGAATGGGAAAATAGAGGGAGAGGTACGGGGAACCATGTTTTTGGGACACGCCTGTCTGAAATATGGGAAAGTTACGAACATAGCCCCCGTTTAAAATTTGGACGTCTCGTCGGTTGGTGATACGACGGTAATCTCGCATCTCGACAATATTTGCCCAAAGCGATTTCAGGCGAGGATAGGGTGGTCGGCACCCATGGTTGGCGCCCACGGTGTATGAACGAGGTTGACAGGTAGGGCGGTTGTGTCACGTCTGAGTGAAGTTACAAACCTGCCCCTATTGAAAATATTTGCCTACATCCATTTTGGCCAAGTCGAGTTTGTTTTGCTGCCCACCGTGTATGAATGGGGAAATGGAGGGAGAAATAGAGGTCTTCTGGACGAGCTTGAATAAAATGTGTTGCCACCCATGTTTGGCGCCCACCGTGTCGGATGGGCTCAGAGGCGGTCATGTCACGTCTAATTGAAGTTACTAACCTACCCTATTTAGAGCAGTGGAAATCGAGCCGTTGGATTGTCCGTGTAATGGGTAGACATTAATTTCCATCTCCCAAACACTTGGCTTCGGGCAGCCGACGTGAGAGTGGACATTTTTCCACTTCTATCGAATTTTGGGACAATAAGCATCCACGTTTACCCTGGCAACTAAATTCGAATCCATTTTGTATTCTTACACGAATCTTTATAAATCATTCTATGTGTTTTTATATATCTTCAAAAGGACGACAAAGATGTATTCCACTGTCATATACGAATGTGGTTTACAAATGCTGATACTCAAATTCAGAAGCTAGAATCCAGTTTAAGGTGAATTCGAATATTTGGAACACTTCATGTCCAACTCAAATGTCACACGCAGCATAATGTGTACTCCCATTTATATATGTACACAAGCGATGTATCAAGATTCAAATACCGAGTCAATCAACCAAGAATGTATAGAACTAACAGACATATAAACACTTATAGAGTATATGGACCAATAATATCAACTAACATACATAAGCCAGGCCGCTGTACTTTTTTTGCTACAACATCCTTTTTTAGCCAAGCTACTATAGCATCTTGGCCCTTTCCGATGCGTGCCACTTATGGTCCATCTATACTACTATTATTGCCGAATGCACGTTCAGCCTGATTGGCATATTTGTAGGTCTGGAACAGCAATCAAAATGAAATGTCTCCGAGTCTTATCAATTAATACAGACTTGTGCTCAAATAAAATTACAAACCAAAAAACCAAAAAACAAAAAACAATTATTAAATGATCTCTAAAACAAATGGTTTGATTGATTACATGAACAAACAACACATAGGTTGAAACGATGGAAAGAACATTTCACCTATGATTTACCAAGTGGGAATTTAATTTCCTTTTTTCCTTCAGGACCTTAGCAATGTGGTCAGTCTCAGCTTGCTTCGTTTTCAAATCCACCAAATATTTAATGGTTGTCTTGAGTACTGCTTGTGATTGTGCTGTTTGCTTCCTCAACATGTCAACTTCATCTCTAACTGCAGAAGCAGAATCTCTTTCTACCACTATTTTAGCCTCTAGAGCATCAGTAGTTGGCAATTCATAATGCACGATTGGGCCGGTGCCACTGCTGTGGGATGATACAACGTCCATGGGGACCTCGCTCTTTGATCTTGGGCTAACCTGTTTTGCCATTAAAGTTTCGATTGGATTCAGAAAAGTTGAAGTTAGCAAAACATCTCAACTGGGAGTTATAACAGCAAACCAGTTAAACAAACAAGGAATTAAAGAGTTTCAATTGGATGCTGAAAAGTAGTTATTAACATCATTGTAACCCGTTGTTGCAGCAGCAAAGCAGTTAAACAAACAAGTAGCTATTTAAGTTCAGGCAAACAGGTAATTCTTAACAGTAAGTATCAAACACATAGATAGGCGCAGTCTATAATAGGATTAACAGGCTGTGGCATTATGTAATCAGTAGCAAACTAAATTAAGCCAAGCAACGTAATTGAACAATTTTGCAATAAGTGGCTAACTAAAATTCCGAGAAGCAGGTAACTGAACTTATGCTAGTTCTTTGTACAGGCACACTGCAACTTCTTTTTCGCTTACAAGGTTGTACGAAGGAGTCCATGGCATCAATTGCTTGGATACGCAGTCCCAATACTTCTTTCTTCCCACACAGCATTGGTAAGTCGAATGGTTAATATGGTAAGATGGTGCGTCCCTGATATGTTATATGATGACGTGTAGTCAGACTAGTTGTAGCCACACACATCACACTGGCTTTTACTCTATATTTCATGCGATTACTTTTGGCATATCGAGATCTAAGCAATCTACAATAGGATGAAAAGACTGACATCCTTCACATTATTGGCGAAATCAGTTCATAGAAACAAGCAATTCGACCATTCTGTGGGTAAATCAAAAGCGCCATTGGAATATTTTTAACTACCCCAATCATACACGCAAAAAGGGGTGACACCACCATAGGGGCTGGTATTGGCGGCCGCCTCGGGTGGCTGGAAAGTGTGCACCTAGTTTGAGTCGTCCAGGTTGGCCCAGGCTAGTTTTGTTCGTCCCAACGCACGAGCAGGCAATGTAACAAATGAAGAAAAATGTTTCAATTTGGATGGGCCAATAACATAAGTGCAAGGCAGGCCCTATAGCAGGCTCGCGGCCTAAACGAGCGCCTCCCATATCGATTGACAGTAGGAAAAATCCCAATTCATTCGCTCTAGCCTCCAGTCTGGTTTGCCCCTAACCTAGCCGCCACTAGATAGACCGACACAACACTTCCTCGCGCCCTCGTTGGAGGGCGGTCACCGGGCTTCAAGCGAACGGAAGGACAAGAAGATGAAGATCCACCTGGGTGTAGCCTGCGTGGGAGGCAGCAGCGGCAACATGGGCATGGCATCGAGCTTGCGCAAATGGACAGTCGCAGCCTGCAAGAGTAGCATGCGCAACGAGCAGGTACATCACATCCCTGATTATATCTAATTCAACTCTTCAATTTCTAGGAATTTGATATCTAGCCTTCCCCAAGTTGCTTTCCACTCAAATCATCTTTCCACCATAGCCAAATCTGTGAGAGAGAGTTGAGTGTTGGGGAGACTATCATTTGAAGCACAAGAGCAAGGAGTTCATCATCAACACACCATCTATTACTTTTTGGAGAGTGGTGTCTCCTAGGTTGGTTAGGTGTCACTTGGGAGCCTCCGTCAAGATTGTGGAGTTCAACCAAGGAGTTTGTAAGGGCAAGGAGATCGCCTACTTCGTGAAGATCTACCCAAGTGAGGCAAGTACTTCGTGGGCAATGGCCATGGTGTGATATACAAGGTTGCTTCTTTGTGGACCGTTTGTTGGTGGAGCCCTCCGTGGACTCGTGCAGCCGTTACCCTTCATGGTTTGAAGTCTCCATCAACATGGATGTACGATAGCACCACCTATCGGAACCATGGCAAAAATCTCCGTGTCAACATTGAGTTTGCTCCGTCCAAACTCCTCCCATTTACTTTCTTGCAAGTTGCATGCTTTACTTTCCGCTGCTCATATACTCTTTGCATGCTTGCTTGAATTGTATTGTGATTGCTTGACTTGTGCTAAGTTGCTAAAATTTGCCAAGAATTAAAATTGGGAAAAGGTTAGGTTTTTATTTGGTGAAGTAGTCTAATCACCCCCCTCTAGACATACTTTTGATCCTACAATATGCTAGGCTCGTCAAGTTTAACCCGAGTATTCTGCACGTGCAAAACTGGCTTGCACCCGTTGTATGTGAACATATAGAGCTTATCACACCCGATCATCACGTGGTGTCTCTAAGACGCATTTAACTCAGAAAGTAACGGTGCATACTCAGGGAGAACACTTATACCTTGAACTTTAGTAAGGGATCGTCTTATAATGCTAACGCTATACTAAGCAAAATAAGATGCATAAAAGATAAACATCACATGCAATCAAAATATGTGACATGATATGGCCATCATCATCTTGTGCTCATGATCTCCATCACCAAGCATCGTCATGATGTCCATCATCACCGGCTTGACACCTTGATCTCCATCATAGCATCGTCATCGTCTTGCCAACTATTGCTACTACGACTATCGCTACCACTTAGTGATAAAGTAAAGAAATTACATGGCGATTGAAGAGACAACCATGCATATAGCTCCTGCCAGTTGCCGATAAATCTGTTATAAAACATGATCATCTCATAGAACAATTTATATCACATCATGTCTTGACCATATCACATCACAACAAGCCTTGCAAAAACAAGTTAGATGCCCTCTACTTTGTTGTTGCAAGTTTTACATGGCTCCTACGGGCTTCTAGCAAGAACCGTTCTTACCTACGCATCAAAACCACAACGATTTTTCATCAAGTGTGTTGTTTTAATCTTCAACAAGGATTGGCCGTAGTGAAACTCGATTCAACTAAATTTGGAGAAACAGACACCCGCCAGCCACCTATGTGCAAAGCACGTCGGTAGAACCAGTCTCATGAATGCGGTCATGTAATGTCGGTCCGGGCCGCTTCATCCAACAATACTGCCGAATCAAAGTAAGACGTTGGTGGTAAGCAGTATGACTATTATCGCCCACAACTCTTTGTGTTCTACTCGTGCATATATTATCTACGCATAGACCTGGCTCTGATACCACTGTTGGGGAATGTAGTAATTCAAAAAAAATCCTACGATCACGCAAGATCTATCTAGGAGATTCATAGCAACGAGATGGGAGAGTGTGTCCACGTACCCTCATAGACCGAAAGCGGAAGCGTTTAGTAACACGGTTGATGTAGTCGAACGTCTTGACGATCCAACCGATACAAGTACCGAACGTGCGGCACCTTCGTGTTCAGCACACGTTCAGCACGATGACGTCCCTTGAGCTCTTGATCCAGTAGAGGGTCGAGGGAGAGTTCCGTTAGCACGACGGCATGACGATGGTGATGATGAAGTTACCGGCGCAGGGCTTCTCCTAAGCATTACGATGATATGACCAAGGTGTTAAACTATGGAGGGGGGCATCGCACACGGCCAAGAGATTATCTGTTGTGCTTTGAGGTGCCCCCTGCCCCCGTATATAAAGGAGGGAGGGAGGAGGCGGCCGGCCTAGAGGGGCTCGCCAAAGGGGGGAGTTCTACTAGGACTCCCCCTTCCTTTCCGGAGTAGGAGAAGGGGGAGGGGAAAGAGAGAGGGAGAAGGAAAGGGGGGCCGCGCCTGAGGGAGTCCTGGATTAGGGGGTATCCGGACAGGCAGACTATATATTTTGGCCGGACTGTTGGACTATGAAGATACAAGACTCAAGACTTCGTCCCATGTACGGATGGGACTCTCCTTTGCGTGGAAGACAAGCTTGGCGATTCGGATATTAGATCTCCTTCTTTGTAACCGACTCTGTGTAACCCTAGCCCCCTACGATGTCTATATAAACCGGAGGGTTTAGTCCATAGGACAACAACAATCAGAATCATAGGCTAGCTCCTAGGGTTTAGCCTCTACGATCTCGTGGTAGATCAACTCTTGTAATACTCATATCATCAAGATCAATCAAGCAGGAAGTAGGGTATTACCTCCATCGAGAGGGCTCGAACCTGGGTAAAACATCGTGTCGCCTGCCTCCTGTTACCATTAGCCTTAGACGCACAGTTCGGGACCCCCTACCCGCCGGTTTTGACACCGACATTGGTGCTTTCATTGAGAGTTCCTCTGTGTCATCGCGGCAAGGCTCGATGGCTCCTTCAATCATCAACAACAACACGGTCCAGGGTGAGACTTTTCTCCCCGGACAGATCTTCGTGTTCGGCGGCTTCGCACTGCGGGCCAATTCGCTTGGCCATCTGGAGCAGATCGACAGCTACGCCCCTGGCCATCAGGTCAGGTTCGGAAACTTGAACTACACGGCCGATATCCGCGGGGACTTGATCTTCGACGGATTCGAGCCTACTCCAGGAGCGCCGAACAGTCATGACGAGCACGGCCTAGATCTGATGTCAGACAATATTCGGGATATCGCACCTGCAGTAGCCCCAGACCTAGATCTGGGGCAGATCGCGTCGTCCGAGGACGGGTGGATGGACCCTGCCCCGGAGGCCGCATACTCATCGGCGGTAGAGACGAACACAAACTCCACTGATACGTCTCCAACGTATCTATAATTTTTTATTGCTCCATGCTACTTTATCTATTGTTTTGGACTATAATGGGCTTTATTTTCCATTTTTATATTACTTTTGGGACTAACCTATTAACCGGAGGCCAGCCCAGAGTTGCTGTTTTTTTGCCTTTTTCAGTGTTTCGAAGAAACAGAATGTCAAACGGAGTCCAAATGGAATGAAACCTTCGGAAACGTGATTTTCTCACCGAACGTGATCCAGGAGACTTGGACCCTATGCCAAGGAACATCAGAGGCGGTCACGAGGGTGGGGCGCCTCAGGGCGCGCCGCCTCGTGGCCCCCGATGCTCCACCGACGCATTCCTTCCTCCTATATATACCTACGCACTTCAAACGATCAGAACAGGAGCCAAAAACCTAATTCCACCGCTGCAACTTCCTGTATCCACGAGATCCCATCTTGGGGCCTGTTCCGGAGCTCCGCCGGAGGGGGCATCCACCACGGAGGGCTTCTACATCAACACCATAGCCTCTCCAATGAAGTGTGAGTAGTTTACTTCAGACCTTCGGGTCCATAGCTAGTAGCTAGATGGCTTCTTCTCTCTTTTTGGATCTCAATACAATGTTCTCCCCTCTCTCGTGGAGATCTATTCGGTGTAATCTTCTTTTTGCGGTGTGTTTGTTGAGATCGATGAATTGTGGGTTTATGATCCAGCTTATCTATGAATAATATTTGAATCTTCTCTGAATTCTTTTATGTATGATTGAGTTATCTTTGCAAGTCTCTTCGAATTATCCGTTTGGTTTGGACAACTAGATTGGTAGTTTTTGCAATGGGAGAAGTGCATGGCTTTGGGTTCAATCTTATGTGTCCTTACGCAGTGATGTAAATGGTTGCAAGGCACGTATTGTATTGTTGCCATCGAGGATAACAAGATGGGGTATTTATCATATTGCATGAATTTATTCCTCTACATCATGTCATCTTGCTTAAGGTGTTACTCTGTTTTTAACTTAATACTCTAGATGCATCTTTGGATAGCGGTCGATGAGTGGAGTAATAGTAGTAGATGCAGAATCGTTTCGGTCTACTTGTCTCGGACGTGATGCCTATATACATGATCATACCTAGATATACTCATAACTATGCTCAATTGGCCAATTGCTCAACAGTAATTTGTTCACCCACCATAGAATATATATGCTCTTGAGAGAAGCCACTAGTGAAACCTATGGCCCCCAGGTCTATTCTCATCATATCAATCTCCATCACTTTTATACTTGCTTTGTTTTTACTTTGCTTTTTTACTTTTCACTTTGCATCTTTATACCAAAAATACCAAAAATATTATCTCTATCAGATCTCACTCGTAAGTGACCGTGAAGGGATTGACAACCCCTAATCACGTTGGTTGCGAGTAGCTATCGCTTTTGTGCAGTACGAGGGACTTGTGCGTGGCCTCCTACTGGATTGATACCTTGGTTCTCAAAAACTGAGGGAAATACTTACGCTACTGTGCTGCATCATCCTCTCCTCTTCGGGGAAAACCAACGCAAGCTCAAGACGTAGCATCCACCTCTAAGGAAGTCTGTGTCACCGGACCCCCGGACTTGTGTCCGGCTGTAGGTTCCAGACCGTACGCACCCGGGCCCATGGAATATGATTGGGCTCCGGTAATGGAGTTCACCGCTGCGGATATCTTTCAGCACCCACCCTTTTGCGACGTGCTAAACTCTTTAAGGTCTCTCTCTTTGTCAGAGGACTCTTGGACGAACTATGTCCGGCTCGAGGGGGATTCGGACGACGAAGAAAATCTCCGCCCACCCACCACCCACTTAATAGCCACTGTCAATGACGTAACAGACATGCTTGATTTCGACTCCGACGACACCGACGGTATGGACGTCGGCGCAGGGGACGATTTGGAACCACAGCCCACGGGGCGCTGGACTGCCACCTCATCATATGATATATACATGGTGAACACGCCTAAGGAGGACAACAACGACAAAAAGGACACAACGGAGGATAAAACCCCCCGACAAAAGCCAAAACGACGGCGCAGACACCGCTGTAAGTCCAGCCACAGTAAAAATAGCGATAATAGCGCTAGGAAAATTGACACCCCAGTCAACTCCAAAGGCAACAACGACCATATGGACCTAGCGATGGAGCACGATGAGCCAGGTCACACCGAACACAGCCCGGAGCAGACGCCCGATCACAGCGATCCCGAGGGCCGAACTCATCAACCTGCTTCCGGAGAAGAGTACAGTCTGGACGACGACGCATTCATCATCCCGGAAAAACGTTTGGAACGAGATAACCTCCACATAAGGCTTATGTCCACGACGAGAAGCCTAAAGAAGCAGAAGCAAAGGCTTAAGGCCGCGCAGGAAACACTCAACCGCAGATGGAATAAAGTGCTAGACACTGAAGAAAAATATGGCGACGATCGCCACACAAAGAGTTACCCAGAGCACAAGCTGCTGCCAGAATTCGACGATGAGGCCACTCCGCCGAAGAACAATACGACCAGTAGGCCGGACCAACCACTTCATGACCGCGATAGAGCAGCTACTGACGCCGCACACGATTTACGTGAACTCCTGGACAAAAAGGCCGGCGCGACCAGGTCCATCTACGGATCTAGAGGACATGCTCTGGCGCAGGATTACTGTCACCAAAATGATCAGACTGATCGAATACCAGTTCGGAATCAACACCGGACACAACAACAGTCGACAGCATGCCACAACATGTCCAGATACAGAGGGGCTGCGCACCCTCTGTGCTTCACCGAAGAGGTACTGGATCATGAATTTCCACAGGGATTCAAACCCGTGAACATAGAGGCATATGACGGAACGACAGCCCTGGGGTCTGGATTGAGGATTTTATCCTTCATATCCACATGGCTCGTGGGGATGACCTCCACGCCATCAAATACCTTCCCCTCAAGTTGAAGGGGCCAGCTCGGCACTGGTTGAAAAGCCTCCCCGAAAATTCAATCGGAAGTTGGGAAGAACTTGAGGACGCTTTCAGGGCCAATTTTCAAGGGACCTATGTCCGACCTCCGGACGCTGACGATTTAAGTCACATAATACAACAGCCCGGAGAGTCCGCCCGTAAGCTTTGGAACATATTTCTCACTAAGAAGAATCAAATTTTCGATTGTCCGGATGCCGAAGCCCTAGCGGCCTTCAAGCACAGTATCCGATACGAGTGGCTCGCTAGACACCTCGGCCAAGAAAAGACGAGGACAATGGCAGCCTTAACAAGCCTTATGACCCGCTTCTGCGCGGGTGAGGACAGGTGGTTGGCCCGTAGAGGCACCAGCGACCCGGGCACATCCGAAATTAGGGATGGCAACAGGAAGCCACGACGCAATAAAAACAAGCGTCGAAACAAGGAAGAAAGTCCGGACAACACGGCGGTCAACGCCGGATTCAGGGGCTCTCGACCCGGTCAACGAAAGAAGCCATTTAAAGGCAGCAAAGAGGGACCGTCTGGCCTGAACAAAGGCCTGGACAGATTGTGCCAAATTCATGGCACCCCCGAAAAACCTGCGAACCACACTCACAGAGAATGCTGGGTCTTTAAGCAGGACGGCAAGTTAAATGCCGAACACAAGAGAGGGGAAACACCAAGTGAAGACGAGGATGAGCCTCGCCAGCTGAACACTGGGGACAGAAAAAATTCCCACTGGAAGTAAAAACAGTAAACATGATCTACGCGACTCATATACCAAAGAGAAGGCGCAAACACGCGCTCAGAGACGCATAGGCTGTACAGCCCGTTGCCCCCAAACTCAACCCCTGGTCGGCCTACCCGATCACCTTTGATCACAGGTACCACCCGACTAGTATCCGGCACGGTGGATCGGCTTCCTTGGTGCTCGACCCAATAATCAATGGATACCATCTCACTCGTGTCCTCATGGATGGCGGCAGTAGTCTCAATCTAATATATCAGGACACTGTCCGCAAGATGGGGATAGACCCATCCAGAATCAGCCAAAGTAACACCACCTTTAAAGGGGTGATGCCAGGTATTGAGGCCCGCTGCAGGGGCTCCCTCTTATTAGAGGTGACATTCGGTTCTCCCGACAACTTCAGAAGCAAAGAATTACTCTTCATCATCGCTCCCCTCCGAAGCGGTTATCACGCATCGCTTCGAAGAACGGCCTTCGCTCGCTTCAACGCAGTACCGCACTACGCCTACCTTAAACTCAAGATGCCCGGTCCACGTGGCGTCATCACCGTTAGAGGAAATACAGAGTGTTCCTCACATGCGGAAGAGTATGCGGCGGCTCTAGCAGCCGTACACTAAGCGGCCTCTCCTATCAGAACGCATGATCGGTCGTTAAGACCACGGACACGGTTAGACGAGTCCGGCGCACCACCGTCGGTAATAGCCCAGATAAACCTGAGCTGGGTGCTATGCACGTAATCCCATTGAGGGCATCAGGCGCTGCAAACACGCAATAAAGCTCACCTTTTGGCTGGACCTTATTAATAGGCCAATGTCTTACACTTCTACTATCCATTGATAATAACCAACTCTTCGCATGCTTACGCCATACTCTTTTACATGAGTTTTCCTTTTTACAGACACGATTCGTGCGACACCCTACCAGGACACGGCACAATGGAGACAAAGGCGCAGACGTGCAACAGGGCCCCGCTCAAAGGTTTCTTTTTAGATTAAGCCCCTGTGTAAACCTTCTTTATTGTATCTTGTTGCTTGACATCCCATGGGTGCTCAACACACCCACAGGGGATACTGGCGTTATTGGCATTTCGCCACGACAGACTAACGCACGTACCTGGAAATACAGGGTTCATAATCAAGGGCGCTACTCAGCCCAGTATATGTTATAAAGTCCGAATACCTTCGGGAGTGTTCAGCGTCGCGAGTTTGGCCTTATATGCATCAGCTCCGAATCATGTCTTTGGTCAAATGTTGGGTTTGCCCGGCTCCTAGGTTTGCTGCCTTACGTTCCGCTTCTATCGGCTAAGGCGGCCAAAGGAGAACTACTGCGATTGTGCCCTGGTTATTCCGGATGAGCACCTCAGTAGAGAAAGCCGAAAATTGACTGTCATGATATAGCGAGAGACTGGTCAACCACTCGAGGAATCATCGGAATCTTTAGGATTCCTCCGCATTAACGAAGGGCCGTTTCCCGGTCATGTACACACGCACCCGTATCCGGATGCACGCGAAGGTACCAGGGGCTACATAGTAACCCCACCGTCTAACTCCTATGGCTAAGTGAAAGTGTTAAAGCTATATAATCCGGTTGCCTAGTTCGACGTGTGATCACCTCCTTAATGGACCAAGACGTTGGATCAAGTGTGATTACGCACATTTTTGTGAACACCCCCGCATTGTATGCGTGGGGGCTGAAGCCAACGACTGCTAACTTTCAGGTTATATATACATCAAACGGCCGCACAGGAGGCACAATAACACTTTCGGGCGAAAGTATAAACATAGCCTCTATAATTAAAATAGAATTGTTTTTACAATTGAACGACTTGTCACTCGAACATGACACTCTTCGAGCACTGAGCCTCTATTAAACGAGCACCTTCTGTCACCTGCTCAAAATAGTGCTCGGCTGGATCCTGGCTTCCTGCCGGATTCCGGGTTGCAATGATGGTGGCCTCCATATCCGCCCAATAAGTTTTAACACGGGCAAGAGCCATCCGCGCACCCTCTATGCACACTGACCTTTTCATGGCATCGATTCATGATACGGCGCCAAGGAATTGTTGCACTAAACCAAAATAACTGTCCGGCCGCGGTCCCTTCGGCCATAGATGGTCTGTTACATACCTCATTGCAAGACCGGACAACCTATGGAGCTCGGCCATAGCGGCCATCCTTTCACTCAATGGCAACGGGCGCGTTTGGAGCACTGAATTGCGACCAGAACAGCCTTTCTACTTCACTATCTTTTTGATCCTCGAAAACTTGGTCGCATCTGCCGTACTTTTTGCCAGATCCGCATACGCGTCTGCAGCGCTCCAGCACCGATCCAGAGGAGCATACTTTGGATCTAAGAACTTCATCCGCAACAAATAGGGGCTTCCAACCGCGATTTCTCCGGCCTGTCGAAGCTCCTCCCGCGCAACCCTAATTTCGGAACGCGTCTCCTTGGACGCATCAAGGGCCTTCTTCAGATCAGCCGACTTCGCCTGATTCTCCTTTTCAAGGAGCTCATACCGGCCAGCGGCGTCTCTCAGCTCCACAGCCATCTCGGCTATTTTATCTTCGCTTCGGCGGTGAGCAGCCTGTTCGGCTCTCAAATCTTCGGCCGCCTTTAGGGCAGCCGTATTGCTAGCCCGGGCTTGTTCCTTGGCTAGGGCAAGCTCCGCCCTCAGGGCCTCGATGGCAGCAGCTCCGCCTGCAGTCGAAGCATATCACATTAACATTATGCTCCTCTTAATATTTCCTATAACAAATAAGGAAAACAGAGCACATACTCTATGACTCGTTAAGCCGCTCGTTCACAAGCATGATGTCGGCATCCACAACTTCAATCTGTCGCCTCAGTTCGGCGAATTCAGTGGTCTGGTCTACCGCCGGACCCTTAGCCACCTGCGCATGAATGCAGTGTGATCATTACTTAAGAGTGTGATCCTCTGTTTGCCGCCTAGGGCTGGCAACCAGAGTCTCAGGGGCTACTATCTATACGGAGCACACCTAGCACGTGCGGTACAACCAAAAAATTACGTATTTCATTATGTACCTCAAAGCCTTTGAGCAGGCTCGTAAAAGCTTCATTCAACCCGCTTGTGGCGGATGAAATCTTCTCAAGCACCGTGCCCATTAACAAACGGTGATCCTCCGAGAGAGCAGCTTGCTCCAGAAGGCCCGTCAGCGTGTTCCGCCGGTCGTGGACTGTGCCGGACCCTTCTTATTGCCCCCATGGGAGCCGAACGCTCCGGGCTCAGGGCGGCCGAAGTATTAGCTTCTGGCCTCGGCGAATCTGGACTCCTCTGTGACGACACTGTTGGGTAACGCAGTAATTTCAAAATTTTCCTACGCACACACAGGACCATGGTGATGGCATAACAACGAGAGGGGAGAGTGTTGTTCACGCATTCTCAGAGACCGTGAAGCGGAAGCGATCACAACGTAGAGGAAGTAGTCGTCACGTTCTCCTCGCGATCCTGCCGATCCCAGCGCCCGTTATTCGGCGCCCGAGTTCTTGGCACACGCTCAGCTCGATGACGCCTCCTCGGGCTCCGATCCAGCAAAGCTCCGGAGAGGGAGTTCCACAAGACGACGGGCGTGGCAGGACGATCTTGATGTTTCACCGACGCAGGGCTTCACCTAAGCACCACTACAATATGACCGAGGTGGAATATGGTGGAGGGGAGCACCGCACACGGCTAAGGAACGATCTCAAGGATCAACTTGTGTGTTCTAGGGTGCCCCCCCTCCCCGTATATAAAGGAGGGAGGGAGGAGGTGGCCGGCCCAAGGGGGAGGCGCACCAAGGAGGGGGAAACCTACTCCAAGTAGGTTTCCTCTCTTCCTTATCTTATTTGGAGGGAAGGAAGGAGTACTAGTATTAGGAAGTAGTACTAGTAGTAGGAATAGGAAGAGGGGAAGGAGGAAGGAGGGGGGCCGCCCCTCCCCAATTCGGATTGGGCTTGGGGCGCGCCTCCCTTGTTCCTTCTCCTTCCTCCTACATGGGCCCAATAAGGCCCATATACCTCCCGGGGTTCGGTAACCTCCGGAGCTCCAAACTTCTCCGGAACCTTTCCGGTGTCCAAATATATCCGTCCAATATATTAATCTTTATGTCTCGACCATTTCGAGACTCCTCGTCATGTCCGTGATCATATCCGGGACTCCGAACAACCTTCGGTACATCAAAATACACAAACTCATAATACAACTGTCATCAAAACCTTAAGCGTGCGGACCCTACGGTTCGAGAACAATGTAGACATGACCGAGACACATCTCCGGTCAATAACCAATAGCGGGACCTGGATGCCCATATTGGCTCCTACATTTTCTACGAAGATCTTTATCGGTCGACCGCATAACAACATACGTTGTTCCCTTTGTCATCGGTATGTTACTTACCCGAGATTCGATCGTCGGTATCCAATACCTAGTTCAATCTCGCTATCGCAAGTCTCTTTACTCGTTCCGTAATACATCATCTCACAACTAACTCATTAGTTGTAATGCTTGCAAGGCTTATGTGATGTGTATTACCGAGAAGGCCCAGAGATACCTCTCCGACAATCGGAGTGACAAAACCTAATCTCGAAATACGCCAACCCAACAAGTACCTTTGGAGACACCTGTAGTACTCCTTTATGATCACCCGATTACGTTGTGACGTTTGGTAGTACCCAAAGTGTTCCTCCGGTAAACGGGAGTTGCATAATCTCATAGTTACAGGAACATGTATAAGTCACGAAGAAAGCAATAGCAACATACTAAACGATCAAGTGCTAGGCTAACGGAATGGGTCATGTCAATCAGATCATTCTCCTAATGATGTGATCCCGTTAATCAAATGACAACTCATGTCTATGGTTAGGAAACATAACCATCTTTGATTAACGAGCTAGTCAAGTAGAGGCATACTAGTGACACTCTGTTTGTCTATGTATTCACACATGTATTATGTTTCCGGTTAATACAATTCTAGCATGAATAATAAACATTTATCATGATATAAGGAAATAAATAATAACTTTATTATTGCCTCTAGGGCATATTTCCTTCAGACACCTCGGGGTCGCCCGCCCCATGAGGCGGAGAGGCAGGTGGGGTTTCACTCTCCATCATCTCCGGAAGAAGATCCCCCGAAGACGAACTCTATCGAGAAGAGCTACTAGCCAGACTGCAAAGGATGGATCCTGGTTATTGTTCTCGGAGGAGGAACCAGTAGCTTTGTATTTACGATTAACTTACAGCTCGGCAGAGGGCTGGCCCGTTTGAGGGCATGACGCGGTGAGGACGCCCTCCGGGGCAGGGCCCCCTGGTAAAGTTTTCTTCCCTTGTCTAGGCACCTCCGTCTCCAAGTCTTCGGAGGCGGCCCTCTTCTTCCCGCGGGGGGAGGAGACCTTAGATTCCCCTCCTCGACTATCCTTCTTCATGGAGATAGTAATTCCCCCGGTTTGGATGTGCAATGTGTGGAGCTCTGCTTCTCTGTTCTTCCATTCGTCTTTCCCCGAGGGCACTTGACTTAGCACACGACTAAGCATCCTGGCTATTGCAGGACTAGGCGAGCCTTCGGGAAGTGGTGCCGGACACCTGATTATCTCCGCCTTGCTGAGCCAATCCTGGCCGCAGGTGGTTTTCAAAATAATGTTGTGATAAATACAAACAAAGTGTTCGGTTTCTAGGTTACTTACTTGGGTATCTGGGCGGTCGCAGCTCAGGCCCGCATCCTCGGTGGTGTCCGGACACTTTACTTGTGGTCCTAAGAATAACCTACACATCCCTTCGAGCATCATGCCGAAGAAGTGCTGAATAGTTCACGGACCTTCCGGGTTGAACTCCCACATCCGGAGAGGCCGACGTTTGCACGGCAAGATCCGTTGGACTAGCATTACCTGAATTACGCTGACAAGACTGATGTCCCTCTCAAGAAGCTCCCGAATGCGGCTCTGCAATGTCGGTACGTCATTAGCAGGCCCCCAATCCAGTCCCACGTTGGCCCACGATGCCAGTTGAGGCGGAGGGCCCGAGCGGAAGTCGGGGGCAGCCACCCACTTTGTGCCTCTGGGAGCCGTGATGTAGAACCACCTCCGCTGCCATAGATCGGACACCTCCGGGAAGAAGCCCTCTGGCCACGGGGCATCGGCGTTTCTGCTTATTGCAGCACCTCCGCACTCTGCGTGTCCCCTCGATCGCCTTCGGCTTTACATTGAAGGTCTTGAGCCATAAGCCGAAGTGCGGGGTGATGTGGAGGAAGGCTTCGCACACGACGATAAACGATGAGATATGAAGGATGGAGTCCGGAGCTAGATCATGAAAATCTAGCCCGTAATAGAACATGAGCCCTCTCATGAAGGGATCGAGGGTGAAGCCTAAGCCACGGAGGAAGTGAGAAACAAATACGACGCTCTTGTTGGGCTCGGGAGTAGGGATGACCTGCCCTGGAGCAGGAAGCCTGTGCTTGATGTCGGCGGTCAGATATCTGACCTCCCTAAGCTTCGCAATGTCCTGCTCTGTGACAGAGGAGGCCATCCACCGGCCTTGAAGGTTGGATCCGGACATGATTGAAAGATCCGAAGTGCCTAAGTTTGGGCTTCGGGTGTTGGAACTCGAGATGCGGAAAGGTGCAAGCCTGGTAGGAAAGTGGGATAGGCCTCGGCCCCTCTATAAAGGGGGTGAATATCAAGCGTCCTCGGCGTAACCGCTTGGGACTTGCCTAAAAACACGGAGTCATACCAACATGCATAGTGGGGTTGCCCGCGTCCGTATTGATGGGAATCCCTCAATAAGGGGAACACGATCTCTGCTTCGACGAGGCGTGCCAATAAAACCGCCTTGCAGTGCGTGTCGTGGTAAGCCGAGAAAAACCAGTTCGTATTGAACCAGGCCGCGGCGTAAGGGCACACCGTGAAAAATTGTCAGCAGATTAGATTTGTAAAGTGTTATGCTCTCTACAGTGGCGTGCGGAAATTATCTCACAGAGCCGGACACGATCCTTAATCTACTTTGGAGTATTTGGAGATGGAACCCGCCTTGCAATGCCGAAGACAATCTGCGAGCCGGACTCATCGTCATTGAAGCCTCGTTCAGGGGCTACTGAGGGAGTCCTAGATTAGGGGGTATCTGGACAGCCGGACTATATACTTTGGCCGGACTGTTGGACTATGAAGATACAAGACTCAAGACTTCGTCCCGTGTCCGGATGGGACTCTCCTTTGCGTGGAAGACAAGCTTGGTGATTCGGATATTAGATCTCCTTCTTTGTAACCGACTCTGTGTAACCCTAGCCCCCTCCGGTGTCTATATAAACCGGAGGGTTTAGTCCGTAGGACAACAACAATCAGAATCATAGGCTAGCTCCTAGGGTTTAGCCTCTACAATCTCGTGGTAGATCAACTCTTGTAATACTCATATCATCAAGATAAATCAAGCAGGAATTAGGGTATTACCTCCATCGAGAGGGCCCGAACCTGGGTAAAACATCGTGTCCCATGCCTCCTGTTACCATTAGCCTTAGACGCACAGTTCGGGGCCCCCTACCCGAGATCCGCCAGTTTTGACACCGACAACGCCCTCTCCCCTAGTCCAATTCGGTTGGCAAGCACTACTAGGGAAAACCCTAGCAGTAGCGCGGGTTTAAGGCCCACTAGTAGCGCGTGCTGCCGCGCTACTAATAAGGCGCTATAGCTATTACTTAGCAGTAGCGTGTGTGACTTGCGCTACTGCTAAGACACATAGCGGCAGCGCTTCTTCTCTCCCGCGCTACTCCTAATCTAGCTAGTTGCAGCGTGTTTACTATCCACCGCTACTAGTATTCTTTTTTCCTTTTTTTTCTTTTTAGTGTATTTATACGCTGTTATACAAATTTTGGTACAATACCAATTATGAGGTTTATATCATTATGTCCATAACAGTGTGTCAAATGAAGGTGGATTAGGTACAAGTGGAGGCAATATGTGGTGCATGTCAACAGTATACTACTAATCCAAACTTGATCTAGTTTGGACTAGTAGTACTTTCGATGTGCACCAGATGTTGCCTCCACTTGAATCTAATCCGCCAAAGACACAAGCTATTTAATCATCATCATAGTCATTACCACCAACAGTATTTATTTAATCACCATAGTCATAGTGTAGCACATAATCATCTTCAAACTCATTCTAGCTAGCTAATCACCACCAACACTAGATGCGGTAGCTATCTAATCACCACTAACACTAGCTAATAATAATCATCATAGTCATTACCACCAACACTAGCTATTTAATCATCAGTCATAGTGTAGCACATCATCATCTTCAAACTCATTTCTAGCTAGCTAATCATTCCTGCTGCTCTCTCTCAGGTAAAATAACATAAAACATGTGTAGCTCCCCTCCTTCATCAAGTTGGAGCATGCAGATGAACCAGTCTCCTAATCGTGGGCTGCGCTTCTGATTGCTGCCCCCTAGTACTTCTCTGTGCTCCTCCATCACAAATTTGGTCCACTCTTGTACTTGTAAGAGTTCGTCGCTAATCTTGAATGTACTAAAGTGCATTGTAGGATATCTTGGCCGTAAGCTAGCAATACTCATGGTACCTTTAGTCTAGATCCCATGAGGCACAACATTCATCGGGAGTCTCTGTTGAAGAACATCGTATGGTAACATACTTAGCAATGAAGTTTAGCTTAAAAAATAATGTATAGAAAAGATGCACTGAGGACAAATAATAAAAATCTTACCATCTTTCCTAAATAGATGTGACCGTAGTTGATTACGAACACTATTGGTCGCACATTTTCAGTACTAACATTTCTAAGTGCAGGAAGAAAATTTGTCTTGACAGTATCAAGATCCGCAAGCCATGAAACATAATGACTTAGCTCCTCGCAGTTTAGTTCAGCCCCGGGACAGTAGTAGGTCCTGTCTACCAAGCGCTGGACATGTTTGCTTGAACAGAAATAAGCTGACAATAGAAATTAGTTGTCAACTATTTTTGAATAAACAATATCAAAGACATAAATATGGTTGAGAAACTCACATAATGGTATAACTGGAGGCGTCTCCACATCGACCCAGATGTCGGTATTACCTTCAATATCATCTTCCGGACGAATATCGAAGGTGATAACCATATCAGGCTCAAATGCATAAGTCTTGCATAGTGCTTGCCATGTTTTGCATCCAAAATAGGTGTAGTCGTCTGCGTTGTATAATTTTGCGTGGAAAATATATCCATGCTCGGTCTTCAAGTAAACTTTCTTTACCTCCGTAGTACGACTGAAACCTATCTTATCCAATACAAAAACTCTTGCATGGCAGGGGATACGCTAGTAGAATAGTAAAAAAATTAAATTATAAGTTGAAGCAAATGAAGCAGATGTCATGCTTAATTACGAAAAAAGACATGTCGTTGTGACTTACTGTATCCACTTCGAAGTTCTCATCCAGCTTGATGTTGAAGCGCCTATCATCATCTAGGAAGATTTCGTCGCACAGGTCGCTCGTCTTCGCAGTATTTGCAAATACCGAAATCCTTTTCGTCGTCAGAGATTTCCTATGTTCATAGCTAAAACATTAATTGAAAATCGATCGAAGGCAACTACCGGGATACTCAACACACAAATCCGGGGCCCTCGATATTTCCTACATATTCTGGCACAAGTCATGCCAAAATTCACGGAAAAATCCGGCATGACCTTAGCTAAAATAGGACATATCGAGCGCCTGAAATTTGCCGAACGGAAATGAATCAACACTCCGCAAATCATAGGCCACTCGGAGGTGTAACCTGCAAACATGACCGGCCACTTGGGCAAGCACATATCCTATTTGAGCAACACAAGATATACATTTCAAAATATCTTATAGGACTCAAATTAGCATGCATTTAATAAGCAAAAGCAAATCATCTCATGCGTCCGTACATCATCGAATATTATCACTAATACATCCCGAATAGTATCATACATATAACATCACTAATACAACTAAAACCCTAGCGCACGACGGGTATTGGCGCGGGCGGTGGACACCCATAGAGAAGGAACCATCACAGGATCATAGCTCCAGTGAGATCCCTGGAGAACCTGCCAGGTATTGGAGAACCTGTGCTCCAACGCAAAAAAGTAGCGACGGACGTGCGCGTCCTCCTCACTGACACGGTACGCACCACCTCTGCGGGGTCCTCGATCCTCTGGACTGTCACTGGCCCACGCGAGCGCCACCAAAGAAGGTTCGGGTCAACGACAGACTGGCTCCTCACCAACCTGCGCCCCCCGGTAGGTAGCGCCTCAAGACCACCTCAAGGAGCCCAGTCTCGGACATGGCCCATCTGGTGATGCAGGTGTCCTCCACCGACTCGACGACGAGGATGCGGGGTAGGCATCGTCCACGTCGATGCGGGAAAATTTTCTTTAACTAAAAAAATAAAAGCAAGTTCTTACTAACTAGTTCTATTAATTCAACTAGTTCTTACTAAAAATAAACTTACTATAAATAAAAATAAACTAGAACCTAATTAGTACATTTTTCTTACTAACTAATTAGTACCTAGGAACTACTGCCCTAATTACCATCTAATTTGATGAACCTAGGGGTGGAAAGTGGTAGCGGATATTCCAATTATCCAACTTAAAAGTGAAATAAGTGGTCAAATTTTACTCGTTTTATGATTCATCCTAGAAATTTGATTTGTTTCCACCCTTACATGAACCCTAACTAATTTGAGCCGCATCCGCATCCGATTCATGTCCACCCTTACATGAACCCTAACTATTTTGATGCAACTAAAATATGAAGAAACCCTAGGCAGAGGTAGGGGAGAGGGAGGAGCAGGCGTGCTCACCTCGGGTGCCTGCGACAGGCGGCGTCGAGGTCGGGGTCGGGCTCGGCTGGCGGAGGGCGGCGCCGAGGTCGAGTTCGGGGCGGCGTTGAGGTCGGGGCGGGGCGGCGTTGAATCCGGGTCGGGGCGGAGTAGAGGTGTGCGGAGAGGCCTTGGCGGGCAGCGACAGGCGGCGGCGAGAGCGGAGGAGTTGGATTTGGGGAAGTGGCCGTGGGGAAGGACGAACCCGTGGTTAAGTCGAGTAGCGATGGCGTGTTCCCGAACGCGCGCTACTACTACGTTAGCTACAGCGCGTTATGGTATACACGCTACTGCTACTCCTTTCTCTTCCCCCCCCCCCCTTTTCATTTATTTTTCTTCACATTTTATTTTTTTTCCTTTCACCTTATTCTATTTCTTTCATTTTCAATACCTTTCTATTTGCTTTTCATTTAATTTGATATCCTTTAGCAGTAGCGAGTTTAGAATAAAACGCGCTGCTACAATAAAAAGTAGCGGTAGCGCGGTTCAATATAGGTCGCTACTACTATGTGTAGCCTATCGGCTAAGCCGTGGGAATTTTAGTAGTAACGTGTTTAGAACAAGGCGCGCTACTGCTAGAACTTTAACTGTAGCGCGGTTTGCACAGGCGCGCTACTGCTACTTAGCACCAGCGTGCTTTTTTGACCCACGCTACTGCTAAAGTTCTGTGTATAAGGTTTTCCCTAGTAGTGTAGGGGGGCGCGCGCCACCTCCTGGCTGCCGGCCTCCTCTTCCCACTAAGGCCCATGAAGGCCCAATACTCTCCCAGGGGGTTCCGGTAACCTCCCGGTACTCCGGAAAATGTCCGAGCCTATCCGAAACCATTTCCGTGTCTGAACATAACCTTCCAATGTATCAATCTTTATGTCTCGACCATTTTGAGACTCCTCGTCATGTTCGTGATCTCATCCGGGACTCTGAACAAACTTCGGTCATCAAAAACACATAACTCTTAATACAAATCATCATCGAACGTTAAGCGTACGGACCCTACGGGTTCGAGAACTATGTAGACATGATCGAGACACATCTTCGATCAATAACCAATAGCGGAACCTGTATGCTCATATTGGCTCCCACATATTCTACGAAGATCTTTATCCGTCAAACTGCACAACAACATATGTTGTTCCCTTTGTAATCGGTATGTTACTTGCCCGAGATTCGATCAACGGTATCATCATACCTAGTTCAATCTCGTTACCGACAAGTCTCTTTACTCGTTCCGTAATGCTTCATCCTGCAACTAACTCATTAGTCACATTGATTGCAAGGCTTATAGTGATGAGCATTACCGAGAGGGCCCAGAGATACCTCTCCAATACACTGAGTGACAAATCCTAATCTTGATCTATGCCAACCCAACAAACACCTTCTGAGACACCTGTAGAGCATCTTTAGGATCACCCAGTTACGTTGTGACATTTGATAGCACACAAGGTGTTCCTCCGGTATTAGGGAGTTGCATAATCTCATAGTCTGAGGAACATGAATAAGTCATGAAGAAAGCAGTAGCAATAAAACGGTAACCCTCATAATGCTAATCTAACGGATCGGTCCTGTTCATCACATCATTCTCTAATGATGTGATCTCGTTCATCAAATGACAACACATGTCTATGGTTAGGAAACATAACCATCTTTGATTAACGAGCTAGTCAAGTAGAGGCATACTAGGGACACTCTGTTTTGTCTATGTATTCACACATGTACAAAGTTTCCGGTTAATACAATTCTAGCATGAATAATAAACATTTATCATGATATAAGGAAATATAAATAACAACTTTATTATTGCCTCTAGGGCATATTTCCTTCATATGGATAGTAGTTATGAGTTTTTGTAATGCGAACAATAAAAAACAGCAAGGTAGTAAATAGTAAACGGAGCACAAACGGTATTGCAATGATGGAAAATGAGGCCTAGGGTGCATACTTTCACTAGTGCAATCTCTCAACAATGCTAACATAGTTGGATCATATGATTATCCCTCAAAGCGCAATAAAGAATCACTCCCGAGTTCCTGTTAGCGGAGAAGAAAAGATAGAAATTGTTTGTAGGGTACGAAACCACCTCAAAGCTATTCTTTCCGATCAATCTATCCTAGAGTTTGTACTAAAATAACAACAAGCTATTCTTTCCGATCGATCTAATCAAGAATTCGTACTAAAATAACACCATATGATGCATATCAACCAACACTAATGTCACCTTGATACCCCCAATGTCACCGCGAGTACCCGTGATTTAATTATACGATATGTATCTAACAAATTCAGATTCATAATACTCAATCCACACAAAGAACTACAAGGAGACCCCAAAGTTTCTATCAGAGAAAAGATAATAAAAATGTGCATCAACCCCTATGCATATATTACCCCAAAGTCACCTCGAACTCCATAAGTTGAGTGCCATAACATATATCAAGTGAATCAAAATAATACCCCATTGTCACCACGGGTATTCATATGCAAGACATATATCATGTGTTCTCAAATCTGAACATTCAATCCGACAAGACAAAACTTCAAAGGGTAAAGACTCAATTCATCACAACAAGTGTAGAGAGGGGAGAAACATCATATGATCCATCTACGTTAACAAATCCCATGATACATCAAGATCATGACATCTCAAGATCACGCGCGCGAGAGAGATTAAGCACATAGCTACTGGTACAAACCCTCAGCCCTGAGGGTGGACTACTCCCTCCTCATCGTGTGGTGGCCACCGGGATGATGAAGATGGCCACAGGTGATGATCTCCCCCTCCAGCAGGGTGCCGGAACGGGCTCCCGATTGGTTTCCGGTGGCTACAGAGGCTTGCGGCAGCGGAACTTCTGATCGAGGGTTATTTCTGATGGTTTCTCTATTTATAGGAATTTTCGGCATCAGTCTCACGTCTAGATGGGCCTCGAGGTGAGCACCATACACCGGGGCACGGGCTGCACCCCGGTGGATTGTGCCCTCCTCGTGGCTCTTCCGTCCCTCCCACGAAGCTTCGGGGGTCTCTTTTGTTCCAAAAAAAATTGTCAAAAAGTTTCAGCTCATTTGGAGAACTTTCATTTCTGCACAAAAAACAACACCATGGTAGTTCTGCTGAAAACAACGTCAATCCGGTTAGTTCCATGCAAATCATACCAAAATCATATAAAATTATTGTAAACATGGCATGAATACTTCATAAATTATAGATACATTGGAGACGTATCAGCGATCTGCTAGCATCGTTTGCCGGTGTGGTTCCAGCCCCGACGGTCCAGCTGCCGCACGTCTCCAGCCTTTGGCTCACCAGCGTCCCGGCGGCTCCGTCCCCGACAGCTTGGTTCTGCGCTCCTTACTGGCTCGTAGTTTGTCGGCAGCGTCAGTCGCCATCCCCTCCTCCGTGTCGGCTCTCTCCGTCCTGCTGCATTCCAAACCCGTCCACCGCCATGGCATGCCAATCCCAAAGCCCGCGTTTTTTGACATTGCCTGGTGCCACCCTCCGGTGGCAGAAGCAACCCACCCACCCTCTCTTGAGGTGGTGATCTTGACCAACAAAGCGACTTTCTCATCTCTGGACCTTGATCTGCGACAATGGGATCGCTGAGACTTAGGCGATGGCGAAATCCCTGCTCGGCTGACCGACACTGGCAGCGATGGCACCCATGGGTGTCGTTTCCTTTCATGGAGGCACTATCATAGCCTCTATTTGTGCCCCTCTTCGAGCACCGGGGAAAACCCTTGATCTGGTGCTTCGGATCAGATGGCGGCGACGTCACGACGTTGCTCCCCTTCTTGAAGGCGCCATCTTGCTTGCTCGCGGTGTCGCCAATGTTGGATTTAGAGATGTTAGACGTTTTGCCGGTTCGGCTTTCCCCTCTGCTTGGGTCCGGCTTGGTGGTTTAGATGTGGTCCTTTTCTTTTTTTGGCTGAGCATCTTGTGTCTCTCTGCTCTGGGTCCCATGTACATGCCTTCTCACGTATATGTCCGTGCTATGTGTTGTACCCTCTTATGTACTTTTCTGCTTTCCTTCTATCAATGCAATGATACGTAAGCTTTACGTATTCGTGAAAAAAAAACACCCGCTAAAGTACTCCCTTCGTAAAGAACTATAAGAGCATTTAGATCACTAAAGTAGAGGTAGTATATGGCAAGGTGTTTCTTAGTTCAAAACTTGAGGACCAAAAATATATACAGATTTTTTATATACATATTTGAAAGGCAACATATCTGAAACACATTGCCACCGCCCCTAAAATCCTGGCAACCTCAAGAATGCAACCTTAAGCCTTTGCCCGACACACCCTTGAAACCTGGTAGTTTTACCTTAAGTTTATGTCAAAGACACCCATAAAACCTGGTAGCTATACCTTAAGTTTCTAGCAACACACACCTCAAGTCTGACAGTTGTACCTTAAATCTTTGACACTTGTAACTATAATATCTGGCAAATGTACCTTAAGTCTCTCACAACTATAACTTAAATATTTTGGCAAACATGCACCCGAGGCCTATCAACCTATGAAAATTAATGCTGATAACAACTTATTTTGAAGTGATCAAAAGTGCGGTCACATCTTTAAAAATGTTCATCTTGTTTTACTATTAAAGGACAGTTGGGGAATTGTACGTTGGTAGGTCACCCACCCTCATCTCGATCCCTCTCCCATCTGCCAGTGTTGATATTTACCCTTCTATCTTTGGGTTTTTCCATTGACTTTTTTTGAAAGTGCTTCATTTTTCTATAGAATTATAAAATAAAATTCTGTTTTCTTTGGTAAGCCAATAAATGTTTACCAAATAAGTGTTTACAAAATAGAAATAAAGAATTTTTATGACATATAAATCATAGGCATGTTTTATTTGCTAAACACTTATTTACACAATCATATTAATATGGGAAACTAAATCATGGGCTAATGTGCTAGACTATTTATACATCGTTGCAATGCTCGGGGAATTATTATAGTGTGGACAAAACAGTGGTCACACATTTTAGAAAAAATTCCAGTCATTTAAAAAGGGCTCATGCATTTATAACAAATGATCATGACTTCACAAATTGTTCGCACAATTTTTAATACATGATGAACATATTATAAATACACGAGGAATTAATTTTCAAATACATGATCAACATTTTTAATATGTCAATAACATTTTTAATACTTGATGAATAAAAATAGATAAGAAAAAAATAAGTAAGAAAGTAAAAGTAAAAGTTACACCTTTTAGTTAGATGAATATTTTCAAAAAGATGAACAACATTTTTTAGTTTCTACTATGAACATTTGTTAAATACACTGTTAAACTTTTAATGCACACAGTGACCATATTTTAGCAGACAGTGAACTTTTTTAGGTACATGGTTAACATTTACTAGATGATAGTTTCCAAAATACACGACGAAGGTTTTTAATACGCAAATGAACTAGCTTTTAATATATTATGAATATGTTTAATATACATAATCAATATTTTGATAGAAAACTATTGTTATTTAGTACCGGTGAATTTATATAAAATAAACACTAAACTTTTAGGTAATAAATGATGTCCGTTTTGAAATTACACCATATTGTTTCAATAGAACACAAATATTTTAAAATACTTGGTGAGAAAAAATAAGTAATAAAACAAAAAGAACAAAAAATCGAAAATAAATAAATTTCAGAGGAACTATAAATAAATAAAACGACAATAAAAAAGAAAGTAATAAAGAAAGAAAAAGAACAAAAAAGAGGTTAAACCTAAAAAGCGACACAAAAGCTACCTCACCGCACAGAAAACCGATAAACTAGAAAAAGCTAGGAGACGAACTAGAAAACACACACATAGCAAACAAATATCTCTCATGCCGCACTTACTGGGCCCTGCCAACTTTGCTGGCACTAAAGGCGAGCCCTAAGTAGGAATCACAAATAAGATGTATAACATCCACGCTACAAACGAGACATAGCTGTGAGAGTTATATCTCGCTGACTTTTTTTAACTTGCTGTACATATACACGATTAACATTTTGCACATGAGCGTTGAACATTTTTATATGAATGAGGAACATTTTTTCAAATATTGTTTGATGATTTCTTTCGATACTTGTTAAGCATTTTTCAAATACACATTGAATATTTTTTGAATACAAGTGAAATATTTTTAGACAGACCTTAAGCTTTTTTAAATACAAGACGTAAATTTTTATAGTAAAAATTAAATATTTTTTAAGTAAACATTCTACCTTTTCTGCCTACATGTAGGAAACGTTTTTTGATACACGTTGTACATTTTTAAATACAAGATTTTCTGTTAATTTCATGAACATAATTTTCTAAATGTGTGATCATGTTCAATCTTACATTTTTTTGAATGGTGCAAACATCTTTTCAACTTTGTGTGAACAATTTTTTTACATTGCGCTAACAGTTTTTGAATGCGTGAATATGTTTTGAATGCCTATTGAATGCAAGAACATTTTTTTTTACATTCCTGACATTTTTATAAATACGCGGTGAACATTTTTCAAAAACAACACAAAGTTAGTTTTTCATGAAAATACCTTCATTCTAGAGCAATTTCAAAATCAAAAGCTTTGCACCGGAAAAAAGAAAGAATACAACAAGCCTATATTGGGCTGGGCCACTACCTGCTGCTCTTGAGGCGAGCAGCTGCGTCCGCATAGTAGGAGAGATAAAACCACGCCCAGACCAGCAGCACCCGTGTGGTGAACCAGCAGGAATCCTACTCATCGCACAGGTTAACGTCAAAATCACTAGTTAAGGAGTACTCATTGCAAAGATCACTCCCACCTTCTCAGATTGTAACAAGTGGCACGCTGCATGTGCGACACTTGTCGCAACCTGTGAATTTTCCCTTTTTTCATAAATTCATTTATTCAAAACGTTTTATCTCTTAAACCGTGCGTCCAACTCTCGAACCGTTTTCACAGTTAGATTCCTCGCATCGAGATCATCAAAACTAGATTCCATGTCGATAGGTTTTGACAAAAAAAAATTCACGAAAACACTGGACGAAAATACTGAACCGGGAGCACGGATTTTTTCCCTTTCCGAAAGAGACACTCCCGTGCCTCTCACGAAATCGTGCCTCTCGCGGAAGTAAAACCGTGCCTCTCGCGAAAGGAAAAAGTAAAAAAGAGAAAACATGTTTTTTTTCGTTTCCGAGGAGGCACGACCGTGCCTCTTGCGAAAGCAAAACTGTGCCTCTCGCAAAAAACAAACAGAAAACACATTTTTTTTCTGTTTCCGAGAGGCACGGCCGTGCCTCTTGCGAAAGCACAACCGTGCCTCTTATAGAAGCAAAACTATGCCCCTCTCGAAAGGGAAAAAATGGAAAACGCATTTTTTTCGTTTCCGAGAGGCACAGCCGGGCCTCTCACCAAAGCACAACCGTGCCTCTCTCGGAAGCAAAGCCATGCCTCTTGTGGAACAAAAAAAAAATAGAAAACACATTTTTTTTCCGTTTCCGAGAGGCACGGCCGTGACTCTCGTGAAAGCAAAACCGTGCCTCTCGCGGAAGCAAAACCGTGACTCTCATGAAAGAAAAAAAAACATGTTTTTTCACGCAATTTTTTTTCGGTCCAAAAGTTAAGGAAGACCGGTGGAAAACCGAAACGTCGAAAAGAACGTTTAAAAAGCCGAAAACGCGTGCGAAAAAAACGAAATCCAAAGGGAGCGCCCAGAGCGCGACAAGTGGCGAGCGGCTGAGAGCACGTCAAGTGGCACTAATCTTTGCAGGGCTCCCGAAGGAGCGCTCGTTAACTAGTTGCTCTCGGTTAACATTTCTCGAGCAAACACACACTCGAGCAGTCAGACATGCAGATATAGGCCGGCCCAATTAGAATTTTCCAACAGATGGCCTTTCCGGTTTTGTAGTCTTGAGGCACATATCCTTGCCAAACATACTCTAGGCCTTTCTTTAGGACGCCATGTGTGGCTCCTTAATCCACCGGATCTACATTGTATTCCGTTGAACTTTTATGATCAATAAAGTGGAGTGTGTTTAGACTAAAAGAAGTAAAAAAAATCAGGTCCTAGATTCTAGAACCTTCCAAGACAAGTTTTTTCTATGTTTTCTTTTGGTTTTTCTGCCTTTTCATTTCCCTTTTGTATCATTTCTTTTCCTTTTATTATTTATTTTCAAGACAAGAATATTCTTATAATTAATGAACATTTTATAAATCCCAGAAAGATTATAGAATTTCATAAATGCTTGTATTAATCCGCAATTTTTTCTCAAATATTGTTTTTCCTAATTTTCAAACATTTTCAAGAATTGTAGAATATTTTTCAAATAGGCAAACAATTTTTTACTGAACAAACATTTTCAAATTTGTTAATATTCTTCGAATTTAGAAGAAATTTTAAAATTCACGACCATTTTCTAATGCACGGGCATATCTTTTATTCGCAAATAATTTTTCAAAACTGTGAATATTTTTCGTAAACCACAAAAAGTTTTGAGAATCATTTATCAAATTCATGAACATTTCTCGAAAGGCAGTAGCTGGTAGTTAACTTATGTATATGCCCTAAATAAATTTCAACACATATATAATAATCAAAAATACACCCTGATAGTAAAAATTATATTACCGCCTAGGGCGCTTAAGTACCACCTAGGCAGTAGATGAAGGCCAACCGGTTCGCTTACGCCTACCATTTTTTTCAATCTTGCTATCCATACTGCACTTGTATCATCATCTCCTCGCCGAACTAGTGCACCTATACAAAACTTTATGGAAATACATGATTTTTTGAATTTCGTGTGCATTTTGTTAATCCAAGATTATTTTATGAAATTCAGTAACCCTTAAATTTGAACATTTTTAAGAATTCATTATTAATTTTCGATTTGTGAACATTTTTAATCCGCAAAATTGTTTTTGATTTCATAAAAAAATTCAAATTATCAAACATATTTTGCAAACTATGAACATTTCCAAAATCTGTAAATAGTTTTGGAACTTAAACATATTTTACAAATTTGTGAACTTTTTCTGAAGGTCGTAAACATTTTTTTATCCATGAACATTTTTTGAGTTCACGAATATTGTCGAATTCATGACTATATTTTGAACTCAAAACAATTTTTTGAATTCACAAAAAAATTCTAAACTCAGAAAAAAAATTCAAATTTTCCAATACTTTTCGTATTCGTGGACATTTTATGACATCATGAACTTTTCTAAAATAGAAAAGGGAAGAAAAAATAGAAAAAATTGAAAGAATAATAGAAAATGAATGGAAAAACAGAAAAAGAAAGGGAAAAAACTGCCATGGGAGTTCTACAATGTACTTGAAAAAAATGTTAACGTGAGCGAGCGCGAGTTGGGTCAGCCAAAGTACGGACGCTGAACCTGCCCACCCCCTACCCTTTCCACCGTTCATGTTGCGAAATAGGAACTCCCATAAACTAGGGTGGAAACTAATAAGAGGGTACCCTTGGGGGAACATAGCATTCACTTTTGGCCGGCTGAGAGCGCGTAAAGTGGTGCGCCCAGCCGCCACCATGTGTCGGGGGCTAGGCGCTAGCGCACCCTCGAGATTCCGTTTTCTTTTAAGCACATGTTTTCAGGGTTTTTTTTCAGGATTTTTCTTGGGTTTCTCTAGGTTTTTTTTGTGTGTTTTTTTTCAAGAACCAGTGGTTTTCCGCGAGAAGCACAAATGTGCTTTTCGAAAATGAAAAAAAACACAGCTGTGCTTTCATGAATGGTCAACCCGTACTTTCACGAGAAACACAACTGTGCTTTTTAAAAAGAGAAAAGCATGGTTGTGCTTTCAAAAAAAGGAAGAAAAAAAAGCACAACATGAGCTTCCATGAGAAGCACAACTGTGCTGCTCAAGTAGGAAAAGCACAACTGTGTTTTCATTTTTTTTAAAGCACAACTGTGCTTCTGAGTTCCTTTGTTTTCCAGTTTTCATTTTTCCTTGTTTTTGCTTTTTCTTGTTTCCTGTGTTTTCTCTTCTGATTTCTGGTTTTTCTTCAATGCTGAAAACAGTTCGTGATTTGGATGCACGGCCCAATAGATTAAACACTAAAAAATGAATTTACGGAAAAAGGCAAAACTCCTAGTTAGCAACAAGTGGTGCACATATAGTGCACCATTTGTCATCACCAGAGAAGATTGAAGTGACCTTTGCAAGGGGTACCCCATAATTAGGATTTCACCCTTATTGTGTCCTGGCAGGTTCGCTGAAAATAAAAGAAAAAAAGTCAGTGGTACGGAAAGATGGTTTTTGGCCCATTTGGTGGTGGAGGGTAAGGATGAAAAGGAGGAGAGAATAGACGGGCTTTAGTCCATACGTTCCTATTTCTGTTTTGATTCAAACAGATGGTTTCAATTCATGAGGTTCAATATTTGTTTAAAAAAATTCATAAATTTTATGAGGCTCCCTGGATTTTCCAAGTCCACATTTAAATATTATTTTTTACTAGTTCATATTTTTACACCCCAAAATTTTAAATGTACTTTTGATAAAAAATAGTTTGAACTACAAGTGTGTAATTGCAATTACTCTCATTATGTGTTTTTACACCATTTCAGATAGTATCGGAAAACTATAAACCGATTCTCCAAACATTTTGTAAGGGAAGTATATCATTTTAATGGACAACCGATTTTATTTGACTAGACAAAGACGATACAAATATATTTCGTCTACTACAACAACAAGTGTCTCTTCTTGCTCTATTGGTAAGACCAGACCTGTAGCTATGGGAGGCCATGGATTTCGAGCCTAGTCTCCTATAGCTTGAAGAATATTGCCCAAAAAATGATGTTGAGCGGGGCAGCTAAAGGAAAAGCGGCAAAAAAGTATTGTTCATTCTTCATTGTGCATAACACAAGCAAAAACAAGATGTTCCGGAGGGCTTGGGACGCTGCGGTGTTTTTTATAGATAAAAGCTTTTCTCCGCTTTCATTTTGTAGAAGCCAGTTTACATTATTCACCTCACACAACTTCATCCAGGGGATTCCCGACAAAATAAATAAATAAACTTCAGCCAAGAGATGAGACTCCCACATCAATTGCCTCATGCTACTGACAAACGTCTACAACCAACTCAGACAGAGCATTGTAGGCCAGCTTCTGATGCTGAACGAGCCCCAGGCTAGCTCACGCGGTCACGCCGAAGGAGAAATCGCTGGATGCATTGAGGGTATCGCCTCCACCGCATTCGTACTATCACAACCGATCAGCTGTGGGACCTCACCTTAATTACATAATTGTCATGGTGGTGGCACTGTTGTGCGTGCACCCTTGTGCCGAGGGAATATACATTTTGGCTGGTTAGTGGATTGATGGACTCAAAAGCCTGGAATCTCTGGCCATGTGTGGTTTGAACATCGCATCATCATGGTCGTTGCTAGCTTTAGTGGTTACTTGAGAGTCGAGACGTCCGAGTTGAAGAACACCGTACAGTTCTGATAGGCCATCGTTGCCGGAAGAAAGACAAGTCCACTACCATATACTCCCTCCGTCCGGAAATACTTGTCGGAAAAATGGATGTACCTAGATGTACTTTTGTTCTAGATGCATTTATTTTCATCAATTTCTACGATAAATATTTCCGGACGGAGAGAGTATTATTTGAGTACTATACGACATAAGCGTCGGACTAGCAGCCACATGATGAAGATTTTTGTGTTGTTCGAACACGTGCGTGCAAGTATATATGTGCACGCGAGGGCGCATCGACCAGAAAAGTGATAGCGCCACTGACACTGAGAGTGGGACGGTGTGGTGTCAGCACTGGCACGGGACAGTGGCCCGAGACGAGATGAGCAGGAGACTCAACTATTCCCTCCGTCTCAAAATAAGTGTCTTGACTTTATACTAACTTTAACACAAAGTTATACTAAGCTTGAGACATTTATTTTGGACAAAGGGAGTATGAAGGAAGGCAGTGTGAATGAGCCCGCACGGGGGAACACAGCTTATTATTGCTTGCCGCTAGCTAGATAGGTTTTAACCCCCAGCATAACAGCATAAGAAAAGGGACATGCCTAACCAGCGGTGAGCACACCCGTGCTCGTCGGTCTCACCCTTAGAGTATCTATAGCCGGATAATATAAATTCGACCCTCAAACGGCTCCGGACGAGTCTATAAATAGTGATCATTCATGTTTTAAATAATCGATTCCACAACCGAATACTTTAAATTCTAAACCTAAAATCCATACTATTACATGCAACGTAAATCTAATCTTTAAGTGGAGCTCGTTCAGCTTTGTCGTGCCCATGTCCGGGGACCGGCTGCCCCCTCAGAGTGTTGGTCCGATCGCCAACGAGGTAGAGCAGGACATGGGACACAAGCCGGCTTACGGGACTCAACGCACCGTCTTCTCCAATGCCATACTCTTCCTCATTGGAGCCCGGAACCCTGGCGGTGCCGGTGGACGTGAAATCGATTAACATCATTTGATGCACATTCAAACAAACCGGGCGATATTCATTCATACTTGGATGATTTTTACATAAAATCAGATGCTTCGTTTCCATGGGTAGTCTGGCCATTAAAGTCAATGATGACATTGGACGCTACTTTCAAATGAAGAAATGAGTGAGATAAGGTGACTCATTATCTCCCATGCTATTTAATACAGTGCCTGATATGTTAGCTGTCATGATTGAGCATGCACATGTTGATGGTCAAACTGACCGAGTAGTTAATCATCTTGTTGATGGTGGACTTTCTATCCTTCAATAAGCCGACCATACGATTCTCTTTTTGTATCATGACCTAGAGTAAGCGAGGAATCTAAAATTAATTTTATCAGCCCTCGAACATCTCTCGGGTCTTGATAAACTTTCCTAAAACTGATTATTTTGTTTTGGCCAGGACCAAGATGAGGCTCACCTATACGCTGAATTGTTTGGTTGCGGGCTAAGCCAGTTTCCGATCAGTTATTTAGGGATACCAATACATTATCGGAGACTCACAAATGTTGAATGGAAACACATGGAGTAAAGACTATAAAAAAATGTTAAGCAGTTAGAAAGGTAAACTACCAGTACCCGGATGAGGTCACGAAACAAGAAGTGCACGGTATGACCACTAGCATGAGCGAGCGCTCTCATACCAGATGTCGTATTCCCCTTTGGATAACCTGTGGTGCCTCTAGTTGACTTGGCTTGATCTGCACACTATATTTCCGTGTATAGCTCAATTTCCTTCCTTCTATGGTCCATTTCGTGCGGAAACAAATTATACAACCGAATTTGTAATCTTTTGCATTTTTATTCAATAGTGATAGGACCAGAGTGATTGTATCGGGATATCTGGGACTATCCTGCATAAACAACGATGAAATGAGTGTAAAAGTTACACTCATGAACCGCCCATAGTATAAACCTTTGATCATCCTCGAGCAAGAATTAAACACAACAAAACAACCTCTGTTCTTTAAACCAAAATAATGAGACGATTTCAGTTCACTTATGATCAATATGCCTAGATAGCCCACAACTTTCTTTACCTGAAAATTTAGCATAGTTGTAGCGATGACAATGGTTATTACACAAACGTTTTAGATCAAGATAATTTACATAAAGTTCTCATAGTTCAGACAAAGTAATCAACTAGCAATTATTCTACTTTGTATAGCAAATACTTGCTCGTTGGAAATACTTTGGAAGAGCTTCGCAGCATAAACATTTAAGGGGGTAAAAGCTATGCAAAAGCATCATGGCGCTAGAGTAACTCGCTAACACCCACAAGTACCACCTTATCAAGGCTCGCAAGCACTCTTCCAATTGTTTCTTGCTCGAACTTTCGCCTTATGGTGACAGGGTCATACCAAAGAAATGATACATGCAAATGGAAGGTTTTTTTTGTGTGGTTTAAGTCTAATACTATGGAACAAGATTTCTCTCTTTCCAGCGCAGTGACTTGTATTCTTTTTTCCACGTACACACCTCCTCAAGAGAAAGCCTAATATTATTTGTCATAGTGTTTTCACTACATACAGTAACCAACTCATTGCTAGAATCTGAGCCGGAGCTCTGATAGATTGTTCGTCGGCCAGCGGAGTCCTCGGGACAAACTCAGGAGGGTTGACAAAGTCACAGTGACAAGCATAAAGCAGTATCTAGTGACAGAGCCATGGAACACGCATAAAGCAATATACCAGGCATCACAAAACAAATCCTGGCATAATTTTAATCACCACCAACTAGGATTGTCTGGACAACTCTATCTGCAAGTGCTATTGAAACTATAAATTAAATACCATTGAGTTGAGTATCTCTAATATCGTCTTCTTTTAATAAAAAATTGTAAACACCCAATCTCCCTAGAGTCTTTCTCACAAGCTACCTTTGTTATCATTACTTTTTAAAACTAATCCCACAACAGATCTTGGTTATCTAGATGAAACGGAACAAAGGTTACTTAATTATCTTACCTAACACAAATAAAAATTATGTGTCTATGAATGTTCATGTTTCTCTTTCTCTTGATGTGTTCCTCGTCGCTGTCGTAGATCAAATCCATTTAATTTTTTTACCAAAAGATCGAAATGAAAAGGTAATTGAAAAGAGCGAAGGAGAACTTATTATTTTAGTAGTTCTTAGTTTGTTCCAAACTAACTTGCAAAAGGCACAGAAAACGACAAACAAAACAAAGCAAAAACCAACAAGAAGCAAATAAAAAACAAAGTGTTGGAATAGACGAACATGAGTATTTCGGAGCCCATCCATGAGCTTAATTACATCCTCATCACAAGCTTATTCAAATAAATACTATCACATCTTGATGTGAACGTGAAGACGACCTCCCCAAGCTTAGGCTTTTGCAAGCCTAAACTAGAGAGCTCAGTGTGACAGTGGCTGATAATATCCTGGAGTCCATGCTTGACTCGACGTGGAAATGTGAGATGGCATGTGTTGTCTCGGAGAGAGTTGACGAGGCCGTATTTGTTGATAGAGTCTCCGAGGGTGTACACATTGGCGTATGTGGTGTTGGGCGTCCCCCCTACTGTCCTCTTCTAGCTGCTCTTCTTGTTCCGACGCGAGCTCTTCTTCATCCATGTCTTCCAGTTATAGAGTTGCAAGGTTGAAACCTTCATTCATACCATTTTAAGTGTGTGACTGCAAACATATTGTACTACGCGGTGAACATTTTGAATGTACTTTTGATTAAAATAATAACTTGAATATATAAGTGCGTGATTGCATTTACTCTCATTATGGGTTTTTACACCACTTTCTGATAGTGTTGGACAACTATAAACCAATTCTCAAAATATTTTTCTATACAAAAGTATTTCATTTTAATGGGCATCCGATTTGATTTGACTGGGCAAGAATGATCCAAATATATTTTATCGAGTACAACAATAAGTGTCTCTTCTTGGTCTATCGGTGTGACCACACATGAGTTATGGGAGGTCATGGATTTGGAGTATAGGCTCAACAAAAATAGTATTGCCCAAAAATTGATGTTGAGGGGACCAACTAAAGAAAAAGCGCTAAATAAATAATGTTCATTGTGCATAATACAAGCAAAAGCAAGATGTTTGGGAGACCTTGGGATTCCACGACGTTTTCTTTAGAAAAAAGGGTTTTCTCTGATTTCATTTAGTACAAACCAGTTTACATTATCCACCTCACACAACTTCATTCAAGGGTTCCTGAAAAAAAAGGAAAACAAAACTTTAGACAAGGGATGACACTCCCCACACCAACTGCCTCATGTCAGAACAAAAAAGCGGAATGGTAAACATCACAGTCAATAACAAGCACGCCCCGATCAGCTGATGGAGCCCACCTTTATCACATACTAGTACTGGTCATGGTGGTGACACTGTTGTGCATGCATGCACCCTTCTGCTGAGCGAATACACATTTTGGCTGGTTAGTGGATAAACAGAATCAAAATCCTGTAATCTCCGGCCACATGTGCTTTCAGCTTCACATCACCAAGGTCGTTGCTTAGCTTTAGTTGTTGGCTGAGACGTACGTCTAAGTCTAAGAACATCATAGTTATTTTCTTTTGCCGGTAGAAAGCGCAAGTCCACTACCATATAGTATGAGTAGTAGACGATTGACATAACCGTCAGCCTAGCTAGGCCTCACCAGCCGGAGATCCCGTTGGATTCGGTACCCTAACACGTGATGATTTCTGTGTTCTCCGAACATGCGTATTCAAGTACTTCCTCCATTCCATAATGTAGTACGTCCACATTTTTTGAGATCTACATTTGAAATGGAGGGAGTATGTATGTGCGCGCGAAGGTGTATCGACAAGAAAACTGACAGCGACACCGACATCAAGCACCACCGACACACCCGGCCCGAGACTGAGACGAGGTGGAGACTCAACTAGAAGGAATGCAGTGTGACTGTGTGAGTGAGGCCACATAGGGGAACACAACTTATTGCCTGCCGCTAGATAGGCTTTAACCCCAGCCTTATCACTTTATCAGCATAAGAAGACTCGCATAAGATATGGATATGCCGAACGAGCGGTGAGTACGCCGGTGCACGTCCATCTCACCCTCATGGTGCTGCTGCTATCTTCTTTTGTGCGAAATAATATTTTGCAGTCGCTGGCCGGCTATGGTTGCCGGTGGTTACCACCATTTGTGGATCTAATAATGCTAGCTGCAGCAAGGCATGTGTGATTGTCCTGATTTCCAAAATAAGAATCTCATACCTTGCTAATTAAGGGGTATCCGACATGCTGCGTGCCCACTATCACAGTTTCACCGGGCGCGGCATATATTAATGGATTGGCGAGTCTCAATCGACCCCCCCCCCCCACCCCACCCACCCACCCACACACACACCCACCCACAGCCACACACAAACTTTTATTATTAATGTAGACGCAACCGATCGACTTTATTTCATGAGTACATAGTCGAGTGTCACATTCATAGAGGAAACTGATTAATGTACACTAGGAGATACCTAACGGGCATGTTGAAGGCATGACGCAAGCGCGATGTATGTAGACCAGCCGTACGTACTATAGTATTATCTCTAGTTAGCCTTATAAGTCGGACACAAGTTTTTAAGTCTTCGGTTCGACTAGGACCAAATGTATTTTAAAAAATCAGATATGTGGGCAAATGGGGTTTCTTACCATAATCTTTTTATTGCACAGTATGCATGTTTAATTAGTGAAATAGAAGATGTAAAAATACGTGCCTATAAAATCCAACCAAAGGAAGTAGTTGTATTCAAGCACTAAAGCTGCAGGTTTGGATTAGGCCCGGCCACTAACTTGGAACAGTGACGAAAAGTGCAACCCTGCCCCGATGTCTCTTTGACAATTAAATTTACTGAGCTTAAACCTATACTTCCTCTATTTTAATTAATAAGGTGCACGAGCATCTCAAAATTAAACACTGATCATAAATTAAACCGATCAAATATGGTTTAATAGGAGTTATATGTGACAAAGTAATATCGTTGAATTTGTATTTCCACCCGTTAATAAACAACAAGAAAGCGGAAAGGTAAACATCACAGTCAATAACAAGCACGCCCCAAAAGAAATTGAAAAACCCACAACAAGAAAACTTCAGGACCGTCAAAAGCATTTCCACCCGTGGTAGAAGGCAAAGTCGCATGTCTAAGAAGATCATCAGGTTAGGTTGAGGATCCACAGACCCACGGATGCGGTGCACGTATTCTGATGTTGAACGAGCCCCAGGCCTGCTCACACCGAAGGAGGAACTGCTGGATGCATTGAGGGCATCGCCTCCACCGTCTCCGGGCTATCACAACCGATCAGCTGAGGGACCCACCACATAATTGTCATGGTGGTGACACTGTTGTGCGTGCACCCTTGTCCGGTTAGAGCATTTCTAACAATGTAAAGCCGCGTGCCACAAAATGCATTTACAGAGGGTATGTAAAAAAATTAATGGTACCACGAGGCCTCTAACAGAATAGACCCCGTAAACTCGCCCCGCAAATGTTTTACGGGACGTGTTGACGAGATCGGTTCCACGCCGGAGGCCTCGCGGTACCGACATTTTTTCGTAGCTTTATAAGTTCTTGATCTTCAACAATATCAACCGAATAGAATCATAATATAAATCAAACATATGAATATAAATGGTCCGAAAGGAAAATCACAATACAACAGTCATCTTCATTACATCAAATGTTCAAATTTAAATAATTATTACGACAAAGAGTTGTTCGATTCACACACAAATACATATGAAATTAATTACATAAAAGTAGGAATCTATTTCCCATAGAGTTGGATGATGCTCAATAAGATCTTTCTGGAGTTGAAAGTGTGAAGCACGGTTCTCGATCTTCTTGTAGGTGTCAAGAAATGAAGTGATCCCATCTTCGTCCCTGGCAGGCTTCACACAGCTACCAACATTGTCATAATAAAACTCAAAGTCCAAATCCTCTTATTCTCAATTATCATGTTGTCTAAATTTACACAAGCAGTCATGATGTTTCTGAGGAATTTCTTATTACAGAAGCGAGCAGGACGTCGAACAATAGCAAATCGAGCTTGCAACATACTAAATACCCTCTCAATATCCTTTCGGCAAGATTCTTGTGCTTCGGCAGATCTTTTGTGTTTCTTGGTTTTGGGGTCACTAATGATCTCCACAATTTTTTATGAAGGATAAATAACGTCTGCAAATAGTACCCCGTGGTATAGTCATGACCATTGACAACATAGTTGCAAGCCGGAGCTGTGTCACTAGCTAGCTGAGAAAATAGATGAGATCGTTGCAAGACGTTGATATCATTGAGAGACCCCAACAAAACCAAAGAAACAACGCCAAATCCATAAATCACGTGAAGCAATGGCTTCGAGCATAATGGTGAGTTTATGTTTGTGGCCGGTGTATTGCCTTACCCTAGCCACGGGGCATTTCTTCCACTTCCAATGCATGCAATCAAAATTACCTAGCATGCTCAGCCATCCCCTTTCTTCGTTCATCGCCATGAGCTTCTTTCTGTCTTCCTCGTTTGGAGCTCGAAGGTACTACGAGCCAAAAACCCGGATCATTGTCTTGGCAAAAACCCGGACACATTTGATGGTGCAACCTTCTCCAATATGAAGATATTCATCGAGGTGGTCGGCGGGAACGCGATGTGCAAATGTTAGAGTTGTGTCGAATATTGTGTACAAGGTAGGTTACAGTTGGACTTGTAGTTGTATTGTGTTTAGATAGGATATAGAGTTGTGTTCAAGTAGGACACTTGTATCCTAGGCCTCTCATACATAGTGGGGGTAGACGCACGATGTAACCTATGCCAACATAATAGCACCGGAACGCAGGGGAAGCCGGGGCATGTGCCGGTGTCCAGGGCGACCGGGTGCGGTATTGTAGCGTTGTCATGGGAAGGAGCGCCCATAGTCAGGCCCCGGGGATGTATCCATATCGGTGAACCTCGTTAAAAATCTCGGTGTCGTGTTTTGTGTGATTGTTTAGTCCTCGGATGATTAATGATGGCGTAGGATTTATTCTAACAAGTGATATCATAAGCTAGGTTGTTCGGAGGCTGTGAGTTGTTGATCTAGAGGAGTTACCGAGTTTTGAGATGCAGCCATGGCTACGGTGTGGTTCTCGGCGAGATCAGGAAAAGCAATTAGCAGGGCAAGCGGATTGGATCTCAGCGGCGGCGGCGGCCGATCTGGCATGGATCGAGGCGCGGCAGCCTCATGGTCAAGTCGGGCGCTGGTCGCAGGGAGCCGAAGCCGAGGTGGATCGTGGGCATGCCTGGTGCGCGGAAGGCTGGCCGAAGTGCGGCGGGCTATGTGCGTGTTTGGTGGGGCGCTACCACCGATCATCAAATCGGGCCCTTTGTGTAGCCGCAAGGTGGAGGCGTAGCTGAAAGTGAGATTTGTTTTGGACCAAAAGAGTTGTCCACGTGCGCGACGCGGACGGAGGTAGCCAGATTTCAAGCGAAGAAGAAAATCCATCGTGTGTTGTGCATCCGTTGGAAAGCAAGGGCAAGGCAAAGCAATTAGCTAGCATTAGAATATTGTGCAAGGGAGCTACAGGTCACGTGAAGATCAAGATTGTTCTTGGTTGGGCTTTGCAATTATTACACGGAGTGTACCCCGTCAGGTTTGGTTCGTGTATTTGAGCATCACGTGAAGGGAGCTCGGTTAATTTTTCACGGGTCAGCCGTATACAGGATCATGGTGTCAGCGGGTACTAGATTTGAGGTGGAGAAGTTCATGGAACTGAAAACCTTGTGTTATGGCAGATAAGGGTTAAAGATTTGTTGGCACAACCGGGATGCTTGAAGGCCTTGCGGGAAGTCATGTCAGCTGTGATGGAATTATCATGTGATGGATGGAAATCTGTGGAATGATCTGGGAGCCTGGGTCGGACTAGATAGTCTGACGGATCGATGCAAGTCGGTTGGTTACAGAAGATGGTGGTGGGATCGGTGACGATGACATAGGAGCGTGATGCTGATGATGACCGACTTCTGGGGCGTGAAAACATGTGGCGCAGGCCGGAGGGCTTGTGTGGCTTCGACAAGACTATGCCGTAGGATTGATTCAAAATAGTGCACATGAGAGTTTGAAGTCGACGGGGCGTGAGGCTACGGTGTAAGGATCCAGAGAATCGAAGCCTATTCAGTGGGAAAAAACGAGTGACAAGTAGTTCAGACTGGAGCCCAGTGGTCTGATGGACGCGTGAAACTCGTCATCGGTCGGTGATGATCGATGGTACTCTGCAGTGGGGGTTGAGTGGTGTGGGTTTGCGACCCTTGAGACTCAACCAGGACAGCGGAGGCTCGACGCGGTAATAGCGGCAAGGCGTGCGGTATGCACAGAACATGGAGACGGGCCAGGGCTCTGGTGGTCATACATGTGGTGATACACCTACGAATTTGACTCGGGATGACTACAAGCAATGGTGAAATTCCTTCAAGTTTCAGACAGTCGGTCAAGAAAGGAGAGGTGATGTTGAGTTCAGGCAACTCTTTTGTGTGACACCCAATATGTGAGTTGTTCACTTTCACGTAGGTCAGTGATCAAGTGTGTGATGGCGCTGGACTGATACTCTGAAAGTTGGAAGCACAAACTAGAGTAACAGAGGAACTTAATTTTACTCGAGCGTTGACTGTGGTCAAGAAAAGAAAGGACTACAAGTTGCAGGTGGAGTCATATGAAATCTTTGGAGTAGCAGCGGTACTCATGGGATAAGCTCAAGTCCAATGTACATGGAGGTTTGACGCATTGACGAATTCAAGGTGGTGAAGAATATTCGCGGAGGTGGAGTTTGTTAGAGTTGTGTCGAATATTCTGTACAAGGTTGGTTACAGTTGGACTTGTAGTTGTATTATGTTTAGATAGGATATGGAGTTGTGTCCAAGTAGGACACTTATATCCTAGGCCTCTCATATATAGTGGGGGTAGATACACGATGTAACCTATGCCAACATAATAGCATCAGAACGCAGGGGAAAGCCGGGGCATGTGCCGGTGTCCAGGGCGACAGGATGCGGTATTGTAGCGGTGTCATGGGGAGGAGCGCCCATAGTCAGGCCCCGGGGATGTAGCCATATCGGTGAACCTCGTTAACAAATCTCGGTGTCGTGCTTTGTATGATTGCTTGGTGCTCGAATGATCGATGGTGGCCTCGGATATATTCTAACAGCAATCACTCTCATCATTGCTGATATTTTTTGATATGCAATAAACCAAAGAAAACCGGCGGCATTCATACGCCGAGTGAGAAAACGGCAATTCTGCTCGTAACGCTTCAACGATGCGTACGAAAAGAGACGTATGCTTTTGGCACGGCCTACGAAAGAGGTAAGCCGGATATGTTGGTACCATAGCAAAGTAGTCCTTCATAAGCATCTTGTCACTAAGAACTCGGTTGTGGGAAATGCATAGCCGGCCAACCGTGGATCCGCAACTCTTTCTCTTTGGGCCCTTCTCAAATTTATCCATAAAATGCAACAACACTAGGTTGTCAATATCTGGTAATTGCATTTGGCTTCTACGTGCATATGCACCCATTGTTGAAATACACATTTCGAAAAGTTGAAAAATTCGGAACAAAAATCCCGCTTGTATATCCGGATATTTTATGTGCGTGCACAAGGTTTCAGTGAAAAACGATGTTTTTTGTGGCTTGTGTAAAAAAGACAAATTCTGATGCTTCATTCTAACTATTCACGAGGCATTTCTTTATCTTTTTTACACAAGCCACAAAAAACGTCGTTTTTCACCGAAACCTTGTGAACGCACATAAAATGTCCGGATATACACGTGGAATTTTTGTTCCAAATTTTTCAGTTTTTCGAAATGTGTATTTCAACAATGGATATGCACCTAGAAGCCAAAACGCCGCTCTCGTCAATATCGTCGTTCAGGATAATCTCTACGTCCATATCATTCGACGAAGACAACGACGATGAACTCCAATCCAACTAAAAAATAGCACGACCGTGAATCTCTCCTGGTCTAAATTGAATCCAAATAGTTGATGAGCATTGAACATACCTTCCCGCGGAAGCAAAGCCGGCCACCCGTTTCTTCTCCCCCGCCGACCAAAGCAAAGTCGGCCACCCCTTTCTTCTCCGCGTCCAGCCGACGCTCAATCCTCCTCGCCGAAGCTGCACAGGTCGATGTACTTCGCCGCCTGTTCCGCGCGGATGCAGCGCCACTCCTCAGCCTTGTCGTTGGCGGTGATGTTGGCGGCGACTGCCTGCTGCCACTGGAGTGCTTCGAGCTCCTCGGCGTGGCGCAGGCGCTCCGCCTCCTCGCGCACGCTCCGCTCGGCGATGGCGGCGGCGACGGCGTCGAAGTCCGCGGCGTAGTCCTCGGGCCCGACGACTCGCGGCGGCCGAGCGGAGCGGGCTCTCGGGCTCCTCCTTCACCGGGGCCGAAGGCTAACGGCGCGGCGGCTCCTCCTCCTCCTCGTCGTCACCACTCCTCTTCACGGGAGAAGCCCGCCGGAGGACGGCGAGGATCCGCGAGGAAGATCTCGCGGAGGAGAAAGACGCGCTACGGCGGTCGTACTCCTCCGTCCCGCGGCGGTTGAAGCTCGGCGGTGGCGACATCCCGCGGTTGGTCCACCTCCGGGCGCCGCGCTTCCTCGCGTCGTCCGCCCGGACGCGCCGCTCGCGCTCCAGGTCACGCTCATGGCCGGATCTGCTGCCGGAGCCGCGTCCGGAGCTCCACATTCGGCCCCACATGGCGGCTGGAGGCGGGGCGGGTGGTCGCCGGCGGCGAGAAAATGCGGAGGGGGGAAGGGGAATCGGGTGGCTCACGGCGGCGGAGGGATAGGGTTTGAACCCGCAAAAGGGTAGCGGAACCACAGTTATACTGCTCGAGGCGGGCGGTTTGCGGGCTACGGCAAAAAAAATTGCGGGCCGAGCTAGTATGCGGGCCCTGTTCTGATCGAAAAATTAGGCCTATCCCGCATACTCGCCAGAATTTTGCGGACCGGGTGTTTTGCGGGGTCTTCTAAAGTTGCTCTTAGGCCCCGCCGGCCGGCCATCCCGGTGGATTAGTTGCGCTGGCGCGTGATGATTTCTGTGTTCTCCGAACAAGCGCGTTCAAGTATAAATGTGCGGCGCGGGCGCATCGACATGAAAAGTGACAGCGCCACCGGCAGTCCGGCACCCAGCACCAACGACACAGCCGGCCCGAGACAAGACTAGGTGGAGACTCAACTATGAAGGAAGGCAGTGTGAGTGTGTGAGTGAGGCCATAATTGGAAACACAACTTATGCCTGCCATTGGCCTAGGCTTTAAACCCGGCTTTATCAGCATGAGAAAAGGGATATGCTGAACGATCGGTCAGTACGCCGGTGATCGTCCATCTCACCCTCACGGTGCTGCCGCTGCTGTCTTCTTTTGTGTGAAATATTTTGCAGTCGCTGGCGACGGTGGCCGGTGGTGGTGGTTCCCACCATTTGTGAACCAAATAATGCTAGCTGCAACCGCGCCTGTGTGTTTGTCGTGGTCTCCAAATAAGAATCTCGTACGAGCTCAGGATGTCAGCTTTGGCTCTGGAGTGCATATACTCTCTGATTTTCTTTTATAGATCTTGTTGTTAGCGTAACAAGTGCGCTTGAAAAGTTTCGTGCGAAATGAGATAGCAATGCTTCGTCCATGAAAAAATAACATTAAATATAACATTTGGAGATAACATTCTTTTTTACACAGGTCAAAATGCTTAAGCTTTCCCTTCAAAAACTTGCAAGTAGCATTTGAATGTGACAATAAACCCATCAATTTTTTTGAAAAAAATTAGCATTCGCCAAAAAAAAAAATAGTGCCCAGAAGCATGTCCTCTCAAGAACCTAATTTGTCACTCATACATTACTAGTTAAGGGGTATCCAACATGCTGCGTCCCCACTTTCACAATTTCTGTACGTGGGACTAAGACGAGGCGCAGCATATATCGACGAGTCTCTATCGACTTTTTTCTGAAGACGTAAACGGTTGGCGCCACTGCTCCAACTTTTATTAAAGGTGAGGCAATCGATCGACTTTATTTCATGAGTATATAGTCCGAGTGACACAAAACATAGAAGGCAATTGATTATTGTACACTAGGAGTACTCCCTCTTTTCAATCTTCAGTTCCACAAGGACAACATGTATTATAGTTAAATATATATATATTTAGATTTATCATTGAATGAAGTTTCTAATCATATAATTTTGTGGCATATTGTATATGTTTTATTAGTCATATCAAAGACCTAAAAATCCCCGCCAACTTATAAACCCTATTGAATAGAGTTCCTAGTAAGGCACTCAAGCTTCAGGTTTGATAGGGCCCGGCCAGTAACTTGAAACACTGAGCATCCCTGCCTGGATGTCATTCTGGGAATTAGTTTTCCGACAGCTTAAACCAATACTTTTTTTTCGATTTCAATGAACTCGATGATAACTCGCGCGTTGCTACGGTAATTCAAACAATTTGAAAGGGGAAATATATTAATATCGTGAATATATCAATTACCGGGTCCGCACCAACAAGAAGTCACACAACCCGAAAAGAAAACAAAAAAGAAATAAAAAATAGCCTTGCCACAATGATCAACTGCTCTCAACAGCAACACAGAAACCACAACCAAAGACAACACCCGAAAAATATAAAAGGCCTCCAAATATGACGCCTCCAAGAAGGAATAGTGCACATGCGCCGTCGTCGCCCAATCCAAGATTATAGGTTTTCACCATGAAGAAAGACTGGGCTCTCAAAACAATACCTTCAACAAGACAATTGTCAGGCACAACCAATGAAGAAAAGACTTAGGTTTTCACCATGAAAGTCACGACTCGGCACCCGAGGAGCACCACCAAAAATGAAATCCTCCTGTGCTGTCCCACTTGACAATGCTGCTACTGAAAGTTATCAAACACCTGGCTGACTCCATCGCCTTGAAGCCCCCCTCAGCCTTACTGATCCTCCGATCTTAGCCATCAAGACTTTCTCCGGCGCTGTTTATGCCGTGGAAATCAAGATGCCGACATGTCCCATGGTATCAACAAACGACAGAGCTTCGCGGTGCACCCTCCTGGAGCCACGCAGGTTCATATAGACGTGCACGACCGGTACTATCCGATACAGATATCCTTGGGCAAGATCTCCTGCAGTAGTTCCGGAACACGTCAACGGCCAGATCGAGGAGGATCGATCATGCAGATCGTTGTCATGATGCGACAAGAGCACAAGGACCGCCACCACACCATTGCCTCCACCTCCCCGACGCCATCGCCGCCACGACAGTCCTCCACTTGCTTAAACCTTCACTAGGACGGAGGGATGATACCGCATCTTGGGTTACCCTCGAGCACATAATCCAAGAGACACGAGCTATAGTGACCACACCTCTATCAAGGTAACGACACCCGTGGGTGCCGTTGTCGTCGCCCTGGCAATAATTTGGACGGGGCTTAGTCGCGGCTCTCGAACAGAAAGCCTAGCTGGTCAACCCACACATCACGGCTACCGCGTCACCGGCGCGAACTCCATGAGCGCCACCACCAACCACCGTCCTGGGGCCATCGCCCCAGATTCCGCTGACAGTGGCCTCCCTCGTCATCATGCCGCCTGCTTTGTCACCGCGACCTACTGGCTAAGCTAGATCCAGCCACCACCTACACGTGCACAACTACCACAGCCCCGCCCATTGCCCGCCGGTGCTGACAGCGCCAACATGGATCCGCCAAGCACCACCTCACTATCGCACGCGCAGCGCAGCCCGTAGATCACCTGCGCCCATGACCCCTCTTGTAGCCGCCGAGCATCGCCCACTTTCGCGTCGCACGTCACACCACCGCGGCCACTGAGGGTGGAGAAGTCAGATCCGACCAAGCCCGACTAGGATCCGGTCGCTCTCGACGCCGACGCCCCCCACAGCTTGCCCACGCTTCCAAGAAGATGTAGCCACCGCGCGCCAGCCACCGGAGAAAGAAGCCGCCTCGCCACCATCTCCTTGGGGCGGCGGTGACTACGTTTCCCCGTGACATGCTGAATTAGTCTTTAACATTGATTATCATCGAAAGAAGAATGCACAGTAACCAACCGACGGAGTTGAACCCAATGGATTTGTGCTGAATATTGAGCACAAGAATATATACGGCACAACGATGACCGTGGTTGGTGGGCCTCCGTCCGTAAGCAATTGCCCGTAAGTCTAGCAATTTTGATCTATAAATACTGCATACCGCCACACGGATTAAGCAAGCAGTAGTGCTCCACTCCACTAGCACTAGCTAGGTGAAACGATATGGGCTCTTCTTCTTCTTCCTCGCAACACGCACGGCAGGTAGCCGCTTGGGTGCTACTACCGCTGCTATGCTTTTCCATGCTGTTATCCAGAGCACACGGTGGAGGGTCTCGCAAGGCACGTATCTTGTATGCACACACAACTCTTGTTTATGTGCTCCGAGCTAGCTTAGCTGATTAGCCATGCATATCTGCCTCTTCAGCTTTACATAGCATACCTAGGCGATGTGAAGCATGGGCACCCAGACGAGGTCGTCGCGTCGCACCATGACATGCTCAGCACTCTTCTCCAAAGGTGCGTAACTAATTACTTGATAGGTTCTTCATCAGCTCTTCCCTAGCTGATTAAGGTGACTTGCCATAACGGCTGTTTGCAGAACGAATTTAAATGGCCTTTAACTTGTTCTACTACTTTGCACCTTTTTAGCAAGGAGGATGCTTTGGCCTCCATGGTCTACAACTACAAGCATGGTTTCTCGGGCTTCGCCGCCATGCTCACCGCGGACCAAGCAACAAGGCTTGCGGGTCCATTGATTGTCATCATCTCAGATTTGCTTGCAAGATAGTACTCCCTCCGTCCCATAATATAAGGGCGCTTTTATATTATGGAACGAAGGGAGTACTAGTTAACTACCACTTCTAGTTCCTAAATAGGCCCCCTTTTTATATTGACACACAAGATAAAACAAACAAAAAGACACTCGAAGAATGCTATCGAGACAAATCTATATACTATTTCCCCAAGCTTCCAATGTAGATATTTAAAAGAACATTTTGCAGCTTTAAAAGTTAACTGGAGGTACGACATTTATCATTTTTTGGTATGAACTGTGTGATGTTTTTTTTTTTTGAGCAAAAGAGGGTTTCCCCTCCGATTTCCATTAGAGAAATCAAGCTAGTGCAAGATCTAGTAGTCTGTTACAAAGCAACCAAAAGCCAACACAAACTGAAAGAAAGCCTAGCCACTAGCAGCGACTAAAGACTTCCCTACGCAGCTAGAAAGTTGAACTAAGCGGACATCTCATCGAGTATATTGAACTGTGTGATGTTGAGCAGAGTTTCCGGGAGTCATCAGTGTTGAACCGAGCAAAACGTACAAGACCACCACCACGAGGAGCTGGGACGACTTTCTTGGGCTCAACTACCCGTCTTCCCATACACCGGCCAGTGAGCTACTACAGGCAAGCAACTACGGAGAGAATATAATCATCGGCATGGTTGACACAGGTTGGTATATATTATATGAAGTGGCATCACTACTTCAGCTTTCTTGAAAGAACCCGGCCGGCCACCAACTAATAGTAAGTAATAACTGATCAATGGAACAAGGGATCTGGCCGGAGTCGAGAAGCTTCAGCGACCAAGGGTACGGGCCGGTGCCATCAAGGTGGAAAGGAAAATGCCAGGTTGGGCCAGACTGGGGAAGCAACAACTGCAGCCGGAAGGTCATCGGCGCACAGTTCTACACCGTCGGGGTCCCTGAAGAGGACTTCAAAGGAGACTCGCTCTCGCCCCGGGACCACAACAACCACGGCACACACACGGCCTCCATCGCGGCTGGCTCCGCCGTGGAGGAAGCAGCTGCCAGCTTCCATGGCATTGCCGCGGGGGTTGCACGGGGAGGCGCGCCACATGCTCGCCTTGCAGTGTACAAGTCCTGCTGGAGCGACGGTTCATGCTTCGAGACGGCCGTGCTAGCCGCCATCGACGACGCCATCCACGATGGGGTGGACGTTCTGTCCTTGTCCCTCGAAATGAGTGAGAACTCATTCGCTGCACTGCATGCGGTCAAGAAGGGGATCGTCGTGGTGCACACCGCCGGTAACAAAGGGTATCTGATGCAGACCATCAAGGACACCTCACCGTGGGTCATCACCGTCGCAGCGACCAGCATCGATCGCTCGTTCCCGACGGTGATCACGTTGGGAAACAAGCAACAAATAGTCGTATGTAAACGTAACGCACCCACTCTACATCAAAATTACATGTGACTATATACTGTAGTGTGATATGTACGCTGCCCGTTTTGCAGGGACAGTCTCTCTATTACCAAGTGAAGAACAGCTCATCATACAGGAGCGATTTCACCAATCTTATATGTATGCCATCGTAAGTAGAAAGAAAACTTTCCCGAACCTTTTGCAATGTAGGGGGTGCAAATTTGTGACCCTTACTGTTCCTTTTTACTTCAAACAAACGAAGTAGCTTTTGAAAAACTAGTTCACTTGTTTGAAAAAAAAAAGAGGGTTAAAAGGTATCCTAAGGATTACCCAATTACACCCCTACTGGGATGCACACAACACAATTTTATTCATGCTGCGCCAAATTAAATCTCAAGCCCAAAAACAGTGTGCAAGTAGCAAAATTGTGTTGGCCGAGCAATTCTAATACATACTTGAATTTGCTTTTGTGAATTTAGGTGTACTGCAGAGGATCTTAACGGCACCGACGTGAAAGGGGTCATCCTGTTCTGCAATGACAAAGGGGCCACTTTCCTCCAGGCGGCGCAATACATCGTCGACAATGGAGGATCTGGACTCATTGTCTCGCTAACCATTGTGGATGACCTGTTTAACATTGCAGAAGCTTGCCAAGGCATCGCCTGCGTAGTTGTCGACATCGCCGATGCGGACAAGATATGCCAATACTACGACGACTCAAGGTACAACCATACACGAACAGTAAACCTTCATTTGGAGAAAGTCAAAATGGAGATGTGGTCCCCAGCCGGGCTCTCTGCGCTCTCCATGCACCGACCCAGTCACACAGCGATAACTGTATGCTCGATACCATTGATTTTGTTTTGGAAGCAGCTCTCCTCTTGCAAAGATTGAACCTGCGTGCACCGTTACGGGCAATGAGATACTAGCCCCAAAAGTGGCGAGCTTCTCCTCCAGAGGCCCATCGGTTACTTACCCCGCCATTCTCAAGGTGTGTACCGTGCCAGCTGCAAGACCTTGTATATATCATCACACCTCAAGTTGTTGTGGTTTTCTTCCTTAACAGCCTGACATAGCTGCACCTGGAGTCAACATCTTGGCAGCAAAAAATATTCCTACGCAGTTTTGTCAGGGACGTCCCAGGCAGCCCCTCATGTAGCAGGCATCGTCGCCCTGCTGAAAGTCCTGCACCCAGACTGGTCTCCCGCGGCACTAAAATCAGCCATCGTCACCACTGGTTCGTGATACTTAACTAGGCAGCAACTAGCATATGTTTAACTTTCTACAAGTAGAACGACATACGGTTACTAGTTCATGCACTTGTGTTGCTTACCTCTCCTTAATTTGTTGATTTTGCATGTTATTAAGCCCATGTAACCGATGAACGCGGCATGCCAATATTGGCGCAAGGGTCATCGCTGAAGATCGCTGACCCGTTCGACTACGGAGGAGGGAACATAAATCCTTATGGGGCGGCTCATCCCGGCCTCATCTATGACATCGATCCAAGCGACTACAGCAAGTTCTTCAAATGTGCCATCGGCACCAAGAGGACGCCTGTGACGTGCAACACCACCACCACGCTACCGGCGTATTACATCAACCTACCATCCATCTCGGTTCCCGATCTCAGGCATCCCATCACCGTGTACAGGACGGTGACCAACGTCGGCGAGGTCAATTCTGTGTACCATGCCGCAGTGCAGAGCCCGATGGGTGTCAAGATGGAGGTCTTCCCGCCTGTTCTTATATTCGACGCTGCCAACAAAGTGCAGACATATCAGGTGAAGCTGTCACCTATGTGGAAGTTGCACGGGGACTACACATTTGGTAGCCTTACTTGGCATAATGACCAAAAGGCGGTAAGGATTCCAGTTGTGGCCCGGATTAGAATTCAGGAAATCTAGGTGGATGTTGCATAGTCAAATAAAAATACCATTTCCAAATTTTCAATAATAAATAGACCCGCATGCCAGTGACTAGGAAACCATGCCATCTGACATGTGGGCCTCTCTTTCTCTCTCACGACATGAGGTGTTTGAAATTGTATTACCGAAGAGGATGAGTTGCAAAAATTAAAAGGATAATTACAAATATGTTATTGCTAATTTTTAGTTGCCTTAAAGCTTTGAACATTTTGGTCATGCCGAATTTCAGACTACTAAGTCAAAATGCGCAGTTTGAAGATGTGTATCTGTACTGAAATGCCATTAATTGCAATTTTAGTTTGTAATGAGTGGCATTGTTGGATGCTAACTAATCAAAATTTTAAGAGATATGAATAAGATTGAAGGAAAAAAAAGGGAAATAAAAATAGACACTCTCTAAGTAAGTCTAACATTTAGAACAAACACCAAACAAGGTGAAAACATTTTTTTTTACGAAGAGCCTTGAAAACATGTATCATTTCATTGATAGAAGAAGATGCTCGGCCTAAACAGAGAAAACACAGTTAAACTTGCCATCCTGAAAAGTATCACACGCCAACGACATGACGACCAACATCTCCAGATCCGAAATCGAGGACGCTGTGAGCAACTAAGACAGCGCCTTCACGAGGGAGAAGCGAAAGAGACCAGCCATGGTGGCGGCCACTTCGAGTACGTGCCTTCTTTTTTACCCTGATGGCCGGTCTCTTTCGCTGCTGCGAAAAGGTCTGCAGATATATGCAACAGACAAAATAAGATAGCACCGGGCGGCACCGTGAGCGTGAGATGGACGACCACCGGGTGTTCTCGCCGCTCGTTAAGCAAGCTAGCAGCAGAGAAAAAGCTGTGCGACCGTGGTCTCTCTCACGCTTGCTTCCATCATGCTTGAGTCTCCACCTTGGCTCGTCTCCGGCCGGCCGTGTTGGTGGTGCCACCGTACGTCCCACTCTAGTTGGTGTCCCTGGCGGTGTTGCTGTCATTTCTCTCTCTGGTCGATGCGCCACTTGTTTGGAGAGCACCGAAATCATCATGTGGTGGACTTGCCTTTCTTCTGGCAACAATGATCTATCGGCTCTGTACGATGTTGTTCAACTTGGACGTCTAAACTCACAGCTTGAAAGTCCACAAGTCACCCAGATCAAGAATCAAGACACTGTGAAGATGGATAACACACAGGAACACCACCACGTACGTGGAGCTGGGATTTTCTTGGGCTCAACTACCCGTCCAACCATACGCCGGTCAGTGAGCTTTTTTTTTTTGCATGATAATACATGTCTCATTCATATCATAAAGATCAAAATACAAATCATGTAAGGACCGACATGACAAAACTGAAAAAATTGCAGAACATCTCTCAGCTTGACACCAACGTTTTCGATTTCTCGTAAGGTCAGTGAGCTACTCCACGCAAGCAACTATGGAGAGGATATAATCATCAGCATGATTCACAAAGGTCATCCGTATTTTATATGTGCAAGTTTTTTATTTATCATTTTCAAAAAAAAATTCCAGTGGTGGCCAGAAAGTCCGTTTTCAAAAAGAAAACAGAAATGTCAGAATTATTTCGATCAGTTTATGTCCAAAGACATTTGAATATTTTTCAGATTTCAATCTATGTTGAATTTGGGAAAAATTTGTAGTACAAGCCCTTATTTTTCCTACCGGTGGTGCCAGAAAGACCGGTTTCCGGATTTTGCGGCCTGTAATGAAAAACCATGATTAAGTGGCATCACTTCAGCCTTCTTGAACGAACCTTTTTTTTAGAAAAGAGGCCATCGCCCGGCTTTAAATTAATGAAGCCCTTATAATGAATGATATAACACCGCACCACACACAACAACAGAAAACAAAAACCGGTAAGATACATAGGTGCTGAGGACGAACAACAAAACCCACTAACTACAAGCAATCATAAGGTGGGATAATGAAGTACCGCTTGAAGTCAACGAGGCCCTCATCCGCAATCAAGCAAACTGAAGCAAGAACGAGGTTAACTCGAGAAAGGTACTAGCGCTTGCCTTCCTCATGATGCTCATCCCTTGAGAGGTTTGGTCGGAGCGCAATGCTAGAGTCTTCCGCAACTCGGCGGCCCCTTACATGATCATGATCAACAAAATCAAACAAGAGGTGTCACTTTTGGGCTTTGGCTGGAGCGGAACATTTGGGTGTTGTAACGTCGCGAGAGTAGTCATTTTATTCACCGCTTTGCGGGTTCTGTCTAAAACTTTTTCCCTTCATCAATGAAGTGGCAGGCCTTTTGCCTTGTTTTCAAAAAAAAAAACAGCGGCTGGAAACACTATTGCTTGTCCATGTCATGATGTTGATGCTGTCGTGCTTTCTTTTATCAAAGTGTCATGTGTGGTTGTCGCGACATGTATATTTGCGGTCTTTTTACAAGGAAAAAGAGGCATGCACTCGGTGGGCGCTGGCAATAGTGGCCTCAGTCGTGCCGACCCTTTGTCTTATGGTCGTCTTCTCAATCTTCTAGTGAAGTGATTGTACGATCTCTTTCTAGTATTAATCGCACAAAACCGTCATAATTGCGACAAAAATCACCAAATGCCACAATGATTCGCCTTGACATAAAATCATCAACGAATATTAAATTTTTTGTACCAAATTTTTTTTCTACCAAAAACAATGATGTCTAGATAATTGTCCAGAGATGCGACCGATGAGAATGGGCCCTGCAATTTAGACTGACGTGACACGAGGGAGACGACGCGCGCTGGCAGCCGTTAACAGCTCAGTCGGCAGCGGTAAGAAGAGGCCGTTCGACACATTCGCCCTTGAGCTCTCTCTCTCTCTCTCTCTCTCTCTCTCTCCCCCCCCCCTCTCCCTCTCTCTCTCCTGAATTCGTCACTGCCGAGGACCGTGCGATTCGCCGCCCCGTCGTTATCGCTGCCACTATCGATGATCACGTGATTTGCCGCCCCGTTGTTGTTGCATTGCTGCCAACAGCCACGTGATTCACCGCCCCGTCGTTACGTCTGACAAGGGTTTCATGTTACAACAACATGACCTACGATGAGTCCATGGACAATGATGTGAGTTCAAGCGTAAGTGATTTGCTCTGCTAGGGTTAGGTTTCGATTTGTTGTTTGTCGATTTCAACTGCGATTTGACTCCATGGCTTTGGTTTGACGTGCCTGGTCGTGGTTTTGAAGGTCCTTTACACTGACACTGCAGCCATACCATTGTCGGATTTTGAAGACATTGATCTGGATGCCTCTATCTTGTGCAACCACAACTGTCGGCTGGATAGATTGGTCGCCTTTGACGGTAGCAACACTGGCATGAGGTTTTATGGGTGTGCTGACCATATTAGTGATTGTATTCTTAACTACTTCCACATTGACATGTTGCTCTTATGAATTTTGTGCAAATGTAGTTAGGTTGTAGTGTTAAGTAGTGAAACTATTTGGCCATAAGTGTTTAATATTAGGTTCCTTCAACATCTTTTCAAAGTTTTCTTAAAATAATTAATGAAGTGCTCAGTGTCCATGTGTTTAATTAGTTAATGAACTAAGAAAGTTTGCTTTAAATAGTTCATTAAACATCTATTTAGTGTCCAGCTATAAATTTAGTGCTCACCGTCCATGTGTTTAAAATAGTTAGAGTTAATGCGCAAGTAATGTTTTTGAAAAGGAAGTGTTTTGCTTATTGCCTTATGAAAATTGTTGTTTGGATCTTGCAGGAAGGGATAAATTGTGGACATGTTAAGTGGATTGATATAGAGTGGCCTACACAACTCCATAAGACCCTTCTCAAGCTATTGGGTAAGTATGAAGAATGCAAAACTAGAAGAACCAAGAACAATCCTGCTCATTCAGAGGAACATTCCAAGCTTTCAGATAAGAATTAATAAGGAGTTTGATCTTAAATAGAACACGCTTGTTGATGATGCAAACGTGCTAATGGAAACTCAAGAGCAGATGGTGCTAGAGATGAAACTACCAGAAGATAAGGACGAGTAGTGCAGAGAAGGAGGTTGAGGAATTTCTTAAGTTGCAAGAATTGAAAGAGAGAGATGACATGGAGGAGGAGAGGAATAAACTAAAGAATGGAGGGGGACAGCTAAAAATCATTCAAGATTCTGAAGGAAATGTGATTGAATTTGAATTTGAATATGATGAACGCGACACGTCGATACTGGTGGAAGGAAAATTGCAGAAGATCACCGACTCGTTCTACTACGGAGGTGGGAACATCAACCCTTTGGGGCGGCTTGTCCCGACCTCATCTAGAACAACGATCCAAGCGATTACAAAAATATATTCAAATGCACCCTCATCAAGGACAGCCCTGACGTGCAAGGCCACAACCGCGCTATCGGCATATTAACTCAACCTGCCATCCATCTCGGTTCCTATTCTCAGGCATCCCATCTCCGTGTCATGCATGGCGGCCAGTGTTAGTGAGGTCAATTTTGTGTGGCATGCCACGGTCCAGAGTCCGACCAGAGTCAAGATGGAGGTCTTACCGCCTGTTGTTACGTTCGACGCTGCCAACAAAGTTCGGATGTTCCAGGTGAAGTTGTCACCTATGTCAAAGTTGCCCAAGGACTGCACATTTGGTATCCTTAATTAATTGGCATAACGACCAAAAGGTGGTCAGGATTTCAGTTGTGGCACGGATTACAATTCAGGAAATCTGCACAGATGTTGCATATTAAAAAAATAGAATTCCCACTCCACACTTACAATAAAACTCAGACCCACATAACAGTGAGTAGGAAACCATGCGACCTGATATGTGGTCTCTCTCTCTCTCTCACACGAGACAGGTGTTTGAAATTTTATTACTGAAGAGGAGATAGGTTGCAAAGATCAATAGGATAATTTAAATATTTCATTTGCTAATTTTGAGGTGCCCTTATAAATATTCCGGTCATGTTGAATTTCCGTCTGCTATGTGAAATAATTGCCCTATTTGAAGATGTGTGCCTAGTGAAATGACAGTGCAACTTTTAGTATGTAAGTTGTAAATCTGTGAGCATTGTTGGATACTAATAGAACCCTAAGAGACGTGACTAATAAGATTTAAGAAAAAAATTAGGGAAATAAAAAATGACACTCTTTTAGTAAGTGAGACAAGTAGAACAAAATCCTATCAGGATGGAAACTTGACTCTAATTCTAGTTCAAAGCAGAATTTTGCTGCTTCAATCTGGTTTAGTGTGACCCGAATTATGAACTCTAGTTAGCCTGTCAGCATGTCCAGTTGACCACGCACCCTTTCACCCTCCCCGCTCGAATAGTAAACCATCACCCTGCTTGGTGGTGCACCCTAATAGTATGTGGTATGTCGATATGATTCACCGGGCAACGATAACCAATCAGCCGAGGGACCTAATTACATAATTTGCTTTCCTAACCTTAATTACATAATTGTTTTTACGTTGGATTATTTACATCATCATTATGGTGATGACACTGTTGTGTGTGAACCCTTGTGCGGAGGGAATATACATTTTGGCTGGTTAGTGGATCGACAGACTCAAATGCGTGGAATCTCTAGTGGTCACGCGGCATCACATCATAGGGGTCGTTGCTAGCTTTTAGTAGTTAGTTGAGACGTCAGAATTGAAGAACATCGTGCAATTCGGCTAGATAATTGTTGCCAGAAGAAAGGCAAGCCCACTACTACCTAGCCGTCCAGCCATCCTGTTGCTCGTGAGATTCAGTGCGCTAGCATATGATGATTTTTGTATTCTCCGAGCAGGTGCGTACAAATATATATGTGCGCGCGAGGGCGCATCGACCAGAAAAGTGACATCGCCACCGCCACCGCCACAAACCGACAGTGGGCGTGTCATCACCGGCATGGCTGGCCGGGACGAGCCGAGGTGGAGACTCTACTATGAAGGAAGGCAATGAGAGTGCGAGTGAGCCCACGGTCACACATCTTACTGTCTGCCGCTAGCTTGGTAGGCTTTACGCCCAGCCTTATCCGCACGAGAAAAGGGGAATGCTGAACGAGCGGTGAGTACGCCAGTGCTCGTCCATCTCACCCTCACGGGTGCTGTCCTCTTTTGTGTGATGCATATATCTGTACATCTTTTCGCAGCGAAAGAGGCCGGCGGCGATGGTGGCCGCCACTTTGACAAGGTGCCTTCCTTCTTTTTGAGCGTGATGCACGCATGCGTGTGTTTGTCCTGGTTTTCAATTTAGGATCTCATACGCTACTAATTAGGGGTGTAACATGCTGCTCACTTTTGCAATTTCCGTACGTGCGGCTGGGACGGGATTGCGACTTATATGGATGGACGAGCCTCGTTTCTCCCTCCGTTCCTAAATAATTGTCTTTCTAAAGATTTCAACAAGTGACTACATATAGAGCAAAATGAGTGAATTTACACTCTAAAACATGTCTATATACATCTGTATGTTTAGTCCATTTGAGATGGCTAGAAAGACAATTATTTAGAAACGGATGGAGTATTTCACAAAATATTACTCATCAAAGGCAACCGCAAATTTTTTTTCGCATCTGGCCGCGGATAAAAGCCCAGTCCACGGACCTGAATATGAGAGGATGGCATCCAATGCCAACCTGTATATGTCCACCAAAATTCAAATTCAAACATGCTTTGATCCACACAGCATGCCAGATCACACCAGCGTCGGATCACAGCCCGATCACAACCATAAAAATGAAAATATGCTTAGTTTTTACCAATGAAAAAATAGCGCGCTACACAAAATAGCGTCACCCCTGAAAATATTCTATTAGCGTGCTATTAGCGAGACATTGTACACTGATCAATTTAGTGAGACAATTTTCTACACGATATAGCACGAAAAAAAATTCAGTGGTTTTTACATGTTCTAATCCAAAAGAACATCAATCGGGCAGTCCATACATTTCTGCCCCGCAGGACCGGCAATCCCAGCCGTCAGCTGGCCGATCAAGGTGGTGTCATCGCCGTTGTGTAGGCAGCCTCCACCTCCGCGTCCGCCTCCATTGCATCCTCATAGTCTGTCGCCGCCAACTCATTCTTCTGTCGCTCAACATCTGGTAGCGGATGGATTACACGATGATTCTTGCGTCGGCATCCAAAGAGTCCATATTCGAGGTCAACATCTTAGCGTCATCCGCATTCGCGGTGATCTTCATCCTCTTTTCCTTGAGCGCGGCCTTTCTCGCCTCGATCATGCTCCTCCTCTCTTCGAGTTTGATCTTCTTGTCCATTGCCTCCATCAACAATTTGAAACTCTCCGCCTTCCTCTTCTCCTTAATTTCCGAGTATTTCACGCATGTCTCCTCCTTCTACGCCAAGATCATCCGGATCATTGTCCTCGCTGTCCTCCTCCTCCTCCCCCCTCCAGCTGCTGCTCTCCGGTGGCCCAATGTTATTGTTGCTATCACTACTAGGGAAAATCCAATAGGTAGACTCATAGAAGTAGCGAGGGGCAGATGTAGGGTTTTTCCTAGTAGTGTGATGATATTTGGACATGTTTATGATGATATTTGGACATGTATATGATGATATTTGGACACGTATTGCTTGTCTGTTTCGACATGTGTATGAATTTGCAGGGAACACCTCCGAGTGGCCTATATTTTGCCGACATGTTGATTCATTTCCATTCCAGCAAATTCCAGGCGCTCGATATGTGCTATTTTAGCAAAGGTCATGCCAACAAAATCGTGGATTTTAGCATAGTTATGCTATCAAGTAGAAAAATATCGAGTGCTTGCGAATTGCCAGAACAAGAATTAAACGATATTCTGGCAAAACATAGGCCATTTTTTTATGTCATTACTCCATATATGTAACGGGCTGACTTTCAGTCTGTTGGGGCAGCTCTTTGTGTGACTTTCATTTTGTTCTTGAAGGAAGGATTCCAACTGCTATCGTGGGGGTCTCTTTTCCTTCTTCTCCTTGTGCTAGAAATTTGTAATGTATTAGGGGAAGCAGGAGTAGCGACCATCACTGTCGGTCGAAAAATCAGTGAAGGAGTGTCCATCATATATGAGAGAGGAAGAATCTCGACTATTGTCATGGGGTCGCTTCTCCTTCTTCTCCTTGTGCTAGACCTTCGTAATGCACTAGAGAAAGGAGGAGTAGCGACCATGATGTCGCTTGAACTACATCGGTATTTCCCCAAAGAGGAAGGGATGATGCAGCACAGTTACGATAGGTATTTCCCTCAGTTATGAAACCAAGGTATTAATCCAGTAGGAGAACCAAACAACACTATGTAAACTGTACTTGCACACAAATAACAAATCATTGCTACCTTACGCGTATAAAGGGTTGTCAATCCCTTTACGGTAAATGGCGTGCGAGATTGGCAAGTTGGCGGGATAAAAATAGTGATAGATTGGATAAATAGATCTCAAACAAACGCGAAATAAAAGATGAAATAAAAAGTGGCAGCAAGATATTTTTGTGTTTTTGATAATATAGATCTGAAAATAAAAGATGCAAATAGAGGAAAAGCAAATAGCAATGTAGATCGGAAAGTATATGATAGGAAAATAGACCCGGAGGCCGTAGATTTCACTAGTGGCTTCTCTTGGAAAATAGCAAACGGTGGAAAAATATTACTGTTGGGCAATTGATAGAAGTGCAAATACTCATGACGATATCCAAGACAATGATCATATATAGGCATCACGTTCAAGATTAGTATACCGACTCCTGCCTGCATCTACTACTATTACTCCACACATCGACCGTTGTACAACATGCATCTAGTGTATTAAGTCATGGAAAAACGGAGTAATGCAATAAGAACGATGACATGATGTAGACAAGATCTATTCATGCAGAAATAGACCCCATCATTTTATCCTTAATAGCGACAATCAACACATGCCTTGCTGCCCCTTCTGTCACTGGGAAAGGACACCGTAAGATCGAACCCCTGATACGTCTCCAACGTATCTATAATTTTTTATTGTTCCATGCTATTATATTATTTGTTTTGGATGTTTAATGGGATTTAATATGCTCTTTTATATTGTTTTTGGGACTAACCTATTAACCGGAGGCCTAGTGCCAGTTTTTGTTTTTTTGCCTATTTTAGAGTTTTGTAGAAAAGGAATATCAAATGTAGTCCAAACGGAATGAAACCTTCGCGAGGATCTTTCTTGGACCAAAAGCAATCCAGAAGACTTGGAGTTGAAGTCTGGGACTCTACGAGGAGGCCACGAGGTAGGAGGGTGCGCCCAGGGGGGTAGGCGCGCCCCTCGTAGCTCCACCGACGTACTTGTTTCACCTATATATACTCTTATACCCTAGAAACATCAGGGGGAGCTACGAAACCACTTTTCCACCGCCGCAACCTTCTGTACCTGTGAGATCCCATCTTGGGGCCTTTTCCGGCGATCTGCCGGAGGGGGAATCGGTCACGGAGGGCTTCTACATCAACACCATTGCCTCTCCGATGAAGTGTGAGTAGTTTACCACAGACCTTCAGGTCCATAGTTATTAGCTAGATGGCTTCTTCTCTCTCTTTGATTCTCAATACAAAGTGCTCCCCAATGTTCTTGGAGATCTATTCGATGTAATACTCTTTTGCGGTGTGTTTGCCGCGATCCGATGAATTATGGATTTATGAACTTGATTATCTATGAATATTATTTGGTTCTTCTCTGAAATCTTATATGCATGATTTGATATCTTTGCAAGTCTCTTCGAATTATCGGTTTAGTTTGGCCTACTAGATTGATCTTTCTTGCAATGGGAGAAGTGCTTAGCTTTGGGTTCAATCTTGCGGTGTCCTTTTCCAGTGACAGTAGGGGCAGCAAGGCACATATTGTATTGTTGCCATCGAGGATAAAAAGATGGGGTTTATATCATATTGCTTGAGTTTATCCCTCTACATCATGTCATCTTGCTTAACGTGTTACTCCGTTCTTATGAACTTAATTAATACTCTAGATGCATGCTGGATAGCGGTCGATGTGCGGATTAATAGTAGTAGATGCAGAATCGTTTCGGTCTACTTGACACGGGCGTGATGCCTATATTCATGATCATTGCCTTAGATGTCTTCACAATTATGCGCTCTTCTATCAATTGCTCGGCAGTAGTTTGTTCACCCACCGTAATACATGCTATCTCGAGAGAAGCCACTAGTGAAACCTATGGCCCCCGGGTCTCTTTTCTATTATATTACATCTCTTTTATTTACATTGCATCTTGTTTACTATTTGCAATCTTTACTTTTCAATCTATACAATAAAAATACCAAAAATATTTACTTTACTATCTCTATTAGATCTCACTTTTGCAAGTGACTGTGAAGAGATTGACAACCCCTTTATCGTGTTGGTTGCAAGGTTCTTGATTGTTTGTGCAGGTACTAGGTGACTTGTGTGTCGTCTCCTACTGGATTGACACCTTGGTTCTAAAAACTGAAGGAAATACTTACGCTACTTTACTGCATCATCATTTCCTCTTCAAGGGAAAACCAACGCATGCTCAAGAGGTAGCAACCCATCACAAAACACCTCTTCCCATTGCAAGACAAATAGATCAAGTTGGCCAAACAAAACTCAAATATCAGAGAAGAAATACGAGGATATAGTAATCAAGAATGGATATTAAATCAAAGAAAATCTGATCATAAACTCACACTTCATCGAATCCCAACAAACACACCACAAAAAGTCATTACATCAAATAGATCTCCAAAAGACCATTGTATTGAGATACAAAAAGAGAGAGAAATCCATATAGCTACTGCCTTTAAAACCAATCACTCTATCAGCCCCAATTTTACTACATACGTGCCACCAGTCTATAAATTGCTTGATGGTAACTTCATTGCCAAAAACTTGGTAAGATTTTGTTAGTGATGGTAACTTCATTGCATACATTCTTCTTAAGTAAACTACATTGCTAACTATATATGTTACTAGTACGTTTTTGGTTCTCTTGAGGTGCATAGCCCGGCCCCTTTTCTCTTTCTTCCAACGGAAAGGGTTCTCTTCTCTTCTGGTATGGAGTTCGACTAGAGCCTGCCACTTTTCCAGGTTCGGGTGTGGGTGGATCTCATATCTTAGAGGACAGGGCGGGGCTTATTCCCAAGGTCAGGTCCCATGCCGGTGGACTTGAAATACGAAGATCTTAAGCTAAGCTACGGGCCGGGAATATACTCGAGGTTGGGAGATGCATCACGCCATCGGGCATGCAAGAAGCTATGTGTGAGGGCATCGAGGCTTACTCAAATGGAACATACGAATCCAACCTTGCTTGACTCTCTTTTTCATACTTGCCCTCGGGATCAGTGGTAGATTCGTAATGTTATTACTCATGGGTAGCAGATGATGGATCTATTTCTGTTGAAGTAGTGGAGTGAAGAGGAGGGTTGGGTCCCGCCTCACAACGAGCCCG